>JARUPY010000394.1:0-600000 GCA_029817715.1 Melastoma dodecandrum
ATCTAGATAATTTGTGTTGAATTGCATTAAAGGAAAATTCACTCAAAAGTCTAAAGAAGAAATGATCTACTCGTAGCTCAAAGCTTTTAGAATCATCACTCCCAATCAGTCTGACTCCTCTGGACCTTACCCCCCTACTACCTTATGTAATGAAACAAATATTTTATAACATTCATCGTTGCATTATCCTTCTCGGTTATGGCTATCTCTTAATTTCATATAAAGAGTGAAGTCAGAAGCTCTTTGACAAATTTAAAGTCTTTAAGACCGAAGTTCGAGAAGCAGTTAGATAAGTCCAATTAAGGTAGTACGGTCTGATCGTGATGTTGAGTACTATGGTATACATTGATGGTTCTTGACAATAAATGTGACCGTTTGCTTAAGTACTATACAGGAATGTGGGATTGGTTCCGCAGTATACCCCATGTCTTTATTAAACGTCCCGAACAAAATGTGTGTGGCCGAAAGGCGGAATCCGCACCCTTAAATGTGACAAATGAGAACCATGATGAGTTAGGTCTAAAACCAAATCGAGTTTTTCTGTGGGGTGAAGCGCTTAGATCCTGCTTTATACATCCTTAACCGTGTTCGCTCCAAAATCAGTTCCTAAAACTAGCTTTTGAAATTTGGGTTTCTGATAAACCTAGCCTTAAATAACCTTCGTGTGTGGGGGTGTCCTGCTGAGTGTGAAAAAATTTCAATCCCACAGTATAGTAAAAATATATGTATTTGAAAAGACTACTCGGTTGCTTTTTCATTGGATATCCTGAATGGTCCCTAAAGGGTATAGGATCTATTGTCCATAGTCGTGGGGTGAACAGAGGATTGACACTTTTGAATGCTTAAAGTTCTTGAGGAGTTTGATGTTGCAGATGATGTTAGATATTGAAGTTGAATGGTGATGCTTCGAGAGACACTTTTGAGTAGAATGTAGAAGAGTATTTTTCCCCTTTCATCCCCATCGCACGTAAATGAATAGTTATCAATTGTGCCCAGTGACGATTGAACATTCGTGTTGTTAATGATGCTTCTGCACAATCCTGCGTCTTCTCTCTCATATAACTCTTCATGATGTTTCTATTAGAACAGGTCAAATTAGACCAAAGACGACCCGCTATTAAGTGATGACTATGTTGTTTATCTTGGGGAAATCTGATGTTAATAAGACAAATCATATAAGTTTAGTCGAGGAAGTTGTTGATGGTTCCCATGGTATAAAATGTGGGCTTGATGCTATGCGAAGATGAAAAGTTTTCTGTGTCACAGAATAGTAGGTTTGAGACTGTAGATTTACCTGGTGGACATCGAGTCCAGTTGGGTGTAAATGGGTGTTCAAAACTAAGCGGGCTATCCAATGCAAAGGTAGATCGCTATAATAGGCGACTATAGTGGCGAAAAGAGTCTACCCAACAACCACAGGCATTGATTAAATCGAGACCTTCTCTCCCTGATTCATTGCTTCGTATAGGTTTGGTTTTCGCATTATAATCGCCTTGATTGCACATTATGTAATTTTGAACTCACATCAGCATGGACGTTAAGACTGCTTTTCCAAATGGTAGCCTTGAAGATGATGTTTATATGGAGCAGCCAGAGGGTTTGGAGTAATTGGTAAGGAGAATAAGTCTTTACACATAAGAATGTCCATCAATGGACTGAAGCACGAATCTCATGAGTGGTACTTGAAATTTGATGTAGTGACTTCTTTTAGCTTTATTGAGAAACAAAGCTGGATTACTGTATCTACTTAAAGATTCAGTAGGAGCATTGCACAAAACTAAAATGAATGTTGACAAGGTTTTTTGATATAAAAAACCCTCGGAGGAGGCGTTCGTTTGTTCTCGAGATGGGATATTTACACCGAGATAGATCCCTCTGGCTATTGGGACTCTCTCATAGAGCATATACTTGACCGAGTGCTCAAGCGTTTTGAAATGAAGGTTTGTAAGCCCCAGTTGTTGACGCTTGTACAACAAAAAGGGACACATTCAGATAAAAATCAATGTCCCATAGAATGACTTTGAAATGGAGTCGATAGTGAATGTACCTGTTTTGCATAGTGTCGTTGGGAGTTTAATGTATGCACAAGGTATGCACTAGGCCGGATATTGCATTTGAAGTGAGTGTTCTTGGCTAGATCTCGGTCTAATCCAAGTCCCCTGATCTACTCGATGGCTGCCAAGAAAGTCACGAGGTATCTGAAGGGGACACGTGATTATATTCTCTGTTGTACATGCGCTCAGAGACAATCATTGTGCAAGTAGTGGGTTATACTAATATTCTGATTTTGTGGATTATTTCCTGATGATAGGAAATCTACTACGGGAATATTATATTCATCGATGGCCTGAGGGCAAATTTCTATGGATAAGTGTGAAACAAAACTCAAGTACATTCCCTCTTCCTCCACAAAGCAAGTAAAGTTTTGTGGCATGTTATGGTGCGGTAGATACAAACGTTATTTGGCATGAAACCTTCATATCAGGGCTTGTGATAGCATAATAGGTAGACCACTGCGAGAGTATTTTGTGATAGACAGCGCGGCTGTGATTGTTCTTCGCTCGTCAGGGATCAGCTATAAGAAAAGGGATGTTGAGATTTGAGTCACATCGCGTAGAGACGCGATGAATGCAGACTCATTAACCAAGGGACTACTGAAAAGGACCTACAGATTCCTAAAAGAAAACTCGTTCGACCATATTCATAATAATTAGAGTGTATTACACAATTTGGCGTTCACAATTGAGATACTAAAAATTTGTACAACGGAAGAAGCTTGTATATCAAACATGAAAAAAGCATGCATAGATCGCTTCTATGATATGCCAAAAAGACACAATAACGGTAAATCAAAGACTAAGAACGGCAGCTCAAGCACTAGCGTAGCCAATCGCCCAAAACCATCCCTTGACGGATCTCGAAAATGGGGGGGGGGAGATAGGAACCACCGTCTCAAAATTGCGACATACACTGTTGCGTTTTCGAATTTCCATTCAAGTGATCGCAAAAAAGTTGTTTCCAATAGCATCCGTGACAACGTCGTATTCCTCATGTTCATGTACTTTCAGCCACACAACATCTCGCTATCATCGGATCAATCCATCCGGTTGTCTATTAAACCACGAAACCATCCTTCCAGGCCTTAGCTTTTCGCCAAACCTTTCCAGCCAACTAGGGCTGTAAAATACACCAAACAGAGGGAGGATTCCTCCTGTCTCAAACCTCCTCAATATCCGCCTCATAAGGCAGTCCCCATGGGCGTGTCGAATGTATCGTCGAAGAGCACCATTCCGTCCACGATACATGGGTCATTCGGGCACTTTCATTTCAACCATGCCTTTCACACTTAATAAACCCTCCTCTCATCGAGGAATTTCAACGTCCGGACCAGCTATGAACAACCATTACAAGTCCCCTTTCATCCTAAGTTCAATTCAATAACAATATCCAATATTCGTAAGTTCGCATACACAAATGTGTCGTACTTGTCCGTAACCACCTTCATTTCAGAAGTTTCAACCTTTCCTTATTTTTCAACAACAGACTAGAGGACCAGCCCGTCCATCCCAGTTTGTGGCCTATTCTACGGCCTCATTTTATATGCCAGGGTATACACTCCGAATGGGGCAGCCTCGTGACCCACGAAGAACACAATGCAATATTAAGCCATAATTCATCCAATACACACATAAACCGGGAAAATTGTACTCCAAACAGCCCATATTTCATCACGAGCATTAGCAATCCCATTCATAAGTCAATACAAACCTCAAACATCAAATGCACGACGTAAGAGTTCCCGCATGGCCAGCGCCCCCGCAAGATTGTCATCATACACATACCAGCATCTCATCCGTCGCATAATAACGAGGGTTCGAGATGCCATCTCCTACCGATTCCTCAAGTGTCTGGCCAGCCCCGTTCCCTCACCCAACAATACATTCACAGCGACGCAAAACTCAAGGCCAACGAGTTTATATTGCCGATGTTCGCAAGAAGACAAAACGAAGGTGGATCGAGTACCGTACTTGCTTCTTTTCTTAGGAGCAAAACTGCTCCAATTCTTTCCTTTTCCTTCCCACTCTCCAATCTCGACGCTAGCCCTTCCGTTTCACTCCTTTCTTCAATACCGAACTCGCCCCCTTCCTTCTTTCTCTTTCTTTTCCTACTTTTCTCCTTTTTCTTCTTCTTCTCTTTCTTCCTCACTTATGTGCTGAAGGACGTTTTTTAGACCCTGTCCCCCTCCTAGCCCATTTTCCACCTCTTCCAAGCTTCTTAACTTTAATGATGAAAAGTGGGCCACACCATCCATGGCTTTGTGGAAGAAATCTTGGCTTCCAATTATCACAAATTAATCGCGTTTAATCTTAGCGCGATCGTAAGAGACTTTTGTCTTTCCAACCAAATGAGTTTTTGTGTGGATTTCAAGTGCATATTAAGTATAGTGTATCAACCGATGGATGTGTATACTGTATCCTCCGTGCTGTTTGCCTCGCGCTTGTCCTTCATCAACGTGGAATATCTATAATCCGTGTGACAGATGAGTTCTATTCCGAGTCTTCTTTCAACGGTGGTGTAACTGTATCCGTGGAGTTTGATCTAAACTCAAAATTCGAATCCCCCCTTCATACCTGTTCTGTTCAACCTTCCCGTCTTATCTAACACCTTTCTACCATTAGACACGTCAAGCTCCTTTCTGCAGAACCCTTAGATGATGTCCCGTATCTGTTTCGATACTTGTAAGCATCATACTCAGTGTCGTTAACCGCATCACTCAATAATCACCAGTAACCATCAAGGTATTCTTAAAATGAAGGAAAATCCCATTTTCCGATGGCCAGGGCTAAGGTTTAAACATGCACAAAGATTTCTCGTTTTGACCTATTGCACTACTTACACAGCCAGCCCGACACCAAAGTTTTTAAAAAGATTTTATACGAATTTTAGGTATCCACCAAGCAAAGTTTTTCCCGAGTTCAACGAGAACTTGAGGGAACTATTTTCAGGAGTTTGATCACCAAGGTGGTCGGCAAGTTGTGGGTCCTGGGTTTTGGTCCAAGCGAAAGTAATGTCACATCTATATCGGATCGGGCCCTATGCCCATAAAACATGACATGAGACTTCATCAAGTTTTATGACGAAGATGAGATGACTGATGGAACACGACCTCCATTTAACTCATCAATTTGGAGAAGAGTTACAAATAATGGACTTTCTAAAGTTGAGGTTCGTATACCACACTCCTTAACATGAACAACATTCTCATGAGTACATGTCCATCACTACCGAATAAACTCCATTGGGGAATTTGTTGGGATATGCAAATCTAATTTTTAAATTGTCTTGCAAGACTTCAGAATGTGAATAAACCATCGTTGAGCTTAGCCGCAAGAACTAACAACCAGGAGTAGTCTCGTTTTGAGGTGTGAGAACATCAAGTCTCAGAAGAAGAAATCGTTAATATGTGCTCAAGATGCCCTTGTTCGAGTCGGCTCAAAGGGCGACCTGACATGAATCTTTATTAAGGGAGGACTCTCAATAAAGCGTTTTCTTACGCAATGGATGTTGCCCACTCTAGAGGTGGGAAGTGACGGAACTCTGAAAAATAGAATCTATTCATCTTATGAACCAATAAAATACTAATGTCAAAACATCTTAGAGAACTAATTAAAGAAAGAGAATTTACCTTTAATTTTTGAGAAAAAATTACATGTGAAGTTTTTTTAGATGGTCTATCCTTTGGAACAGAAATGTTAGAATCAAAGTAAAATATCCAGCATTCAAATTCCTGAAATCCATAAAGGAAAAAAGAACAAGGGTATTGCAAGTGGTATGGATAGCATGACCCACACCACACGAGATTGTATTTACCAATAGAAATGATATCAAGGACCTCATCGAATTGAAAGAAACTCTGTTCCTAGTCCATAGTACAAAAATATTGCGTATGGATTGGTGAAAGTTTGTTTGAGATTTTATGTGAAACTAATATGTTTGATTCTAGGTGTGAGTTGAGGTTCAGTTTGACTCACATATGGAGAACATGTCTCCAATCTCGCAAAACTAATCATGGCTTAACTTGCTCCACATTCCTCACGTTACGGATTGGTTGAGTCATAACTTCCTTCCTCCTTGTTGAAGCTAGTCAATAGCATGTATTGCCACTAGCAATCGCAGACAAGATTGCACACGACTGACCCAATTAACCCACAATTTCTAGAAGTTTCTAAGGATCGAAGAAGGAACAAATGGGTGAGCGATTTAGTCAGATATGGAAGAAGCAACACATGCGGATACTCAGAAGAAGATTTGGCAGCCTCAAAAGGAAAAAGGAGTAGATGTTGTGATTCAGCAGCCAGATAAATGCCAGACGAGCAAAGGAAGGTTGGCAACAACCCAATAATAACTCCAACCTATGACGTATTTCCGACCCGTGATCACAGACCACCAAACAAAGCCAGAAAATATGTCCTCTGCCCAAAGAGACTAAAGGTAAAACCATTTACACAACAACAACTCACCAAGCCAAAACCAAAATGGAGGCCCTTCAATGCTTCAAGTGTTTGTTTGTGCGGTGTGTAATGGACCTCTTTGTTGTTGAATTCTGTGATCTAAAGACATGTTATTGCCGAAGGTGAGTAGCCAATTTTTTGAGCAGGAAGTCTTGGTCAAACGAAATGTGTATGGCTTGCAGTTCCGGGTTTTTGTCCAACAAGCTTATTAGCCCTTTTCCAACATGAGGATTTCTAGAATTCGTCAAAGTATCAAGCAAAGACGTAAGGTATTTCACTGGAATACACATGCAAGTCTTGATCATGGTAACTCAATTTTTGTAGATAAAGAGGATTCTTACACCCCTACGTCAAATGGAAGAGGTTTCCATTTGCAATCAAGGATGCGTTCTCATCTCCATCATAGGGAAGAACCGGGTGAAAATCCGGGTTATGTAGATAAACCCTTTGAATATTTTAGAAATACTCATAGAAATTTCATAGAGGCAGTGTTTCCTGGTGAGTCGGAAACGTCGTCCATGAGTGCATTTACACTTTCATTCCTTGTACATTCATTGTCAATCCAAACCATGTAATGAAACATAGTTGTGAATGAGAATAAAAAAAATTTATTTTTGGGTGGTTTCTTAAGTATTTATGCTTACTCACTTAAGACTTTTGAATCGTCATCTCTTCGCAAGCGAATCGATGTTTACCTTTTGCAAAGTGAGGCCACGTCACTGTTGGAACCCTTGGTCGCCATGCTACGTCCCATTTTTTTTTTTGCGGCATTCGAACCCTCCTGTCTGAGTTCTTTTCTGTCTGCGAGCATAAAGTCCATTAAAGGGTTGGGGTTTCCTGCTCACGGCACTCTGGTATGTCAGATTAGTTCTATCTTCTACTGAGTTAGTATCCCAATGGTATGACTTAAATACTTTTGTGCGTAGCTTTGGCATCAAGAGAATAAAGCCTTTCCTCTTCATGCTTGTCACAACAGGGTGCTCGATTAAAGAGGGAAGGTGCGTCCCATGGGGATGTTTCCCCCTGTATGGCCGAGTGTACCCTCAGGCTCGTGCCCAGGTATTAATGTGCTAATACTTATCGTTTGATTAGGTTTTTATAATGACAACCCATTTCTGCCAGATTTTTCTCTCCCTCGATGTTGATGACCGTTCCTATTTATCCTCCTCGAGATCAGGGGATGGTCAATGCCCCGCCCAAGCAAACAAGTGTTTGGAGGAGCCCCCCAGCGGAGTGCCACATGAACGTTTACGCCCCCCACCCTCGAGTTATGGGACCCTCCGAGCCTTCCTCAATAGATGGTGTCGACTGTCGCGCAAGAAACATCACGCGAAGCGACAAGGGTCTTTCAAGTTCACGCGACAGGAGCCCCTTGGGACGAGCAGACAAGGGTTCCCTTCTGGCCAGGTGAGGGAAGCCATGTCCCATGGTGAGGGCGCCTAGAACTCCCTCCCCCAAGTCCAAGGTGTACGGAAGCCCCCCTAGGCTTAACAATCAACATGCGCCGTTTGGTTAAGGATCATGATAGTCAGGTCCCTTGCCTTGAGCTCAGATCAATAATAAGAACTTGGGTATGTTTTTCTGGCAGCCCTTGCGTTCTCTGCTCACCTCATTCATTCGTCATCCTTGAGCGCAGAGGTCGATACTGAAGACATTTTCTTTGCCCAACACGTCCATGACAGATGATTTGGGTAAAAGAGGGTGCCGCCGCTCCGCTTGAACTATAAGTGTCATCCTCTCGCTTCTTTCGGATGTCATCTTTGGGCGTTCATGTGTTAGAGCTCCAGGAAAACCTTGCACTTTGGGCGAGGTTGGAGAAGAGAAAGTCGACGACTATCTTAGCTGCTCTCATCCTCTGTTCAGGTGCATACGAGATGTCTCTTGAGGAGGTGCAACCTTCTCAAGAGAGAGAGAGGACATGTTTACTGCTCTTCAGCGTCTCCAAGACATGTTGGATGCAAACGAGTGCGAGCCTGGGCGCCGCCCGTGTGCCTAAGAAGAGACTAAGTCGCGTAGCGAGAAACCTTGGAGAGTGGAGATGGTACAAGCCCGCGGTTGTTTGAAGCGCAGAAGAGGTGGATAGCCCCCCGGGATTGGTGGTCCTTGGCGATAACGCCTATTGTATTCCTGGCTTCCTTCATGAAAAAAGACTATACGTTGTGTGTTTGTCCCTCACAAAAAGTGGGGAAACGTTTTTGCGATAAATATTTAAGTGCATCTCCCACATCGTTGGCTAAGACATTTTTAAGTACCCTGCCATTGATTTTGAAGTAATGCACTGATCCATTCAAGCCCCCCTAGGCTATACGAATTCCCAAGATGGGATTCAACAACATGGAAAAGGGCCCATCCCAATTCACAGTGTCCATTTCCCGTGAAAGTAATCACCGGATTCCCTCGGTGCCCTCCTGAGTTTTCCAAACCAATACGCCTTTGTTGAATGATCGAGGAGACCACTTTCTTGTTGTAATAATGGATGACATTCCTCTCTTTGAGGCTTCTAGAAGGTTTGGCAACATTGATCCTGGTGGTCTCCAGGTTCTTCTAGCACAATGTGCATGTCCTCAAAATGATACCCCTCGTGTTCCCTGAGGTGCTTGCAGGAGTCTAAGGGATCGATGTCGGCCTCTGCTCTATCGGAATCGATCTCGGTCTGTGACTCCAAACAAGGTGGAACTGGGCGATCAGCTTATGCTTTTCTCTTTTTGTGACCCAGAGAGCCCTTAACGTTTCTTAAGAGAAGGGTATGCCATGTTGTGAGGGTTATTACCAATTATCTTCTATATCACATCTTTTGATGAGCTTGTTGGACGCTTCCACTTGTCTGTTCGACTGAGCGTAGTATGTGTATGCGTTTTGAGTACTTTAAATCCAAAATCTCGCGCGAATTCGTTCAGTAAGCTCACCGTGCTAATCAACTTTTTGCATGAGTCTACCACAGATACTTTGGGGGGACAACCCCGTATTCGGTAAACGATGAAGTTTATTTGATGAATTCAAATTACGATCCTTCTGTTTGTTGGACTTGTATGTTGCGCCACCACATCTACCCGATTTTGTAAAATTAGTCCGTGGCAACAGAGTGATGATTAGCATCTCCCCTAACTCAAGTAATGAGATAATGTTATCTCCCATAATGGTCCCAACAGCCCACGTCCTGAAAAGGCCATGTTGTTCACTATAACATTCATGTCAGTCCGCAGGGGTTCGCCTTCACGCGGCCCGCATTGAGTTTGGCGCAAGCCACTCGGCAGGCCTCTGAGCCATTTCAACACAATTCTTGAGGCATTGATGGCCAGTAAAAGCCATGTCGTTTGATTTGACCAACTCATCTTAATCCTAGCCGGATGTGCCCCGCACAACCCAACATGGATGCTGGGATATCTGGTCACGAGCTTCTTCCAGATCGGCGCAATCTTAAAGAGTGTAGTCCTCGTTTGGTTTTCCTGTAGAGGACTCCGTCAAGGCACGCGTGGTCTGGCTATTACTCGAAATCGTCCTATCAGACTCATTGTGTTGGTATCCTTGAGGAATTGTCATAATGGGTTTCATCGCCAATCCTCTTATCGTTCAAATAGGCTTGGCAGTATGAATTCCACGTTCCTTATCTCCCTGCCATCGTTTGTAAAACCCTGGGACGCTTGCTATAACTAAACAAAGTCCATATTTTTTTTGGGCACTTCCAAGTCATTTATCAACCCCAGAGGCTAATTGTGAGTGCCAAGTAGCTATGCCTCCTAATTTGTCGTCCCGCCTCACGTAAACGTTCCTCGGAGCCTTGCCTAGATTATTTCTCCTAAGAAGCCATTTCGCTTCTCTGGCAAGCATTGACCGATGGCGAGGTTTCGAGTGGTCACTCATTCTGGTCACAAGAAGTCTGTTGGTGATCACTAGATGGGAAATTGGCCGCTATATTTTTGGGTTTCCCAATTTCCAATCTTGGCGCGAGTTGCAAGGCTAACGTATCAAGGAGCCCACGTACTCTGCTTTTGTTGTTAGTTCACTTTCCTACCCATTGAGGCGACAAAAGGTGCCTAACCCCCCCCTGGGTTATTCTGCTTTCCCATGGTGGTCTTGATAAGAGACCGCTCAACACCAGCCAGCTCCAAACTTTGTTGGATGACCCGGTACTGAAACCAAATGGTTCCATCGTTTCACACTAACCCCAGAGTGAGACCTCTTCGTGTGAGTGGATCGAGATTGCCTTTCCTCCATAAATTGGTAGATAAATTCAATAATAGGCGTGGCCTTTAACTGAAACTTTGTGGCCTTGTGGTAAATATTGTAGGATGAGAGCACTCTAAAGGCTCTACTTGCTTATTCTTCCCATGAGCAAGGGGTTATTCAAAGAAGACCTCGGTCCACAAGGGGTCCTTAGAGACGACTGTAATAAACAGTCATTAGACCTGATTGTATTGTCAAAGTGTTTTCATCACTCGAGTTGTATACTGACTAGGAAGATCTTCTCAGTTAGAGAGTATATTGTTTGTTGCTGGTTTTCTAGGTGAGTAACCGTGACCTGGTAAATAAATCGCACTAATCTTTCAATACTCCATCATGTTCTTTTCGCTCTAACATATTAATCCAATGGGTAGAGCTATGGGATGATTCAGCCACATAGAGGATTGTATGGCGCATTTATGTTTGGTGGTGCTAGCTAGTATTAGGAGGGTTGGTCAACATTCTTTTAATTCTTCGAGAATGCTGTTTCGTGTGCCAAATGTCCTAGCTATTTGTTCTGTTCTCTTTCCTTTTCAGGATCGTCGAGAAGACGTATGTTTTAGATCGCCACATTACCCTATGAAGTAGCGAATATATAGTTTATTTCTCCCCGAGGGAAGGCTTGGAGTTCCTTCTTGTTTCGAGGATTTCAAGGAATCTAACTTCAATCCCACATTGGTGCACAAGGAATCCCAAGAAATTGTCCCATTTGTACTTCGATAAGCCCGCATTTTAACTGGATTGAGTTTGAGGTTATGGCGCTCGCATCATTTTTCAAATGCTTCACTTAGATGAACATGAATGAATCTTGTTTTCCATTTCGAATTTATACCACCACATCTGTCAAATGTATAGTACGCTCAATCTGTCTTCCCTAACCAAAGTAGCGATAGATTAGGACTTTCCATTGCTCTCATTGATAACGTGGCTCCACCATTCTTTTAAATCCGAAAAGGCTAAACTACCCATTGTGAATATCCCATATTGGGCATCTAAATAGCATGTCTTATGCACGTCTTCCCTCATAGTATGAAGATTTGATTATACCCTAGAGTATCCGTCCATAAAGGACATTAGCTCGTAGCCTTACTAATTGATGATGCGGATGGGTGAAGATGCCGTAGACTTGTGTTGCCTGGAACGTAGGCCTAGTGCTTGCGGACTGGAGCGGTGGAATCTGATCTCTGGACGAAGTGTGGACGGAATATGGATGAAGGTAGCAATGGAATTTGGAGATACTTAGGACCCCTAAACGAGCTCTCCCTAGTGATGGGATTGAAAAAAGGTGGGAAAAAGAAAAAAAATTTTTTTTTTTTTTAATTTTGGTTGCCAAGGCTACGGTTGCTCCACACCCGGCTAGATGAAATTGATGGACGAAATTTGGTTGTCAAGGCTATAACAGTTGCTTCCCTGGACGATGAAAGTGATTGCGGAATTTGGTTGTCAAGGCTACGGTTGCTCACTCCCAGACGATGAAGTGATAATACGCAAGGCTACGATTTGCTCACGCCTGGTCTGGACACCTGAGAAATAAAACTAACAGAGGTGACCGATCAATGCACTGTTTGGCTCAGAAAATGATTGTCGTGTTTTATATTAAATCTTTTACGGGTGCTTAGGGATGATGTGCCACGTTCCACGATTTTATTCAATTATGAATAACTTTTCAGGTCTCGTGGACCCTACTTAACTAACATCTTTAGAATCTGGGTAGATGCAACCAGATCCTGGTAGACAATGGCTCTTATCCACATCGCTTATCAGTTTTTAAACTCGCGTATATTGACTTAAACGGGCATTTCCTTGTAGACTAGTACGGATCCACAATCTCCATCTTATCTATTGGGCTCCAACACAATTCATATACGGCCTTGATTAATTTAGGCCCAAGATTTTCATTTCATTGTCAATACAAAGCCCCTCTTTTTATTGCTGATGCGTGGACATGATGTCGCCGTGAGCACCCTGGGCAGGGTTACAAAATCAAAACAAGAGCACAAAAATAAACCTTTTATTTTCCTTCTTTGCATAAGTTTTCTTTCTTTACGCCAGGAAACATTCCTCGTTTCTTCTCCTCCGCAACAAACCCTAACTTGCTTCTTCTTTCAACCAATGTCAAACTATTAGCCTCTTTCTAATGGCACCAACACCACGGGCTTGTCTCCTCAGGTGTTTTTGTCAAAAATCGCTGGATTCCCGCGGCGAAGGTTTAACCCTCGATTCCTATCCTTCCCTTCCGTCCGCTCCCTTCTCCAAAGAACTGGTGCCTCACAACTTTCCTCATCGTTGCCACACTGCCATATGAGTACTAAGGACCATCGAGCGCAGCCATCGACTAGAGCTGTCAGTTTGCTCGTATCAATCGACTAACGTGTCGAACCAAGGTGCCCTGAGTGGCCCGTCGAAGGAAGTCTGGTCGAAGCAGTATGCAAACCTTGCATTGAAGACAGGCATTAAAGGGTTGCATTTGATTGTTCCAGAACCAACCCCATCGCCTCCCCTATTCATCTGCCAATTCAATGATTTTGTTGCATTTCCAATTAAGCCATTTATGGTTCGTTCCATGAATAGTGGCCATGTCATGCATTGATTTTACATTCTATTGTTATTTTGCATTTTAAGTTCTTGTTCAGGTAATCCCTATATAAATGGGAGACCCTTGTAAGCATTTGAGAGAACTTATTATTATCAGTATTAATAAACCCTTTTGTAAGACTTTTGTCTTCTGCCCGATAGTGAAAGATGGGAGATCTTCTCCTTCGACCTCTGTTCTTCATTTGGTGGATTCCAAGTGCGGACTGAGTCGATAGCATTCAAACCGATGGTGGTGTTTTCCTGTAGTCCTCCGCGGTTGTTCCTCATCCTCGTCTTGGTTTTGTGGTTCGTGTCTCTTGTATCCAGTGCCCAAAAAAACAAGTCTATCCGAAATCTTCTTTCACCGGAGGTGCATCTGTATCTGTGGAAGGTTGATCTAAACCCTTCTATATCAGCCTCCTAAGCCTACGACTAGCACACAACATCACCTTTCTGTTCCATGGCGTCCCAGCGTCTACATCCATTCCGCACCCTTTTCATGTAACGTCGCCCATTTTTGCATTCCGTTTTTCTCGTATTGGAATCATCTATTCCTATTCCGTCCCCGTATGCATCTTGATATCAGAGCCCGCGGTTGTCAATGGCCGGAATATTTTCAATGCCGGCATGACTGCTAGACGAAGCACAAGTTTACTCGGACTTGAGGAACAGATAGCTGATCTTCAGCAGCAACTACCAAGTCGTTACGGACACACCAATAGCCGCATCTTCCCGCAGTCTGAATAGACAGCGATTAAGATGTAGAACCCATGGTCGTGAGGAGTCTCAACGAGGATCTATCACCGGAGTATCGTAGGCAGGAGAGAAGATCCCCGACGATGAATTGTTCAAATTCCAGAGTTGGATCAAAGTAAACTTGGACCTCCAGAGGAGTTCATCAACCTAGGATTGATGATACGATTGAACTTCGGCACTCCTCATGCAACCGTAGGATTTCTCGAAAAAATACAGATCTGGTTGCATCGTCCGTCTTCTGACATGGAATGAAATGCACCATCTTCGAGAATCTATCGACCACAACCATGATCGAATCCTTCCTCCTCTGCGTTCCTCGCAACCCTAGCACAAAATCCATGCTTACATGCTCCCTAGGATGCTCTGGGACGGGCAGTGGACTGTAAAGGCCTTGTGGTTGGACTCGGCTCTTTGACCTGTGTGGCAAAAAAAAAAGGGGGGGGGGGGGGGAAAAAAAGAAATAATATAAAAAAAAATATAAAAGAACGAATAAAAAATAAAAAAAAAAAAAATAAAAAAAAAATAAAAAAAAAGGATAGCACAATCTCGAAATAAACCTCACACCTGCTTTTCCATTCGAGGCCAATAGAAATTTTCTTACAGCATTGACAGCGTCTTGTCAACTCCAAAATGTCCGGCTATTCCTCCTCCATGAACTTCTCGAATGAGTAGCTCTTGAGTCGAATTCCAGGAAATGCATAACTTTGAATCTCGAAACAAGAATCCATTCACCTGATAGAATCGATCGACGACCTGATTGGTGCATTCGGATGAAAAATCCTTCCAAAGTCTTAATCGTTCTTATACAGATATTTTTTAGGTACTCAAATCCAATTCATCTTTGGTCTACCATCTCGGATAGTAGAGTCATCTTCCTCGATGAGAGAAGAGGAGCATCAGCGAATCTTTTTTTTTTTACAAAAATATTTTTTTTCTTTCCCCACCCATAAAAATAAATTCTTGGGGGGGGTTTGTGCTTCAAGATAAAGGTGAAAATGCTTGTAGGAAACTAGATTCCACTTCGCGCATGTCGTCGATCTGTGCTTGTTGTTAACCGTCTTGATGCATTTGAGAGCTTTGATGAGTCGGTGTGTAAACACGAACTCTCGGGGCAGCAAGTATTGGCTGCCACGTTTCGAGTACTGCGGACGATGGCTTGGAACTCTTTGTCGTACGTTACGAGTAGTTGAGTTTTGGCACCCACGAGTTTCTCGCTGAAAATATTCAATGGGTCTCCCCTCCTGCAACAAGGCTCCTCCAATTTCCCATCTCTTGATGCATCACATTCGGACCTCAAACATACTTCGTTGAGTCAGGGTAAGGCAAGAACGGGTTGCTTCCGCATAGACGCTCTTTTAGTTGCTCGAAACTAGCTTGTGCGGCTAGAGTCCACTCGAACTTGTCTCCTTCAAACATTCTCGGTGAGTGGGCGGCTGCGTGAATGAGCTGAAACCTCGAATGAACCTCCTATAGAACGATCGCTAAGCCAATGAAAGCTTCAAACGTCGTGAAAACTGTTTGGTGGCGGGCTAGAATGTCCCCTTGATTGCTTTGATCTTTCGTCGGGACCTTGATTCCTTTAGCAGATACTAACAAAACCAAGAAATACCACACTCGCTGAAAGAACTCACACTTCTTAAGATTTCCATACAGCTTCTCAACTCGAAAGTGTACGAAACACTGTGCGAAGGTGCTCATCATGTTCATCAAGACTACTGTTGTAGATAAGAATGTCGTCGAAGTAAGACAACCAAGAACTTCCCCATAAATGGTCGCAAAACATGGGTCATCAGTCGCATGAACGTGCTGGGTGCGTTTGACAAACCAAAAGGCATCACCAACAATTCGTACAACCCATACTTGGTCTTGAAGGCGGTCTTCCACTCATCGCCTTCCTTCATCCGAATCTGGTGATATCCACTACGCAAATCCACTTTCGAAAACACCTGCGCTCCATGCAACTCATCTAACATGTCATCTAGTCGAGAAATCGGAAATCGATACTTCACCGTGATTTTGTTGATCGGCTCGACTATCCATGCACATTCGCCAAGTCCCTTCCATTTTCGGTACCAATATAGCGGGAGCTGAGTAAGGGCTCAAACTCTCTCGAACCAATCCTTGTTCAAGCAACTCGTCGACCTGCCTCTAGAGTTTGTTAGCTTCTTCTGGATTGCAACAGATAAGCCGGTCGATTTGGAAGAGATGCTCCTGGAACCAAGTCGATCTGTTTGTTGAATGCTTCGCATAGGTAGTAATTCGACTGGCAACTCCTCCGGAAACACATCCTTGAACTCTTCGAGTATGGATACAGCTCGGGGATGGCTCGTTCGATTGATCCTGGGTTGTTTTGACAAGAACCAGAAAATAAGCCTTCTCACCTTCGTGAATCGGCTCGAACCAATTGAACTCCTTTGAGACGCTGATCGGTAGATTGATTCTGCTGTGCTGTCATAGACTGAGTGGTGAGGGCAACAATGTGACCTTCTTCCCGTCGACGCTGATGGACTAGGTATTACGATCCCCGTCATGTTGTGCGCGTCCATCAAACTGTTATGGTCTTCCTAGGAGCTAGTGGCACGCATCCATTGGAATAACGTCGCAAACAACTTCATCCTTGTAGCTTTTCCCAATCGAGAATGGAACTCTCGCTCTCTGAGTCACTCGAACATCACTCTCCTTGTTGAGCCATTGAAGGACGATAGGGGTGAGGATGAGCTTCGATAGGCAACTTCAGCTTTTCGACCATCGTCCTCGATACGGCGTTGGTGCAAGCTTCCGCTATCCACAATCTCCAAGCAAACTTTTCCTTCGACTGTGTATCTGGTGTGGAAAATACTTTCCCTTTGATTCTCCTCTTTAGCGGGTGTCACGCTTAAAGTCTTTCTTATGACCAACAATTCTCCTTCATCCGGGTACTCCTCAATATCCTCTGCATCCCAAGTAGGATCGACGTTCTCCTTGAACTCTTCTTCTCCATCGGACAGCTCTCTAATGACAGCGTTTCTCCTCGTTGGACATTCAGAAGCCATGTGTCCTAATCCTTGACATTTGAAACATCGTCGATTGATATCTCGCTCGTTCGACTTGACTTTAGGTCTAGTATTCGATGGAGTTTTCCTTGACGTCGTCGACAGTGGCTTTGCCTGGGAGCTCCTCCCCTTGTTGAAAAGCGGAACCTTCACGAATGAGCGGGTACTCTATCTTCTCGCTTGCTGCTGCTCAACCTTGTGGGCAAGTGCCCTAACATCATCGAAGTTGAAATATTGCTGAAGTTCTACAGTATCCGCGATCTGGGGCTTAAGTCCTCGAAGATACCTAGCAATGGTTTGCTCTTAGGCTTCTTGAACATCACACTGTAGCAAGAGTCTCTCGAATTCCCTCGTGTACCCCGATACACTTGAAACTTGCTGAAGCGACCGCAACTTGAGGTAGAGATCCCGTCGATTAATGCTCTAGCAGAAACCTCTTAGTCATAGCCCTCTTCATTTTTCGACCATTGTTTGTATCTGATCATGTCCTTCTCTTCGACGCTGGTGGTTGGTGTTCTCCCACCATAAACTGGCGTACTTTCTTCCACTTTAATGCAACCAACTTAACCTTTCGTTCCTCGGGCACCTCTTCATAGTCAAAGATGTGCTCTACTATGTGCATCCAGTTGATGAACTCCTCGGGGTCCAAGTGTTCTTCGAACTTCGTAATCCAAACACTCATTGTCGGGGTTCTTCTTTCTAGATGACGATAATCTGAAGAAGACCCTCGTGTAAACTCCTCACATCATGGGTTCTCCTTCTGATCGCTATCTTATCGACTGCGGGAAGTCGATGCATGATGAGTTTGCACCGATTGTAGTTGTTACTGAAGATCGACGATGTACTGATCAAGCCAAGCAACATGTGCTTCATCTAGAGTCATACAGCGTTGGAATCAATCGGCCATTGACAACCTTGCGCTCTGATACCAAGATGATACAGGGACGGCAAGGAATAGATGATTCTAATACCAAAAATGAATGGGGACGTCACTGAAAAGGGTGCGGAATAGAGTGACGCTGGAATGGACAGAAGGTGTGTAGGGTAGGCGGCTGAATGATGCAAATGAAGGGTTGAGATCAACCTCCAAGGATACAGATGCACCACCATGAAAGAAGACTCGGATAGACTCGTTTGGCCATGGATACATAAACACCAATGTGGATAAGACGATGGCGAGGAACAACCCGGACAATACAGAAAACACCACGACTGGTTGAACACTCAACTCAATCCGCACTTAGAATCCACCAAATGAAGAACGAGGTTGAACGAGTTTTTAAGTCTGAATCAAAGTTGTTTTCAAATTAATTACAAAGGCACCTTATATAGTTGCCTTGGAAAGAAATGAATTAATTGCAACAACATCCAACTAAATGCATGCAGAACTTAATACTAGCCATAATGGCTTATTGGGAATGAATGCAACTAAATGCAAGGTAGTTGAGGCGTTAGTGGTCTGGGAATTTAATTTGTCTTCAATTCGGGGTTGCTTCTACTTCGACTTGCCTGCTTCGGAGATCCCTTGCTTCGACTGATCAACGATTGATTGAAATGCGAATTAGTCGATGATGAGCAAGCTGACAGCTCTAGTTGATGGTGAGTCGATGGTCCTTGTATCAGGTGACCTAGGAAGAGGCTACAACGGCGCTGATGTTTGAACCGATCCCGTGACAGTAGCAGTTGAGACAGAAGCATCGATAGTTAGGATAGCCTCCATAGTTTCAATGGTCACGAGAGCATTACGGGACAGTGGAAGTGATTGAAGTGGAGGTGCGGGTAGAGGTTTCAACCATTACTGCTTGGGTAGAGCGATCTCTCAGTCGTTTTCTTTGCGGAGTCAATTTTGGCAGCTCGGTACCTTGATTGTGTGAAAAAGAGTTGACTAAGCATCAAACAATGTTACACTTTGGATGCATGATACGTAGTGATGCATAATCATGTCTACACAAGGATTGGAATGTGATTACAATGAATTCAGTCTAAGGGAGAGAAAATAAGATAGCTAAGAGTTGGTTAAACTGAAATTTATTACAAAAAATACTACAAAGTAATAAAGAAAAGATAAAATGGGCTTGCAAGCCCGCCGTGATAGAGTGATCTCATTCTTCAAATACAATCCCAAGGGCTGATCAGGCATCGATGTCCTCCTAACAATTTGGAGGAGGTTTGAACTCTTCCTCCATGAGAGTCATCCACACACGTGCGATGTGTGACATCGACCGCTGAATTATGCCTCTTGGTGGGCGGCTGTTCAAGTCGATCGGGACAAACGGTTCGGCTGGTGGTGCTCTGATTCGCGGAGCTCCCCCCGTACAGGTGCATGACCCGCGTTGAAAAGTAGTAGGATGTCCTGGCGATCCCGGCGATCGAGATATAATCTCCATCTGGGGAGTTTACGATAGCCCAGTCCACGTTGAAGCATCTGTCCATCTGGTAGAAGTCTTCTAGCTCCAGAGAGCGAAAGAGAGCTCGGACCCCTGTGAATGTGTGGTTCGGGAGCCGAGCGCGCTCTGATATGCGTTCGAGGAAATTTGAAAACTACTACCGTTTGAATGACTCTCCAGTGATGCCGATGTGGGTGTATAAACATGCCTAGAGCAACGTGAGGCTAAAGGAGAATTGATGGTTTCGAACTCCTTTATTGGCTTTTCGCATTGTCTCGGTGAGGCTGTTAGTTTGTCTCACCAATCAGGCTGGGAATGAAATGTCTTCTTTCGAGGATCACTTTTGTCAAGTACATTGTTCGCTTGTTAAGTGATGCTTCGGTGTATTGGGAAAAGGATCGTCCCCGTGAACAAAAGGTTAAACGCCATTGTTGAGCCATTACCGTCTCCCATGGCGTAGTTCGTACGACTTCTTACGTAATTGGAAGTGTCCATCGACGTTGATGTGCCCTTCTCTAGTTGAAGCGGGGTACAACGGCTGGAGAGATTTGAAGGAGACAAGCGATAGTTCATTGGCTTGTCGTCGTACCGGCTGGGGGGGATTCCCTAGTGACGAGGGAATGCAAATTAGTTCTTTACAATTTATCACATTCAAAGTATACGTGGGACATGACCATGCACACGTAGTAGTCACTTAGTAACAAACAAATGCACATGCGTCTTATGGTACCTGTAGTAGGGAAACAATACTACTTCTAATCCTCCCTCAGATAGAGGGAGGCCGCGCCCCGGCAAAAGACCATACCACAAAGAGCAGTATTGCTGGGCCTCACGGTTACCCCCCTAACGATCCTAGCCCCCGGGTTCGAGCAATTCTAGAAATGCCTAGTAAGCGGTAAACAAACATAACAATGAGTACAACAAAAGGGCACCAAGCCAAACAAGTACATGCGCAAACAAGAATTCCTATCCGCATGTGGATTGAAAATGTAAGAGCGTTCGAATGGAATCCACATGCAGAGACCCCTGCGGAGTCGCCATTCGGGATGTACTCGCGCCTTCCGATCTAGCATGCGTGTGGCAGTTTCGAACGACCCGAGGATCCGGGTCCGCTCCCCAAAGGCTCATTCGGTCGTCATCATGACTCGAGCGTCAGACATTGCGAAGGGGAACTAGGTTGGGCCCTGCCTTGATTCCTAAATGGGCTTACAGGGTGTTTAACTAATCGTTTCCAATTCCTTGTAAGGGAACCGAATGAGACAAGTGAATGTCTGTGTATAGGCCTCACTAGGGACCGTTCGTGAGGACACGTAAACGGGTCGTGTCGCTAGTCTCTCATCCAAAATGGCTCTGAAAAGATGTTGTTGTTGTTATTGTTTAACATATGAAAACTACTATGGAGTCGCCACCAACTTAGTTTTGAAAACTGATTTAAGTCGAAAAACCCAGAGTTCGATTCGGAGATTCTTTTCCGGTATCTTCTCTGGGATCGGAGTAGGCCTAACCTTCCTGGGGCGTCTACGAAGATTCGTGCTATCATCTTCTACAAACTCTCAGAAGATTCACCTCTACTCGTCGATGTTGCCCTAATGATTAGGCTTCTTCGACACGATCAATGCTGGCGTCCTTTTTCTCTTGATTCTTCCCTTTTCAGTGGGAACCGGCGGTGCTGAGACGTCTAATGCCCTATAGATATTAATTTGTCAAGATCGACGGGGAATGTTATGATAAGGATTCGACGTTGATACCTGGCATTAGTGCTTTCTCTTGTTTGGCAGTGAGAAATTTGTGGAAGTTTTCCTATTGCAGCATAGCTTCATTGGCTTTAATAATTTTGTTGAAGGCCATCTTCCAACAGCAATCGAACTCCCTTGTCGAACTGCATCATTTTGAGGTGCCGGGGAAGGCATGGGCGAAAATGCTCGATCCGAGCAGAGAATAACTGCGTGTATTTAGGGAATGTTTATGCTGGTTAAGTAACAAAATGTTTCGTTTGAACCAAGCTTACCCTGCTAGCATAACCAAGGTCGATGCTGACATGATCCTCTAATTTGTTTGAAAGAATCGATGAAAGGGAAGGGGCAACTATGAGCGAACCCCAGCTATCGCACCATGAAATGGGGATTGTAAACTTCGACAAAAAAGCCTCTGGTGTCGCTAGCAACCAATCTCTGGGAGTTAGCGTATGATCCCAAAAGTGGTGCGACTTCAGGGAGCGTCGAAGCTCGTACACCATCTCATTATGAGGAAAAGGTCCCAACAGGGCTTGTCGGCATGCAAGAGTCGATGAAGACATCCCGAGCCAGTATCCCTCTCCCAGTTTTCATATCGAAAGAAGCAAATAATTTCCAATCCGTTAGATAATGCGGAGTGGGTCGATATTCTTAGACAGTTCGAAGTTGTGTAGTCGAGGGAAGTACAAGTTGTGCCCATGCCACGATAATCCACAAAGGGCCTGTTGCTGGTCTCGAAGGGAATACTCCTGATATTCTTCGGATCGATTGCAACTGCCTCGAAGTGAGCTTCAATAGACCAGACTGAGAAGGAACGGAGACATCGCTACTGGTTCTGTTGCCTTTCACTAAGAAGCTCGCCACTAAGTACCATGTGATTCAGCAATTGCTTGCTGCGATTCAAGTAGACGTACTTCGAAAGCCATTCAATCATGAACTGATATTCGTCCTCCTCACCCGTCCTTCGGGTCACTTTGTTAGATGAGTTTCGATGACGATCCCGAGTCGTTGCTTCTTTTCAAATCTGAAATCATCGTTCACCTCTGATAATCTAACGGGTGTTCCGTAGGGAATAACAGCCCATCAGAAAAGCCACATCGGGAAATGGTCACTGTCATGGGTCCTTCTCGAAGATAGAAGAAGTTGGTCAATACACACCATAGAGATAGAAGTGTCGCGACTGAACGACGATTGCATCTCATTGGCCTCTGTTGAAGCCATAAATCTGATAAATCCCTATGGTTTCCCACTTGCTGCGTTTGAAGATCGGTCCATAAATTTGTCCATTCGACGAACACTATCTACACCTGTAGTTGGAAAGCAATGCAAAGTTGAATCGTCGGAGTTAGGGGACCGGACACCAATTTCCTGGGTCAAGGAAACTGTCTCTGCAGATTGGGATGGACTATAGGGTCAGGGGAGGAGGTAATCGACGTACATATGCTTGTTGTCTACCGAAGGGTTGAAAGAACCGCCTCTAAAGAAGGGGCCCGGCGTGATTTGCCCGTTATTTTTTGCCTCTTCTTCGGCGAAATCGAAGGTTCTTTTGGCTAGGAATCTATTACATAGCTCCTGAAACCCTTTGAAGTAAACCCCACAACCATTCAGCGGCGTGCGTATTGTAGAATGCTTGAGTGCCATGACTGGATGCGGCAAGGAAGCACATCGCTTTGCAGAAGAGAGAGAAATAGACGGATTGATGAAGAGAAAGAGAGTAAAAGTGGCAAATAGGAAGATGACAAAGGTTTTATAGGGGAAGATGGAGAAAGACGGACTGACACATCGAAGGGAGGTTACAAAATATTTACATGGTAAACGTCATTTCAGGGCTTTGCATATTGGGCTTTGAAGATGCTCGAGATCGATGATGCGTCGACGGCGTTCAACATCGATGTTGCGTCAAGGATAATCATCAAGGTATAAAGATCAATGTTGACTCAGGAGCTCATCGATATTACGAGGATCGACAGTGGAGTTCATCGATGATGGGATTATCTCAAACAGTTGGTCGATAGTTAGCATTAGGATAATTAGCACGTTTTTAATGTGTTTAGGTCTACAGTTATCTGGTTAATGTCTATAAATATGTCGTCCTTAGTCAATTGTTGAACACAGAAAATTCATTCTATGACCCTGAAGGGCTGCTTGGTTGTCAACTTGACTGCTAGATATCGTGTAAAGTGTTACAGGATGGCCGTAAGTTTTCTTTTTCTTATGTTAGTGAAATTCTTAACTTCTATTTGTTCTTTTGTTTTATTGGCGATAACGTTACGTTCAACACTTTAATCCCTGTTATATCGCGATGTGTTTCGTCCGCAAAATAGCCTCAGAATTCTCATATCTAGTGGAGGATTGTGATCCCCGCGTCTTAGACTTTTTATTATTATTTTTTTGTTTGGTTTTCTCTTGTTCCACGGTATATCACATGATTCTCGAAAAAAAAGGGAAAACGACCTTGACGATTTTCATGTTTTATTTTGACGTCATGGGTCATAAAAAAGAAAAAGTATGGGCAATCAAGGAGTCGTGACGGGAACATGTCAAATATATGCAATATTAAGGAGAAAAAAAAAAGAAACGGATGATGTGTGAATATGGTTAATTCTAGTTAATCCTAATCGACCATGTGAAATTACCAATTTTTATTGATGATATCATTAATCATGTTTAACGATTACCAAAGCAAGCATGTTCGACAAATCGTTAATCTAAAAAGCACATCTACAATGGTTGGTTAGTGATTCAATTAATCTAAGCTTAATTGAATGCAATTAAAACTAGATTAGTAATGGTTAAATAAATGAATGCTCGTCTTGACTAACCTGGTCGGTTTTTGCATAACATTCCGGAGTTAGCCACATGGTTTTCACTATTTGGACAGGATGATTCGATTTAATGTTGTAGTGAGGTGATCCGCAATTTAGGGGATCTATAGTTATCTTTAACGATGAAAAGTATTGATTCATGAATGCTTCTTTCATCTGTTTCCACGGTGGTGGCTAATCCCGCAGGTAAAGAATTAAGACAACTCCATGCTCTATCCTTCAAAGAGAAGGGGGAATAGCTTCAATATGACCGCATCACGGGGCACATCCATTCTACCTGAAGCTGTCGTAGATACTTAGGAACTTGCTTAAATGCTCATGTGGATCCTCACTTGGTGACCCTCGAAACATCACTGAATTTTGAATCATTTGCATTACCGATGTTTTTATCTCGTAGTACAGTCCATGAATTGCAAGTGCAATACAGGACCGGCTTAAATGTGGTTCTGCTGAAGTAAACTCCACCATCAGCCTAGTATAAATAACCTACTCACCTTCAGTTTGTTGTCCGTGAATTGGATTTCCATCCATGTTGCTTTGTTGTGCACGAGCGCTCTCAAAAAACCAGCTTATGAAATGTCCTTTCGATGTCGGGATCAAAAGGTAAATTTTTTGGATTTTGAGTACGTCGCATGCACCTAGCAAAAAATAACAAAAGCAAAAAAGAAAAGAAATGAACGACTTGAACATCAAATAGGAAAAAGTGTTCAAAGTAGAAAAATTTTCTCAAAATTGATTCCCCGAAAACGGTGCCAAAATTTGATCACGCTTGTCAAAGGCAGCAAATTAAATACTCTAACAAACTTAACTAACTTGTAGACGAGACAAGTAGAGGTCGTTTACACTAGGGTTGTTAATGAGCCAGGCCGGCTCGCGAACTACTCGGCCCGGCTCTTCTTCTCGCCCGAGCCCAGATTGACAATAGTCAAATTTTGTCGGGCTCGGGCCTAATTTTCTTTTAGCCAAGCCAGGCTCGGGCCGATTTACTAGCTCGACAAGCCGCCCGTCCCGGCTTGATAAATTTTATAAATAAATGATTAAATTAATTATAAAAAATTAAAAAAAGAATGAGAAATGCAAAATGGGCTTATATTTGCAAACGGAAAAGGGGGGAGAATTTTGGATCGGGCTCGGGCTCGGGCTTAGGCCGAAATTTTTTTTAGCCGAGCTCGGGCTCGGGCTAGATTACAAGAGCCCGATGAGGCTCGGGCCCGGGCGCGAGCCAGATACCTTTTTTAGCGGGCTTGAGTAAGAGAAGTTCGAGCCCAGTACGGCTCATTAACACCCCTAGTTCCCATAGAGAATCAACAAAGCGGTTGCATGATTAACTAAGCTGAGGTCAAGTCAATAAAGATAAAAGATGATGAAACTGGAAATAAAATGCAAAATAAACTATAATTTAATCAAATAAGAAAGCTTAGGACTATCAACTTCCCCAGCAAATTATGTAACTCGTTTCTTCCCTTCTCCGCTTATTGAATTCTTATGTTATTAACCTAGGCTTTGATTATCTCCTTACGCCTCTCCCAAGTGCTCTAAGGATGTATTCCCTGTGTCGAGCTAATCACTCTATTCCCAAACAATTAACTAGTGGAACCCATTATGTGTCAACCCTTAATGTCTACCTCAGGTGATTCGGTATATTCCTATACTTCTCAAGGATTAGCTCTGTGTGCCATTGAGACGCTAACATAGGTATCCAATCCACGGGTTAACCTAAACAAGTTTCTAAGCCGATTAGGTCTCAAGATCAAATTAATCGGTGGCCAGTCAATTAACCACATTAAGATCATGATATGGATAAATAACCACACATATTCGAATAACACAAAGAAAGAAATTTACTTGTTAAATAAAATCGCTAGGTTCCATTGAAGTCCTAAAAAATAAAATTAGTTCATAATGAGAATAACAATCAATCCGATTTCAAGAGAAGGACAACGACAAAGAAATCAAGGGACAAAAAGAAGAGAAATGCCTCCCCGGTCTTCCGATCTGGGAAATATTAGCCTGGTTTGGATCTCCGCTTGAGCCCTAGCCGTTACTTCCTTCTCTGTCACCTGATCAAATGCCACCTTTCCAAAAGAATTTTCTCTCCCTAGGCTTACACTTAGAAAATATAAGTAGTTTCTCTAAAAGATTTCCTAATATTCTAAAACTAAAACAAATCTCCTAAGTAAATAAAAATTAAATAAAATAAAGGGATTGAATAAGGTAACTAATTGAATCTTTTCCTTCATATTGCAGTTCGGAGAACACTTGAAGTGTTCCACGCGGTTCTGTACAGATTGCAGCAGGTCGCGTCTTTCCTACAGACGGACACGTGTTTATCTCTATAGAATCCCCAAGATCACGTCTTTCATATTAGAAAGATGCGTCCTTCTGCTCTCTGGTTTTGATTGCTCATTTTGTTTTGTTCTCGCCCAAACTCTAAGTTTCCTTTCATTCTCTGGCACCAAATTAATATAAATCCAAGAAACATCAACAAGAACATTAATTTATTTCTTAATAGACTCGATATATAAGAAAACAAAAATTACTACAGTAAAACTAAATTAAATCGAAATAGAACTAAAACCTACTAAAATCTTATCAAAACTTACATGACTAACTACATAAATCACCGTTTAGATTGTGAAATAACTCTACCTCCATATATTTATCAGCAGACAAGTCATCTTGGACTGATATCACGCTCAACCTCGATAATAGCATTGACGAACAACCCTCCTTGCTCTTTACGTTCTCGACAAAGATCGAGAGCATCCACAGCGGAAGCTCATACAAGTATATGATTTCTTCCCATTCTTTTCGCTTGAAGCTGCTTCGATGATTCTTGTCCTCAGCAGATAGTCCCAGGAACCCTGGAGACGAGAAATTGAACCCGAGACCCCACCCTTCCCTCCAAGAAGAAAATGGTCGAGAGACATCGTGAACAGTTTTATCTATTTTTGCTCATATTTCACTTCGGGGAAACTTGGGTTATATAGAGTTTTTCTCTGTTATTTTAAGATTTGTCGGGGGATCCGAATCCTCTCCATTTCAGAAATGGAGAGTGTCCAGTTTATGGATAAGATCTTCCTATTTTTAATTTAGCGGTGTACATTATTCTTATTTTATCTTATTTTAATTATAGTAAGGGCAAAATAGACATTACTCAATATAGTCATTTTTAAATACTTTTACATTTTTAAAACACTATATTTAATTAATAACAAAATAAAAAACATAAACAATAAATTATAAACCCAAAATATTAAACTCTAAACCCTAAAAGTTAAACCTTAATTACTAAACCATAAATTACACCTTAAATCCTAAAAATTAAACTTTAAATCGAAATGTTAAACCATAAACCCTAAAAGTTAATTTTTAAATCGAAATTTTAAACCGTAAACCCTAAAAGTTAAACCTTAAATCCTAAACCATAAACCATAAAAGTTAAACCCCTAAATGTTAAATATTGCACCTAAATGTTAAATCCTAAACACCAAATGTAAATAAAATATTAAATATTTAGTCATAAATTATAAACCATAAATGTTACACGATATTAAATAATAAATATATATTACAATATTTTATTATTTATTAATATCTTTTAAAGGAAATAACTTCTTAATGTATCAAGGATAGTAAAGTAATTTTATTATACTAAAATTAAAAAGACGGTCGAATTAAAAGATGACTAATCCGATCCTTAAAATGGAGACTTCCTATTTCTTTATGAAAACGGAGGGGATCCTAATCTTGTTAGGGTTGGGGAGGTAGTCCACATGGACTCCTACGTCCAGGAGACAACCGACCTGGAGGATTACTCAAACTCCATGTAAGAAATTAAAAAAATAGAGAATATATAATACATTAGTGGGTCCGTTAGGACATATTAAAATTTTTGTCTATTAAAAAAAATATCCAAAAAAATAGTTCCTCACTCAAACATATATGATTATAATTGGAAACACAAGAATATTTTTTATTATTGTGAAAATATTTATCCATCAAGAAGAGAGTTTAAAGCCTCTTATTATTTATTAATAAAGAATTTGATAATATTTTTCTTATGAAATTTTTTTTATTTATGGAAAATACCTTCTCCAACGTTTGGTAAGAGGTGGGTGGGTAGTTTGGGAAATTGTCTTTGCAGATTTGTAAATTAAGTCTGATGTGTTACTGGAGCCAGGTTATGGTATTACAAGTCGGTTTTGACTTGTATTTTTTAATGGTAGAATGTATTGGAGAACGTCTGAATAAAATCAGCTTCTGTAAAATCGTGATTACCGAAATTCACCCAAATTATGAGTTAAGGGAGACATCTCCCCAGGTACTGAATATCGCGTCCTGTCCTTTTATTTTCTAGTTGTCTTACTAACACTCGCTAGAGAGTACAATCAGGTTCCGAAACATAGAGTAAGAAACCGACCAGCTAGATATGGATTTTGATACATCTCCCTGAACAAAGCAATGAACAAATCACTCCATAAATTACGTGCTTCAGAAATCAGAAATATACAGAAGACTATCTTTGACTGCCGAAGTTCTCTAAAAGTTGATAAAGATCCAAAATTGAACTTTTTTTTAACTTTACCCACTCTTAATGAAATGCAAAAGGTGAGCCCCCCTCCCCACCCCAAAAAAATATAATAATAAAATAGCTGAATCTCAAAGCACAACTCAATTCTATGAGTACGGGAACACACTTAAATGGAAAAAAATGCTTAGGAGACCACAGATTGCCAGGGAGACTCAATCTCAAAGCACAGCTCAACTAACTTTTTCTTGGATCAGCAACTTCTAGCCCAATAAAAGATTGACAGGATTCTGCCATCTGTTCCTTAATCCCATGCTTATCTGGAAGCCAGCCAACCATCACTGCATTTTGAACACCCGTTGCCTGTGTTTCACTTGATATTATATGTAGGAACACTGAGATAGAACTTGGTGTTTTTAAAGTCCTCAAGAAGCGGATTGTATCCATCCTTCGTTCTCGTTTTTGAAGGCAAACCAAATTCTTCCATGAATGAAGAGGTGTCCAACTGCACCAAAGAGAAGATGAATACATATGTACTGTGCTTTGATGAAAATATGTGAGTTAGATCGGACATCGCCATCAAAACCCACAAAACAAGAAACCCAAAGAATATTTCTTTCTGAAAGCACATCTTTGGAGCTGCCATTACGTTCCGTTGTTGATCCATCGAGAACAAGGAAAACTTACTGTTATTGTTCGTCGCTTTCTGCCTTGTGTTGATGACTTATCCATGTTAAGTTTAGTCCATCCTGAACTGAAATGATCAATTCGTTCCAAAAGCCAAAAATCGGTTGGGAAAAAGATGTCGGCATCCCCCTGATGCATTTGAAAAACAGATTTTACATTATCTAGCTATAGCATCAGGCAAAGTGTTCAAGTCCTGGCAAGGAAAGCCTTAAGTTCATATAATGGGAAGCAAAAAAATGGGCATGCAGCTCTTAAGTCTAGTTTTTAAGATGAAGTTGAAGACAATTCCATGTAAGATGTACAATACTGAAATACATTTACACAAGTAATAATGATCGACACACTTCTGAAAGTTATCACTTATTGGGGAAATCATAGCTTCAACAAACACACTAGTCCGGCAGCGTCTCTTTTTTTAATGAGGTGGTTCATGAAACACTTACAGGCTAGGGTGCGGACCACCTAGCCCTGGTTACCAAGATCCACTAATCCCTCTTCAGGCTCCAAGAAGGACCCAACAACCCCTTGGAACCTGGTACATACAGGCTGACGACTGGGCCTGACGGCAAGGGAGTTTTTGGTGCATTTACAAGCTAGAGTCCCGGCCCAATAACCCCATACCCACTGAGGGTTCGTGACACACTTACAGACTCAAGACCTGGCTCAATAAGCTCTTGTGCTAGTGGTGTGAATGGTCAACATGCTGGGGATGGAACCTGAGACCGAGGATTGCCTTCCAGTAATGCAATGCTAATCCTTATCTTAAACAAAGCAAGTAAAAGTTGGAGGTTGAAGCAAACATTTTAAGATGAATAAGTAAAACAGCTCGTCCTAGCTTGCAAGGTATTGCAGCAGACCTTAAAGGGATGTATTGGGTAAGGGCCAGGGCAAAGCCCTTAAGACAGTCTAAGAACCTCTTAATTATAAAATACAAAATTATTGCATGAGAATTTTGAGCCAAATTGAATGCAAAACATAGTAAAGATAATCAAAAGAGGAGGAGGTAACCGACCTTTGCATCTAGATAATTATCATAATCAGTGCTCTTCCCCTCTTTCTACAAGACATGAGAATGAGGTCAAAAGTGGGATGATACCATTATACAATATAAAGAACAATATTCTAATCTAAAGCCAAGAGAAAATTTTAACAATTTAAATTTGAAGCGGAATGAAAGGATAAGAAAGCAAGATGATATTGAAGATAATATAATAAAAGAGATACCTTAGTTGAGACCAATGGCGCTCGTTCCCCGGCTATTCTCACATCAGGCAAGTAACTAAAGTCTGACACAATCAAGGACATCTTGGGGAGTGCCTTGTGCAAAACCTCCAGTAATTTCTAGAAAATTCCAGCATCAGTAGTTTGATCAAACCAAACAAACTTAAAGAAATTGATAGACTTTTGAAAGATCCACAACCAAGCAGCCAGTAGGAAGCCAGCATTTTCTTGGCCTTGGGAAAACTTTCGACCACATGCGCTTCAATAAGGGACCATTTGAAGCAGTCTCCTTTTCTTTTATCATTTCCAGGCAATGTGCTATAAGTGGGTCTGTTAACGGCTTGTATAACTCAAACAACATATCTCTGCAAGATAGCTCTGTGAGTCAAACTTTCCATCTCCGATAAAATAACTATATGGAGTGGAAGCGAGAAGAAAGTAGCTTCAATACTTAGTCAGATTGTGGAAAAAACAATAGAAGATATTGGACTTTCATTTTTTAAAAAATAAAAGTATCAGTTCAAATTTACAAATTAAAACACAATTTGATTCATGAGCTTTTCCTGCCAATCCTCTCAATAAGCAAATAAGGTATTGCTACAAAATGTACAGAGAATGTATAGAAGCACAAACTTCGAAAAAAACAGGGTCCATGTCATGTACACTTTGTAGTTGATAAACATTGCTTGAGGCTGATTTTCACATTAGAAGAACTGTTTTAACCTTTATTGATAGAATCATGAATGCAAACAAAGATTCCGTTGATCTAAAGAATTTTATGCATGGTGACAGCCTCTGCAACTCTCTTAACAGCAGGATAAACCAATTTCAAAGCCTGACAGCAGAAAGGCTCCTGACCTGTCTTGTTGTTTTTCAACCCATACTTCCATCCAAGGAGACACTTGATTTTCAGCATAAACAAGATCGTGTGGAAGATTATCGAGCACCTGCAAGATATTAGAAAAGAGTCCAAGGAAAATTAATAATGTTGTAAAAAAACTTGCACAGAGAGATTAGCATATTCACCAGCATGCAGAAACATATTTTCCAAAGCTTGTTCTAAAATAGATGAGGTTTATTTATTAAAAGAACTTAGGGTGTAGAAAATGCTTTCCGGCAGGTGTGGGAAATGAAAATGGAACCCATATGTGGACAATTTTACTCTTATAAATATTTACAGAAAGGCTTACCACTTCGAAATAATGGTTTGCTAAGCTGTGATTTCATGGAGGCTGACCCATAAATGATATTTTATTTATAATACATAAAATTAGATGGGAAAATAGGCTACAGTAAAGAAATTGCACATACAAAGGCAAGACTTGTGGGATATTCAAGCATACCTCTAGCATGATAACCCAGCAAGGTTGTTGGTCAGTCTTACCTGGCACAATGAAGCAATTACTGTATCTTAGAAAATAATAAAATTCTTCTTCTCCCAGTCACCAACAGCAGAAAAACTATGAAAAAGTGCTTCACAGTAGGCTTGAAGCACAAAACTGAGAAGAAATATATAAGCGAGACTAGAACAGAGCAATTTGCATGGAGAAACAATGGAAGCAAAGTCAATGTCCATAGCCCATTAGTTCAGTGGAGGAGGACTTCACTTATTTCTTGGAATCAAGCAAAGCAGAAATCGAATAGAATTTACTTGTGTAGAGAAAACATTGTTGATGTTGTTACCCCATCCAAGTTGGTCTGTTGCATCACGACATTCCACAGTATGTTTCAGTGCATGGCTAGAAACTTCACCAACTGTTGATCTTTGTATGTCTGCTAGAGAAGAGCTGATCTCAACTGAACTACATAAAGAGAGTGAAGTTAAAAAATAATAATAATCTGTCCAGATGTATAAGACCCTTGTTCGACACAAGTGCTTCTGTAGAACCAGTAGCTTTCAATAGGTAGGTGCTTAAAATGCAGCCCTCAGGAAAAGAAGAGAATGCAAACGTAGCGCCTACGTGTAAGTCATCGTATTATAAACTCTTTCTGGAGCATTTAACATGATGTAATCCATAATGCCCTTTGCACAAGTTCCTGATCCACCACCAATCTCAAATATCTGTAGAAAATCGTGGAAATGGAATAATGATTTCCATTTGTAGAGGAAGTAAGTTAGTAAACTTGTAAGTACCCAACAATAACTCTCATTCGAGTCGGTCAATTTCCATTAATTATACAAGAGCAATTACAAATTCCTTTCACCAAACGAATCCAACTTTTATTTGATAGATCGCCAGATATTAATATATTGCTATAGAGAACAACTAATAGTCATCTGGGGGAAGAAAAAGGCTTCCTGGCTAGTAGAAGTAGAGAATGATGTTCTTATAGGAGCATACCCTTCCAAATATTGGCAATGAAATTATTTCTACAACTTGACACTGTAACAATGATCAGCAAAGAACCTTTGTTTGTTGTACTAGGGCTCACCCTCATATCAATTAACTCCATGGATAGGAGACACTCATTAACAGTCAGAGATATTCCATTAGCAGTCAAACCAAATATTTTCTTAAACTTCTCAAATTACCATTTTGCAATAAAAATCACTACAAAACAAAATCTTTCATCATGCAATAACATAATTTGTACATCAATCTAAGGACTTGACACTTCCAGCATCGAATTAAAACAGCAAGCCAGACGTAGGTAAACATATAAGCACTATACAAATAAGAAATGGAATTCCTTACTTTTAGAGGATATGAAAGGTTAGTTGTTCGCAGTATGGCTTCAGCAATACCATGGGCATACCAAGGCTACAAGAAAGAAAATTATGATCAGAGATGTCTATTTCTTTTAATAGAACAACAACAACAATAATAAGAAGGTTAGGGATCATGAATGCTCATTCTGCTAGATAACTTCATTAATACATACAAAGCCATAAATTTGAGGCTTTATGAAGGCGAGTGTTATTTCACTTTCCTTTTGTATACCTTGAAAAGCTCCACAGGAGTAAACCATGAGATGTCATTCTGATGATAGATGTTATCCAAGTGCTCCATGTACGCTTTCCTACCTAAATTATAATCATGTGGGGAATAATTCTATATAAGAAATCAATTCAATAACTTAAAAAGGATGCTTGAAGAGAAAACAAACAAGATGAAGGACCTCTCCAGAACAAAAATAAAATAAAATAGATACCCTTACAAATCTAGAGAGAATGCTCATAAGAAAAGTATAATACAAGAATATTCTTCCACACTTATTGAACTGTAAAACATTTCAAAATTTTACAAAGCACAGAAACAAGCAAAAGGTGGTTTCAACTTCAGTTTGTCATTTAAGGACAAAGATGCCTCTTTTACTTTTGGTTTTTTCCAGATACAAAAGCAAGCACATGATAAGATTGCAACCAAGACTTAGCAGATTTTTCTGGTATTGTCCTAGAAAACTCAAAATCATGCATTGGGTCCCAATGTGTTTACGGATTAAATTATTAATCTGTATTAACGGCGGACAATAAGTCTAATTAGAAAAACGAAATCCAATTCCTTCCTAATTAAAGGAAAGCTCATTCCCTACGATGGAATGGAATGCCTTGTTATTCCATTCCGACCAATTCATTTGCTCGGTTATTTAAGGCAGCCAAAATAGAATGACCATTCTATTCCATTCCGTCCCTTAATCCCCATACTATAAAGACCAACAGGATACACAAGATTGCACCTTTGCAGTGTTAATGAGATCAAAGACTATAAAATTGAATAAATTATATTAAAAGTGCCAATTTGCAAAAACACTTGATATCCTTTGTCAAAGGAGGAGGCTTCAGTACAAGTGCCAATTTCTCAAAGGCAGAAATTGATTCATGAGAGTTTCTGCAGAAGAGTCCTCACAATAAGAATCTGTGAGCCAATCATATCGGGGAGATATTATGCTTCCATTCTTATATGATTAAGCTTGATCAACATTGAAAAGAAGTCCCAACACCTTGTAACCTAACCTAACTCAGAAAACAGAGAGCATCCCCCTGCCCCCAAACTCTTAATGAAAACATTCACTTACATCAGGACCGCACATATTGACTGCGAATTAAAGAATTATGAAATACCCTGGAGCCGATGGAACGGTATGCTCCTATCGAGGACACCAACAGAACCCCATCTTCGAGAGAAGTAGCCATGTTCGGAGTCATACAGAGCAGAACGTATGAAATCTCGAACCTACACGAAAAGGTGCTGACTAAATCTCCGCGGGAAGAATTCACCCAAAACATCGTCTAGCAAAACATAACAGAACAGGGATTTTTCCATATTACCAGCACTGGTCTGTCCCCTACAATGGACGATGAGGAAATTCTTCTAGTTCCCGGTAGAACCACTGCAGAAGCAACCCAAGAAGAAGAGGAGGCAAGGAAAAATGGAACCGGTTAGGAATGAGAAACAAGAGAGGAAGGAACGGGATTGAATCTGAATCGACGGGTCGGGACGGAAAAGAAAGGGACAGGGAGTTGCCTTTCGCGTGGAAGGAACAGCGGCAGAGGACTACTGGGAGACGGTGGCAGCGCGGGGGAATGCGACAGAGCATCGTCTTGCGGCGGTCTTGTTTCTCCCCCTAGATCTAAAACCCCGTACCCTCGTGGGAGCCTTAAATTTTGGGTTTCTTTCCCCTTCGCACTCGGAGGTTTGTAATCATTTCAAACGACCATAGTTACTTAAATTATTTTACGAAATAAAATATTTTAAATTAAGAATTCATTCATTAATGTTAAAAAATCGATATATATTTTACAGAATTAATTGTTTTTATCAAAGAATTTACTTTAAAAAAATAGAGAATTCGATGTTTAATCCAACCCCTAGAGAAAACTTTGTTTTGTAAATAAAAACTCGTAATTTTTAACATCGAATTATTTACATTAATTAAGAAAATATTATTTTAACACATATTTCACAAAATATTTTATATAATAACGTTATAGACATTAAAATTTTGTCATTATAATATGGGCTACCTATCAGGCATAATATCCAAGTTGTATGGATTATAAACGGTCATAAAACCAAATTCATACAAATGATGACACAAGCCCATCCAAACAAAGCTATTTTGGGCCAAACCAAGCCCGTCAAAACAAAGCTATTTTGGGCCAAACTCCATCTTACAGGTTTATCTTCGAAAGCCTCTTTTGCAAGTTTATCTCCATAGGCCCATTTGTCGGGGATATCTCCTAAAACCCCTCTAATGGGAATATCTCTAAAGGCGCCACAGCGAGACGACGATATTCTCGCGGTGGTATATTCTCCTAGGGGCTATATTATCCTAGTAGTCATCTCTACACACAACGATAATCTTCCCGAGCGATATTCTCGAATATTATATTCTTCGACGACGACTATATCCCTCTGTCAACAACAACACCTCCCCAAGTTATGTTGGATCAAGCCTATAGGCCCCGACAATTTCATCAAGTTATCGAAGCTTTGTCAGATCACGCCCATAGGCTCCGACGACTTCACCAAGCTAACGAAGTGCTATCAGATCACACTCAAAGGCCCCGACAACTTCAACAATATATCATCCTGAAATTCTGCCAGAGCTCAGGATCACCATCCACAACTGTTATTCTTCGAGGATCGAATCAGATGACTCATGTTTTTTTTCTCTTACTAGAGACAAAACACGCTACATCATTCATACGATAATTAGTACGCTAATATTTTCCAACGTGATTTTAGATTTCACAAATTTCTGGTACGCTTGGTGGGACAATCTCTACCTCTCATCTCTTTACTTCGAGGAATTCACATGGCGCCAAAGATGATTAACGTCAAGAATGTTGTCGCGTACAATCGACGTGTTGTTTTTCCTTCACTCTCGTCCGGGGGCTCTTCATCTGCTAAGTTTCCAAAGTTGGTCAACGCTAGGACCATGACAGAATTATATAAAGAGACTGAAGAATTGCTTAAGGCCATCTCTCCAAGCCATCCCTATCTAACAAAGATGTCGCTGAAAATAATATTCTCAAAGAAGGGGACTCTCCAAAGTAGAATTTCGCCCAGTTTATGGCCAAGACGTGCAAACATGCTGAGGAGATAGAAGAAATACTCAAGTCTATCTCTTCCAAGGCTTCCCCATCTTACAAGGATGTTCTCAATCAGGGAGGCTCTCCTAAGTCGACATATGCCCAATATGTGGCTAATACCCGTAAATATACTGAGAAAATAGAGGAAATGCTTATATCCATTTCCACTAAGTCGTCTCAACCAACTGGTAGTGACACTCCCTTCGACAAGATTCTGGTATCTCCTATGCCGCAAAAAAATTTTGAAAATATCTCATCAAGCAACTCTCCGTCAGACTCCTCCAAAAAAGCTTATTCAACTAAAGGCTTTGAAGTCACGCTAGTGATGATGGCGGATATCCTTCACTTGAAGATCAGGTCGCGGCTCTCACAAAAACTATAGATGTTATGATGGTTTTCATTAAAGAAAGAGAGCAGTAAAATGGACTACATCGTCAAAAAGTTGGAGAGCAAAGATGCCGACAAAACATTTATGGAAGAAAGTTCGCGCACCCAAGATGACGAAGGATTAATTTGGCAATGCATGCTTCTATTGCTGATGATCCGATTCCGGCCAAAGCAATGATGGAACTAATAAAAGAAGCAGTGAGGGGGAGCTTGAGGGCAAATAATCATCATCTTCGGCATACTGTAAGCCTTACAGTCGGAGGATCGAAGGTCACAATATACCCGTGGGACATCAGCCTCCATACTTCCAACAGTTCGATGGAAAAGGAATCCATGGCAACATATGGCTCATTTTATCGAAACTTGCAATAACGCAGGCATAGATACGGATTGGATGGTTAAACAATTAGTTCGTTCTCTGAAGGGAAATGCTTTCGACTGGTATATTGATCTCAGGTCAGGCACCATTGATAGTTGGGAACAATTAGAGAGGGAGTTTATGAATCGCTTTTACAAAACTCGTCGTGTGGTGAGCATGATCAAGCTGACAAACACTCGCCAATGGGAGGAAGAACCCGTCGTCGACTATATCCAATGATGGAGGAATCTAAGCTTGAACTGCAAGGATCGTTTATCAGAGGAAACGTTTATCGACATGTGCATTAAAGGCAAACTCTGGAGGATTCGATATTAACTGTAAGGGCTCAAGTCACAATCATTCGAGGAGTTGGCGACAAAGGCTCACGACATGGAGTTAAGCTTTGTTGGAACCAACATGAGTACATCCCAATACCCGAGCCACATTAAAGGACGGGAAGACCAGGAAATAGAACCGGGGGCAGGCTCGCTTCTAAGGATGACAATAAACAGGTGATGACCACATATATAACTCTTGTCAAAGTGCCAATCGCAAAAGGAAAGGCCCAGGCAAATGGACAACCACCTGTAGAAGCAACCAAGATGGAGTGGCAATGCCCAATTATCGAAGAATGGCAAAACAAGAAATATCCTTTCCCGATGAAGATGTTGCAAAAATATTTGACTATTTGTTGACTTCCAAGATGACTGAACTCCCACAATCAAGGCAACCACAAGAGATAAATTTGGCTAGGAATCCAAACATCTGCAAATACCGTTGCGTCTTAGGGCGTTCTATTGAGAAGTGCTTCATGTTTAAGGAAAAGGTCATGGAGCTCATACGTGACAACAAGATTGCTCTAAGTGCCTATATTACACCTTCGAATGTGATCACTTTTGTAGAAAATGATGCTTCTAACATCATATACGGAACTTTCGATCCTATTTAGATGATTGGGTTACCAAGTATGGGGATAATGCAACAATATATGGCCAACGTGTCAAGTTGTGTGGTTAGCTCCGAAGAAGCATCTACCAAAGAAGGTTGGACTTTGGTGACTTACAAAAGGAACCGGAAGAAATCTTCTAAGCCCATTAAGAAAACGCTTTCTATGCGAGCAAAGATTACAATGAGGCCTCCAATAAAAATAGATTCTAGGAAGATGGCAAAAGAAGAGGGTTCGCAAGATAACCCGACCTTGAAGAAGCCACATTAGCTATGTTATGGGATTTCTTTCCGGAACGTTTTCAAAAACTTGTAGATTTATATACAAGTTGTCATCCCATTGATGCTGACATGGAAAGGGCTGTTATAACGGTCGACACCCCAGAGAACTCCACAGTGATGAACATCGAGATGATGGCGCAACAATTACATTTTCCAATGAAGATCTTCTTATAGGTCAGAAATCTCTCAATCAGCCGTTATTTATATTAGGCTATGCTTATGGGACGAAGGTTAATCGCATCTTGATCCACCCGGGTTCGCCAGTCAATATCTTGTTATTGAAATCCCTAAAAGAGATTGAGCTAGGAGTTAACGACTTATCAAGTAGCCGCCTAATAATACAAGGATTCAATCAGGGGGGAGAGCGAGCTGTTGGGAAGTCGGAGACTTAGCCAAAATCAACCCCTGGACAAGCAGGATTGTCAGTCAAATGCATGATTGCCAGTCAAATGCATGTTCGAAGGCAATCCGGTCCCTTTCCGAAGATATCAACAACTCTCATCGGATTGCCACATTTCAAAGAAATTCGGTAATTCTAAATATAACAGATTACCGATAAACAGCAACTATTTCGCATAAAAAACACATAGAATCTGCAAATTAAAAGCAACATCACACAAAATCTCACAAAATCTTATCAAATCTTTCCAAATCCTTTAACCAAATACTTGGACAATCAATGACTTGACTTTGGATTTGACAGGTTGCTGCGAATTTTTCGTATCGTATAATTTTTTTGCTTAACTTTACAAAAAAAATTTAACAAAATTACGTATCGAACGATTTTTCTGAATCTAAATGCGAAATATAAATGAACAAAATTCTACCTGCAAAAAAGTCGTATTTTTTTTTTGCAACGCTAAATAGGTCATATATCCATAATTATTGCATCCAGTTCTCGATAAATATTATGGAGAACAGAGCAATTTTTTCGTTTATATTATATTTCCTCTATAAACTGAAATAAATGCCTAAATATACATATTTGTTGTTGTTTCTGTTATCCGAGAAATTATCTACGAAATATTTATTATTGAAAAGTTCGGATTTTGGAGCAAAATATTCATAAAAGCAAAACAAATATTTAGTTATACGAAAAATTTTAAAGCAAACAACTTGCACCCAATTAAAATTGTATATTTTACGAATTTTATGTTTAAAAATGCGAAAAAATTGTTCCTTTGAAAAATACAAAATAATCGTGTTTTCCAAAAAAACTCTTTGTTTGTTCGAAACATTTGCAAATTGCTGACACCAAAAAACGTGTAGAAAGAATTCGTGAAGATGAATGAAATATTAATATTTACGAAATATTATTTGATGGACTAATACGTTGTAGTTAAACGACTTAATTGTCTACTTGAATGAAATTCTATATAGCAGAAAATGTGAACATAAATTAGAAATTCATAAAGTAGGGCATGTTTTTAGCATTACACAAAAAGATAAAAAGGATTCCTCTAATAAGAAAATAGGACTACGAAATTTTTGTAGCACGTGTGTAACATTTAATTTATATAGATGTAGCATATCTTATAGTTACAAAGTAATTATAGATATTCACAAACCATTACTTTATAAGTACGCAAAAATATGGATAGGCTTTCTGTATTTATTTGCAAAATTTTTGGTTTGTACAAAATTATTGACAAACAGTGAACGCATAAAAACTTCATGTTGAAATTGTTGGATCGTTCAGGAACACTAAGAGGGGGGGTGAATTAGTGTTTATAACTTTTTCGCCCTTTCTCAGTGTCAGCGGAAGCGTACTGTATCACAGCAGAACGTTTCTCAGAATGAGAACTGCTTTGCTGTAACCGTTACGACTTAATCGTTGGATTCTCGTACTAGTGTTTACGCGATCGTAAGGGACACAGTAGTTTATAGTGGTTCGGCCTTAATCGACCTACGTCCACTTTCCACCGTAGAGGTGATTCCACTATTTGAAAATAATGGATGCAAATAGCCCTTGCACTAGGCGTAAGTTTTTCTCACAAAGTGAGATTTAGAATCCCGTACAACAGATGATCACTCCTGGCAACGGTCAGCTCCTCACACAGTGGACGTCTGCTCGTGTCCAGCAGAATGATGCTCACGCTCAGCAGTTGATTGCTCAAAGGATTCGCACACAGCTCGTTGTCGCTTAATATAAACCTGACTATCAAAGCAGAGAGACAACGTTGTGTTAGTATATAAATCCTCACAGGTAATTCCTTACAGTGGAGAATGGCTTCTCAGAGAGCAGCCCGTTTCTGCTTCACAGCGAAGGAATGCTTCGGCACTTGTTTGCTCAGAAGAGGATTTCCACAAAGATTTCGTCCCTTCTCCGGATGATCCTGTCTATAAGCGCAAGAGAGACAACCACAAAGTTGATCAAATAGATCACCACAAAGATCACGAAGAGAAAAACCACAAAGACCACAAAGAGAACCACAAAGACCACTTAGAAGGTATCCGTCCTACACTCAGTTCGGACGTGCACGGTTACCACAGCCGTGACTCACTGCACTGCACACCCAGTGCCTAGGGTGGAATTTTCCGATCCGTTGGCTTCCACGCAACCTGCTTTACTAACCCTCTGTATCAGGCGTTCAAGACTTCTGCACAGCACCCCTGTGCTCGGGAGGACCTCTTTCCACTCCGGCGGCGTTCCCAACTCCTGCTCTACCCTGCAGGCACGAGACTTCTGGCGCGCACCCGCAAGTGCGTGTCTAACTGCTCAAACTCCGTAGGCTCGAGACTTCCCTGCGAAAAGACACGACAAGAACGGCTTCTTGCCGATGGGTCAGCAACCGGTTACTGCAATCAGCACAGGTATTCACTTAGCTTCCCTCATACGATTCGCCGGCTGCTCGTTGAACGCACCGAGGACACCTAGTCCCTCTCACGACGATCAAGGAATCTGAACTCAGCCCCTTGACACCCTCGCACGCAGTTTGCGAGCAATAAGAACCAGGAGACACTTAGCACCTTCCGCTCTCCGTCGACCACTTAGACCACTCAGACCACTCAGCCACTCAGCCCACTTAGAAATCGTTCAAAAACGTTGTAGGATTATCTGAGGGTCGTCTGGTATAAAAAGAAACGAAACAAATAATCGATTTCCCAAAAATGAATAATTTGTTTCCTAAAATCAGAATACAGGAAGCTGTAATCGTGGATCAGCAACAGGATGCTCAACGGTCATAATGACCAAGAAGGGAAGGAAATCTTTGATGATATTCCTTGCACGTATAATCTTATCAGATTAAATGATTATCAGAATCAGATATTTAATCATTAAATATAATTAGACTGCAATAAGCAAATCTGGAATAATAATTATTCTTTCATCAGCGCAATAACGCAGAATAGTTTTGCTGTAATGCAGCAAGGTCTTTCTTAAGTGTAACGACACATTGCTTAGGTTACAGCGTAACATTGCTGCAGGATAACATTGCTGCAGGATATCCAAGAAATATTTTGTTTCCAAAATTAAACTTGGAAAGCTAATCTCGTAATATTTAGATGCCTAAATATTATAAATGAGATCAATGAGCCATATTAAATGAACGTGGACACTCAGATAAATATTCTGAATTAGTCCGAAATAAATCATGGATATTAAAGAATATGTTTCCATATTTTTAATATTTATGCGCAATATCACAGTACCGCTTAACTGTAACGCAGCAATCTGTAACTGTTACTTGCTGTGGTCCAGCAACACAGTTCTCAAGCTCATCACTAAGAATAAGCGAAGTGTTTCAGCAATTATCTTCTCAAGCTCATCATCAAAACCAAGACTAACAGAAATTGACCATTTTTTTACGAATTATTCGTTCTGCTTTACGAAAAAATTGTGCGAAGATGTTGGATATAGTATTCATACTGTACGATTTCCCTGTTGATGAACTATTGATTAAATATTCCGTATAATACGACTTTTTTGTTTAGCTTTACGAAATTTCTGTCCCACAAAAAAAAAAGTGAACCCAGGGGACTCCCACCCACAGGACGTAAAAAGCTCCCATGCGTCGCACACGCTTTCAAACATCTTAGCGAAGTCAAGAGTGTCAGAATAGGGGTTTCGTACAAACTTTGCTTTAGTCTCTCGAAACTGGTTGAGGCAGCTACAGTCCACTCAAACTTGTCTCCCATCCGTGAGTGTGGCTATGATCGAACTAAATCTACGAATGAATCTTTTGTAGTACGAAGATAAGTTATGAAAACTTCAAACATCGTGAAAGCTCTTGGGTGTAGGCCAATTCTTGATCATAAAGGTTGTCGTTCGACCGGTAGCTGCTTCGGGAATACATCCTTGAACTCAATTAGGGTCTTTGCTCGAGGATGCTTGGTCGATTGAACCTAGGCTGCTTCGACTAGAACCAATAGGTTGGCTCCTCACTCTCGTGCATCGCTCGAATTAAACATGATGTTGACTCTGTGGCGCGTCGATGGGTGGTGTGATCAAGGGCATTAAGGTGATTTTCCCCTCGTCGACGGTGATTGAATACGCATTATGAACACGTCGTGCTGAGCTTGTTGATCAAACTGTGATGGAATCATATCACAAATGACTTCATCCTTCTAACTTTTTCCGATCGAAAATAAAACTCGCGCTCACTGTTTTACTTGAGCATCGCTATCTTTGGTAAGCGATTGAAGTCGATAGGGGTTAGGTTGGCATTCGACGGCCAGCTTGAGCTTCTCAACCATTATCTTTGAGACTACATTGGTGCAGCTTCCACTGTCAACAATTACACGACAGACTTTTGTATGCTGAAACGCACACGCAAGTATACGGGTCGCACAAGTAAAAAAATAATGAGTAAAAGTCATTCACACGGAGATTGTTCAGAATATTTTATCGATTATCAACTTAACAAGTCTCAATCTAGCCATTAGAGTTTTAATTGGTAAAAGATTTAATGTAAGAATGAAAATAGCAACTAAACAAAAACAAGTATAGAATAAATCAATGGATGAAAAACCCAGGACTATGAATCCCCTATCGTTCGTGAACTATCTGCACTCTCTCTTCCTCAATTCCCTCGGTTTCACGTTTACTAACCACAATTCTTATAGTTCGTTAGACCTTTCTCGAGTTTGTAACGGTGAATTATAAATTATCCGTAAACCTATATCTCTAGTGATGTACGAATAACTATAACCCTTTAAGTGCCAATTGTCGTCTTGGTTACCTACGAGCTTATATCTCTGTACTCCTCTGAGTTAACCTCATCTGTCAGGCTTAACCTAAGTTATATTCTCCCTCTTCTAACCCTAAGTCCCTCTCTCGAGTCTACTAAAGGATAAGAAATCAAACAAATCGGCGATTAACCCAATATGCAAGCATATAGCACAAGAGAACATAACCAACCGTGAAACTTCACGAATTGATTCCGAAAAGAGTTTACACAATCACTACACGAGTCGGTTCATCACCGTCCTAGATAAAAGATTTAGCTTTGCATACTAGCCAATAAGCAAAGCAAGAAAAGTAAAGAAAAGAAAATCTTCATCGTCTTTTCCAATCTCTCTTCTTTACCCGTCGCCTCGTAGCCTCTGTACCTGTCTCAATTCTCACGATTTAAACCCTTTTATAGATAGGGTAAATCTTCCCAAAGCACCCAAGATTTTAGGAAATATATAAAAAGATATCTCGCCTCGTGTGGCCATACGACATCTTCGTGTAGCCACACGAGCCTTTCTGTCCACCAGCTTCCCCCTCGGCAACTCTACCATATACCTTCTTGTCGCTCCTCCTTCAAGATGTCTTCCTCGATATGGATTTCGCGTCGTATCGACCTCTTTTCCTGCAAAGAACCTCACAAGCCCAAAAATACCCAAACAAAGCGACTAAACCGAAAATAATAGGCAACTAACCCTACATTCAAATAAATGTCAGATGTCTAATACTCATTTGGCTCGTAAATGAGATATATAACTCTAATATCATATAGTTAACACACCCCCAAACCTATTTTTTGCTAGTCCCGAGCCAAACAGAAAGAAAATAATGCACCTAAAACACTCTAATGAAAACTTAATCATAGTATTCGGTGTCATCAACCAAGCGTTTTATTCTCAGATAGTAGCTACTCCACCAGTGAAGTCAGATTCCTGTCCATACCCAACTCCTGTTTCGACAACCACATCTTCCTATCCTCCACCATCTTTTCATAAAAACATTTTCAACAACCACATTTTCAGCTTAAAACAAGTCCACCACTCAAAGAAAATATTTCAGAGAGATGATTTGCAGAAACCCCAACACGTCGATCTGCTTGCTCCAGGTATCACAACATACCACAAATTTCTCAACTTTTTTTTTCTCTTGCTCGACTCTAAATGTCTTATCGGTAATAATGGAGACTCGTCTAACGAGCTTTCGACCAATGACTCCCGAACTAGTCGGTCCAAGGCATTATGTGATAAAGCACCCCTCGAATCTAATAACTCAAGCCACCACTAGACATTTTATTGATTTTTCATACTTTCTTTCTTCTTCTTTTTTTCGCCTGAACATTGGTACTCAGAGCCTTGGAAAGATGTTTTGTTTTGTTTTTTTTCACCTACAAGTTCACTTCACAAGGTTGTCTAGGTGGCTCTACTCCTCCCTAACGTCCATGTACTCTAAGAGATCTGAACTCGTTTCAGCCATAAAAATAATTTCTCCCCTAGTTTTGGATAGGAACACAATATCACTTCACACAAGCCATAGTTCAGACTCTCATCCTCCCACAACTAGAAGCATAACTGATTAATCACATCATTGAACACAATTATACGAACTCCGACTCCCTAGATTGAAAATGCAAATCTAATCTCATGCAATCCACTAATCTAACCTAAAAACAATGCAAATGCAAATGCAAATCCCCCAAACCTAGATGAAGAATCGTCCCGATGATAAAAGAAATAAGAAAAATAAAAGAAACAAAATGAAAAAGGGAAACGCCACGCGCCTTATTTATCATCTTCTGATTCCTCATTCATGTCGTCCTCATTGTTGGATGGGGTATGTGCAAAAGGGTCTTCAAGATCGGTAATGTCCACATTTAAAGCTGTCGTAAACTGTCGATTGCACTCGACTTGATAACGCATGAATTTTTCCATTTGATGCCATTGATAGGCGAATTCGGTGCTTCTTGTAGACGAAGACGCAAAACCAGAAGGGTTAGAGATATTTGTTGTGCAGGTCGAGACGACATATTACCTTCATCGTCATCATGTTTATGATCAAAATCTTGCAACATCTTGTGCATGGTGGCACCATTAAGTGGCTTTGGAGGATGGCACAACTCTTCCTTGGTATCCCAACTCATACCCGCTCGTCTGCATAATTCAAAACTTATAGCGGGGAACCACATCCCGAGCTTGGGATCCTGCAAAGCTTTTGTTAGCATGCGATAAATCAGCGCTCCTATGTCAATATGTTTACCTTCCATGATGCAAAATATCAACACAGCCCTTTCCTTGGTGATATGCATCGTGTTCGTTCCAAGAATAAGCCTACTAGATATTGTAACCACATGCGAGCCTCGGGATACAAATCACTATTTCTAAGGGCCAAGGGCTTATTCTCTTCTCCAAGTCGAGCCGTTGGCTGTGATACATTCTAGTACATCAGCTGAGTTAAAATCTTCCTCCGAGGCTGCTCTAAAATCATCACGTTCGATCCTTGGAAGCTTATTGAGCTCGGCTATTGCAGCAGCACTAAAGCAAACCAATTTTCCTCTCACAAAAATAACATCTAGTGGGTATCTGGCATTACCAGCATTGGCATAAAATTCACGCACAATTGGCACTACAATCGAACCCGGTGACGCGACCAACTTCTCCCAATGAAATTTTGCAATTAAATTCCTAAACTCGTACATACCCGAATGATTAGCATCAAGGCCTCGTTCCGGGACAATCGTCCGACTTATCAAGGCTTGACGGTACCCTTCCTCCACTTCCTCCGACAAACTTCATCTCACCCTAGCCCTAGTGGTGGATTCCTCGATGGATTTCGACTTCTTTTTAGGTGCCATGAGCAACCCAAATCACACAAGCACACAAGAACAAAAAGAAAACCCGAATAGTCATGAAGCATGCGACCGAGGGGTGCGCCAGGACCTGCTCCCGCGGGCTCCACTGCACGACCTTCCCCTTATTGCCAGCCTTCTCGAGGAACCCCTCCGGAAGGGTCAGGACTGTGTAGCCAGAGTCCTTGTGCGGCGGCTTCATCACCCAGATGAAGTTCACCCCGGAATTCAGCAGCCCAAAAGCGATCTCATCCCACTGGTCCTGCTTCAAGTACACGACACTACCAAATGAGACGTCCCACCACTCCTAGTAAATGGAATCGGGTGGGCTCTTCTTTCGCAATCTGCAGGCATGGGTGGGCTCTTCTGCAACCGGCCGACGTGGATGGGCGTGTGGGACTTCTTCCTTTTCCCTTGGGCAAGAGCAAGGCAAAAGTAAAGATGCAAACAGTAGATGAAAGAAAGAAAAGATTCGATCTTGCTTTTTATTATTTTCTAAATTATTATTTTTAAGCAAAATCGTGCTGCCACACAAAAGTGTCTTGTGGCCGCACAGAACCGTCTGTGGTGGGGGGTTGTCACTCGTGCGGCCATATAAAAATGTCTTGTGGCCGCACAAGACATTCTATGGTGGGAGCAACAGTTCGTGCGGCCACACAAAAGTGTCTTGTGGCCGAACAAAACATTATGTCCACCGCTTATTACTTACATAAAAAAATAATAATAATAAAATAAAATAAATTAAAAAAATGCATAAATTAAACTGAAACGAAGTATTGGGTTGCCTCCCAATAAACGCTTGATTTAACATCGTCGGCTTGACGCTTGACTTCGGTTAGGCGTCTTCCATCATTAGTGTCACCGGGTCCCGGTAAAAAATACCACCTAAGTAGGGCTTCACTCGAGAACTCCGTAAGGTAATACCTGGATGATCTTGAATGGTCCGGACCAACGGGATTTAAGTTTTCTTGGAAAGAACTTAAGACGTGAATTAAATAAAAGGACGAGCTGACCTGCCAAAAATTTGTGATCGACGATCATGCCACACTTTGGTTTTCTCTTTATAGATTCGGGCATTCTCATAAGCTTCTGAACGAAATTCTTTCATTTCATTTAGTTGCGTAAGCCTATGTTCTGCTACCGCAATTGGATCCATGTTGAGCTTTTGAATTACCCAATACGCTTTATGCTCTTGTTCCACTAGCAGATGACATGCTTTTCCGAAGACCAACTTGTATGGCGATGTTCCAGTTGGGGTCTTTAATGCTGTCCGATATGCCCACAGAGCATCATCCAATTTGATCAACCAATCTTTCCTGTTAGTGCCCACCGTTTTTTCAGGATCCTCTTTATTTCTCTATTTGACACTTCCACTTGGCCACATGTCTGTGGATGGTACAGTAATACGATCTTGTGCTTGACTCCATACTTTCTCATGAGTGTAGTGAATTTTCCATTGCAAAAATGTGCTCCGCCGTCACTAATAATGGCCCTTGGTTCTCCAAAACGTGTGAAAATCTATTTGAGAAACTTTAATACTGCAGAGCATCATTAGTTGGCAATGCAACCGCTTCAACCCATTTAGATACTAAAATGTATATATTCTTAAAAGAGTCAACAAAGGGACCCATGAAGTCTATTCCCCACACATCAAAGATTTTCACTTCTAATATGTTTTGTAAAGGCATCTCATCACGACGAGAAATGTTTCCCACACGTTGGCAACGATCACAATGGGCAACAAAATTATGTGCATCTTTAAAGAGGCTGGGCCAAAAGAAACCTGACTGAAGAACTTTTGCTGCAGTTTTGTGACAGCCGAAGTGTCCACCATATGGAGCTGCATGGCACTGCTCAAGAATCGGCATTATTTCCTCTTCAGGAACACATCTCCGAATGACCTGATCTGCACATTTCTTGAAAAGAAGAAGTTCATCCCATGTATAAAACTTAACTTCATATACAAACCTCTTGCGTTGTTGACTTGTGATGTCCGAAGGAAGAACGTTCGCTACGATGTAGTTTACATAGTCCGCGTACCACGGTGCGGCTGCGTCAACAGTGAGTAGTTTGTTCATCCGAAAAAGAGTCATCAATCATTGTTGAATGTACAGTCACATTTCCCTCTTTCAATCTTGACAAGTGATCTGCCACCTGGTTCTCATTCCCTTTTCTGTCCACAATAGTTAGGTCGAACTCTTGCAACAATAACACCCAACGAATTAATCTTGGTTTTGCGTCGGCTTTAGAAATTAAGTATTGTATAGCTACATGGTCAGTATGAACAACAACTACAGATCCAATTAGATACGATCTAAACTTGTCAAAAGCAAACACAATTGCTAACATTTCTTTCTCTATTGTGGTGTAATTAACCTACGCTGAATCAAGTGTCTTGCTAGCTTAGTAGATTGAATGAAAATGCTTATCCTTTTCTTCCCTAAGACAGCTCCTACGATTGTGTCACTAGCATCACACATAAGTTCAAACGGGAGAGTCCAATCAGGAGCTATGATGATTGGGGCGGAGACTAACCTTCCTTTCAACTCAAGAAATGCTTTCATACACTTACTGTTAAACACAAAAGGTGAATCTTTCCCCAAGAGGTAACATAAGGGTCTGGTAATCTTGGAGAAATCTTTTATGAATCGCCTATAGAATCCAGCATGGCCCAAGAAGCTTCGTACACCCTTTACCGATGTTGGAGGTGGTAGTTTCTCGATTGTCTCCACTTTAGCCTTGTCAACTTCAATACCGCTATCAGAAATCCTTTGGCCAAGAACAATACCTTCTCGCACCATGAAATGACATTTTTCTCAATTTAAAATCAAATTTGTCTCTTCACAACGATTTAGGACAGCCTCAAGGTTATGTAAACGGTTTTCAAAAGTTAATCCGAATACAGAAAAATCATCCTTAAATGCCTTAATGGTCTTCTCAATTATGTCAGAGAAGATTATTGTCATGCACCGCTGAAAAGTGGCAGGTGTGTTACAAAAACCAAATGCCATTCGACGAAAAGCAAACGTACTGTAATGACAAGTGAATGTAGTCTTTTCCTGATCCTCTGGTGCAATTGCTATCTGGTTATAACCAGAATAACCATCAAGAAAACAATAATAACTTTTACCTGCAAGTCGATCCAACATCTGATCAAGGGAAGTAGGAAGTGGTCCTTGCATGTGGCTGCATTGAGTTTCCAATAGTCCATGCATACTCTCCAGCCCGTGGCTGTCCTTGTTGGGGGGAGTTCGTTTTTGCTATTTTCAACAACCGTCATGCCTCCTTTCTTCGGCATACATTGTACTGGACTCACCCAAGAACTATCAGAAATCGGATAAATAATACCTGCATCAAGCCACTTAATAACTTCTTTTCTGACCACTTCCTTCATGTGCGGGTTTAGTCTTCGTTGTTGTTCAACTGTGGGCTTTTTGTCATTGTCCAACACGATCTTATGCATGCAAAGTGTTGGACTAATCCCCTTAATGTCCACGACTGTCCATCCAATGGTCGTCTTATGCTCTCGAAGCACTTGTAACAACATCTCCTCCTGCTTGTTAGTCAATAATGATGATATGATAACTGGAAGAGCGTTTTTCTTACCCAAGCAAGAATATCTCAAATGCTCGGGCAACGGTTTTAGTTCTAAATTCGGAGGTTCTTCAATGGATGGCTTTGCTGTCGATGAAGGACGATCAAGAAGTTCCATGGATGGCTTTGCTGTCGATGAAGGACGATCAAGAGGTTCCACCCTTTGGAATTGACGTATATATGCTACATCGCCTTTCCCAATTACTTCGTCATGTGGTGCATTTTCATGCGGCTTTTCTTCCTCTAACTCCGACTCACAAGATTCTAGGAACGTCTCATAAGCGACTTCTTCAATTATGTCCACTGACTTTCCCCTTCTGGACATCAATTAATATTCTCCCCGTGGCTAGGAACGGTCGTCCTAGGATGATGGGGATGGGGATCTCACGATCTTCTTCGTAGTCCAATATCACGAAATCAGCCGGAAATATGTATTTGTCAACCTTCACCAAAACATCCTCCACAATACATTTAGGATAAGTATAAGAATGATCGGCTAATTGTAGAGTAAGTGATGTAGATCTTACCTCACCGATATTTAATTTCTCAAAAACAGAGAACGGCATTAAGTTGATACTCGCTCCTAGGTCACATAAGGCATGTTCGAAAAAATCCTTCCTAATGTTACATGGGATGGTAAATTTACCGGGATCCATAAGCTTGGGAGGGAGTTTCCTTTGTAAAATTGTGCTGCATTCTTCTGTTAAGAAGATCGTTTCATGAACACCATTCCTTTTCTTCGAGAGATTGTCCTTCATAAACTTTACGTAGCTCGGCATTTGCTCAAGAGCCTCCGCGAATGGGTTGTTAATTTGCAGATTTTGAAGACCTCAAAAAATTTCTTAAATTGTTGCACGTCGACAAGTTTTCTGAGTCTTTGTGGACAAGGAATTTTTGGAACTGTAGGAATAGGATTGGTACATGCCAGTGTCGTTGCAACGAGCTGCTCAGAGTCCTTTCTAGACTCTTCCTCACGTACCTTATTTTGTCGTCTTTCACGAGCATGTTCCTTTTCAGCCTCTTGTCTCTCAAATGTTTCTTCAACATCCTTTCCATTTTGTAGAGTTATAGCACTACAATTCTCCCGATTTTCTGGGTTGAGCTCCGTGTTGCTTGGTAACGCTCCATGCAGTCGCATGACCAAGGTTCCCGCGATTTGACCCATCTGCATCTCTAATTGCTTGATTGAAGTTGCATGGTCCTTTAACATCAGTTCTTGCTGCTTTCGTGTCTGCTTATGTTGTTTCCGGACTTCTTCATTGCTTGCAAGTACCTGTCTCAACAAATCCTCAACACTAAATTTGGGCTCAACTATGGGTTGTCGCATTGCAGTTGTAAAGCCAGGTGGTTGGCTTGTTCTTAACTGGCCTGGATCTTGATGGTCTTAGTTATTTCGCCAAGAAAAATTGGGGTGACTTTGCCATCCTGGATTGTACGTATTGGAGAATGGGTTGTTTCTGTTATTTGCATCTACATAATTCACCTCCTCTGATTCTTGCATTTCCATAACCTGCAAATTAGTACGAACATTATTAGATGTCTGAGATGAGGGCGTAATGCAGCCATTTCTTTTGTAAGAGTTTCCAATTGAGCATTGTGAGCGGTTATGGCATCAAGTTGATGATATCTTCCTCCTCTTGCTGGTGTTCTTCTCTGGCCATTAGTTGCCATTGCTTTGAACAATTCCAAAGCATCTTCTGGAGTTTTGTTCATTATTGTACCCCCAGCAACGGTGTCAATTGTCGATTTATGTTGCTCCGCTAATTCATCATAGAAGCTTTGAACCAACATCCACTTAGGTATGTCGTGGTGGAGACATAAACTTTGTAACTCCTTGAATCTGTCCCATGCTTCATACATAGATTCATTGGGTAGTTGGCGAATTGAGGTGATATCATTCCTTATTTTTACGGTCCTGCTCAGTGAGTAGTACTTGGACAAGAAATACTTTCTGAGATCTTCCCACGAGTTGACTGATTCACCGGGCAGCGAATATAACCACGATCTGGCTTTATCCCGAAGTGCAAATGGAAATAGCCTCAACTTGATTGCTTCTGCCGATACTCCATTGTAGCTGAAAGTTCCACATAAATCTTCAAAACATGTTAGATGCCAATGTGGATCCTCATTTATCAAACCACTAAAATTAGAATTTTCAATCTTGTGAATAATAAATGGCTTAATCTCAAATGTGTCTACTTGTATTTCTGGACGTAGGAATCCTGCATGATTTTGTGGGTTGGTTGCGCATAATCCCACATCGTCCTTCTTTGTTGCGGATCCTCAACATTTAGAAGATTATTTACGTTCGCCATTAATTTCTTTTGACTTCTTCTCAATATCCGAAAAGTTCGCTCAATCTCAGGGTCAAAAAGTAGCTCGTTTTCACTTCAACAGTGTCACATACACTTGCGAAATGTAAACGAAAATTAGTGACTAAATTTAAGAACTTGATAAATGTAAAAATATAACAAAATAAATTTTGGCAACATCCCCGGCAACAGCGCCACTATCTGTACTCTCTCTTCCTCAATTCCCTCGATTTCATGTTTACTAACCAAAATGCTTATAGTTTGTTAGACCCCACTCGAGTTTGTAACGGTGAATTATAAATTATCTGTAAACCTATATCTCTATATTGATGTACGAACAACTATAACCCTTTAAGTGTCAATTGTCATCTTGGTTACCTACGAGCGTATATCTCTATACTTCTCTGAGTTAACCTGATCTCTCAGGCTTAACCTAGGTTATATTCTCCCTCTTTTAAGCTTAAGTCCCTCTCTCGAGTCCATTAAAAGATAAGAAATCAAACAAATCGGCGATCAACCCAATATGCAAGCATTAAGCACAAAAGAACATAAGCAAACGTGAAACTTCACGAATTGATTCCGAAAAGAGTTTACACAATCATTACACGAGTCGGTTCATCACCGTCCTAGATAAAAGATTTAGTTTCGCATACTAGCCAACAAGCAAAGCAAGAAAAGTAAAGAAAAGAAAATCTTCATCGTCTTCTCCAATCTCTCTTCTTTAGCCGTCGCCTCGTAGCCTCTCCAGCTGTCTCAATTCTCACAATTTAAACCCTTTTATAGCTAGGGTAAATCTTCCTAAAGCACCCAAGATTTTAGGAAATATATAAAAAGATATCTCGCCTCGTGTGGCCACACGACTCTATCCACAAGCTTCCCCCTCGGCAACTCTACCACATACCTTCTTGTCGCTCCTCCTTCAAGATGTCTTTCTCGGCATGGATTGATTACGGAGAAAGAATATGGATAACTAGACATCAATCTATTGTGCTTACGGGGTTTATGGGATGCCTTTTTGGATAGTATCATCCCATTACGAAATGATGATGTAGAATCAAATTCGGATGATGATTATTATACTCCTAATGTAGATGCATCATCCTCGCATGCAACTCCTCCTGTGCTGAAGAAGTAACATCGACACTCTTGCGAGCCTCGGATATTGAAAACTGAAGGCAAGTCTCCGATGCAATCACAACTTACGGACCCAACACTTTTAGTTGATATACAAACCATATGGGCGACGAAGGACCAAGGCTCGTGCCGGTATAAATAGAAATGTTAGTGAAAAACTTCGTCTTTTATGTGTACTATAACAATTCTATGTTTTGATGATATTTGGACTTTTATTATGGTTAGACATATTTAGAATTGTTATGAACATTTCTATTTGAGAATTGCATAATGTTATCTGTGAACATTTTCTTGTTGTGAAATGTTAATCTGTGAATGCATAGGGGTGTAGTATGCTTTCTCCCAAAATCTATCTGTTGGAAATCGTAACTTCAATTAGCGATTTCCTTGAGTGCTATTTAGAAATTGCTACTTACAGTAGCGATGATTTATTAAGGAACTCGCTGATTGAAGTAGCGTTAAGGAACTCTCTAATTGAAATCGCTAATTAGAGGCTAATTCCAAAAATTTCACTCTTATTCTATTGGAAATCCCTACTCTAAGTGGCGAGTTCCAAAGAAATCATTACTTAACGGAATGAAGAGGGCTCATTCCAAATATTTTACTAACTGTATAATTTACCATTCTTGGGAAATCGCTACTCCGAGTAATGATGTTGATGACTTTTACTAGAAAGGAAATCACTACTTGGAGTAGCGATTAATGTAATTTTGTTGCCATGTCCATCAAATCACTACTTGATGCAGCGATTCTAGTGGGACGAAGGAAGTCGAGACTTGAAGTAGCGACTTCCTTCTAATAGTGAACTCACAATTTAAAGTAGCGAGTTAAGTAAGGGTATAAAAAAAAAGTTTTCGTACGAATATATTGTGAGTTTGGAAAAGAATTAGTTATATATGGTTAGAAATTTCAAATATATGGTCCGTAAGACGTTATAAAGAGACATTCAATTTATTAAAAAAATCCCTATTTTGAACAATGATACTCATAAAAGATTTTCTAAGATTCTTTTGAAATCTCACTTTGAAACTCAACAAATTAATGCTTTCTTTTAAATTGCGATCTAGAATAACAACAATTAAAGAAAGTTGTAGTTCAAATATGAATCTGAACCGCGACTTAGGGCTGTAAATTAGTATTATAATTTTATGTTTCTAAAACTAACTTTATTATGGTACAAACCTTCATGATAAAATATTTAGAGATAGACCATAAAAGCTAAAAACCCATAGTCAAGGAATAAAAAATCTATTATTAATATTATTATTATATTTTTATTTCAATTATATTTTAGGTTTATGAAATGAAAATAAATATTGTTTTGTTCTTACAACTTTTAGGTCGATGAGATCCTTAAATTTGAAATTTGCTCTCCACATAAAGTTAAATTATTTTTGTATTAATATCCTATTTTACGTAACGCTCAACTTTTGTTTGGGAAATCAAATTTTCAATTCGTAAATGACTTCAGGATTGCTAAATACTTTTGTATTGCAGGGAACGAGGACAATAATAAACGACACAGTGCATAAACTAACAAATTGTTGCAAGTTAGTCGTGAAAATATTTTACGAAATTAAGCTTTAAGTTTTAAATTTCTTTGACTTATACTGATAAATAAGTGTTTATAATACCGATTTCGTTTACTAAAGTTTCGCTCGAAAAAATTTGAAAAAATCGGTGTAGAGAGAAGTTAGTGTTTCAGGTGAAATTGATGTTTGAAACATTAATTTACTTAAACGCCGAAAAGAACATTAGTGAAAGAATTATGAAACTATAAACCTTAGTCATAAAACAATTTACATACCAATGTTTTAAGAAAAACACCTACTAACAAACCACCATTAGGCCCGTAAGAGTTGCGGATGGAGCCCAAATGAAGCGGAGGCTGGATTGGGTCGGAAGGAGGAGGTTAGGGGAAGGAAAGGGAAGGGGTGATTTGCCATTCCTCTGCATTCTTCAAATAAATAAAATGTGAGGTAGATTTGGATTGGAGGGGTTTGAGTCAAACTCGTCGTCTGGTATCGTGTCGTCCGTCAAAGGCACACGACCAAATTCATTTGAGTATTGTCCACAGGGAGGGAGAGCGTTGACTGTTATCTCTTCCTTTCTTTACCCCTTTCTTCTTCGTTGTTTCTCCAATCGATCAATCAATCCTATCCTTCCAGCAGGCACGCCATTTGCACTACCACCCCATCCCCTTCCCCTTCCTCAGGTGGCGGGGGAGGAGATCAATATTGGAGGAAACTGTTGCTTTGGCTACTCAGTCATGAAGAGGTTTAGGTCCAGCGAGGATATCGACCACTATGCTCCTGACAAGGATAAGGACAAGGACAAAGACAAGCCCCCCTCCCATCGCCCCTTCTACTCCCCCAACAAGTCCTCCGACTCTCGCGGCAAGTCCCTCCTCTCCTACCGTTTCGAACGCGATCCCCCCGACCCTTTCAGGCTCTCGCGCAAGCGCTCCGACCACGACCTCCTCCGCAGGAAGACCTCCTCCGGTCCCCCTCTCCCCGACCGCTACTCCGACCGCCGGGCTCACTGCCCCGATTCCCTCGAAAGGGATGGCGTCGGCTCCTACCCCAGCAGTCGTGGTCTGCCCCACCGATCTGATGGCTTTTCCATCCCCAAGAAGGAGTTCCCCAAGGGTGTTAGGTCCGACCGCGACAGATCGAGGCGTGAGGGTAACTCCTCCTCTTCTTCTTCTTGGCACAGGATTGGGAACGCATCCAAGGACCTCGATGAGGCTAGGGATGGAAGAAGCGGGGGGCTCGCACTTGATAGGGAAAGGAAGGTTCTGAGGGACGGGAGGTCTCCTACTTGGTCTAAGGACTCAGGCAGCGATCAATCCAAGAGGGCTTTCCTCGATGTGAGCTGGAAGGTTAGGGGTAAGGATAAGGAGAAGTCGCCTGGTTTGTCCAGGGGTGATTCAGGCAGTGACCAACAGTCTAAGATGAGCTCCCCGCTTCTCAACCCGAGTGGTGTGAAGGCCGAGGAGAAGAAGGATGATGCCAAGGAGAAATCACCAAGCTGGTCGTGTGAGCAGTCTAGAAGCTTTGCTGCGAAGAGAAGTGCTGAGGAGCCCGTTGAGAGTGGGAGTAACAGCGAGATGGAAGAGGGTCAGCTAGAACCAGAAGATGCGGTTAAACCGGGATTGAAAAGTGATGGGACCACTGGCTATGACTCTGAAAATGGTTCAATGGAATTAACTAATCATGCGGGGCATCCTACTGAGAAGGAGGCAGGGATGGATGTTGGCAATGAATGTGCCGAAAAAAGTGGAGGCAAGGGGGTTTTTGGAACTGATAATGTTGAGGAAAGCGGGGAGAAAGAAGATGAGGTCATTCCAGATAAGTTGAAAAATTCTGTTGATGGAACTAGCAGAAGCGTGAGGGACGAAAGTGAAACTGAGTCTGATAGCGTCACAGGTAGGCATGGAGGCCTGCCAAAAGACGAGGTGGAGAGTTCAGGAATTCATTTTGTGCCCATGGAGGGAACTGATACAGATGCATTTTGCGGGAAGCCCTCAACAAATGAAGAGGGTGTAGAGAAGGATGCATCCATTGGTATAAAGCTCCCTGAAGAAGGTGAAGAAGCCCGGGAACTGCATCTGGGAAATCTGGAGGTTTCCAGGTTGCTCAAACATCAATCAGGACTTTCTGGAGAGCGACCAAGGCCTGTCCCCGTGGATAGAGGGAAAAGCGTCACGTTTGTACCAGTCAGTGTTGCTGATGGTGCTGGTGGTAGGGAATTGGTCAGGACAGATTCTAGAGGCATAACAACCAGTGGGAATCTTGATGAGGAAGGACCAAGTGCTCGGGGATTTGAGTTATTCTCTCGCTCGCCTGTTAGGAAGCCTGAGAAAGTTGACAATTCAGGTGTCATTGAGCGAAAGGATGATAAGATGGAGATGGAGCCTCTTGATCTCTCTCTTAGCTTGCCGAATGTGCTGTTGCCTATTGGTGCAAGGGATGTTGTGGTGGCTCCTGCGTCACCTAGTCAAGGACGAAGTTTGCAGTCATGGTCCAGTTTCCGTACCATCTCAGAAGGCTTCACAGCATCCATCTCTTGCTCGGGCTCCCAGTCGTTTTTCCACAATCCCAGTTGTTCCCTTACTCAGAATTCTCTTGACTTTGAACAGTCAGTTAAAAGTAGGCCATTGTTTCAGGGAGTTGATTGGCAGGCTCTTGCTCAAAGTGAATCAAAGCATAATGAACCTGCTTTTCAAGGGACGGTGAGCAATGGGAACGGCTATCTTCACCATCAGTCTCAGGCATTGAAGGTCAATTCAAACAACAGTCAGCCCTCACATGGCCTGAATCTTAGGGTATTGGAAGGGAGCTCTGGAACACCCAATGGACTAGATAGGCAGTTGAGCTTACACAGGCAAGCTTCAGATGGCAGGACAAAACTCCACGATGATGAAGTGAAGTCCCCTTCACAGAGTGCTGGGTCTCATGAAATGGGAACAATGCAGCCTTTTGAATGGAAGCAAAGAACTGGTGGTAATTATAGTGGTAGCTTATACTGGAGCAGCAGCCAGAATGCTCGTGAACAAATGTTGAGTAGTTCTGAATTAATTGAGTCGCTCATTGAGAAGATAGTTTCGGAACCGCTGTCAGAAATGGCTGGGAAATTTCATGAAATGCAAGGAGAAGTTTTAACACGTCTAAAGGAGAGTGTATATGAGATGATGGTCTCTCCCGATAAACGTAGGAGGCTGTTGCTTTTGAAAGAAGCGTTACAAGAGCGGCCAGACTTTACTATGGAAATGTTGTTAAAATGCCATCGCTCTCAACTGGAGATCATGGTTGCTCTGAAAACTGAACAGAGTGAATTTCTTCGTCGGCAGACTACTTTGTCAACTTCTGATTTGGCCGAGGTCTTTCTGAATATGAGATGCAGAAATGTTGACTGTCGAAGTCCTCTGCCTGTAAATGAGTGCGATTGCAAGGTTTGTGTGAGGAAAACTGGCTTTTGCAGTGAGTGCATGTGCCTACTCTGCTTCAAATTTGACATGGCATCAAATACGTGTAGTTGGGTTGGTTGTGACCTGTGTCTTCATTGGTGCCATGTTGATTGTGCTATACGTGAATCTTATATTAGAAATGGACCTAGTGCATCTGGGACACTGGTAACCAGTGAGGTGCAATTCTATTGTGTTGCTTGTGATCATCCTTCTGAGATGTTTGGGTTTGTCAAGGATGTTTTCCAAAATTTTGCCAAGGAATGGAGTGCTGAGAATTTTCGCCGAGAACTAGAATATGTTCGAAGAATTTTCCATTATAGCAAGGACGTGAGAGGAAGATGGCTGTATGGATTTGCTGATCAGATGTTGGGGAGATTGGCTGATAAAGCCAACCTTCCTGAGGTGTACAATCATGTTGTTACTTTGTTGAAAGGTATGCCATCTGCTACAGCTTTGTTTTCTAGGGTCTTGCTTGGCATTTTCTTTTTAATAGAATATCCTCAATAGATATTATCTTCGTCTTCGTTATGATTTTCATTGCTCATTAATTGGCTTGGAAAATGGCAAAGTCGGGACATACAAAGAGTGATTCTGAATGCTAATGACAGCTGCTTTGATTGTCATATTTATGGAGGTACACATTTCTGGATATGAAAAGCCTTAGCCGTTTTGATGTTGCAGTCGCAATTTTAATGCATGGAATTAAACTCTATATAAATATTTGTCAGTACATCCTCCAACTTCTGCACCGTCAGGGAAATGCTTTGCTCATTGGGAATCGTGTGAATGATTTACTTGGTCGTGTTTGGTCTTTTATATATATGGACATGGAGACATACACAACTATATCTCTGCAAGCACATTATAGGATGATATCCAATGCTTTTGGAAGTCCTGATCTGAATTCGTATGACATTTGTTACCATTTCTAGTTTATGGTTTTTGTTACTGTGGTTTGACGGATTTTTCAAGCCTCTAATGCATATGGTGCACTGCCGTGTTTCTTTGTTGCATTTCGTCACTCCGGACGATCAGGCTGGAAGAAGTTAAAGAAAATCTTCTTATTGGGCTTGAATAAAGAAAATACGATAGCAATTATGGGTCTCTGTGGCTGCATTTCCTTGCAATTTAGACCAAGTAAACCTTAAACGGCAGAAGGAATGAAATCTCGTTCGTTGTGATTACAGAAACAGATCCCACAAAATTTGTTAATGAGCTGGACGCCCGCATGGACAGCAGAAAGGAGAAGAACGCAGTAGCTGGACCTAGCCAGGATGTATCGTGGCTCAAGGCTGTTATTGCAGATAAGAATCTACAAGGGGAGCGTATAGCCATTGATATTCCTGTGAACAATTTGGTTCGAAATGAGCGAATCGTCTTGGATTCAGTCACACTGAGTGATATGGAAGGACCACTATTCGATGAATTGGAAAGCATTGTGCGAATCAAACACGCGGAAGCGAAAATGTTTCAAGCAAGAGCAGATGATGCCCGGAGAGAAGCAGAGGGCTTAAGACGCATCGCGGTTGCAAAGAACGAGAAAACTGAAGAGGAGTTCAGGGCCAGGATTGCAAAATTGCGGTTGACCGAGGCAGAGGAAGTGCGGAAGCAGAAGTCTGAGGATCTCCAGGCATTAGAAAGATCTCATCGGGAGTATTCGAACATGAAAATCAGGATGGAAGCAGATATTAAAGATTTATTGTTGAAAATGGAAGCTACGAAGCGTGATATGGCGCCTTGACAATGTAATAACACCATCTGACTTGTTAGGACCCCAACTCCCCGTTTTGTGAGGGTAAGTTTGACCAGCTGATGTTGTGATGCATAAAAATGTTCATTGTTTCTTAGTTTAGGATATTGTCATTAGCAGCATCACGGTTTGTCTGGTAATCGGGCCAGAATCTGTACATCGCTGCAAAGCATCTACTTGTTGTCCACATGCAACTTGAGGGGTTGAGATGTCTCCATCCTTCATAGGCCCGCTTGAGGCAATATTTATCGCTCTACTTTTTCTAACATGGATCATGTTACATTAATTCAGGTAAGTTGTTCCATTCCGTTTCCATTGGCGTCTGATTTTGTGATTTCAAGTTTCAACCTACAAGTTAGTTTATGATGATTGTACGGTTAGTTCTAAAAATAATTATCGAAATACAGTCAAAGTTTTAAAAATTACGTATATGCGTTTCATGTGGCGGGTTTCGAAAACCCATTTTTCCAGTTACACAAGAGACGGCACAATTGGAAAATCCAATTGTTGCGCGTCATCAACGCAACAAAAATAAATTCATATTTCAACCTAACTAAAATAGCAAGGGGAAGCAATAGTTGATCCCACCGAGAATTGTATTGACAAATTACTCTTAGTGTCGTTCTCGACAATCGGTTGAGGTTAAGTAGAAAGGAAAGTTGAATTTAAATAAAAGCAAGAAATAAAAGAAAACAAATAAGATTCTTATGCACCCAATCCCCTTCTTTCTAAACCTACCAAATTATTAGAATTGCTAACATAAGTTGTTAGTCTCTCCCCATAGTCCTCCCGAACATCCGGAAACGTACCACCATGTATCGAATTCCCTACTCTATTCCTAGGCAAGGAACTAGTGTGACCCATTATATTTAAACATTATATAGTTACCTAAGGTGTTCCTGTCTATCCCTATCATTCACACTAAAGCCCAGTTTCCCAACACGGAGACTTCTTAAGCTATTCAATTCCAAATCTAACCTAGACTACCCTCCCTAGTCTCCCTAGGTTATCAAATCAATGCTAATGGATGATCAATCACTTAACATGCATTAAGAACAAAATTGGATAAACAATTAATAAAAATCCTAATCACATAAAGGAAAAATGGTTCACGAATTACATAGAAACACAAGGTTCCATCATAGCTCAAGAAAAACGAATTAGTTCATAACTAAAGTAAACGAAAACATAAAATCAAATCCAAAAGTAATCGGCATAAAGTAAACAAAGAAAATAGGGTTGGTGGAAATTGCCTCCATCGTCGGCTCTTGTCTCCAATAGCCTCCTAGGTCGAATCTCCCTCCAAGGGATTTAACAAAAAAAGTCTTTATATATGTCCTAAAAGTACCTCTAGAAAATCTAAAAAAATCTGCAAATGAAATATTCTCAGCATCCGTTCTTGTAGTTGCGCAAAAATTTGGTGAAGCTGCACAAACTGTTCTGTCCCCTGGCTAACCCTTCGCTGTAGCTGCACTGAACTCCGTTGCAGCTGCACCGAGTGTTTGGCCTCCTCTCTTGCGTCTCGTGCAGCTGCAGTGATTTTGTTGCAGCTGCATCGACCATTTGGATCCAACTTCTTCATGGCTCCTCCTTCCATCTTCAACTCATCTTCCTCTCATTTTAACTACCAACACAAACAAAGTATACAGAAATGAGGAGACATTAAAGCAACCAAAATATATAACAATTAAATGACTAAAATGCCTAAAACTAACCAAAATCAAGTCTAAAACATGATCCTTTAACTCTATTTTCATAGAGTTATCACGCCCACAAACCTAACTTTTGCTAGCCCTAGAGCAAAATTAATAAAAATAAGCTCAAACGACACTCCTCAGACAACCCAGGTTACTCAATCATGTAACATCTTGATCAACCTCTCATATATGACTGCAAACTTCCTGTGTAGTTATATTTCATTCACCACTAGTGTGCTTAGTCAACACATCTCACAATAAATATTTTCATCTCAGTAAGCAAATCCACACTCCAAATAGTTAATGGCAACCAAATGACTCGAAATGACTACTACGAACCACTCTCTCCACTCATCAATGGTTCTATAACTTTTCATTACATAACTTCATTTTTTTTAGGTTGGATGACTCTGGATATTGATGCGGAAACACCCAGCAAAGTATAACCTAAACAAATTAAGAACAAACCCGAACAAGGTCTGGATAGAACAACCTCGAACCCGGATACAGCGATGGCACCACCGTGAACGAAAAGGCTGCGAAAACACTCTCAACTCACCACACTTAGATTCTAGGCTAAGTGATACAGAGAAAAGAAAGAACCACTCAATTTTATATCCCCCAAAAAATCTCTCCTTCTCCTTCAGCATATAACCCTTTAAAAGCCTTTGAAGAGAGAATTCTAGACAAACTGCTCTAAATGCACTAAATGCACTCCCCACTAACCCCTTAATCAATCCCCCACTACCACCATCCCACTAACTTCATAAATGACTCAATTTAAGACTCTAATGCTTCAAATTCGTCCTTCCATGGGCTGGGTCTTAAGTAGGGGTCTCTACTTCTCCAAAATGCTTCAAACTTGCCCTAATGAAGCATTACTTGGTCCAATCCACTCCAGCACATTAGAGGCCACAACTTCCTCATTGATTATAACTTCTTCGATCTAGTTGTAGTGCGCATAAGATGTATCATCAAATTCTTGTAAAAACTCGTGTAACGAATTCTTGATCAGTGACTCACAGTCCAGTTGGACCAAGGTATTAGGTGATAGGGCACACCCCTTAGATCGATCACTCAAGCAAGTAGGAAGACTCGCTCAATAAGTACATAATCAGACATTCTTCTTCTTTTTTACGACGTATTAAACCTGAACAGTGGTACTCGGAGCCTTGGCAAACCCCTTTTTTTCTTTTATTTTTCAACACATATACCAAGTGTCAAGAGATATTCCAAGTGTTTCTTATCATCACTAGTCACCATTCATTCTAAGAAGACGTAGGCCTGTTGCAGCTAAGTACGCTTCCTACTGGGACATCTGATAACGAATCAAAAAAAAATAAACAAACTAGACTTAGAACTTCATACTTCCACGCATTAGGAGTGCAAACCTTAGCCTCTATTGAAGAACCACCTATGCTAGAGCTCAAATAATTTTCACGACATCTAACGCACGCTTATATCGGTCTTTCTAATACTTTTCATGTCACCACCTCTACAGAGCAAGCAGACCAAGAGGAAGAGATTTAGGTTGGATGATCGCAGAATTTTGAGGAATTAGCCATTCGGTGTTAATGCACAAGATCATCTTGGAAGATAACTATAAAGTTTCGGCCAAAGTTCAAAGGCAACCTAACCCAAATATGAAGGAAGTAGTGAAGAAGAAGATAATCAAATGGTTAGATGCACGTATTATTTTTCCGATTTCTCACAATTCGTAGGTAAGTCCTGTGCAGTGTGCCGAAAAAGGGGGGGCATGACATTAGTTGCCAATGAGAAGAACGAGCTCATACCAACACGAACAGTGACTAGAAGGTGTGCAGGCAACAAGGAAGGATCATTTTCTCCTTCCGTTTATTGACCAAATGATCGACAAATTGGCAAGTAAGAAGTTCTATTGTTTCCTTAATGGGTATTCCAGATACAACCAAATTTTGATTGCTCTAGAAGACCAAGAGACGACAACCTTTACATGCCCGTATGGGTCTTTCGCTTTTCGTCAAAATGTCGTTTCAATTGTGCAATGCGCCGTCTATTTTTCAACGATGTATGATGGCAATTTTTTCTAATATGGTTAAAAGTGGTCTTGCGGTGTTCATGGACAACTTACCTATTTTTTGTACTTCTTATTATGATTGTTCAATGAATTTAACTATGGTTCTTAAAAGATGCGAGGAGACTAACCTGATCTTGAAGTGGGAGAAATGCTAATTCATGGTTAGAGATGAAATTGTTCTTGAACATAGTATATCAAGAAATGGAATTGAATTGGATAAAGCAAAGATTGAATCTATTAAGAAGTTGCCACAACAAAATACACTAAAGTAGTTTCCAAGTTTCTCGGACATGCTGATTATTACCGTAGATTTATCAAGGACTTCTTTAAGATCAGGAAACCACTTTAAAATCTTTTGGAGAAGCATAAGCCATTTGTTTTCCAGTGAGTTGAAAGGAAGGTTAGTATCCTCTCCCATTTTGAGTTGATGTGTGACACTAGCGACAATGTCGTAGGTGCGATATTGGGACAAATGGTAGGCAAATTATTTCATGTTATCTATTATGTTATTTGCACCCCAGGTCATGCATAACTGAACTATACGAGTACGAAAAATGAGTTACTGGCAGTTGTGTTTGCTTTTCATAAATTTCATAGTTATCTCGTTGCTGCTAAAGTAGTAGTATTCACATACCACTCAACGATTAGGTATATGATTGATAAAAAGGAAACCAAACCAAGAATAATTCGTTAGTTTTTGTTGTTACAAGATCTCAATTTAGATATTCGAGATAAAAAGGGAACATAAAATCAATTAGAAAACCATTCATTAAGGTTAGAGAATGAGAATAAGGATATGACATTGATCAACAAATCATTTCCATATGAACAATTATTTTGCAGTAGACCATACCTCTCCTTGGCATGCTGATTTTGTAAATTACATTATTTCTAACTTTGTGCCTAATGACTTTGATGCCCAAAAGACGAAAAGGCTTTTGCATGAGGTATGCCATTACTTTTGGTATATGCCATTTTTGTTCACGCAATGTCCATATCAATTCATTAGGAGGTGGATGCCTAATGCAGAAACAATGACATACTGTTAAGCTTGGTTTTGATGATGAGCTTGAGAAGCTATGTTTTAAAATCATAGTACTGTGTTGCTGTAACACTTCGCTTGTATTTGAAGATGAGCTTCAGGAATGTGATGATGCGTTCTAGTAAGGTGCCGTTGTAATACTGCGTCCGTCTTTTTGTAACCATGGAAATAATTAATTTTCCAGAATAAACGATTGAAATAAATTGGTATTTCGAATTGTTCAGATTAATTCAATGTTCAACATTATCTGAATGTTCCAAATATTTTAATTTAATTTTGAATATATCTTACCATAATAATGGTTATAAAGACTCTAATTATGGAAGTTAATAAAAATCCTTTTGATTAATTTCATTCATAAGAGGAAAGCTTATCTTTATTGATGAACTTGAGCAAAGTGTTGGGAAGCCACAGCTAGCGTGAACAGTATGATGCTAGTGTCTTGTCATGCCTACTCTCTAAATATATGGAAATAAATATTTTATATTTATTTTATATTTTGAATTAATTCATAATATATCTTGAGATATCTAAATACATTGAACTTGGTTTGGACCTTCCAAATCACCTGTCTATGCAACTCAAAATTTTAATATTAGCTTTCCAAGTTAAGATTTCGAAACAAAATATTTTATTGTGGAAGTCATTGATCATCTGCGGCAACGTTACGTTGCAAAGAGACAAATTATCAAATCAAATAATCTTGATTATTATTTGATTTTAATAACTGATCTGATAAGAGTATCATTAGGTCGGTTAATTTATAAAACATCGAAATAAATCTTCTCATTCGGATGAGATAGATTAATCAAGGGAAGTTACCGTTTGAGGACTTTCCATCTCGGGCGCAGCGACCGTTGAGCAGGTTTCTGCTCAGATCTCTTTGTAATTTTGGGAACAAATTAAGTTAATCGTCCAAATGAACCTGGACATCTCCCACGATGATTTCCCCATAAAAATCGGACAAGGCTATCAGATCAAGGAGCCTTTGTATGTCTGAATGGTTTGTGTGGTTGTCGAAAGCATGTGTGATCTGTATGAAGCTTTGAGGATCTATGTGATCGGCGGAGAACCGAGTTCTTATCCTTCGCAACTGATGCGGAAACACCCAGCAAAGTAAACTTGAACCTAAACAAATTAAGAACGAACCCGAACAAGGTCTGGATAGAACAAGCTCGAACCCGGATACAGCGATGGCACTACCGTGAACGAAAGGCTGCGAAAACACTCTCAACTCACCACACTTTGATTCTAGGCTAAGTGATACAGAAAAAAAGAAAGAACCTCTCAAGTTTAAACTTCCCAAAAGATCTTCCCTTCTCCTTCACCATAGAACCCTTTAAAAGACTTCGAAGAGAGAGTTCTAGACAAACTGCACTAAATGCTCTCCCCACTAACCCCTTAATCACTTCCCCCACTACCATCATCCCACTAACTTCATAAATGACTCCATTTAAGACTCTTGTACTTCAAATTCGTCCTTCAATGGGCTGGGTCTTAAGTAGGGGTCTTTACTTCTCCAAAATGCGTCAAACTTGCCCAAATGAAAACATTACTAGGTCCAATCCACTCAAGCACATTATAGGCCACAACTTCTTCGATCTGGTTGTAGTGCGCATCATTCCCCCTTTGTTGGAAAAGGTTTGTCCTCAAATGTAAGTGCTCTTCCAGCCGCTGGACCCTACCAAGGTCGGTCGGCGCTGCACCCGCGAGGGGGCGCGCACCCGGCTGCGTTGGGTTCGTCTTCATCATCCTCGTGCGGTGCCATGTCCTTAACATTGAAAGTTGCCGAAACTCCATATTCCCCTGGGAGGTCGATCTTGTAGGGGATATTGTTGATCCGTTCCACCACACGAAAAGGTCCTTCTGCTTGAGGCATGAGTTTATTCTTTCGTCTAGTAGAAAACCTTTCTTTATGAAGATGAATCCACACCAGATCACCAGGTTGGAAGATCCGTTCTTTACGTCCTTGGTTCGCCCTCTTCATGTATCTTTCATTTTGCTTCTCTATATTTGCTCGAATCTGCTGGTGGAGTTTCAGCATTGCCTCGGCTCGTATGATAGCATCCATGTTCATGGCATCCTTGCTCGGCATCGGTAATAGTTCAATAGGCACCTGCGGGTTAATGCCATAAATTACCTCAAACAGAGATGCTTTCGTAGTGCTGTGAGGAGCTCGGTTGTATGAAAATTCGGCATGGGCAAGCTTGATGTCCTAATCATTCTGATTCTTTGACACCATTGTTCTAAGGATGGCTCCCATTGTTCGATTAACTACCTCTGTTTGGCAATCAATCTGAGGGTGACAAGTGGTGCTAAAGAGTAGTTTCGTCCCAACCTTGTGCCACAATGTCTTCCAGAAGTAACTCAGGAACTTTGCATCACGATCAGATACAATTGTCGTTGGAATAACATGCAGCCAAACAATTTCGCGAAAGTATAGATCTGCAACATTAGTGGCATCGTCAGTCTTCCTGTAAGGAATGAAATGTACCACCTTCGAGAATCGGTCAACAACCACCATTATGGAGTCCTTTTATCGCTACGTTCGAGGCAAACCAAGAACGAAGTCCATGCTGACGTGCTCCCATGAACGATCTGCCACAGGTAGAGGAGTGTAGAGGTCTTGTGGCTGGATATGTCACTTCCCTCGCTGACAAATGCTACACCATTGAACCAGCACCTGGACGGCTTTGTTCATCGCTGGCCAATAGAAATGTTCGTGCAACATTTTAAATGTCTTCTGCTCTCCGAAATGGCCAGCAATCCCACCTCCATGAACTTCTCGAATTAGGAACTCTCGAACAGAACTTCGAGGAATGCATAGTCTTGAACCTCGAAATAGAAAACCATTGAAAAGATGGTAATGCTCCACTACCTTGGTCAAACACTCTTTGAAATCATCATCGGTGGCATACAGCTCCTTCAGCGCCTCAAATCCAATCAACTTGGATTCCATCATACTAATTAACGTCACTTTCCTTGATAAGGCATCCGCGACCACATTCTTTGCTCCAGACTTGTATTTCAGCACAAATGTGAATGTTTGAAGGAACTCTACCCATTTCGCATGTCGCTTGTTGAGCTTGACCTGCCCATTTTATGTGCTTCAAAGCTTCGTGGTCTGTATGAAGGACAAACTCTCGCGGCATCAGATAGTGACTCCAATTCTCCAATGCTCGAATTATTGCGAAAAACTCCTTGTCATAAGTTTGAATAGTTCAGCCGCGATCCATTCAGCTTTTCACTAAAGTAGGCGATCTGTCTACGCTCTTGAAGTAGGACCCCTCTAATTCCAATCCCTGAATCATCACATTCCACCTCAAACATATTTTTGAAGTTCGGAAGCGCTAGAACCGGTGCCTCGCATAGTCGTCTCTTAATGTTTTCGAAACTCGTCTGGGCTTCCGCTGTCCATTCACAGGTTATTCCCTTCAGACATTCGGTCAATGGTGCGACAATGGTGCTGAAACGTTTGATGAACCCCCGGTAGAATGAAGCAAGACCATGGAAACTTCTAACGTCATGGGTGGTCTACAGAATTGGCCAGTCTCAGATCGCTTCGATTTTGCTCTTGTCAACCTGGATTCCATCCTTGGAGATGACGTACCCCAGAAAGGCAAGTTTGGGGACACGGAACTCACATTTGTTGATCTTACCAAAGAAGTGTTGTTCTCGAAGCTTGGCGAACAGCTGTCGAAGATGTTTCAAGTTCTCATTTTCGCTGCGACTATACACAAGAATGTCGTCAAAATAAACAACGACGAACTTGCCAAGGAAAGGTCGGAATACCTGGTTCATCAATCTCATGAAAGTGCTAGGTGCGTTCGAGAGGCCAAAGGGCATAACAAGCCATTCATACACGCCGAACTTGGTCTTGAAGGCCGTCTTCCATTCATCTCCTTCTTTCATACGAATTTGGTGATATCCACTACACAATCCACCTTCGAGAAAACATGCGCCGTACAGCTCGTCAAGCATGTCATCTAAACGAGGAATGGGAAACCTGTATTTGATCGTGATCTTGTTGATAGTACAGCTATCCATGCACATTCTCCATGAACGAGCCTTCTAAGGTACGAGGATTGCGGGAACGGAACATGGGCTGAGACTTTCTCGCACGAACCCCTTTTGAATAAGCTCTTCTACTTGTCGTTGCAACTCCTTTGCTTCTTCGGGATTGCAGCGACAGGCTGGTCTGTTGGGAAGCGTCACCCTCGGAATGACGTCAATTTGATGATGGATATCCTGCAATGGTGGAAGTCCTCCTGGCATCTCCTTCGGAAACACGTCCTCGAATCCTGAAGTAATCACTTTACTAGAGGGTGCGTAGTTGCTTATGCCTCCATGCTTTCCTCGAGGATCATCAAGACATACATGTGCTCATTGCCTCGAACAGCCTTGATCAACTCAACTTGCTTCAGAATTTGACTTTGAGCATCCTTCAGTGGCCTTGACGTGGCTGGTGCCGACAATGGTAGAAGCGTGATCTTCTTCTGGTCCATGGGGATAGAGTAGGTATTCCGATACCCATCATGCACAGCTCGTCGATCATATTGACATGGTCTTCCCAACAACAAGTGGCATGCGCCCATTGGCAGGACATCGCAAGTCACCGTGTCCCGGTAGTTTTGACCAATAGACAAGGAGATGAGAACTTGGTTAGTCACCCGTATGTCGCTGTCCTTGTTTTGCCATTGAAGCTTGTAAGGTTAGGGGTGTGGATTCGTAGGCAACTTTAACTTCTCCACCATGGTAGTTGACGCTACATTGGTGCAGCTACCGCTATCCACAATCACATGGCACACCTTCCTTTGTACTGTGCAACGGGTTTGGAAGATGCGTTCTCGCTGGTTAGCTTCCTCCGGTACGACGTTTGCATTTAGAGCCTTGCGAACCACGAGCAATTCTCCCTCATCTGGCTTCTCCACATATTCTTCTTCAGCATCCCATATGGGTCCGTCCTCTCGAGTTCCTTCATTATCATCATCGTTGGACAGCTCCTTGATGGTGATCGTCCTTCGTGTTGGACATTCAGCCGCGACATGCCCATAACCTTAGCATTTGAAGCATTTTCGGCTCCTTCCAGCTTGCTGGGGTGGTCGGAATTTTTCTTTTCCTTTCTCCTTATTGGCTGCCAACGGATTAGATTGAGATGATGTACTGCCTTTGCTGGGAGGAAAAGCCTTAGTAGCTGACCGTGGTGATGCTCGTTTCACTTGCTGCTTCTCAACCTTATGAGCAAGGTTGCACACATCTCCAAAGCTCCAATATGGTTGTAACTGCACCGCATCTGCTATTTGTGATTTGAGACCCTTGATGAATCTCGCAATGGTCTGTTCCTATGGCTCAGATATGTCACATTGTAATATGAGCTGTTCGGACTCGCGGGTGTACTCCGCTACTAACGTTGATTGTTGCAACGAATTTAACTTGAGGAAAAGGTCCTCACGATAGCGTTCCGGCAAGAACCACTTCTTCAAGGCTCGCTTCATCTTTTCCCATGAACGTATTTTCTCCTTACCCTCACGTTGCCTTTGGTGATTGAGATTCTCCCACCACAGACTCGCGTACTTGCGAAGACGGAGCGCTGCCATCTTAACACATCTGTCATCAGGGATGTCTTTATACTCGAACACCCTCTCGATTGTGTGGAGCCAATCAAGAAATTCTTCTGGATCTATCCTCCCTTCGAACTCCATAATATCAACTCTTATTCCAAAAGAACGAGCAGGCTGATGTCGTCGATGGACCCCCTATTGAGCCTCCTTCCTCTTTGCTGGACATCTCCACGAATGGGTTGTCCTCCTCCGCTTGAATAAAAGACGAATGTGAATGACCTTCCGACATACCACGTTCGCTGAGAAGTTGTCGAAGTTGGCGCCTTAGATCTGCTACTTCACGCTCCAAATGAATAGCGCGTGCTTCTTCAAGAGAAAGGCCGCGTGGAACTCTTCCAGCCATAACCTCTCACTCTGACACCAAAATGATGTGGAAACACCCGGCAAAGTAGAACTTAAACAAATTAAGAACAAACCCGAATAAGGTCTGGATAGAACAACCTCGAACCCGGATACAGCGATGGCACCACCGTGAGTGAAAAGGCTATGAAAGCACTCTCAACTCACCACACTTAGATTCTAGGATAAGTGATACAGAGAAAAGAAAGAACCACTCAAGTTTAAATCTCCCAAAAAATCTCCTTCTCCTTCAGCATTGAACACTTTAAAAGACTTCGAAGAGAGAGTTCTAGACAAACTGCACTAAATGTACTAAATGCACTCCCCACTAACCTCTTAATCAACTCCCCCACTACCACCATCCCACTAACTTCGTAAATGACTCCATTTAAGACTCTAATACTTCAAGTTCGTACTTCCATGGGCTGGGTCTTAAGTAGGGGTCTTTACTTCTCCAAAATGTTTCAAACTTGCCCAAATGAAGCATTACTTGGTCCAATCCACTCCAGCACATTATAGGCTACAACTTCCTCCTTGATTGTAACTTCTTCGATCTAGTTGTTGTGCGCATCAGTAAGAGGATCCAGATTTGGGTCAATTTCTTCTTAATATGTTGAATATTGCAAAGGGATGGATGCACAACTTTGCCTAAGTTGTGCGCGAGTGTTCCTTTTGCCATCTTGAGTTCGTTGCGAAGAAATTGACCCGAATGTAGAACCTTAGAGAAATAACTAATGTTTCTGAATGCTTTGGTATAATTCGGGTTCGTTTTGACATTCAAAACCGCAGGTTCGAAAGAATGAATATTTTGCACATTCTGGATGCACTTCTTTGCGTAAGTTGTGAGGTTGTCCTTTTTGCAAACTTCAACTCATTGAGAATAAATTGCCCAAATATGGATTCTCGGACAAAAAACTAATGTTTCTAAACGGTTTGGAAAGATTCGGGTTTGTCTAGGCTTCCGAGAATGCAAGATCGGAAGAACGAAAGTTCTACCCGTTCTGGATGCACAACTTTGCGTCAGTTGCGCTCAGGTTATCCCTTTGCAATATTCAACTCATTATGAAGAAATTGACCCGAATATGGAACCTCAGACAAATAACTAATGGATCTAAGTTGTTTGGGACGATTCGAGTTTGTTTAGGCTTCGGAAAACGCTGGTTCGGAAGAACGAATGTTCTACCCATTCTGGATGCATAATTTTTCGTAACTCGTGCGCGGGCTGTCCCTTTGCAATCTTATGCTCATTGAGAAGAAATTCACCCGAATCTGGATCCTCTAACGAATATCTAATGTTTCTAATTGGTTGAGTTTGATTCGGGTTCCTTTAAGCCTTCGAAAATCAAGTTCGGAAGAGGAAATGTTTGCATATTCTGGATGCACAACTATGCTTGCGTTGTGCACAGGCTGTCCCTTTGCAATCTTTAACTCATTAAAAAGAAATTGACCCGAATTTGGATCCCGGAATGAATATCTAATATTTCTAAATGGTTGGGATCGATTCAGGTTCGTTTATGCTTCCGAAATTGCAAGTTCGGAAGAAGGAATGTTCTGCCAATTCTGGATACAAAACTTTGCGTAAGTTATGCTCGGGCTTTCCCTTCGCAGAGTTCAGCTCATTGCGAAGGAATTAACCTCAGTCTGGTTACTCGGACGAATAACTAATCTTTTCAAATGGTTTGGAACGATTCGGGTTTGTTTAGGCTTCCGAAAACGTAAGATCGGAAAAACAAATGTTGTACCAATTCTGGATGAACAATTTTGCATAAGTTATGCGGGCACTCCCTTTGCAAGCTTCAACTTATTAAGAATAAATTGACTCGAATATGGATCCTCGGACGAATAACTATTGTTTCCAAATGGTTTTGGAACTATTTGAGTTCGTATATGCTTCCGAAAACAAAAGTTTGGAAGAATGAAAGTTCTCCTAATTCTGGATGCACAATTTTGCCTAAGTTTTGTGCTGGTTGTCCCTTTGTAATCTTCAACTCATTCAGAAGAAATTGACCCGTATCTAGATCCTTTGACAAATAACTAATGTTTCTAAATGGTTGGGAACGATTCGACTTCATTTAAGCTACCAAAAAAGCAAGTTCTTAAGAAGAACAGTTTGCGCATTCTGGATGCCCAACTCTGCGAAATCTTGAAAGTGTTAGCAAAATCAGTTTGACAACTGATTGTTGGAAATCAAAGAACCATAAGATAGAGTATATGGTTGTTACAGGGTATTGGATTGACCAATCTTGGAAGTTGCACAAGAGGGTCCTGAGCTTCTTTTACATTCCACCCTCGAGAATAGGTATTCTAATTTCCGATGCAATTTTTAAATGCATGAAAGATTGGGCTATTGAGAACAAGGTTTATTCTGTTACTGTTGATAATGCATCTAGTAATGATGTTGCTATCAAGTATTTGAAGGAGGCGATTCAAGTCTCAAGGAAGTTATTGGGTGGAGGAAAGTTATTTCATGTTCGATGTTGTGCACATGTTCTAAATCTTTGTGTTCAGGACGGATTGGATGAAATTAAAGACATCATCCAAGTAGTGAGGCAATGTGTGGAATACGTGAATCGTTCCGATGATAGGTTGATAAAATTTGTTGAGTGTGTACAACAACTACAATTGAAAGAAAGGAGATTGGTTCGTGATTGCAAAACTCGATGGAACTCAACTTTCGAGATGCTTAGTTGTGCTTTAAAGTTCAAGGATGCTTTTAGAACGCTCTATCAACGCGATTCATTATTTGATTGTTGTCCTTTGGATGAACATTGGGATAAAGCTCACAAGATTTGTTCGTTGTTGGAGTCATTTTGGACAGCTACACATATTATTTCAGGCAATGAGTATATTACTTCGAATTTATATCTTCAAGAAGTTCAGAAGGTAAAATCGGCCTTAGATATTGCTGCTGAACATTCAGATGAATTTATTAAGGCATTAGCATGTAAGATGAAGCTCAAGTTTGACAAATATTAGGGCGAATGCAACTTATTGATGGCTGTTGCTGCGATGCTCGACCCAAGTCAAAAAATGATGGCAGTTGATTTCTGTTTTCCAAAGCTTTATTTTGACAGAGATGTTTCAAAGAATAAAGATTTGGTTGAAAAAACAATTGAAGGCCTTTATGAAGAATATGTTACATAGCATTTGAAGGCATCTTCTGACTATTCGAATTATGAGAGTTTGGGTTCTTCTAGCAGTGTTGGCATGCAAGCAAGTATTACTCAAAAGTGGGATGATTTTGAATCATATTGTGAAAAACTTGAGACTTTAGGGCCTAGAAAATCTGAATTGGCTGAATATTTGGAAAAAAGTCGTCTAAAAAAGAGTGAAATTGGCAAAGACTTTTCTTGTTTGGATTGGTGGAAGATGAATCGGGTACATTACCCAATTTTGTCAAGAATGGCAGCTGATATTTTAGCCATCCCAACAAGCTCAGTGGCTTCTGAAGCTACATTCAGTGCTGGAACGAGGGTAATTGATGCTTATCGTTTATCTCTTTCTCCGAATACGGTAGAAGCATTACTTTGTGAAAGCTATTGGCTTCGACATTTACATGGGATGAAAAAAATTGAAAAGGTAAGCTTTTTTCATTTAAAGTTTTTTCAATTTATGAAATATATTATTTATGAAACATGTTACTAACCCAAGCTTTTTATTTCTCTTTTTTGTTTCTTTTACAGAAAAGGAAAACATACCAAGAGATATTTATTCAAGTACCTAATTCAACTTCTTGAAGTAAGCTAAATATCGTTACATACTTTATAAAATTTTAAGATATTTATTGTCTTATTATTGTTATGGTGATTGTAATACTCTTTATAATATTTTATATGCAGGTGATGATGTTTGTTATATTATTATGATTGGTAATGAAGTTATATCGTGAAGATGTTTTAAGAGTATGATTCTTGTGATTTGTGATTGTTTTGATAAATCTGGTTCTATTTATGGAGATGTTTTGGGAGAATAGTTTGGAGATGTTTTGGAATTATGATTTTGTTGAAATATTTTGACAACATTGTTCATATTTATGTTTTTGAAGTGAACTTTATTATATATGTTTTCGAGCCAACCGAGCCGAGTTCGAGTCAACGTCAATATATGTATATTTTGAAATCGAGCTCGAACTTTCGAGCCGAGCTTTCGAGCCAAGCTTAGGCTCGATCTACATTCGAGCCTTTCGAGCCGAGCTCGAGCTCTCCATAATTAGAACGAGCCGAGTTCGAGCTCCAATTATTTGAGCTCGATCGAGCTTGAGCCGAACTCGAGCTCGAGCTTTTCCTAATCGAGTCGAGCTCGAGTCTGGGAGTGTTCGGTCTCGACTCGACTCATTTTCACCCTAATTAAGAGCGATGACTGCGCGTCGAAAAAGTATCATGCATTACGTGAACTACTTACTGTGTTGATCAGTCCGGATTTTTACTCGGACTCGATTTGTGAAAATATTGGTTAATTGAAATTGGAAACAATTCTGTCTCTCAATTAAATTAAAAGTAGACATGACAGACAGACAGACACGGCCGCAAGATGTCCGAAGCCCCAGAAAATAAAACAAAAGAAACACATCACATTATGATGATTCGTCCTAACCCACATCAATCCACTTTGCTTCTTAACTAAAGCAAAAATCTGTACCACGGCCAATGGGTGATGCTAGCCTAGGGGACTGACTCTCTGTAAAGCTCTAGTACGTATTAAAGCATACCTTTGGCTGCTTCTTCTCTTTTCCCTTTTGAGAAATTAAAGAAAGAAAGAAATAAATAAAACAACCGAGTATTATTGATTTGTCTTTAACCTTGTATCTCTACTCGTTCGTTATTCCTACAAATGGGGTGGCCTTAATTTACTGGTATTAGCTAAAATAAGCATATCACTGGCATACTCAGGATCGTACGAGTTAGTTCACTCACGTGTGTGCCTCGTGTTAATATAGAATGATCGGCCGCACGCATCATTATCTTGTATCATCACCATTCGACATAAAAAGAAGAATCCGGATGTCGACAATTGCTTGTTGCTCTGCCCACTAATCACTTCATTTTTCTAATTCTTGTCCTTTCAACACAATCAAAGCTAGGTAGGGTCATGCCTTTTTTGGTAGACCCCACCACCACTCATTATTACAAACTTCATTCGCTTTTTTCCCACTCCCCCGTTCCAGATCTACAACTCCCCTCCTTTTAAATATTATTACATGGCAGTAGTAATAATATTAATAATAGTAATGTTCAACATTTTTCTTCTTCTTATGTCCCCTTTCTCCCGCCTCTGTTCTTACAATTACAATTGCAAATTACATCACCCGCCCCCCCCCCCTCCCCAACGCCAAAAATTGAAAAATCTTTTTTCACGAGACATCCACTGCCTTCTTTGTTTTTTTAATGAAGAGAAAAAAAAGTATAAAAATTTACCCCCCATCTCCCCCACCGACGGTCCATTTTACCGTTTTAGCCTCCTCCCCTTTTCAGTTCGACGAGGATTCACCGAAGTTTTCCTTCTTTGCCCTCGTCTGGATCCCGTAGTACCCTACGTACCACTTCACGAACTTCCTCAGCCCCGCGGCCAGGTCCGTCGTCGGCTTGTACCCAAAGTCCCTGTACGCGAGGCTCACATTCGCATGCGTGAACGGCACGTCCCCGTTCCTCGGCATCGTTATCACATGCTTCTGCGCCTTCTTGCTTAGGAGCCCTTCTAGAATACCCACCAGCTTCCCCACCGGGACCGGTGACGTGTTCCCTAGGTTGTACGTCCTCAGCTGGGCCGGGCCTCGCTTCTTTCCCCCACTTCCCGTGCTCTTCTGCGTGGTGTCCAGGGCGCCGAGGCATCCCTTCACCACATCGTCTATGTATGTGAAGTCGCGTGCTACCTCCTTCCCGTCATGGGTGCGGTACACGTCGATCGCTTTCCCGCGGAGGATGTCCCTCGTAAAGAAGAAGTATGCCATGTCGGGCCTCCCCCAAGGGCCGTACACGGTGAAGAAGCGTAGGGCAGTAAGGGAGAGGCCGTAGATGTGATTGTAGGTGTGCGCGATCTCCTCTCCTGCCTTCTTTGTCGCCGCATACAGGCTCGCTGGCTGGTCCGTTCGGTGGAGCTCCGAGAAGGGGTTCTCGGTATTCAGGCCGTAGACCGAGCTCGAAGATGCCCATACGATGGCCGGCTGAGGGTTCGCATTCTTCGCCACTTCGAGAAGGTTCACGAATCCTGAAAACAAAGAGAAATCCAAGAGTGTTGATCATGACACCTTACTTTAGTTAACCAAACATTGAAACACGATCAAACATTAATTGGAAACATTTGGAAAGAGAGGTGGAAGCATTGCTTAATGGTGTAGTCTAATTGATGAACCCGGGATTAGCAATTAAATTAGTAATTAGTAATCATGGCCGTAGCTTTACTCCCTAACTTCATACGAATCAAGAAATTAATCAATCAACGCTATTGAAGATAGATTCAATAATTAGGGGGTAAACTCCTCCTTTCTGGTGGTGATTAAAATAAATATGGAGTCTAATTTCATGAAATCTATTTTCTAGTTCCCATGTGCTGGGCTGCTGTTTCCCATTCAATTTTTTTTTTTTCTTTTTGCCGATCCATTGTCTAATATGTCGGCACCGCACATGGTGAACGTAATAATTGACTTTAGCCCATCCCTTCGATTCTTCGATAATTTTTGAAGGACTTAGTTTTTTAGCCGAACTTTGTATTTAATGATAACGTTTTCTTACCTGCGATGTTTGAGCTGACATAGGACTGGGGATTCTGCATAGCGTAGCGGACGCCCGCCTGCGCCGCCAGATGGAGGACGTGCGAGAATGGGATGATGTCGAACAGCTTCGACAGGAGGGCACCGTCGTTGAGGTCGCCTTCGACTATGAACACCTGGTGCTTCATCAGAAGGGCCTGCCGTGCCCTCTTTAGGGACGGGTCGTAGTAATCGTTGAAGTTGTCGAGGCCAAGCACTCCATCCCCACGTTTCCGGAGGGCGAGGGAGCAGTGTGACCCAACGAACCCTGCCGCGCCGGTGACGAGCACGGTCAGGCCGTTGGGGCGGTGGGGGGTGGAGGAGTGCCTGACCTGCTTCTCCCAGGCGGCGGAGTTGTAGGATGAGGAGGAGGAGGAAGAGGAGAGGAGGAATGCAGAGGAGAGGAAGTTTCGATGGTGGAAGAGCTGGGAGCCCGAGGAGGGGTGGTGGTTGTGGTGTTCGTGGGAGAGGGGAGGGTAGGTGAGGGTGAAGAAGAAGACGAGGACGAGGGCAACGAGGAGGGCGGACCGGAAGACGAGCTTGGAAGAGGTGTTGAGAAGCTTGGTGCTGTTGACGCGGCGGATGTAGCTGTTGTAGCGCTCGAGCTTGGCGGTCTTGCTGTCGCCGGGGGGCGATGCCATCGTCACGACGACCGAGTGAGGGAAGCTCTTTCGTTGTCGAATGGAGTAGGAGGTGGAGGGAAGGAAGAGAGTGAGGAGCTTCTTCCTAAGTTTGTGTGGATGGAGGATTATATTATATAGCTCAATAAACATACAAGGAAAAGAACGAGGAATAGGAAATGGGACTATAAGTAGGGTGGGATTAATAAATAAATACATATAAATGGGCAGGCTAAGTTTTGGAGGCCACTTTAGAATAATGTGTTGTCATGGGAATTCAATTAGTTAATCAAAATTATAAGCGGACGGGGACGTCAACGCCCCTTCCTCCATCCATTAAACAATTCCCGTTTTAAATAATTTCGCACTTGTTTTTTGGTGTTTTTCTTTTTTTTTCTTCCAATGACGCGTATAGGAAAAAAATTATTATATACAATATTTTATTTTTAATAACATCAAAGACTCCTTTAACACAAAAAATAGTAATACCTTATGAATTAAATTCATGAAAATACTGGAATCTACTAAAAATGAATTGGTAAGGGAGAGCGAAAAGCAACAAAAGACAATTGCATTTTATGGATTGACAGCTGCAATGGGTGTTAGTGCATCGGATCTTACCACCATGTGATGTGCAGATTAAAACTAATAAAGAAAAACCGGAAGATGATTTTATACACATGAAATTTTGGGGAGGAGGTTTCCCCGTCTCCACCCCCCCTCTTTCATGTGTCGCCACTATTCCCTGTCCATCGGATTCTTCTAGATTACATCAACCCCACCCCCCCCCCCCCCCTTCATGTCTACTCCATTTCCCCCATCCATCCCTATTTCTAATCCCCGGGGGGTTCCAGATCTCAACGTTTTGTTCATTTCAGCCTGGAATTTAATTGATTTTCGTTACGGAGGATGTTGATGTATTTTATTCATTTTGATTATTAGTCCAGCAGCGTGTTTAACCCTTTTTTTTTATTATATTGTATGTGAAAGGTTTGACTGGTTTGGTTGAGTAAGGGCAGCATTTGGGGAGACCCTTCCAGCTAGTAGTAGTAGTACTCCCAGATCATTCATTGAATTGCAGTGTGAATCGGTTGACGAGAATGTGCTCTGCCAGCTTACCCCCCCTAACTTTTTTCACATATTCAAAAAGAAAAATCTAGTATTCTCTTAACAGGCATTGTCAAATCTAAAAAGTCCCCTTTTTTATACTATTAACTTGTTAAGAACAGCGCATAAACACGCGTTTGTGATTGATTGCCTGATATTTTTTTTTATTTCTTGGGGATGGATGATTGAGTGCGGACGCGGACACAGTGGTCACCACCGACAGTCTTATTTTGGACTCGCTCGGATTATTTTTCATTTATTTATTTTATTTCTTTGTTTCTTTCTTTCATAAAAGAGATAATATCTGTCCTCTCTTTGAAAGACTCCCCCCCCCCCCCACTCCCAACAACATCGTCAAACAAACTACACTCGGATACCATACGCCAGGGCTACATTCCGACATGAACCGACTAACCAGTGGAGATGAACGTGTGTGCGCCGTGGTAAAATCGTACCACTGCTAATTAACCGAGTAAGGAAGGACATCTGGTCTATGTCGCGTCAGATTTGAGAGGGGGGGGGGGGGTGCGTGCACTTATTAATTGGCTTTCATGCTTTCGTGTGTAGCCTCCTGTCCGGAAGGGCCGAAACATGTGCTCGAATGTTAATGCGATTGTACGCGTAAGGAATGGATGGGTACCCTCCCCTCCCTCATCTTCTCGTCAATGGCTGGCCCGGCGACATATCTCCTTCCACGCCCTTCGTACATATACAGAATCGTCGAGATGGGGGAAAGAGGGGGACGATGGTTCGTCAGGACACGGCATGCCTTACCGGGGCGAAACACGATCCCACTTTACGTAATTTCTCATCAATCATTTCATACTCGGTCGGTTGCCTAAGTTGTGTACGCGTGATGCAATTTTCAGCTTCCCTCTGACTACGGGAGTGCTTTGGACTCTCTCTCTCGTACGGACGCCTTCCTTTTTTGACGAAAATTTCATGACAGCTATGACCCTTTGAATACGGAGATGTGATTGTGGTTGCAGGAAAGGGTTTTAATTGCATCGCTGGAGAGCAGGAATTGTTGCCGGAGATGCATCTTCTTGGGCAAGTGCGTCAACTTAACACGTTCATCATCCACAATGGACACAGCCACACTGAGCAGACATTCGGCTACATACATTATTCTCTTATACGCATGAGTGCTTCTATCTTGTGTAGTAAATTTCCATACTCTTCGATTCGTTTTTTTTTTTAATTAACTCTTCCTACCTTCGTTATGATCAGGTCGACCCTAAGAAGCCGACGAACGTTTAAATCATTTACCCAAGAGACAAAAATTATCAAGGGAGGAGGAGTGAAATGCTGGCGGCATGGAGACAAATGTTTTTTTTTTATTAATCTTTTTAAAGCCTCTAATTTATTTTATATCATAAAATTTACTCCACATCATCATCAAGCGTCATCATAACTATTTTTTTATCACCTAATATAACATATGTCATTAGTAGTTTTCGATTTTCCTTTTTCTTCTAAAAAAATATAATATGATATAAGGAAATCATATCCCTGTACAATAGTGATCGTTATTCTTAGCCGCCGTAGCTCGGATTTGTAAAAAGAAGGGAAACGATATAGGGGCGAAAGGTTCTTATTGATAAGTATATTGTAACAGGCTTTTGTTTTATTAGATTAAGATATTTGAAGAAAAAAAGGAAGGGATGGAAAAAGACAGAAATGGGGAGGTCAATTCAGAGTGTCTTTCTTTCGGACTTTGTCCCTCGGGGTTACGTCGGGTTCCTCCTTATCTGCTGTCGGCAAACCCTGACGTTTTTAATAAAAAAAAAATTTAAGTAGAATAATATTTAGGTCGATATATATCATAAGAGTCTTATGAAGACGCGTATTTTATTATCCACGCAGGTGTGTAGGAGAAAACCCCCCCCCCCCCCTCCGCTTGTTGCACACTTTAATAAAAACAAATGATGTAAATCTCACACAGCGACACATTTGGTATACGAGGACGACAGAAGGGAGGATGTCGTTTTTTCTACGTGTGTCGGCAGCACGGAATGACCTTTCCCTTCACGCTGCTATTTGTTTTTTCTTTAGAAAAACAAATATTACTCATAAGATTCGCTTTCCAGCAACTTCGTTTTCACATTCGGCTCGATATATCTTATCTGAGAAACACTTGAAATCATTTATACTAATTATCTCTTCTATTAATTATGTAAAAGAAGCCCCACTTCTTCTTAGCCTAATGTCAATTTGGCATCTCCAATGGGTGGTGGGGTGGGTATGGCCCGGTCCCCCTCTCTATTTATTTTAACTCATTGTGATCGTTGAAAATTTTGAATGGTGATTATAATCCTACATCTTTTTTTTTTTCTTTATAGATATAATATATAATATATCCATATATTTGGAAGGTTATGGATGAGTAGGAATAAAACAAAGCCCTTCCCTTTTGTTTCTTTTATTACAACGGCCCCATAACTTTATGCTTATATAATGTATCAATTGGGATTAGGATTAAAGCAGATACATTTACCTGAAGATAAATGCATAAAAATGATCTTCATAAATGTGGGTTATACATTGGTAATTGATTCGAGAGATGTGAAAATATTTATGAAAAGTAGAGGTGGGGGTTGTCCACCCCATTTTTATTATTATTTTCTTCCTTATACATTTTACAACAAATTCGACGGTTTTCTTTTTGTTTTTTTTTTGGGGGGGGGGGGGGGGGGGGGGGGGGGGGGGGGGCGGATGCACAATCCTTATCCACTCTCCCAATAAATGACTTTACAACCAAGCCAATGAGCCCAACATTTCATTGATCAGAGTTTTGATGGATATTTCCCCTTGTTTTTTATTTTGTGGTAGGAGAGAAACGAACAAATTTAAGAAATTTTTGTAAAAAACTATCAGAATAGATTACCCAAATACATATAAGAAAAAAGGCATACGGAAAAGAAAAGGAATATTTTCCAAAACTATGATAAAGTGGGAGGTGGATAGATGTAGCTGTGGAGCGAGTATTTATGTTTGGCCCTTATCCCCTATTAAAAAATAAAGAAAAGAAAAGAAAGAATCTAATGGCCGCCCACGGTTAGGTGAACATTTTTGTCATTCCATAAATTCAAATGCGTGAAGTATGTGCAATTCAATCAATGGGAACGTGACATTGCAATAACACACTCTCCATAGGGTCCCTGCTTTATGTCTCTGTCGGATGCATATATTTATTTCCACCTCTAACATATCAATTGGGGTTATATCATTCATATGTCTGAATTTTCTTTTTTTTTTAAATAAGAAGAAAAACAATTGAAAATGATCCTTTTAAGAAATGTAGTTGGGTTAGGTGGCAAAATCAAGGTTACCATGATAGTCTTGGATTGTTATAATATATATAATTAGATAGAAGGAACGTGTAGGATCAAGATTCTAATAGATAGAAAAAAACAGGATTCGGATAGCCTTTCCTAAAAATAAACAATTCTGATTAGAGGTTTCTGAATGCTAAGCAACCCAATGGTAGATGTTTGGTTTAATAGCATTGATATTAAAACCTCATGTGAGTCCAATAATTACTTGATTTTCGGAATCTTCATAAAAGGAAATAATTTCAATACAAGTAAAACATACACCTACTGAACAGTCGGTTGTAGGGCAAATAATTTTACGTGTCATTTAAGTATTAGACGTAGAAAGGAAAATAATTTTTTACAAAGAATGAAAACCATGTAATGATTTTATTTGGTCTAAACCCTTAATGGTAAGGACGCCCGTTGCTGGCTTTCATACCCACAATTTTATTGTGAAGTATATCATACCCACTACTTAATTCCATATTTATACTTTTTTTTTTCCAGTTTTCCAATTAGGGAAAAATGGAATTTAAATAGTCATTCGTCTAGGTTTTATTATAGAGTTTTCACTAAGCATGGGACTCGGTTGATAGGGACAAATCCGGGTTAATTATAAGTTTTCGGTTCCATTCCCCGAAAATTCAATCGCTTTAAAACTTGAGATCGAAGCCTCTGCTACTCATGCCATATTACCGTCGTTGTGTATAACGAAAGGCCAACGATAATGTAGCAATCGGATTCCGTGAATGGTGGTGGTTCGTTAAAAAAAAAAGAGAGTTGTTTTATTACAGGAGATAAGCCCATAAATTGTTTCAGTTGCTGATTGTCGTCCTATGTGTTTTATGATATCCACACAACTGCTGAGCAAACATGTTGCTTCATGACACAGGGCCTTGGCCTGCGTTGTTGGTACATGCAAACAGGAAGGGCTCGAAGGACCACGGCGAAATCATCGAGTCCTTTATAAAACCATCAACATCGACCAAAACCGCAAAACCTAGGGTACACGTTTTGCATCCTTTCAAAGTGATTTTGACAATTGATACCGATCCAGGCACCGTGCTTGGCAACAACGTCAAATGACAGCGCATTTCCTAGAAAAGGTTTCTACAAGTAGTAAATGAAGAAATACAGTAAAAACCGAACTACAGATAAAAATGAAAGTGGATCTAATGAGTCGCTGATGTTTTCTTTCGAATTAAATATGTTATTTCCAGGTAGTTGCTTCATCAAGCAGGAATCGAAACTTTGTAAGTTGAACGCTGCTCTCGGCTTTGATGGGCGAGAAAGAAAAGCGGAATCGAGGAAATGGGGGCAGGGGTCGATTTCATTGTGTCCGTGAATGCATGTGATCTCCCATGTGGTATGTTGGGATTATATTCCAGAATTCGACTCCTGTTGTAATCAACCCTAATCGACAATGACATTTTTTTTTTCATTCCTAAAGGTTTACTAACCCTAATGTTCAAACACAATAATCTCTCCCATTAATTACCCGCTTGTCCTAATGACATTGCCCCATCAACATCATGTTCTTCCGTCAACATCAGTCTGAGAAAAAAGAAAAGTCGGGAATCTAATCAGCTGCAACGCATTTAAGGGTTCTTGTCGGAGGCCGCTATCAATTTTTTTCCGGGTTTGAAAAGCCACGATTATTCCAGCTTTATGGTCCATCCAGATTCTATATGTCGAACGAAGGGAAACAACAAATGAAGCGTGGTCATAGGAAGTCACAAGATTTTCCATTTGTTTATTGAATCGCGGCAATACAAACATGGGTTCGAACAAAATAGCAAAAACAGGATGGAAATTATGAGTCCGTGGTGGTAGGACTGAAAAGAAATTCTGGGATGGGACACATTAGTGGACAAATAACGTCAATGAAATAAACTACTATCTAACCACTTTACGCGTGAGAGATGAGGCTCTTTAGATTCATTTTTACATAAGAAATGTAAACGACCAAGGGAGACGAAAACTCTGGGTGTTTATGCAAAGGAGACGCATCTTTCGTTTAAAATAATATCAGCACATAGGAGAGGCCGAAAAAACGGTCCTATTCTTGGCATTGCTAGAATGATGAGGCCTTTTTGTGTGTGAAATTTATAAAGCTTAATCACAAGGAGAGCCGCCCAACAAGCCCACGGGTGTTGTGATAATACCCCATAGATTTCTAACCGCTTACCTTTTTTTCATGAGATCGATCCCCGGGGAAAAGGCAACGAAATTACAAATGCTTTGGGAGGCATTTCCTTTTCTTTTCTCTTAGCCTGGGAGCCAAAAATCAAACAAAAGAAGGAAGGTGGTGGATAGGAGAGGACAAAAAGTATAGGATTGCTAGAAGGGATCTAGTCCTTGTACTTCATCTCGGACATGAGGAACCCGGGCATGTCAAACGAGCCCGCAAACTTCTCCACATCGACCTTGAGGGCCTCGATGTCCTTGTTGTTCACCAGGCCCTTGTTGAAGTCCTTGAGGAGCTTCCCGTGCTCCTTCTGGATGTTCAAGGTGATGGTCACAGCCCTGTGGAGGAATTCCCCGATCTGCTCAAAGTCCTTCTCAACCAAACCTCTTGAGGTCATCGCGGGGGTACCTGGGGCTGCCATCCTCATCACTCCTGATCCCAGCCTCTACAACCCTCAAAGGATTGTTGATTAAAACAGAATATCCTGATCAAACAGTTTCTTACCAATGCGAACACCTCCAGGAGCCAGGGCACTGCTGTCACCAAACACGGCATTCTTGTTCACAGTGATGTTGCAAAGGTCACACAGTTTCTCGACCTTATTTCCTGTAAAAGGCAATCACACAACTCATAATTTGACAACAAAGTAAGAAGAGAACTGCAAGAAGTTCAAAAGGAATTGGATTCAGGAGGAAAGAAAAGACTATGTAATCCCTTCCAAGCCCGAACAATTTACCTGTTAACCCAAGGGGCCGGAGGTCCCACAGAACAAGGTGGTTCTCAGTTCCACCAGTGACGAGATTGTATCCCTTACTCATGAGGTAGTTCCCAAGGGCCACAGCATTGTCCCGGACCTGCTTAGCATAAGCCTTGAAGCCAGGGCTTGCCGCCTGCTTCAACGCGACAGCCAGGGCACCGATCTGATGATTATGGGGACCTCCCTGGAGGGATGGAAAGACGGCAAAGTTAATCTTGTCCTCAAAATCATAGACTGCACCTTCAGGTTGGCCCTTCTTCGCCGGCTTGGGTCCCTTCCTGTAAAAGATCATCCCAGCTCTAGGGCCCCTCAGACTCTTGTGGGTCGTGGTGGTGACAATGTCACAATACTCAAAGGGGTTGGCAGCTTCCTGAACCACAAGACAACGTCAGAACATAGCTTCATATGCTACACACGTTCGTGGTCTGTGTTCCACAGCAAGTCAGAATTTTAGATCAAACGTAAATGAAATTAAAATTCTCCACTTGACATTGGGACCATCTTAGTTTTGAAACAGAAAACATGAAAGCAGAGGTTTTAATTCTCAGGAGTAAACGATGAGGCATAAGTACGCAATGGCACAGCAAAAACATGTATCCCTCAATCAGAGTCGGCGGTCTAAAAGTGGCCTTTCTAAAGCACTCAATAAGGGAAAAGTTCTCCTTCTTGAAGCCAGATTCTTGAAAGATCCAATGGAACCAGGCGTCGGCCCACAATTAACGGAGAGCACGAAACTACTTGGATTCCCATTTGAGCACGAAATTAAAGTGAATCAAAAAGAAAAAGTTGAAAACAACCCACCTTTAATAGTGGCCCCACAAAATGTCAATTAACCACATAACATGCATATGCATATAATCGTTATGTATTTAATTCTCTGTCCTACATGGGCCTACTCTACCACTCCATTGCAGGTCCAAGTCCCAGATCCAGATCTAGATCACAACAGTAACAAGTATGTGATACCCCATAAAGCTCAGTTTCAGGAGACAAAATAATCTAACCAGCCAGCCGAAGTACTTTTTGCACCAAGCGATGATATCAGTAAACGACTGCAAAATTAGAGACGAGAAGGTTGCAAGCAGGAAAACTACGAAAGGTGAACTTCCACAATGACAGGGAATTGCACGCATCGGCGGATCAGTGGTCCAGTCTATGCAAAATAGGAAAGAAGGCAACAACTCCAAGGCACCCAAAAATCAGCCAAGCAGGGGTTCATTTTCTTGATTGACAAAGCTGGATCTGAATTGGTGAGTAGAATTCACAAAAGAAGTGTCTAACCTTGATGTGAGCATCGATCATCCAATGTAGGAAACAAGAGGTCAGACAGAATGCAGATGCAAAAGAACACACAATGCAAATGTTAACACACATCTCTCGGAACATTGAAGTGAAACACAAATACAGCAAATGCTCCCAATTTCACATAATGAAGGTAATGCAGAGGTATTGCACAAGGGTTGCAGCATACAATCAATTATCAAAAGCATCAATAGTGGAATCTCAAAATCCACGTATAGCACGGCATCCTCAATGAGATCTAACAATGCATTCACAATAAATATTATCAAATGGGAAAGAGAAGGGGGGGGGGGCAGGGGATCATAACCTGTGCAGCCACAAGACCACTGATGTGGGCCATGTCGCAGAGGAGGAGGGCGCCGCACTTGTCGGCGATGCTCCTGAAGCGGGCATAGTCCCAGTCCCTGGGGTAGGCACTGCCACCGCAGATGATGAGGCGGGGGCGGAAATCGAGGGCCTTCTCCTCAAGGCGGTCATAGTCGATGTAGCCAGTTTTGGGGTCGACCTTGTAGGGGAGACTCTCGAAATAGATGCTGGTGGCGGAGATCTTCTTACCGCCGGAGGTGTAGTAGCCGTGGGTGAGGTGGCCCCCGGAGGGGAGGTCGAGGCCCATGATGCGGTCGTGGGGCTGGAGGACGGCGGTGTAGGCGGCGAAGTTGGCGGGGGAGCCGGAGTAGGGCTGGACGTTGACGCCCCAAGAGGAAGGGTCGAGGCGGTAGGCGAGGAGGGCGCGGGAGCGGCAGAGGTTCTCGATATCGTCGATGAACTCGTTGCCGCCGTAGTAGCGGTTACCGGGCATGCCCTCAGAGTACTTGTTGGTGAGGGGGCTGCCGAGGGCCTGGATGACGGCGAAGGAGGTGAAGTTCTCGGAGGCGATGAGTTCGATGCCGGTGGACTGACGCCTCTTCTCCTTCTCGATGAGGTCGTAGATCTCTGGGTCGACCTCCGACAGAGGCGTGTTTCCCCATTCGTTCACTGGATCCATTTTCTTCTTTCCGTTAGATTTGGGTTGTTGGGGGTTGATATGGGGGCCGTACCCGTTCTCTGCGATGGAGATTATATGGAGCTTCTTGGGTTAGGTTGGGGGGTGGGTGTTACTTGGAATGACGCTTTTGCCCTTATGTTGTTAAGTTTCTGGTTTTGTTTTTAGGCTTTTTGACGGAGGGGGATATGAATAATTGATCGATGGTTTAAGGCTGGGTGGGCGGGTGGTTGGTTTTGGTTAAGTAAGAATCAAACGGGAAATTGGGGTGGTGGGTGGGTCCAGGGTGTTTGGTAAATGGATCTTTCCTGTAACATTTCCCCATGATTTGTTGGCCCCAGCCTGACCCCTTCATCACATTCTCTATTCCAGTCATTTTTTTTTTTTAGTTTTTGTTGCAGTGGAATCAAAACAAATACTAAATTTACACAAAGGGATATAATCTGATAGTTATGATAATAAGGGAGATGGGTGCAACGCCAAAAGTTGTCATCAGTAAAAAATAAAAAAAGTTACCCGAAGAACCAATGAAAAAAGAAGACGAAATGTAAGGATTGTTCCACCTCATCATCTCAACTTGTGGGTGGGATTAGGTGAAGACATCCTCGGTACATTGCGTTTCAAATGGTTGGTGAATGTTTCTTTGGTGTCATTATCATAATAAACCATGACCCTTTGAAAAATGAGAAACGAGGCAGGTATGGTGGGAGTCATCATTGTCATCTTCCCCCTTTTCATCCCAAATCACGAATAATTTTAACATATTTTAAAATAACGAAAAATACAAACTTTCTAAGTATATTAAATGTAAAAGAGTGTAACTTATCGAATAAATTAAATGATAATCACTAAATTTAAAAGAGTCCTAAGAAAAAAAATCAACAGGAATATGTTGATATGGTAAAAATCTCGGGCCTAATTATGATGAGCCCATAAATTCATGCCATTTTATGAACAAAGTTTTGCTGACCCATATCAAATCTACCAAGACAATAACAAAAGTTTTGGGCCCATTTCACATGAAGCCCATATCATTAAGAGTGTTTACAAGCCCACCGTTATGTGAGCCCGCCAAGGAAGTACTAAATCTACGAAAGACCTTCGGTGTCAGAGTTTACGAAGATCAGGAAAGATCTTGACTCCGCGATTTTCGGAAAAGGTTACGGGACTACGTTCCCATGATTTGAAACGATCATCAGGTGGAGAAAATATGGGGAGACATCTCTAGTTATCTGATTTAATATAAAAAGGAAGAAACTGTTAAATCTACATGAAGCCAAAGTGATAGAGCAACATCTACTGGGATCAAGTTGTTACCGAGATTTCTGGAAGTCATTTAAGAGGGCCACGATCGGAAAAGATATTCTAGGAACGTGTCATACATCTTAAATACGTCAAAGATTCAGTATAAAAGGAAGAAGATCTTCCTGAGAAAAGACACAGATAATCATCTAAGGCCAATGGCACGTTGTTTGCCACCTTTTAGATTTTTAATTATGAAGCGTCCATACCAGGGTGAGCTCGTAAGGCCTTGGCATCCTTTCATCATCAGGGTGAGCAACCGTAGCCTTGACACCAAAACTGCGCCTTCCTTCCACCGTCAGAGTTTGCAACCATGGCTTTGACACCAAAACTCCGCCTACACTCCACCATCAGGGTGAGCAACCGTAGCCTTGATAAACAAATCCCGCCTTCACTCCATCACTAGGGTGAGCTCGTAGGGCCCTTAGTATCCATACCCATCGCCACTTTCAACCATATTTCGTCAGCCGCATCACCAGTGACCCGAAGATTTTTAATTTTATTGTAAGACATTATTTGACATCGTCTATTAATTCAATTCATCTATTTCATTTACTGGCGACCACATCCGAACCCCTGTGAGTGTTCGTGTCAAATATTTTCGACGTGATCCATTTCCGACGCGAACACATTTCAGAAACGGAGCACGTCGAAAATATTTGGCACGAATGCTCATAGCGGTTCGGATGTGGTCGCCAGTAAATGAAATAGATGAATTATATTGATAAACGATGTCAAAATAATGTCTTACAAATGAACTAAAAAGCTTACAGTCATAAAAAAACAATAAAGTTGATGAAGCGGATGGTGGTGACGCCGTAGACTTGCTGCTGACGCCGTAGACTCGCGGACTGGAGTGATGGTGTCTGGTCCTCGGAGGTGCGATGAACGGAATATGGTCGAAGGTGATGGGAGATGTGGATACTAAGTGTCCTACGAGCTCACCCTAGTGACGAATCGAAGGGGGGGTTTGTTTGTCAGGCTACGATTGCTCACCCGGATGGTGTATTGATGTTGGGATTTTGGTGTCAAGGCTACGGTTGCTCCCTCACCTTGACGATGAAAGGAAGGCGGAGTTTTGGTGTCAAGGCTACGGCTGCTCACCCTGACGATGAAAAGAAGGCGGAGTTTTGGTATCAAGGCTACGGATGCTCACCCTGACGATGAAAAGAAGGCGGAGTTTTGGTGTCAAGGCTACGGATACTCACCCTGACGATGAAAGGAAGGCGGAGTTTTGGTGTCAAGGCTACGGATGCTCACCCTGACGATGAAAGGAAGGCAGAGTCTTGGTTTCAAGGCTACGGCTACTCACCCTGACGATAAAAGGAAGGCGGAGTCTTGGTTTCAAGGCTACGGCTGCTCACCCTGACGATGAAAGGAATGCAGAGTTTTGGTGTCAAGGCTACGGTTGCTCACCCTGATGATGAAAGGATACCAAGGGCCCTACGAGCTCACCCTAGTCTGGACGCTTCATAACTAAAAATCTAAAAGGTGACAAACAATGCACTATTGGCCTTAGATGATTGTCTGTGTCTTTTCTTAAGAAGATCTTATCCTTTTTATACTGAATCTTTGACGTATTTAGGATGTACAACATGTTCTTAGAATATCTTTTCCGGTCGTGGCCCTCTTAACCGATTTCCAGAAATCTCGGTAACAATTTGATCCCGGTAGACGTTGCTCTATCACTTTGGCTTCGTATAGACTTAATAGTTTCTTCCTTTTTATATTAAATCAGATGATTAGAGATGTGTCCCCAGATTTTCTCCACCTGAAGATCGTTTCAAATCATGGGAACGTGACCTTGTAACCTTTTTTTCCGAAAATCTCGGAGTGAAGATCTTTTCTGATCTTCATAGACTATGACCTCGACGGTCCTTCGTAGACTTAGTACTTCCCTAGTGGGCTCACATAACGGCGGGTTTGTAAACACTCTTAATGACCCCTGTACCTACGGGCTTCGTGTAAAATGGGCCCAAAACTTCTGTTATTGTCTTGGTAAACTTGATATGGGTCAGTGAAACTTTGTTAATAAAATGGCCTGAATTTATGGGCTCATCATAATTAGGCCCGAGATTTTTGCCATGTCAATAGAATAATACACTCTATAGAAACTTTTGTTCCAGTTGTGAGCTCCACTCAAAGGCATACGCCTTCCGCACACGCCACATGTTTAGCAACAGAAATTCTGGCCATAAATCTCGATGTCATCTACGGATCAATGGTTCAAAATGTAGGCCCGACGTACGAGAAGCCCAGTAAGGAGGTAACTATAGAAGCATACCAGGCGAAGGCTTGCGGACGAAGCGGTTACCAAGCGATGGGGCTACCAGGCGACGAGGGTCAACATAGTGATCAAACGACAGTCAACTGGATGAGTAGGGAAACTCTGCGACGAAGGCGAGTGGGTGATTCGGTCGGTTATGGGAAGATTCCGGACTATCTCAAGATATGAAAGGAAATTGCTGCCAAGATTGCTCAAATGGAAAGGAGATATTCGACTGGTGACAAGGACACGTAACATATGTACAATATTTCATTTCTGTACATACATAGGTCTAGTCTAGAATAAATAGTTGTTCTTGTACAATGTACAAAAACACACCTCTCTACAAACTGACATACAATCTTTTTATCTTCAAGCAATCTAACATTCAAGCATCCTGTGCTTTAAGGTGTCTGTCCGCTGCCTTCTCCCATCTTTCTTCATTCATACGGCGACCACACAACGAACCTCTGAATACCAGTTGCTTGCAGTGCCGGCGATTTTCGACGTATTTGAATCCGACTTGTCCAGCGATAACTTCCGGAGTGTAGTACACTCTTTGTATCAATGACAAAAAGTCTCATCTAAACATAACTGGGGACACAAATTTTCATTCGGGACGGTGTTATGATAAAGTTATTTCCTCAATAATAAGTTTGCACAAAGCTAACACGAACAATCGATGCAAATCGATTCCGAATAAATGAATCTCCATCCATCATGTTCCGTATTTATATAATTAACACAATCAAATATGCCAAACTATCAATTCATAACTTAAGGACATGTTGCATCATTTTAGAGAAGGGATACTGGGGGCTTCTATACTTTCATGGGATCTATTATTTAAAAAAAAAAATTAATAGTAATTCAACTGAAACCGAACACGTGACTTGGGGAGTTGTTGGGACATGCCATCGTCACTTGTTTAGGTTCTTAAACCAATTTACAAAATTTGGAAGTTGCTTGTTTTGATTTGATACACACCCGGTCCTCCCTAAGATTTTGTGAACTATAATTTACCTAAATATTATGCATTTACACACCAGAAAACGAAAAATACATTCTTAAAGAAGAAAGCATATTTTTATTTAATTTTGGATATTATTTTTCAATTAAAAAATGTATCAGGGTATCTTGATAGTATTTCGGTTCAAATAATATATATATAAAAAAAGAAGTTTTTAAAAATTTTCGAATAATTGTGATTGTAAAGAATGTGGGTAGTGGAGACGAAACATCCATCGGCTCGATAGCACAGTTACATAGCTAGATCGAGCTAAAAAATTAGAGTTCAGTTCGAGTTCAACTAGAAAAGCTCGAATACAAGCCGAGTCTTAATTCGACTGGAAAATAAGAAATTTTGAAAATAAATTTAGCTTGAAGTCAAAGGAATATCGAATTTCCCGACCGCAAAGTTAGTGTCAGATTTTAATTATTATTTTAATAAAATAGTATTATATAATATATAGACTCGTCAGTCATCGAATCATAAGTTTTAATGCTTGAGCTCGGCTCGTTTCGAAAACGAAATGAGTTGAACTTAGTCGAAATCGATTTCGAATCAAATTTTGATCCCTCACTAACCAGAATTCGTTTTCAGCCCTAATAATCGGGAAGTTATTCAATCGGCCAAATGCCAAATACATAGTAAAAGACGACAAAATAAATAAGGAAGTTTCAAAGTTGTAAAAATAAGGCAAAATATCGATATTTGACCAAATGAATTTGTTAACTTTACGTTTTGGCCTAATTTTAAAAGTTCTCAATTTGGCCTTAACCCAATTTTAGTTCGAGGAGTAATTTAGGAATAGGAACAGAAACCTAGGAAAGCATGAGTTTGCCTCAGTGATAACTAGGCTATCATCCCCCCATCTTGTTTTCGGCTTTGCTTCTCTCTTTACCTTTGTTTATGTTGGCCGAGATCTGCGTCATTAGGCTCATTTTTGACTCGTGTAATGACATAAGGGATTTACGTTTGGGTTGTGTGAGTCTGCTTTTGCTTTAGTCCTTGCTTTTTCTTCTCTCCTCAATGAGCATGTCTTGAGGCCTCGCTCCCTTCCCTTGTTCCGTGAGGGAAATCACGTTGTTAGTAGAATAAGAGCCAGCGGGTCAATCATTTAGTACTGGATAGATAGCCTTGGCCCTTAGTCAGCGTAGGAATCAATTAAGGGATCCCACCTTGACGCTTGGGTTTCAATGCCGCTGGAATCCGCTTCAAGGTAAGTTGTCGAAGACCGGGCTTCTACATACAAGGAGTTGAGGTTCGAAAAACCGGTCTAACCTTTTCATAGGTTGTTGAGAAGAAGAGTTCCCCCTATCGTAGCGACGAAGCGCGAGATAGGCTCATTTAGCGTGATTGATCACAGGCAACAAGCTCCTTGCTTCCCTGCCGACGTACTTTCCTGGATTTTTGATAGGTGTGTTAGTGAGCCGGGCCAGCCCGCGAACTATCCGGCTCGGCTCGTCTTATGGCCTGAGTTCGGTTTGACAAAAGTCAAACTTTAGTCGGGCTCGAGCTCGGGCTCGGGATTTACTTTTTACAGACAAGCTCTCCGACCCGGCTTGATAAATTTTATAAATAATTAAAATAAAATATAAAAATTAAAAAATAACATTTAAAATTTGAAATTTGCCTATATGTGTAAAGGGGAGGGAAAGGAGAAAAGAGCTCGGGTTGAGCTCGGACCCCAGGCTGAAAATTTTTTGACCGGGCTCAGGCCCGGGCTAGATTATCCAAGCCCGATCAAGCTCGGGCTCGGACTCGGGTCGATACATTTTTTCCTGGCCCGAGCTCCGGTAAGGGGTGTCCGAGCTCGACCCGGCTCATTAACACCCCTAGTTTTTAGTTCTTGTTCATCAAATTTCTCATCGAATTAAAATTGATTTAAGGCTAATTTGAAAATTTTATAACGTGTGGCCAAAACTTAAAGTTGACAAATTCGTTGGGTTAAATATCAATATTTTGCCCTTGATTTATTTCATTATCACTGCCATGTATGAAAAACAAATTACACGTATTATTGAAATCGCAGACGTTGTTGACCTAGTTGAAAACTAAAATTGAGTTAAGGAGAAATTGAAAACTTTTAAAAAGTTAGGTTAAACTGTGAAGTTGTCAAATTCATTCGGCCAAATATTAATATTTTGCCTAAAAATAAAACCTGCCCGTTGGTGTACCAAAACTCCTAAAAATAGAAATTGGGCAGTCTAAAATAGCCGCCTCTGATCTCCTCCTCCTTAAGGAACCAGCCTCCGTGGTTTACGTGTGCCTTTCGGTGAAAACGATGAGATTTGAAAAACAAACGTCGTAAATAAAGAACAAAAGAAAACATAGGCGGGGGTTGGTGGGAAGAGGGTGGCGGCTGTTGGATGCCCCCAACAATACGGGTTGGGGTCAACCTGATTTCATAGGCCGGATCCAAACCAAGATATTTATATTAATAATTCATTTCTCTTAACCAATGAATATTTTTAATTTTTAATCAGTTCCAACTAGAAAAATCAGATCCAACAACCCTCTCATGCGATGAACAAATCTGGACCGTCCATTAACAGTCTACCCAGGCCTATACATATCCCCCCATTTCCGCCTCCCAATACGATCTTGTGCTCTCCTCCATACCTCTCTCTCCTTGTGCGTCCATTAACCCTAGCCGGAAGCCATGGCCCTCCTCGTCGAGAAGACCTCCTCCGGCAGGGAGTACAAGGTCAAGGACATAGCCCAGGCTGACTTTGGCCGCCTCGAGATCGAGCTCGCCGAGGTCGAGATGCCTGGCCTTATGGCCTGCCGCACTGAATTCGGCCCCTCCCAGCCCCTCAAGGGCGCCCGCATCACCGGCTCCCTTCACATGACCATCCAGACTGCCGTCCTCATCGAGACCCTCACCTCCCTCGGCGCCACTGTCCGCTGGTGCTCCTGCAACATCTTCTCCACCCAGGACCACGCCGCTGCTGCCATCGCCCGTGACTCTGCCGCCGTCTTCGCGTGGAAGGGCGAGACACTCGCCGAGTACTGGTGGTGCACCGAGCGCGCCCTTGACTGGGGCCCTGATGGCGGCCCTGATCTCATCGTCGACGACGGTGGTGATGCCACTCTCCTCATCCACGAGGGAGTCAAGGCTGAGGAGGAGTTCGCCAAGTCCGGCAAGGTCCCCGACCCCAAGTCCACTGACAACGCTGAGTTCCAGATTGTCCTCAGCATCATTGCCGAGGGGCTCAAGACTGACCCCAAGAGGTACCATAAGATGAAGGATAGGCTCGTTGGTGTCTCCGAGGAAACCACCACCGGCGTCAAGAGACTGTACCAGATGCAGATCAACGGAACCCTCCTTTTCCCGGCCATTAACGTCAACGACTCCGTCACCAAGAGCAAGGTAATGTTTCTCCTCAGATCCGACATAGATCTGGACGGTTTGTTAGAATTTGGATTCAGATCCGCTGTCGGTTTTGCTAGATGCCTGATTTTGCGTGTTTGTACCATTCCATGAACTGTACTCGTGTCATGAACTTGCAGATCTTTGACCGATCTCGTCTGTTCTTTGGACTTTGCTTCGATGCTCACTTGATTTTACTGACGGGGAGTTGGTATTGGTGTTTTGAAACAGTTTGACAACTTGTACGGTTGCCGCCACTCTCTTCCCGATGGTCTCATGAGGGCCACTGACGTCATGATTGCCGGCAAGGTCGCAGTTGTATGTGGATATGGAGATGTCGGCAAGGGCTGTGCCGCCGCCCTCAAGCAGGCCGGAGCCCGTGTCATCGTGACCGAGATTGACCCCATTTGTGCCCTCCAGGCCATGATGGAAGGCCTCCAGGTGTTGACCCTGGAGGATGTGGTCTCTGAGGCCGACATCTTTGTCACTACAACTGGGAACAAGGACATCATCATGGTCAGCCACATGAAGAAGATGAAAAACAACGCCATTGTGTGCAACATTGGCCACTTTGACAATGAGATTGACATGCTCGGCCTGGAGAACTACCCGGGAGTGAAGAGGATCACCATCAAGCCCCAGACGGACAAGTGGGTCTTCCCGGAGACCAACTCGGGGATCATTGTCCTGGCAGAGGGCCGGCTCATGAACCTGGGTTGCGCCACGGGGCACCCTAGCTTTGTGATGTCTTGCTCCTTTACCAACCAGGTGATCGCTCAGCTAGAGCTGTGGAAGGAGAAGGCTACAGGCAAGTACGAGAAGAAGGTGTACGTGCTGCCCAAGCACCTGGATGAGAAGGTTGCTGCCCTCCACCTAGGGAAGCTGGGTGCCAAGCTCACGAAGCTGAGGAAGGATCAGGCAGACTACATCAGCGTCCCAGTGGAGGGACCGTACAAGCCGCCCCACTACAGGTACTGAGGATCGAAGAAGAAGATTGGAGGAGGAGGAGGAGGGCCTCATTTTATCTCTAGTTTTGGTGTCATGTGGCGATTTGAGTTTGGTTATGAGAAGGAAAGAACAAAATGTTGTTGTCGCTGTAAGGGTGGGGGTAGGGAGGGGGGGGGGGACATTTTCTGCGGCCTTTGTTGAACTACCCCCCCTTCCCATTGTTTCTCCTATTACTATTTTTCTCTCATTGACAATTGAGAAAATCGAGTCGGGTTCGTTCCCGTCTTCCTCCTACATATAATTAGTTTGGGTACACAAATAACTCGATCCTTGTTTCAAAATATCAATATTTTATGAAATAGGTTTATCAAGTTGAAAATTCATAGAGTTACAATTTTAAGTTTTATTTTTTAAAGAAATCGAAAGGCATTAGAATCGGAGTTCTAGACTTCGATTTTAATATGATTTGTGTGGCGGAAGGGATGAGGAGTTCGAGCTTTATTCAAATCGGATTTCATTACTTTGATTTTAAGCTTCGTTCTAAAATAAAATCGGTATTTGTAGCTCCAATTTACCAAATATATTTGAGAAATTTTTGACCAACTTATTTCGAAAAATATTTTACGAAGAAACGTTATTTTGGAACAAAATTCGAAATAATTTTACAATAATATTTAAACATCCGATCAATCGAATTTTAGGAATTGAAAATTTTGAGATTATTCGTATTTTATTATTATCCAACTAACTGGGTTTTGTTATCTAAGTTCTATTTATTTAAAAATTCTCTTTGACTTTTTTACTGCAGATAAATATAGTATAAATTGCTTATTTATATATAGGAGGACTTTGTGACTTTGGATTAGTGAGCTTGTTATTATCGTAAATTTACACCAAAATTCCATGGATTAGTGAGCTTGTTATTATCATAAATTTACACCAAAATTCCAGTTGGGATGCTAAATGGAACTTGAACGTAGACGTTTATGTGAAAACTTTATCGTTTGTCCTAACAGCTTAAGCTGTCAGATAATAATTGGTTTATAATTTATATTTTATATCTTAACGGCTCAAACATTTCTAAGAATATTTAACTGAGTAGATCATCGACCTAAATAATTTATGCCAGGAAATTTCTATTGGGAAATTATGGAAAAAGATAAATGAAATCCTAAAATTCTGGAACAAGTATTTAGGAAAAAAATTATTCCAATTTCCCGATCGCAGAAGGTTTTTGTATGATTTTGTTTGCATCGCTGACCGGGGAAATCGTGTTCCGAAATTTATGGCGAATTTGATACTTAACTAAAATATAATATAAATCACGTAGGAAATATAGAAAGAAAAATTCACCGGATAATTTGTCCAAATTAATTAAATATCACCCCCATTGGGGGAGGACATAAGACAAGCCTCCGGGAATATTATTCTTTGTTGCAAGAAAGAATAATATGGGTTTCGAATAAGTTAATACTCGCGTTTGATTGACTTAATTACTTTGAAATAAATATGAAGTGTCATGGAGTTTCTTTTTGGATAAGTGTCATGGAATTCTGGGCTAAAGTTGCTTTAACTTTCCGAACGCTACGAGAATCGCGAAATATAAATCTTAAAAATTTGGAATATATTAAAATGAATGAAGTTGTTTTAATTCGAAAGCTTTTAACATGGGCTACTCTCAATCACTCGCGGTTTGAGGATGTGATTGATTTCTTCCATTCCAAACCAGGGCGTCCCATGTTTTTTTCAAATTTTGTTTATCCATTTCTCTTTCTTAACATTTTCTTCCTGGAAAAAAAAAATATTTCGAAGGAAGTGGCCGATTTTATAAATGAAAAGTGCATGGAATTGTAGATTTATATATATATTTTAAATAAGGCGTGTCGGTGTTTGCGGACGAAACACGTCGCGATGTAACGGGGACTAAATGTTGAGTAGAATGTGGTCGTCAATGATGTAAATGAACAGAAAGAATATGTAAAGAATTTACTAACATAGAGAAAGTAAGCTTACAGCCATGTTGCAACATTTAAAACGACTACGAATAGTCAAGTTGACAAGCAAGCAGCCTTTCGGGGCCATAGAATGATTGTCAAGTGACTTACAATTGACCAGGGACGACTTACTTATAAACAAACCTAACTAACTATCGACTAAGACATATAAACAACGCGCTAATTACTAACTACCGATTAACTGCTACAACCATCTCATCATCGATAAGCTCGACAGTCGACCTTCACAACATCGACAGACTTCCGAGACATCATCAGCTTCATGCTTCGATGATCATCTTTAACACAGTGTCGACGATCGAATATCTTCAAGGCATCGTTGATCTTGATCACCTTTGAAGCCCAACAATACAAGGCCCAAAATGACGTTTACCATGTAACCATTTTACTCCCTTCCTGCGACGCGCCAGTTTGTCTTCCATTTCTTCCTCTATAAAACCCTTGCCGTCGTCATATTCGCCTCCCTTACTCTCTCTCTCCGCCGTCTTTGTTTGTATCTCTCTCCTCTGCTATGCGAAGCTTTTCCGCTGTGTTCAATAATGTCCCCAAGTGTTTTACAAATACACGCCATTGAAAGGGTCCGAGTATTTCAAGAGCTTCAGAGGTCAGGCAATAAATTTCGTCGCCAGGAAAACTTTCGACTTTGCTGAAGAAGAGGCAAAGAAGAATGGGCAGATCACACTGGGTTCGTATTTCAAGGGCGATTTGTTTAACTCTTCAACGGACAATAATCATATGCCCATCGATTACCTTCTCCCCGACCCTACAGTCATTCCAATCTGCAAAGACAGCTTCCTTGACCCAGGTAACTAGTGTCGATCTCCTAACTCCGGCGATTCGAGTTTACACGGTTTTCTCCTTACTAGCGTTGATAGGTTTCGCTGAGTGGATCAACTTATGGACTAACCTTCGACTCCATAAGTGGGAAACAATAGGGATCTACCATCTGATCAAAGCTTTGACAGAATCGACGAGGTGCAAAATCATCGTTCAGTCACTGCTCTTTTCTCTCTGTGGAGTGTATCGACCAACTGTTTCTACCTTCGAGAAGGACCCATGACCGTGACCATCCCCGACGTAGCTTTCTTAACAGGTTGTTATCCTTACGAAAAACCCGTTAGATTAGTGGAGGCCGATGATGATTTTAAATTTGAAAAGAAGCAACGTCTCGGGACGGTCATCGAAGCTCATCTATCGAAGGACCCAAAGAACTGGGGAGAGGAGGAGGAGTACCAATTTATGATTGAATGGCTTTCGAAGTACGTCTACTGCAATTGAAGAAAACAGTCGCTAAAACATATGGTACTAGTGGCGAGCTTTTTGGTAAGAGCAACAGAACCAGTTGCAATGGCTCTGTTCCTTCTTAGCTGGTTTACCGAGCCCACTTCGAAGCAGTTGTAGTTGACCCAAAGAACCCAGGATGATTTCCTTCGAGACTAGTAGCAGGACCCTTGAGGATCACTGCAACATGGGCGCACCTGTATTTCCCTCATCTGCACAACTTCGAGCTGTCCACGAATAGCAATCCATCCACATTCTACGGATTGGAAATTATTCGTTTCTTTCGCTATAAAAATTGGGAGAGAAATACTGCCTCGGGATGCCTTCATCGACTCTTGCATACCGATAAGCCCTGCTGGCGACCTTTTCTTGAATGCGACCCAGTGTACGAGCTTTGAAGCTCCCTGAGGACGCACCACTTTTGGGATCATGCACTGACTCCAAGGGACTTGGTCGCTAGCGACACCAAAGGCTTTTTCGTTGAAGTTGCAATCCCCACTTCGTGGAACGAAAATTTGGAATTGTTCATAATTGCCCATTTCCATTCATCGATTCCTTCAACACGAACTTAGATGATCGTGTCAGCATCGACCTAGGTTATGCCGATAGGGTAAGATTGAATTTTTTTTAAATGAAATATCTTACTTATGTATTAACTAGTCATGACATTGTCATCGATTCATGCACCTTTTTACTGTCCTGGATTGAGCAATCTCGCCCATTGCCTTCCCTGACACTTCAGAAGGATGCAATTCGACAAGGGCATTCGATTGTTGTAGGAGAAGGGCTTTCAACAAAATTGTGTTGAAAGCTTTATTTCCAAAGAAGGATAATGAAGCGATACTGCAACCGGAAAACTTTCGCAAACTTCTCATTGCTAAGCAAGAGAAATCGCTGATGCGAGGTACTGACGCTAAATTTCATCACAACATTCACCGTCAATCATGAAAAATTAATGTCTGCAGGAGCATTGGACGTTGCAACAGTACTGGTTCCCACATAGAAGGGACGAGTTACGAGAAAGAGAACACCGGTTGTAATCGCGTCGAAGAAGCCTATCACTCGGGCAGCTTTGACTAGAGGTGAATCTTTTGATGAATTTGTTGAGGACGATAGTACGGTCCTTCGGAGGAGACACAGGAAGGCTAGACCTACTCTAATCCCAGAGGAAGGAACTAAAAACGAGGTCGATCTTCCATTTATCGTTGAGAAAGAGGCCCCTTCAGCATCGAAGGATAAAGCCTCGGCTTCCGATGAGGTAATCTTAAAGTATGCATTAAATGTGACATACCAAAGTTCTAACCATGTATAAATACGCAGGTTGAATACGATGACCTGCTTACACCTCCATCTCCTCTAGCGGAGGATCTTTCTCACAGCGTCGAAGATGTGACTGAAGTACAAGTCAATCCTCCATGAACATCTCTGAGGAAGGTTCGACCGGAGACAATAATGAGGCTGTCGAAACAGGCGTCTCGCGAGGAGGAGACCATGTTTCGAACGTACATGTACGTTCTTTGAGTTCATATCAGGTAAATCCAAATATTGCTTAACTTCTCATGTACTCACGTCGCTACCCTCTCTTGTGAGAATCTAGCAACTATTCGTGATCCGACTATCGTGGAATCCATTTCCGAGCAAACTAATAAAATCACGATTTCCCCTATGACGGTGCCACCCTTGACTCATACCAAAAAAATACCTTTGCAGGTCGATATTCCAACTCTGACAAATGTGACTATTCCGGTCCACGTTGATGAAGAATGTCGCACCCCAGAGTCTTCTAAGGGACTCGATGATGCTGTTTTTGCTGAAATACGTGACGTGCTTTGGGTAATAACTTTTATCATGGTGTTACTTCAAGAATATAAACTAACATATTTTATTTAATTAGTAAAACTTTGAACTATCGCCACTGAAGATCTCGACCAGGCTAAACCAGATAGCTTCTTCGAGTAACATAGCTCAAATGGGGATTGACTCAAGTGATCTGATAGCACTTGCTCGAAGGCTGTTAGATGTACTTCGACGTGAAGAATCATCATCATCTAACTTTGATGAGATGATTCAATCAATAGAAGCCATAGAGAGGCATGTTAAGGCTTCCATCAATTTGCTCAACATATGTCAAAGTCTCAAGGATTCATTCTGGAAGTCTTAGGAAAACTAGGAGAGAGTTATCGCAAATGCGGGGCATTGGAAAGAAATTTCCTCCAAGTTGCTCGATCATAACGCTACCCAAAGCAAGAAAATGATGGTTTCTTCTGAGCATTGACGCCTAATCGAAGAACGAGATCAACTGGAAGCTCAAATGATAGCGTCGAAATTGGAGAAGTACAAGGCTGAGATCGCTATTCGAGAAAGAGAGCTATCCGAGGCTCAGCTTGAGGTTAAAGCAAGCCGTATACCGGTTTACGAGAAAAGAAATCTGATCGCCTTCCAAAAAGCCGTGAACGACCTCACCATCAAGAATAACGTTCGAACATATTTCACTGACTTGCTAGCAGGGTATAAGCACAGTAAGGGATCATGAATCCGTCGACGATGCAACATCGACATTGAAAAATTTATCTTTTGGTTTGGAATGAATCAATCGTTGCTTTATTACATACAAATCGTCGATTCTCCTCACGTGAAATCCTTAACCGAAAAAACGTTCCCGATTGACACATAGATGAGATATTTCAAGCGTCGCCAGCTGGAAAATCTTACTTAAATGAGGTTGTTACGATTTCCAAGGAATTGTTAAGATCTTCCGAAGACTGTTAGGATTCTTTGTAGTCGATGCAGTGCTAGACAACTACCTATAAATACTAGAGGGATGGACAGTCATTAATTCACCTGTTTATTTGCAAGCACTCAACCATAATGTCCTGTCGGGAAGCTTTACTTCCAAACCCATCTTCTTACCCCCTGGAGCTTAGGTTCACAACCTTAGACCCCATGAAAGCCTAGATTCACAACCTTAGGTGGGGATAGGGTTATGTTGTCCAGCACCATGGTTGAAATACCTGTTTCAATCTGGCGAACAAATGTTCGCCCAAGATGACAAACGTCGCCTTGTGGTATCGGGCAACAAAGGCGTCTAGGTCTTCTTCGATTGTCAATACTAGTGTTGCTTGCCATGAAGACTGCAATTCTAGTGGACTTTCGAGGTACCTCGGGAGCAAACGAAGCAGGAAAAATTCCTGGGATGTAGATGCTACGCGAGCCCCCATGGAGAAGACCAGTAACGAAAAGGACTGGAGCTATATAACGGTCACACCAGTGGCCGCGAGAATCGACATTCGTGTCCACAACATTTGCTACGACAATCGAAGATCAAAAGTGTTTAATTTCGACGGAGTAATTGTATTAACTTTGTAATGATCCACCTGTAATTTTATTATTACTTAGTGAATCAACTTTTTCTTCTTAATCGATTATGTTTCTCCAGTAACATCGACTATCCCGATTAATAATTGTGACCACAACTTAGGACATCGAGACTGAATTTCCTTAGAATGCAAATCCCACAATGTTGGTCGATGAAGCTTCAAATGTTTACCATTAACCTTTAAAGCATGTGGCTCGCTATTTAAATATGACAAGTGGTAAGCATTCTTAGGATATACCTCATCAACTCTAAAAGGACAATCCGGTCGGAGACCACTTGCCCAAAAAATAAGCTCTTCCCCCAATTGGGAGTTCCAGACTAAATCTCCCTTCTTGAAAGAGTTTAAGACAACCTTTTTATTATAACTTCGAGCGACACTTTCTTTTCGAACTTGGATTCGATGCAATGCTTGACCATGTGTCGACTCTAAATTCTCTAATTCAATGTGCATCGATTCTTTATAATCGATCGGACAATCGTTCTGATGGGCTAAGAACCTCATTGATTTATAAAGAAGTTCGATGTGAAGGATTGCATCATGCCCATCATGCCCATAAGCTAAACTGTATGGAGCTTGACCAATTGCACTTTTTATAATCTTATTGGTCGATTGAGCCTGTCCATTCGACTGTGCATAGTAAGGTGAAGAATTTGTCAACACAAATCCAAACTCAGATGCGAATTCTTTAATTAGACTGCCATTAAAAATAATGGCATTATCAACCCGATATTTTGAGGTATGCCAAATCCATAAATGATGTATGATCGAAGAAAATCTATTACATCATTTTGAGTAATATTCTTATAAGCCCTTGCTTCGACCCATTTAATAAAATAATCTGTGGCCACAAGGATGTAAGAATCTCCGTTGCTCGAGCTTTGTCTTATTTCTCCAATCATGTCCATATCCCATGATCGAAATGGCCAAGGTTTGACTACAGGGTGTAAACGGGTCGCAGGTGCATGAGATTTTGGCCCACATTTTTGACACTTTTCACATCCTTTAGCCATGTTTATACAATCTTTCATCATCGACGACCAAAAGAAACCATGCCTTTTGATCGACCAACACATATTCAGCCCTGAATGATGCGGTCACATAATCCGTGATGTGCTTCTAAACTTATTGGGATCGCTTAATCCATATCGACACATCTTAAAAAGACACCAGCATTCTGCTTTCGATATAACACCTCATCGATCAAAGTATAAAATCGCGCCGATAATTTTACTTTGCGGGTTCCCCCTTCCCAGTATTGGAGAAAAATTCCATGAATGATTTTCTCCAATCAGTCATCAAACGAAAAATACTTATAGCATTGACATGTGTGTTATCTCTGATCAACACGGAAGATAACGATTGAACTTGTCCTCCAATTTCTTGCAATAATTGGGGGCTAATTCTAAAGTCAGAGGCATACTGTGCCAATTCGTTCGCTACGGAGTTTTCTTCTCTAGGGATATGTTCGAAACGCATTTTCTTGAATAAAGAAGACAATTAGTGAACTTTATTCAAATATTATTGAAGATGATCGAAGGTGCACATATTCAATCCTAAAACATGATTAATGACAAGTAGCGAGTCTCTTCGCACCACTGCATAAAGCACGTGAAGTTTGACCATGGTTTTCAAAGTGAGAATTAAAGCCTCATATTCAATGGAATTATTTATTAAGGTATCATCGATTTTGTAAGCTAATTTATGCCTTACTCCCAGAGGTGATACAATGTAAATTCCTACTCCAACACCCTCACTTGACACAGATCCATCGAACCAAGCTTCCCAAAATTCTATTTGATCTTGGGGATCGATTGGTTTAGAATCAGCGTATTGGGCCAAGAAGTCAACCAAAATTTAATTGCCTCTTATGGTCGATATTGAAGATTGAAAGGGTACATAATAAGGCTCCATTTGCTTAACCTTCCGGACACCATAGGGCTATTGGAAAATATTTTTAGTATGGGTGCTTTCGACACTACATTTAATGTACTACTCCTAATATAATGTCGAACCTTTATAACTGCATAATATAATGAAAGACAAAGCTTTTCATGGTCAGTGTACCTATACTCGGTTGGAGAAAGTATATGAGACAAGTAACAAATAACTCGTTCCTTTTGTTGGTCATCTTGTTGTACCAACATCTATTTGAGTACCCTTTCTCCCGCAAATGCAAAGGGCTTGTTGGAGCCAAAATTGGTGGCTGAGTGAGATATTTTTTGAAAGCTTCAAAGGACTCTTGATGACTATCATTCCATTCAAGACTATTGTGTCCTCGTAGTAGATTTGAAAACACTAGTGCTCGCACGGCAAGATTGCCTATGAACCTTCGCAAATAATTTACCATTCCTAAAAAGGCTTGAAGCTGTTTTTTAGTCGACGGAGGGGGTAAATCCTGTATCGCTTTGGTTTTCTCGGGATCTATCTCTATCCCTCGATGATGGACTAAAAGCCCAAAAAATGCCCAGCACAGACATCGAAAGCACATTTCACGGGATTAAACTTTAAATTATGTTTCCTCATTTGAAGAAAAGTTTTTCGAATATCATCAACGTGATAGTCATCTGCCAAAGACTTTACTACAACGTCATTGATGTAAACCTCGATTGTCGATCCAATTAATGGGTTGAAGATAAGTTTCATTGCTCTTTGGTAAGTTGCGCCAGCGTTTTTAGACCAAAAGGTACAACAACCCATTCAAAGATTCCAAAAGGACAACGAAAAGCTGTCTTATGTATGTCGTCTTCAGAAATAAAGATCTGATTATATCCAGAATAACCATCCATAAAAGACATAATTTTATGCCCGGATGTTTTGTCGATGAGCTCATCCGCAATTGGCATCATATACTCATCATTTGGAGTTGCTTTATTAAGGTCTCTGAAATCGATGCATACTCTTATCTTTCCATTCTTTTTCTTCACAGGTACAATAGAAGAAATCCATTCTGTGTATCGAGAAGTCCTTATATACCCAGCATCCAACAACTTCTTCACTTCCTCGTAAACTTGTTTTTAATGTTAAGTTAGTAGCCGACGCGGAGCTTGTTTCACAAGTTTAAGGTCTGGCTTAATAGGTAATGTGTGCTCGACTAGTTGTCCATCCTAACCACGCATTTCTATATAATCCCATGCGAAACAGTCTTTAAACTCTTTCAACAATGCTATATCATTTGGAAAAAATTTGTGTCAATCGAGCTACTAATAAATGTAGGTCGTTGAACTTCATCATCGCTTAAATTTACAGTAACCAAAGAATCACGAGGCAAATTTCGACAAGGTTAGTATTTGTGTTAATGTTGAATCAGCCTTAACAACGTCAACTTCAGAATCAAGCCACAACATAAGTTCTCGATGAAGAATAGAAGGGATCATTGCTACCTTATGCAGCTAATCCCGGCCAAAAAGAGCACTAAATGTCGTATCTACTTATAAAAAAATGTCGTATCTACATCGACAATGAAGAAAGAGGTTTTTATCTTAGATCGTCCCACCTTTAACCTGATTGGTAATATTTCCACACATTTCGACATAAGGCCATTGAAACCTGTTATGCCAACATCGGTATTAGCAAGGTCCACTTTATCATACCCTTAGTATCTAAGGGTACATAAAGGCATTAACCGTTGCTCCATTATCGACTAACTCCTTCTTCAAAGAGATCCCATTAAATTCTACTTCGATATACAACGAATTCATATGAGACCGCATCGAAGAATTAGGCTTAATAAACCAAGGTGTCGAAGTTCTAAGGATACCTGGAACAGTTCGATCGACAGTTGGTCCTGCAAATTCCATCCGCAACATTATGACGTTGCACGCTACAGTGCTTTCAGGAACGTCGAATTGGACTGGATTATAGTCTGAATCATCGAAGATGTCCTCGAAGTCAGCATCCTCAGCCGATATTTCCATAACTTTAGGAGGACTGTTATGGGAAACAAAATTATCGACCACAGATAAATCTTTGTGATTGACTTTTGGTCCCTCAGTTGTCACAGGATCAATGGATTTCTACCATTTTTCCTCTGCCTTCTTTCGACGTCTCTCTTTCCTTTTTCGACTATTCTTAGATGGAAGTGGAGATCGTTGGTTTGTTACCCGTCTCCATTCACCACCATTAGAACTAGAGGCATTGAATCGACGTCCAAATAACTGATAATATTCAGGGTTTACCTAAACAAATTGTCCCTCTTGAGGGTCATATCCTAATGTGTGTCCAACCTCTTTCTGAACAAAAACTGGCATCCAATACAACGAATTTGCTTTGATCATATCTTGAATCGTGTCATCGACAGCGACAATGCTGAACTTGTTCATAGAAGACATAACAATCAGCTTCTACAGGTAATTATACGAGCACAGGTGGCACAAATGAGAGATCAGTATCTTGTTCCTTAAGATTGGCCTGCATCGACCGCAAGTGTCAGCTTTTTCAAGAAATCGTGCAATAGGAGGACCATCCTTGATAGCTCGCTCATCAAGACGAGGAGGGGGGTCGAAGCCGGTCCCTAACGTCGCCTCTCTTGACAGTCTCTTCCAACAGATCACTTGACTTGGCAAAAGAATCCACATCATTATTAGCAGTCGGCGGCAATAGCTGTGCGTCGAGGCAAAGAGACACTGCCCTAAGCTTCTCAACATCATGTCCCTTGTCAGGAAAAACCTTGTGGGCCTCAGAAGAGGATCCCCTGCCTTTGGGTGTCGATTGAATGCTTTTGTCGTCTCTTTACGAGATGTTCCTATTGCAGCCCTTTGCACTGGAGTCGAATCTAATCAATCCTCGGTCTGATAAGTCTAAAGAAACTTTCTGATTGTGAAGCACTTGTCAGTGGTGTGAGTCTCTTCCATATACTACCAGTTGACTTCATTCTTCAGCATCGAAGTGGTCACAGGGCAAGAGATGACTCAGTTATCTAGGAGTCTCTTGAAGAGTTTGTTCCCCAAAAGGCTTCTGATCAACAGAAGATGATTCTTTAGAGTTTTTGAAACATAAATTTTAGCTTCGATAAGAGCCTGAATAAGATTTCTAAAAGTTAGACAATCGCGCGTGGGATGAGTAAAACACCCATGCCATTTGCAATAACTCTTCTTCTTCTCCCTATCAGTTTGGGAAAGTTGATGACCAGGTTTGAGTTTGATTCGATAACGGTTATGAAGCTAGTCGAAAACTTTATCAGCTATCTCAACATCGAGCGAGTACTTCTGTTCTTCATTCGACTTTTGAGACGCCTTGACTTTGAAGTTCTTTTTCGATAACGGGTCGTAGATGGTAGATTCTACTTTTACAAATTCTGCCATATCGACCTCGGCGATCATGGGTTCGACTTGATAGGCTGTTCAATTCCTTGACTCTTCTCTGAGCAGATTTTCATACTTAGTAGCCCTCAGAGAGAGTTCGTAGAGGTCTCTGAACTTTAATCCCTAGATTTTCTTTTGAATACGGATATCTAGAGCATCTGGGCTATGTTGACCCCTCATCTTTGCTGACTGATGTTACACCTCAGTCGAGCCTTCCGGAACCTTTGCAGGAACGCCGCTGCAAGTTCCCTAGGCTGCTGTCGCATTTTAGTCAATTCCACCAAAGAAATGGTCGAATTGAGAGTAGCGGGCCAGCATGAACTGAGTTTGCATATCCGGCCAATTCTGCGCCGAATTAGGTTGTAGATGAATATACCAGGTAAATGCTGGTCTAGTGGGCGAATTTGGAATGAGTCGAAGTTTCCAATGATCGTTATTCGACGCCTCTCGTGTCTGATGAGTGAATCGAGCTATGTGCTCCATCAGCATCATCTCATCTTCGTGAGAAAAACGTGTAAAATTGGAGATCTTGAAACCCCTAGGATAAGGATAGTCCCGATCGATGAACTCAGGGTAAGGTGTCCTGTAAAGGTTAACCTCTTCCCTTCGTGTAGCCCCTGGGACCATCTGCTCTATCATTCGTGCAATCATATTCCTGTAAACAACAGCATCGACATGCATCATATGAACTCTAGGGACTTCCCTTTCCAAAGGATTCCCATCAACATCCTAATCGAAGATAGGTCTATTCCTAGGAACATCACCAAAAAGGTTCCTTCTTGGAATATGACCTTCTGCCGGTGGTCCAGGGATGGCATTTTCGACTATGGAACATGTATAATGACTCTCCCTTCGACGATGAGGAGGTGCGTACGGTTGTGGCCTGTACTGATCCTGAACATCATCATCCAGATCGACAAAATTGTTATAACGATATGATCGATCGGGTATGACAAAATCAGTTCGTTCATCGGGGACGACACGCGACCTCATTGGTTCCACCCGCCGATAGTCTTGAGTTAAATGAACAGGGTCTGGGTGGTCTCATGATCGAAGCTCACCCTATGCTACCCATCACGAATCGCTACTCTCTTGGCCGCGGTCTCGGAGTATTACACAATATTGATTCTGACAGTCAGTCCTTGGATTTGCTTCTTCAGGTACGCAAGATTCTCTTAATACTTAGCCTGCATCTAGAGAAAAATGTCCAAAGGGACAGCTTCTGGCGCGGACAGCAAGATGTTCGACAAAGGGGAATTGGCCCGTTCCTGTGTCTGGACATTTTGCTGCCCAGGATTTTGAGCATTTTGTTGCCCATTTCGACGATTCTGGCCATTGTTAACGTTCTGGTCTTGTCTGGAGTTTGTCTCCGAGTCACCACGAGTATCAACCACTATGTTAGCCGCACTTCGAGTGGTTGGCATTCCGTTTTATCAACAAAACTCGCATTCCCTACGAAACTCATTTCCGCACTTCGAGTGGTCGCCAAAAAGCGTGTTTTCGAACGAAACACGTCACAATATAACGGGGACTAAGTGTTTAGTAGAATGTGGTCACCAATAATGTAAATGAACAGAAAGAATACGTAAAGAATTCACTAACATGGGGAAAGGAAACTTACAGCCATGTCGCAACACTTAAAACGATTATGGATAGTCATGACAATCAAGCAGCACTTCGGAGTCATAGAATGATTGTTTGGAGACTTACAATGGACTAGGGACGACTTATTTATGGACAAACCTAAATAACTATAGACTAAGATATATTAAAAACGTGCTAATTACTAACTACCGATTAACTGCTACGACCATCTCATCATCGATAAGCTCGACAGTCGAACTTCACAACATCGACAGACTTCCGATTCATCATCAGCTTCATGCTTCGATGATCATCTCTAACACAGCGTCGACGATCGAACATCTTCAAGGCAACGTCGATCTTGATCACCTTCGAAGTCCAACAATGCAAGACCCAAAATGACGTTTACCATGTCGAAAACCTGTTTCGCTAAATTGTAGGACGATTTGTAAAATTTGTCGTGCTCCAAAATCGATATTAGAAATAATTATTAGAATTTTGTTTTTTAAATACCGAGTTACCTCTATGGAGTTGAACTCAATATTTAAAATACCATTTTTATTAATTTTTTAAAATTAATTGTTTTGTTTAGCGAATATTTTTTTAACATAAGTTATTTTTGGAACAAATGTACATGGAATTGTACGAATTCACATGGAGGGAAGAAAATAGCAGGGATACGCAAAAGATGATGATTGCGATGTAAGGACATTGTTTGTTTGAGAAGTGGAAGGACAATATTTGGGGAAGGTGGAGTTTTCTTCCGCCCCGTCAATTTCGGATTAGGATGCTCTCAATTTGTCATGAAGCGAGAGTCTGGATTTTATGGTCAAAATAATTCTTTTCTTCGTGTATTAGTTAATTTTATAATTAGTATTTTAAAATTACTCCATTACCCTTAATAATGTATTAAAAATGAATAAAATTTTTAATATTTTTAATTTATAGTTTTACATTTCAAATTTATTATTTAACATTTAGGGTTCATTATTTACAATTTAATATTATATTTAATGGTTAGTGTTAATGATATAACTAGTGTTTAAAATTTATACTTTAACAATATTTTAATTTTAGGGTTCGTGTTTGAAGGTATATATTTTTAGATTATTTAGGATTTATAGTTTAACAATTACGTTTTATTGAATATATTTTAGATTTTTGTTTTTATTAAAAAAATTGAATTTGCTCTAAAAACTTTAAAATATAATAAGATCTAAAAAATTTTAACTATAAAATAAAAATAAGGTCTGCAATTAATTAACGAAGCCTGAGTTGAGTTGAAATAATAAAAATATACTAAAAACTAGTAAAATGTCGATTTTATCCATTAAGAAATAAAAAATGTAAAAATTAGTTCTGTTAAATTGAGCGGATCAATTTCTTGTAGATCGGAGAGGATCCAACGAAATCCCAAAACACAGCCTAAATGAAAATGGGATAAAAAATGGAAAGGACAAAAAGGTTGGTTGATTTAAATAAACATCTACTTTGATCAAAGTTCCGATACCCAGATCTAATTCGGGGTGGGGGTTGCTCAGATCAGATATAGCAAAAAAAAAAAAAAAGTTGCACAAAACAACCCCCACAATTATTACCATTTCCACGGACTATCCGAGGTTAATAAATGTAGTTCAATCAGATAAGTATCCCCACTCTCTCAACCCACCCCAACACCCCCCACTTTCTTTTTAAAAACATATACCCAAATGGGCTCTGACCACAGATCAAAAAATAAAAGATAATTTTCCCTAAATTTAATGCGAGTGCGAGTGCACCTCAGTATAAAAATTGATTTCCTCAATCCAAAATGAGTTTTTGTCGGAAAGTGTCGGTGCTTCCCAGCATCTGTCGGTTGTCTCGAGGATCGCCTCCCTTGTGCTGTGCACGAGGGTTGGGGGTGTTAGAGTTTCCACCGGGCTCAGCGGAAGCTCGTTTCGAAATACTATCCGAAATATAACCCGGATTTATGTGATTCGTATAAATCGAATAGTAAAATGAGTTTAATAACTCGTACCTTGTCGTTCGGAAACAACGAACGTTGCGGATAAAACCGTTTTCGAGAGTCCCAACCATGACTCCTCCAGAAGTATCCCCGCACACAAGACACGGGCATGACGATCTCCAATTGATGCTAGTCCTCGGAGACTTCATAACTCTCGAAAGCTTTTCTACGGAAGGAACTAAGATAATATTCTCCGGCCGAATTTCTCTCTTTTCTTTTCTTCTCTGTGCAAGCCGAATGCTTCAATTTATAAGGTAGGATTTCCTATCCCACAAGGTACCGTCATTTACAATTTATTAATTGAAATTAATTCAATTAATAACACGTAGCCAAGCTACGAATGTAGCATGGATGACTAATGTCTCATATAATAATATAATATAATAATAATTATTAATAATATAATGTAATGATTAAATAATTATATTATATTATTATAAACTTTGTTCGTAAATTAGACATATTCTACCAATTTAAATCCAACACTAAGATTTTGTGCTTCCGATATTTCAGAATAAATTTGTAGTCCAACAAATTCTAATTCTGAAAATTTATAATTCTAATATCCATTAGAATTAAATAATCAATGTCCGTGTCTACATGCTTTTGCGTGCGACCCTCTAGGTTCTATATACGAAGGCAATGTACATCCATACACAGACTGAGGTAACCATCTAGCAACAGTTTTCAGTCACCCAACGTAATAGAATATTGGTCATGAACCAAAACCATGATGAACCGATTTTGTGTAATTCAATTTCTTCATCTCACCGATTTCCTGATTAATTCAGTGCATTATGTGTCATTACTGAATTAATCATTTTACTTAATTTCTGAGATATAATAGATCTTTACTTGAATAATAAACATTCCTCCACAACCGTATGTTTAAAATCACTAATATCTCAATCAATAGGCCAGGATGTCAACTCTCTAATCTAAAAGAGCGATGAATCCTATATTGACTCAACACTATCCTCTCTACGCTTCGCTGCACACCCAATAACCGTATTACTCACAATCCGATTAAAGACTGCTTTTAACGACATCAAAGTGAACAACTCCACTCATAGAATAAATGGAGGTCTAAAGTCAGGAGATCAGTTACACTCGTTCAACAAGAGAAGTGATCAATGACGCTTAATATGTGGTATTCTCTATAAACGGGTTGTGTCTAGCGTACCCTAAACTTAGGCACCCCCGAGTATAACTTGAACATCCATCCCTTGGTCTAACTCGATCTAAGTTATACTCGGCGTTGATCTAGATGTTTATGTCCCATCTAAACATCTATCCGATCAAGGACAATTTTAGATTGACAAATAATCAATCGATGGTACTTTACCGTAAAGTTAATTACGAGCAGAAAAGTAATTAATAAACAGTAAATACTTGCCTTTATTAACAACTATTCACATATATTACAAAGTGTCTTGGCACATATATGCACACACTAACAGGGGGCACCGGCGTGGGATCGAATGTCGACTTTATTCCCCAACCGCTCACTGACTTTGCCAAGCTTTATTCCAAAAGTTACTTAAAAAAAATTAATGAAACACTATTTAAGTTTGTAAAACTCCTAAAATACCATCCATAAGACGCGGTTGAAAATTGCGCAACTCAATTTGCGAAGAAGACGCAATTCCCAACTACGTCTTAGGTATAATTGAGTAAAGACATGATTGATAACTGCTTCTTTAACCTTGACACACCAGAAGAAATTTTTTCTGTGTGTGAAAGGCGGGATCGGGATGAAAGACGCATTTTCCAATCCCGTTTTTGCCAGCTCTCCCTATGACGCGGTTGGGAATCACGTTTCTTTGAAATTGAGTGGTGGATTCCCACCACGCCTTATTGACGATATTTCGTGTAAATTAAATACTAGAACTCTATTTTATAAATTTTTTTCCGAAACTAAATCCCCTGCCTTTTCCCCAAATTAAGGTATTCCCCCACGTCCCCATTCCACGTATAATCGATTTACCTACCTAATTTTACTATTAACAAATTAATTTCAGTAGAAATATAAACTTAATAGTTTTACCTTTGATTTATATATAAGCATTTTACAGTAGGATCAATAATGATTTCTAAACTATATAAAGGGTGACAAAATGGGTAAATGTACCAATTTCATATCTAAATATGATAAGACATGACACGAAAATAATATTGATTAAATTCGTGTCATCAGAATAAATCTAAACATGAACCATTTTATAACGAAATGATCCGCTAGAGATGAAAAAATTCAATATAAAATAGACATAATATCCAAATTAATGAAGAAGATATAATATTCGGGAGGACAAGCGCGACATAAATTAATGAAGAAGATAAAGTTGGGGCGCATCAACTTGCGAGTGAGCCGAAAGGAAAGGGAAATCGTTGGTCAGGAGCCGGAAAGGAAGAGAAAAGTCGATAAAAATGGGACAGGATTTGAGAGAGAAAATACATTAATAATTTATTCACAAATGTCGAAAACCTAACGTATGGGGAACACTTGGTGATATTTGTTAAAACGGATCTTAACGGGTAGGGTGACCATAATCTGAAACCAACATATTATTATATCGGGTATAAAGGGATGACACGATAACTACACGAATTTGTTATGATCCAACCCATATACGAAAATTATGGCGTGCGTCGTGTTAAAAAATTGTCACCCCATACAGTAAAATATATTAAGAAAGTGACGGTTAAATTTATTATAATTTAAATGTCAGTTAAAAAAATTACAACAAATCAAATATTTAAATATCGTGAGTAGGGTGGCAAAACGGGTAAACGGATCGGGTTCATATCTAGACACAATAAGAATTATCGTGTGGTAGATTCTAAAGACGAACTGTTTTATAACAGGTAGACACAAAACGACCCGTTAGACAAAAATAATTTAGTATAAAATAAACACACATCTTCAAAGAGCAAAAACTTAAATAAATCCATAAAAATCCCATGATAAAATTCTGAAGATAAATAATTTGGTGTTCAAATTAATATAACAAAAACAACTTTGAATTATATTATGATCGTGCACTTGTAGACATATTTCCACTTCCTGCAAAACAATTGTGCTCATATATATTACAAAATAAAATTATAAATTATTTACCAGCACATGAGGCAACATATCATATCTAAAATTATAAATTATTTGTCGGAACATGAGGTAACATACTAGGTCTTGATATAAACTATGAAATTCAATGACAAGGGAAGTAAAGAAATTACATGGGAACTTAAGTTCAAGGGGATGAATTTCGATTCGAGAAGACGAAAACCTAACGTTTGGGCAATTGAAAAACCCAATTAATATATTATTACCTTTTGTTAAAAATAGTCTAACTTAATGTTTCATAACGGGTTGGGGGCACAGGATCCAATATCAACTCGTTATCATATCGCATATTATGGGTTGAAACGATAACTGTTGAAGGTAATTAATGATTCAATTAAATAAAAGTTTAGTAACGGAAATATCATTAAGTGGAGCATTAAGTAGATCAATAAATCTATCATTTAAGGCAGCGGTTTCTATTGTCATTTGGGTTTCCCTCTTAGGAGCATGTAATCATTTGAAGAAAAGAGAAGAAGAAAATAGTTTACAGCTGAAATACTTGAACTCCACCAAATATTCATCCCTCATAGGAGCAACAACTCTACAGAAGGTTTCTTCTAACCAATAGAAGGTCGTTGGTAGTATAGAACCTATGTTCTGCCGACACTTTCTCCCTTCCTAACAAGTTTGGTATTAGAGTGCAAAAGGTCATGTCTGCATCCGCTGGCAACATGCTCTTCACATTTTCTCCTAATCAAATTCGCATATTCAATGGTAAGCACTTCAACTATTGGAGTTATCAAATGGAGACCATTTTCCTTTTGCATGATTTTGGAAACTTGTGGAGGAAGGCTATGAAGAAAAATTCTAGAAGGAAACTCTCTTCTAGAAGGTGGCAACACTTTCGCAGAAGGTCTCATCAATCACACGGAAGATGAGTAGAAGGTGTACAAGGAGAATGTCACGAAGAATGCCATGGCTCTGTGGATTCTAAGACAATCCGTGAACAAGACCATCTACCCAAGGATATTCGGCTGAAGAAGGTGAATGAAGCATGTGAGGTCCTAAAGAAGGAGTTCAAAGGGTCATAGAAGTAATCCCTATAAAGCTGTAGAACCTCTAGAGAGACTTCGACAATCTAGCCATGAAAGACGTAGTAATCGTCAAAGACTACTTCTCAATGATTGTGGAGATCCTTAATCAATTGAAGAATTGTGGAGAAGTTGTTCCAAATCGAAAAGTCGTGGAGCAGTGGTAACCGAAAAGTCATAGAAGCTTGCTACAGAAGTTTGAGCATGTGGTAATCGTGATTGAAGAGATGAAGGATCTTGCAGAAGTTTTCATATATTAGTTGATGGGTTCTCTAGAAGCCCATAAGAAGCGGCTCAGCAAGTACACAGGCCCGGTGGAGCAAGCATTTCAAGCGAAGTCGAATGTTTCTACGTGGAAGCAAGAACGTTCTAGAAACAACTGAAGGTCTTACGGCAGAGGACGTGGCGGCAGGTCTCGTGACAGAGGCAGAGGCTATGCAGAGGGACGACCAAAAGGTCAGCATAAAAGCAGTCATGGAGGAGCAGAAGCAGGATGTCACATCTGCAGAAAGAATAATCATGAAACAAACGATAGTCGTCTTCGATGCAAGAGATACAAGTTCCCCACTCATTCAGATCGTGATTGCTAGTACAAAGGTAAAGAGCTGAAGCATGAACAGAAGCATGAGGATAAAAGCTCGGTAAATTTCTCTAAGGATGATGAACCTTCTAAAGTTCTTTATTCTTCCTCTAACTCCCTGCAAGACATGAATGAGATATGGTTCCTCGATAGTGGCCGTAGCAACCATGTGACAGGGATTAAGAAAAACTTTGTAGAGCTTGATGAGAAATACAACTATCTCTTGGAACTTGGAGACATCAAGAAGTTGATGATAGAAGGTAAATGTGTTATTTCAGTTTTCAGTGCAAAAGGTCAGCAGAAGAGGATGCACAACGTCTTTTATACTCTAGAAATAGCACAGATTCTACTTGGTGTGAGACAGATGATGAAAAATGGATACAAGTTGGTTTTTGCAGAAGGTCAATATGAGATCACGGACAAAAACGGACAGAAGGTCGCGGTCGTGAAGATGACGTAATTAATTCTCGTTAAAGATGACTCCTTACAGCAAGGTGGTTGTCAAAACTGGGGTTGTAGATGATTCTCATCTTTGGCATCTCAGGTATGGACATTTGAACAGGAAATGTCTAGCTCTATTGAAGTAGAAGGATATGGTGGTAGGACTACCTTCTCTACAAGCTTTAGAAGTTGACATCTGTGAAGGTTCGGAAACCATCATCGTCTTTCATTCCCAAACACATCATGCGGAGCTCAAGCCCCTTTCCAGCTTGTTCATGCAGATATTTGTGGACCGACTCAAACTTCGTCTCTCGATAACAAAAGATACTTTCTGTTGTTCGTAGATGACTATACTAGAATGATTTGGCTTTATTTTTCTGCGAAGAAGTCAGATGCTTTAGCCACCTTTATGAAGTTCAAAGCACTTGCAGAGATTCAAAGTGGATATAAGATTAAGACCTTGAGGACAGATCGCGGAGGAGAGTTTCTGTCAAGACCATTCTTGGACTATTGCCAACATAAGGGGATACAATGGGAGTTGACTATGCAGTATTCTCCACAGCAGAATGGAATCGCAGAAAGAAAGAATAGAGTTATAGTAGAGATGACCAGAAGCATGCTGAAGGGCAAAGATCTACCCAACAAGTTCTAGGTAGAAGCTGTTAACACATCTGCCTACCTTCTGAACAAATCCCCTACAAAAGCAGTTAGGGACAAAACATATGAATTGTGGCATAGAAGGAAGCCCGTAGTGAATCATTTCAAAGTATTTGGATGTATTGGATGTGCACTCACACCTTCTCAAGGAAGAGAAAAGTTTGATGAGAAAGGTGGAAAGTTGATTTTCATTGGATATAATGATGAACCGAAGGTATATCGTATGTATAATCCGATCACTGACAAGTTAGTTCTATCGAGAGATGTTATCTTTGATGAACATGTAGCTTGGAAGTGGCAGGAAGAGTCTTCTTTGACTCAGATGTTTCAATATACAGAAGCAATAGCAGAAGCATCTGTACAGAACCCTATCAGAACAATAGAAGCAACAACAGAAGTTACAACACATAATCCCAACGGAACAACAGACGCTAGTTCCTCTAAAACCATTCTAAAAGCAAAGGGTCCTATTAGAGATACATCACCAAGGAGGTATCGATCATTCATTGAAATTTATGAGCAAGCTAACTTTGCTCTTGCTGTATTTGAGCCACAGAACTTTGAGGAGGCAGCCAGAGAATGAAAATGGAGAAATGGCATGTAGAAGGAGATGACTTCTATAGAGAAGAATGACACCTAGTCATTGGTCGATCTCCCAAAAGGAAAAGAAGCTATCGGCTTGAAGTGGGTTTATAAAACCAAGTATAATGAAGATGGAAGCGTGCAGAAGCATAAAGCTCGCATCGTAGCAAAAGGCTATTCACTGAAGCCTGACGTTGATTTTATAGATACTTTTGCTCCTGTTGCAAGGATGGAGACAATCCATGCTGTTCTAGCCATTGCAGCACAAAAGGAGCTTGAAGTATTCCAGTTTGATGTCAAGTCAGCATTTCTAAATGGAGTACTAGAAGAAGAAGTATACGTAGAGCAACCATAATGATTCGTGATGAAAGGCACGGAAGACAAAGTCTACAGACTGCATAAGGCTCTATATGGTTTGAAGCAACCACCAAGAGCGTGGATTTCCAGAATTGATTCCTGCCTAGAGAAGTAAGGATTCTCCAGAAGCACAGGAGAACCTTCGTTATACATACAAAAGGTTGGTCATGATTTTCTAATAGCATGCCTCTATGTGGATGATTTGATTTACACTAGGACCAACAGAGGCTTGCTGCAAAAGTTCAAGGAAGCCATGATGGAAGAGTTTGAGATGGCAAATCTTGGCTTGATGTGGTACTTTCTCGGATTTCAAGTGAAGTAGAAGAAATGAGATATTTTCATTTCTCAAGAGAAGTAGATAACAGATCTGTTGAAGAAGTTTCGTATGGAGAATGCGAAGCCAATTTCTACTCCAATGTCACTCAATGAAAAATTACAGAAGGAAGATTCTACAGAAGGCTTTGACTCGAAGATCTACAGAAGTTGGTGGTTCTCTTATCTATCTCACTCACACTCGGACTAATATTGTTCATTCTACGAGTTTTCTATCTAGATTCATGAGCAACCCAAGTAGAACTCATTTCACAATAGCAAAAGGGGTTCTACACTACCTAAAAGGCAGACAGAAGGTCGGACTGAAGTGCAGAAGGATGATCTAGTGGGTTATATAGATAATGATTGGGCATGAAGTTTGGATGATAGCAGAAGCATATCAGGATACTTGTTCTGCATTGGAAAAAACCCCATTTTATGGAGTTCAAAGAAGTAAAGCACTATTGCCCTCTCATCTGCGGAAGCTTAGTACATCGCAACAAATGATGCGGCAAAAGAAGCTGTCTCGCTCAGAAGGTTACTTCTAGAATTACAATAGAAGGTGGACAAGCCAACAACAATCCTCTATGATAACCAATTTGTAATTGCTATGACCAAGAATCTAGTTTTTCATGCAAGATCGAATCACATAGATATTCGTCATCATTTCATCATAGATGGTTTCGTAGAAGGAGATTCTTCTAGAGTTCATCAGCATCCATGATCAACCCGTAGATGTTCTTATAAAGGCGGTGTCTTCTGAGAAGTTCAAAACTTTCAAAGACTTCTTGAAGATCATAAATTAAGAGGGGGTGTTGAAGGTAATTTATGATTCAGTTAAATAAAATTTTAGTAACAGAAATATCATTAAGTGGAGCATTAAGTACAACATTTAAGTAAATCATTAAATCTGTCATTTAGGGTAGCGGTTTCTATTGTCAAATGGGATTATACGCTTCCCTATATATAGAGGAGCGTGTAATCATTGGAAGAAAAGAAAAGAAGAAAATAGTTTACAGCCTAAACATTTGAACTCCATCAAATATTCATCCCTCATAGGAGCAACAGCTCTATAGAAGGTTTCTTCTATCCAATAAAAGGTCGTCGGTAGAACAGAATCTACATTTTGTTGATACTTTCTCCCTTTCTATTCAATCATTTCACACATAACCCCAACAATAACGACATGAATCCGTTAAGGCTAGATCCATATACTAAAATTACGGACTGTGTCTAAAATTGTCACCCCTAATTATAAGCTATTTAACATTTATTTATAACTTTAATTTATATTCTCCCTCACAATAAATATGTATTATTTTTCTATTTGTCGTAAAATATTTTATCCGATATCTTGCCTCAGACTTCTGCCCGTGGCTTCCATTTGGATTCTAAAGTTTTATGAAGAAGAAGGGCCACTGTTTAAAATAGGAAGTCGTCTTTAGTGTTATGAGGTGAACATAACTTGAGTACAAATCTGGATATTAACAACGATATGCCGGGGAGGATACAATACCCCCACTTTCCCTGTCTTGACAAAAGTATCAATTGATTTTCTCTGGTCGAGCAGCAGTTGGTCGACGACCGACACCTCAACTCACTGAATTGCTTTATAATATACTTAAATCAACATTACGTCTCACATTCTCTGTACTTTTCTTTTATATAATCTCTGCATCGTATATGTTTGACAGAGGAAGTAAAATACCTCATGTTGTTTTTGTCATTTGAAAAGAAATTATTCTACATAAAACTACATGAAAAATAAAAAAAAAAGTTAAAAATTATGTATTTTTTGGATAAAGATTTCGAGGAAGGAAAAACCGAGTTGCTAAAAAAAAAGTACTTTTTTGGGATTAGGGTTGGTTGATGAGTATGAAATCGGTGGGATGTTTTAGTGGAAACAAAAGAAAGTCCAAATAATAAAAGGGTGGTTAGTAAAATTGACATTGGACCGGTTCGCTTATGTTTGTGGAGAGGATCATATCCATCTAAACAGTGACTTCAAGTGCAATTGTGTATGTCAGAATTGTAAAATAAGACACTATTTTTGAGTCACGTAAAGCGGAGACCGTATGGGGTACATTGTGCGAATGTGGGCTACCGTACTTAGTTCATAACGAATGTGTTTGCATGCATTTTACAAATCCCTAGATAGTCTTGGATCCCTTTTTTCTTTATTTGTAAGACGTCATCCGTGTTTGGGGTTATATGTGGAAGGATTGGATATGAAGAGAGAAGGTGCTAGTAGAACGTAGGTTTTGTACTGTCGACAACCTTCTATACGATAGAGAAAACCTGCTATAAAACTGCTACTCTTATGAGGGATGAATATTTGGTGGAGTTCTAGTGTTTAGGCTGCAAACTATTTTCTTCTTTTTTTCTTTCAAATGATTACATGCTCTTCTACATATAAACCTCTACCTTAAATGACATAGATTTAATGGCCTACTTAAATATTTTCTTTGAATGATCATATTAAATGACAATTTCATTACTAAAATTGCATTTAATTGGATCATACCTTCAACACCCCCCTCTTAATTTATGATCTTCAAGAAGTCTTTGAAAGTCTCGAACTTCTTGGAAGACACTGCTTTGGTAAGAACATATGCGGATCTCTAGAAGTACACCATACTGTAAAACCATCACAATGATGAAATGATGACGAAATTCTAGGTGCTTCGACTTTGCGTGGAAAACTGGATTATTCCTCATAACAATTGCAGATTGGTTATTACAGAAGATTGTTGTCGGATCATCAACCTTCTGTTGTAGCTCAAGAAGTAACCTTATGAGCAAAACAACTTATATTTTTGCCTCATGTGCTGCGATATGGTCAGCTTCTGCATATGAGAGAGCAATGATGCTATGCTTCTTTGAACTCCATGAATGGGTTTTGTTCTGGTGTAGAAAATGTATCCTACCCAGTCACTATGTACATAACCTACTAGATCTTCCTTCTGCTCTTTTGTATAATTTAATCCGACCTTCTGTGTGCTTTTTAGGTAGCGTAAAACCCTTTTTGCTAATGTGAAATGAAATCTACTAGGGTTGCTCATGAATCTAGGCAACAAACTCATAAAATTAATTATTCCGTCCGAGTGTGAGCAAGATAGATAAGAGAATTCATCAGGCTTCTGTAGATCTTTGAGTCAAAGCCTTCTGTAGGTCTTTCTTCTCTAGCTTTTCATTGAGTGACGTGGGAGTATAAATTGACTTTGCATTCTCCATACGAAACTTCTTCAAAAGATCCACTATGTACTTATTCTGAGAAACGAAAAATCTCTCATTTCTTTTGCTTCACTTGAAATCCGAGAAAGTACTTCATTAAGCCAAGATATGTCATCTTAAACTCTTTTATCATGGCTTCCTTGAATCTTTGCAGCAAGCTTCTGCTGGTGCTAGTATAAATCAAATCATCCACATAGAGACATGCTATTAGAAAATCAGGACCAACCTTCTATATGTATAGTAAAGGTTTTACTGAGGTATGAATCAATTCTAATTCCATGCTCATGGTGCTTGCTTCAAACCATATAGAGCCTTATGCAGTTTGTAGGCTTTGTCTTCATTACTTTCATCACGAGTCCTTGTGGTTGTTCTACGTAGACTTCTCCTTCTAGTACTCCATTCAAAAAGGTTGTCTTGTCATCAAGTTGGAATACTTCAAGCTCTTTTTGTGCTGCATTGGCTAGAACAACACTAATTATCTCCATCCTTACTACATGAGCGAACGTTTCTATAAAATCAACGTCGGGCTTCTGTGAATAACCTTTTGTAATGATGCGAACTTTATGCCTCTGCACGCTTCCATTCTTCATTATACTTGGTCTTGTAGACCCACTTCATGCCGATAACTTCTTTTTCTTCTGGAAGATCGACCAATGACCACGTGTCATTCTTCTCTATAAAAGTCATCTCCTCCTACATGGCATTTCTCAATTTTTCTTCTCTACCTGCCGCCTCAAAGTTTTGTGGCTCAAATGCAGCAAGAGCAAAGTTAGCTTTCTCATAAATTTCAGTGAATAATCGATACCTTTTTTCCTTGGTGATGTCCAATAGGACCCTTTACTTTTGGACTGGTTCTAGAGGAACTAGCTTCTGTTATTCTGATGGGATTATATACTATAACTTCTGATGCTGCTTCTGTTGTTTTCATCTGGTTCTGTACAGATGCTTCTGTTACTGCTTCAGTAAACTGGAACATCTCAGTCATAGAAGACTCTTCCTGCCATTTCCAAGCTGCCAGTTCATCGAAGATAACATATCTCGTTAGAAACAACTTGTCACTGTTCGGATTATACAGTCGATATCCCTTCGATTCATCACTATATCCGATGAAAATCAACTTCTCACCTTTCTCATCAAACTTTTTTCTTCCTTGAAAAGGTATGAGTGCATATCCAATACACCTAAATACTTTCAAATGATTCACCATGGGCTTCCTTCTGTGCCATGCTTCATATGGTGTTTTGTTCCTAACTACTTTTGTAGGGGATCTGTTCATAAGGTAGACATATGTGTTAACCACTTCATCCCATAACTTATTGGGTAGACCTTTTTTCAGCATACTTCAGCCATAAAGATGAGAATCATCTACAACCTCAGTTTTGAGGACCACATTGCTGGAAGGAGTCATCTTTAACGGGAATAAATTGTTGGACGTCATCTTCACGATCGCGACCTTCTGTTTGTCGTCTCACATTGACCTATTGTAAAAATTAACTTATATCCATTTTTCATCATCTGTCCCATACTTAGTAGGTTCTGTGCGATTTCTGGAGTGTAGAAGATGCATTCTCTTCTGTTAACCTTCTGCACTGAAAACTGAAACAACACATTTATCTTCTATCTTTAACTTCTTGCTATCTCCTAGTTCCAAGAGAAAGTTGTATTTCTCATCAAGCTCCACAAAGTTATTCTTGATCCTGTGACATGGTTGTTACAGTCACCATCGAAGAACCATATCTCATTCATATCTTCCATTGAGTTAGAGGAATAGTCGAAAAATTTAGAAGGTTCATCTTCCTTAGAGAAATTTACCGAACTTCTGTTCTCATGCTTCTGTTCATGCTTCAGCTATTCGTCTTTGTACAAGCAATCACGATCTGAATGAGTGGAAAACTTACATCTCCTGCATCGAAGACGACAATTTTTTGTTTAATGATTATGCTTTCTGCAGATGCGACATCTTCCTTCTGCTTCTCCATGATCGCTTCTGTGTTGACCTTATGGTCGTCCTTCTCCATAGGCCCTACCTCTGCCACGAGACCTGCTACTGCGTCCTCTACCATAGGACTTGAGATGCCAAAGATGAGAATAATTTACATCCTTAGTTTTGAGAACCACATCGCTGCATGAAGTCATCTTTAATGGGAACAAATTGTTGGACGTCATCTTCACGACCGGAACCTTCTGTCCGTTTCGGTCCGTTATCTCACATTGACCTTCTGCAAAAACCAACGTGTATCCAATTTTCATCATATGTCCCCCACTAAGTAGGTTCTATGTGATTTCTGGAGTGTAGAAGACGACGTGCATTCTCTTCTGTTGACCTTATGCACTTAAAACTGAAACAACACATTTACCTTCTATCTTCAACTTCATGCTATCTCCAAGTTCCTAGAGAGAGTTGTATTTCTCATCAAGCTCCACAAAGTTCATCTTAATCCCTGTGACATGGTTGTAACAGCCACAATCGAGGAACCATATCTCATTCATGTCTTGCATAGAGTTAGAGGAAGAATAGAAAACTTTAGAATGTTCTTCTTTCTTAGAGAAATTTATTGAGCTTCTATCCTCATGCTTCTGTTCATGCCTCTGCTCTTTATCTTTGAACCAGCAATCACGATATGAATGAGTGGGGAGCTTGCAACTCCTGCATCGAAGACGATTATCTTTTGTTTCATGATTATTCTTTCTGCAGATGCGGCATCCGACTTTTGCTTCTCCATGACCGCTTCTTGTTGACCTTCCGGTCGTCCTTCTGCATAGCCTCTGCCTTTGCCACGAGACCTGCCTCCACGTCCTCTGCCGTAAGACCTTCTATTGTTTCCAGAATATTCTTGCTTCTACTCAGAAGCATTCAACTTCGCTTGAAATGCTTGCTCCACCAGGGCTGTGTACTTGCTAACCCGCTTCTCATGGGCTTCTAGAGAACCCATCAACTCATAGATGGAAACTTCTGCGAGATACTTCATCTCTTCAATCACGATTAGCACATGCTCAAACTTCTGTAGCAAGCTTCTAAGGATTTTTTTTCATGACTTTTTGATATGGAACAACTTCTCCACAACTCTTCAATTGATTGGGGATCTCCACAATCATTGAGAAGTAGTCTTTGACGGTTTCTGCGTCTTTCGTGGCTAGATTGTCGAAGTTACTTCAGAGGTTCTGCAGCTTTATAGAGATCACCTTCTGACACTTTGAACTCCTTCTTTAGGACCTCCCATGCTTCATTCACGTTCTTTAGGCCGAATATCCTAGGGTAGATTGTATTACTCAGGGATTGTTGCAGAATCCATAGAGCCATGACATTCTTCAACACGTTCTCCTTGTACGCCTTCTGCTCATCTTCTATGAGATTGATGACACCTTCTACGGAAGTGTTGTCACCTTCTGGGAGAGAGATTCCATATGGAACTTCTTCGTAACCTTCATCCACAAGTTTCCATAGATCTTGTGAAAGGAAATGGTCTCCATTTGAGAACTCCAATAGTCAAAGTGCTCACCATCGAAGATAGGTTGGCAGAAAATGTGAAGAACATGTTGCTAGTGAATTGTTCCCGTAGCAAGTCGGAAATATTTGGTACGAACAACACAGGGGTTCAGATGTGGTCACCAGTAACAAAAACATATGAATTCAATTAATAAATGATGACGAACAATGTCTTACAATCAAAGAAAAAAGCTTACATAATTGAAAACTGGAATATTGAAGATGTCGTGGACTTGCTACTGACTCCGTGAACTTGCGGACAGGCACGGTTGAACCTGATCTCCGGTGTTGTGGTGGATGGGGATGTGAAGGTGGTTGTGGATGATGGTTTGGTGAAGGGATGATTTGGATACAGGCTGGGATTAGGGAACTGGAAAATGGAGCGCTAGAGGATTGAGAACTGAGAGCCGTTTGATAAACAATGCACTTTTGGTCTTAGATGAATGGCTGTGCCCATCTTAGAAAGTCTTGCTTCCTTTTATATTAAATATGATATGCTGAGACGTGAGCCATAATTCCCTGATTTTCCTCCACCTAAAGATCATTATAAATCATGGGAATGTGGTCCCTCTAACTATCTCCAAGAATCTCGGAATCAAGATCTTTCCTGATCTTGTAGACTCTTACCTTAACGGCTTTGCCTCCTGTAGGCTTAGTTCTCAATTCCATAGACTTGGTCTACTCTGTTTCCTTTAGCTTCGGGGACTAAACCCATTATATTTTATGTACTCTCTCTATATCAGTTAGGTAACTTTAGGCCCCAATATGTGGGCTTACTATTAGGCCCGAGATTTTTTATCGTGTCAACATAAGCCCCCCTCTTTTTGCTGAGGTGACCTGCATCGCCCGAGCACCTATTAGGGATTTGAAATTTTAAAACCCTCGAGACTCTTCCTCAAGACTCCCCTGATAATTTTCTGGAAACAATTTCCCCTTGCTTTTCATTCTCTCGACCTGACCCTTGATTCATCATGTCCGACTACGCTGCCTTCCAGAGGCACCACCATCGCGCCGGTCCTCCATGTGTGACCAAGATCAGTGACTCCTGCGGTAAAGGTCTCACTCTTGGACCAATTCTCTCTCCTGCGCTTTTCCCAAAACCCGTACCACACAACTATCTCAAAACCTCAAATATTATCCCCGTTTGCCAGGATAGCTTCACTAATCCGCTCAACTGGGAAGGTTGGATGGGTATCTTTTGTTTTCCTTCAGTCGAGAAACCCATCTTCGCTAAGTGGTTCGCGTACTGGATCAAGAAACTTGAGAGCTAGCTGGAGATTTTTTGTTTCTGTGACTTGTTGAGTTTATTCATTTCTATCAAGAAATGCGATCTCCGGGTATGTGCAAGTCTTTTGCCCTTTTGAAATGACTCTTTTGAACTGTTTCTTCTTTCCTGAAGGCCCTATGCCGATCACATTAGAAGATATAACTTTCTCGACCAACTACTCTGTGGATGGTACGCCGTTTCGCCTTTATCCGACTACCAATGACCCCCAAAACCCTAATGATATGGTTCAGATCCTGAACACAGTTGAAGCTCATTTGAAACTCATTAAGGGATCTGGCAGCCTAGATGCTTTGGGGGCAGAGAAAGAAGTAGAATTCTTCTTAGTCTGGCCCAACAAGTACATTTTCTGCTTTACTAAGAAAAGGGTGTTGAAATTTATCTATGGCATTGCCAATTTCCTTTACACAGCCAACACCAGACTTGCTTTTGCTCCTTTCTTACTCAGTTTGGTGTACCAGAGTCTACGAGAGAACAATTTTTCTAACGAGTCCTTCCCTAGATTTCCAGCTGGTGGCCCTATGTGGCTTGTGCATCTACGATCTTGTGCATGGTTGATAGGGTTAACTGGGTTCAAGATGCCTTCAGGAGCCACTAAGGTTGATTGTTGTGGCTCTAATACCTTGCATGCATGCTCTCGATCGAAAAATGATTAGTTGAGCGCTTCATTGACAAGGCCATATGCGACACATAGCAGACCATAGTAGAGGAGATCGTCGTAATTGGATTCCTTTCCCTTCTGATCATCCTCTTTTGGTAATTGGGATGTTGTATTGACTAGCAGGGACTTTATAGGTGCTCTCGTAGCGGCTTCTGCTACCAAGTCTCAATCCCCAGCTCTGCGCGAGACGACTTGGTTTTATTCAGTGTTCATTTGTCCCCTATGCGGACTCATTCAACAATCCTCTGCATTCACGGATAATTAGCATCTTGTTAGATGAGAATTTCCAAGCCTCTCTAATCTTTATCTCAGAAAGGTCTACCTTGCGGCGCATGGTGTTTCCCTTGGAATCTACTCCAATTCATGCCATAAAGTTATTCTCCATTCAATGGGCCATTGTGTATCATGAGCTCCGACCACACATGCTCTTCCTTGATAACTCTTCAGAACGAGACCTTCATTTCTCATTAGAGATGATGTTGAAGACTGGCCAGAAACCCACAAGTTTGTCGTTGCTTATACTCCTTTTTACATAGTCTTTCAACTAATTTCCCTTAATTGTGATCTCATTTTCAGGCATCAAAATCAACTCAGAAGCCTCTTCTCCCGTGTGCAATCCTCCTCCTTCTATGCGCGTGACTCACTATCATTGGTAAGGACAAGGGGTAACGAAGTCAACTAAAAATAAGCAGGTTAAAGTGGAGAACCCTCCTAAGTTGACCAAGAAGAAAGCTTCAAGGAAAAGAGCATCTCCTCCGCAGAACCCCTGTCGGTTGCCTTCGGCAAAGAGCGCAGACTTATCTACCCCCATGACCCTAGTGGTGACAATGCTCGAACATCTGAAGTTTCAACCTCAACAACTGTTCCGCCCCTGGAGATTGTTTCTAAGGACGCTGATGCTACTCCCTAGGATGTAGAGATGTCACTCCCAAAGGTACATTACAACCTGTGAATTTCTCCAAAAACTTCCTGGACACCTCTTTAAGACCTTTGACCTCAGGGTGGTGGAAATCAAGATTCATAATTTGATCCCTCTGAATTCCCAATTGATGATACTAAAGATCCATCAGCGGATTTTAAGATGGATGGCATAAGCCTTTCCTTAATTTTAGACCCCTGTTATAATTATCCATCATTAGCTAAATGCCATTCCACAAGGACCAAATCTACTTGGAATGGACCCTGTTGAGTCTACGATCCCTCTGGCACCGATATTTGAACATGACCCCAAGGTGACTGAGGTACTAACTTGTCAAATTGGTTTATTTCTTTTGCATGCTCTTTACTACTTTCCTATTTCAGCTTCAGCCTCCTAAGGACACGAATGAAAGGTCCTCGTCCCACCCTCCCAACAGAATCTGCTGCAATTGTAGAGATCATTAAGACCACTAAAGAAGAAGCCTCTGGGACAAAAGATAACATTTCCTAGACCTGTGGGGCTGAACATCCTTAGGAACCAACCGACCTACCCCCTGTTCCCCCAGCCACCAAGGAGCTCATCAAAGTCACAGGGGAAGGTACATCTGAAGTGAGAGATGAAGTTGTTTCCCAACTTAGTGAGGTTGAAAAGCTCAAGGGAGCAATTGCCGGGTCATCGACCTTCTCCGTAAGAACACCTTCAATGGAGAAGAATTCAAGGACCTACAGTCCTGTGTTTTGGCCATCGTGGAATCAGACGAATTGCTTGCTGCGTGTCTGAGTTTCAAAGAGGAGTTTTGGACTGAATGGTCCTGCTATCTCAAGCCGAGGCGGCAGCTCATGAACAACTCCTTCGTCAACAACAAGCTAACCTCTCGACTCAACTTTCAGATGTCAAGGTTCATATCTCACAGCTTTTTAAACTGGAGAAAGAACTCGATCAACAAGTCAACAATATTGATGATCTATTAGCCGAGCGAGCTGCCCATGGCCCCTCCTAGTAGAACCGGAAAGACCTGATGACCTAGTACTTCCAGAGGAACGAGGTGATCATGAAGCATAACAAGAATAAGATCTTAACGCTCCTCTTTGTTGATGCTGCTGCATCAATCCCTAGATGCTAGTCCCCTTGTGTGGGTTTTTAAACAAACTAATTTCTTTTGTGCGGTTGTCACGTCACTTTGGTTGTCATTATTTTTCCTTAACTTTTGATTGGACCTACTCCAGGTTAAACTTGCTCCCGTAGATTTGGGAATCTCTCCTTTAAAGTCTTCTTATGTGACTCCCATATTGTCCCTTTATAAGATTTCTTGTACTTACCATTAATTTTCAGAGGTTGATTAATTCCTTCTAAGGTTGACAGTTTATAACTATTTGTTGAATATGTTTTAATTACACGATACGACTGCTCCCAATTCATAGACCATTTACCTAAGGCTTGATCCTTTGTAAGGGTAACACCATCTTCCATACAAAATCACCCACTTGAGAAAACTTACGAATCATTTTCTTGTTATAATGTCGTCCTATTCTCCTCTTGTGAACCACTATTCTGTCAATCACTTCCAGTCTTTTCTGTTCTAACTCATCTAACTCCATGTACGTAGACTCATCTTGTAACCAGGGGTAGCTGACATGAAGTGATTTATCTCGCACCTCAATGGGTAATACCGCATCATGTTCGTAGATCAATGCGTATGGGGATTCCTCAGTGCTGTCTCGTTTGGTCACTCGTAAGGCCCACAAAGTATCATCCAACAATTCATGCCACCTTCGTGGATTTGAGCCAACCATCTTTTGAATATTATTCTTTATCAACTTATTAGTAGCTTAAGCCTGCCCGTCCGCTTGAGGGTAATACAATGTAGAGTTGGTAATCGCACTCCAAGTTCTTCTGCGAAGTCTCTTACTTTAATATTTGAATGCCACTCCATTATCTACAACGATATTTTGAAGAATATAAGCTCGCAAAAACTCAATTACTTCATTATGGTCCACCTTCCTGTATTGCAAAATAATCAGTTGCTACTAGAATGAACGCATATCCACGACTTGAATGAGGATGTGTCCCACCTATTATATATAATGTCCACGTTTTGAAAGGCCACGATTTGATAACTAGAGTAAGTTATGTAGTCGGAGCATGTGTTGTTGGTCCATGTCGTTCACAGCCTTGGCACCATTTAGCCATTTCAATACAATTCTTCATCATCAATTGCCAATAGAAACCATGTCTTCTATGGCCCAACACATCTTTACTCCAGATTGGTGGGATCCACAAAGCCCTTCATGAGTTTCTAACATTATTGGGTTGCCTCATCTAGGTCGACACACCTTAGTAATATCCCATCAGCATTCTTTTTGTAGAGAACTCCGTCTATTAACACATAAGAAAGTACCCGAGTTTTAATACGTTGTTTGGCTTCCTGGCTGGGATCTGACAAAAAATCTACAAGGGGTTTCGTCCAATGTTGGTCTTGGTCCATTATGTCTACAACCAGAATATCCTCTTTCCGATTCAGGTGCGAGCTTATCTCTGGAACCTCATTGGCTTCATGTTGAGTAAAATTACTAACTTTATGACCAGAAGCCAATTATGCCAAATTAGGAGCAACTATATTGTTTTCTCGTCCTACAAACTGAAATGTCACTTGTACAAACTGTGCGAACAACTCCTTTACTAATTCAAGGTAAGGTTGAAGCTTTTCGGAGCATGCACACGTCCGATTAATCTGGTTGATGACTAATTGAGAATCTCCCGTGATTGTGGCATCTTTCGCGCCTAGAACAAGGAGTTCCTTGAGAATTGTTATTAACGCCTCATACTCCGTAGCATTATTTGTCAAAATAGTTCGCAGCCGAAAAGCCAGGCTAATATATTTTTCTAAAGGCGATATAATATGAATGCCTACTCAAGCTCCATTCTTAGTAGACAAGCCATCAAACCATACCTGCCAGGTGTCCTCAATTATTTCCTCTTGGTCTATAGACATTGCCGGATAATGTTCAACTAAAAAGTCAGCTAACACTTGACCCTTAACTGATTTTTGAGAATTATATTTTAAATTTTAAGGGAAGAGAATTAAACTCCACTTACTAATCCTCCCAAATAAAAGCGGGCTTTCAAAGAAATATTTCATAATGGGAGATTTTGAAACGACATTGACTTCACTGTTGCCAAAATAACACCTCAGTTTCATGACAGCATAAAATACTGATAGACGTAACTTCTCTTTGGAAGTATACCTTGCTTCGATCGGTGATAATAACCTTGAAAGATAATACACAACTCTTTCTTGATTGTTCTCATTTACTTGAGCGAGCATATCTCCAATAGTTCCGCCATGTAAAATATGAATGGTCTTCCATACGGCGGAGGCGCCAACACTGGGGGACTCGATAAATATTTCTTAATAATGCTAAAAGCTTCTTCATGTTTAGCGGTCAAAAAGTATTCGTTCTTTCCATTCAAAGAGTAGAAAAAACTTCCCTTTTACCTGATACACTACCTATGAATCTACGAAGATAGTTAATCCTTCCTAAAAAGGCTTGAAATTCTTTCTTAGTACTCGGAGCAGCCATATTCTGAATAGCATTGACTTTATTTTGATCAACCTCTATCCCACTCTGATGTACCAAAAATCCAAGAAAATGTCCAGCCTTAACCTCAAAAGCACACTTCAAGGGATTGAGTTTAAGTTGATGTTTTCTCATCCTTAAAAAATTATTACGATGGTGATCTACATGCAATTCCTGTCTTGTCGACTTAACCACTATATCATCAATATAAACTTCTATAGTTTTTCCCAGATAGGCTTTAAATATTGCATTCATGGTCCTTTGATAGGTAACGACAATACCACCCATTCAAAAAATCTCGTGGGGGCACCTAAATGCAGTTTTAGGCACATCCTCTTCTGCAATAAAGATCTGATTATATCCTGAGAAACCATCCATGAAAGACGTGATTTGAGGTCCAGCCGTTTTATCTACGAGATCATCCACAATTAGCATAGGGTATTAGTTTCTCGGAGTCGCCCTGTTCAGATCTCTGAAGTCTATACAAACTTTGATCTTACCGTTCTTTTTCATAACAGGCACGATACTAGAAATCCATTCTGCATACCAGGACGTCCTTATATACCTTGTTTGGAAGAGTTTTCTTACCTCCTCAAACACCATTTGCGTCACTTCTTTAGGCATATGCCTATGTGCCTGGTGGACCTGTTTAAATTCTTTCTTAATTGGTAATGCATGTTCTACAAGTCCCCGATCGAGACCTGGCATCTTAGAGTAGTCCCACGCGAAACAGTCTTTAAACTCCTCAGGCACCTTTCTAATTGCCTCAAATAAGACTATATTAACTGATGAACTAATGAAAATAAACCTCGGAGAGGTATTACTTCCCAAATTAACACTAGTCAGCGGTTCACAAGGCATTAACAAAGTCTCCCGAGCCTCGCTCTCCCCTAAATGAGAAGTACTTAGTTTATTACACGTACTAGACTCAATAATCGACTCATGGTTTATTGGAAACGAGGATGTAGAATGCATGGAACGGCAACGACGAGTGTCTTTGTAGGCTTGCAACCGCTGTATAACATCAACAACTGTCTTGTTCGCTCCCTTCTTACGGTTCACAAGTTCGTTCTATTAGGAGTCTATCGGGCTCCAAAGCAGGAGCAATTCCTCTTTGACTCTTGACAGCTTCTTTTGTGGCACTTTCTTTAACTACATCCTGATTGTTCTGATTATCTGCATCCCTTTTATTTAGGGTATCTCCCGAATTGACTTCTTGGAGGACTTCCTCGATGTCATTAATGTCCATCTCATCCCTAACCAGTTGGTGTGACAGCGGTACCAACCACTGGCTCCGGATGAGATGTCCCATAAGAGACAATGTAATCAAATTTTCCAGACAATGTAATCAAAATCCCTTTGTCACAACATGAATATTCGTCAGCTTTAATAATCTCAATTTTAGAATCTAGCCATAACATTAATTCTCTATGTAAAGTAGAGGGAATAGCTGCGGTTTTATGAAGCCAGTCACGTCCTAGCAGGGCGTTAGAAGTAGGAGCTATGTCTGTGATAAAGAATGCAATTTCCTTTTCCTACCGTCTAACTCCTAGGTGTATCGAGAACACTCCTAGGAATTCGGATTTTCTCCCATTAAAGCTACTCACAGATATGTCAGTTTTAGCTAACTCTTGGGGGTCGTATCCCAACATCTTAAACATGGACACATTGACAGTAGCTCTATTGTCTATAAAGATTTTGTTTACCAAAGTCCCATCGAAAGCGGCAGTGATATATAATGAGTGTAATGGGAAACCGAGTGGACAACTTGTTAACCGTGGAGAACGATCTTTACCTCCTGTAAACACCCCCTTACACTAGTTTGCAAATCCGCTGGCAAAATGAGGGTGTTGCAATCCACAAAAGGCTTTCCTTCCCTATCAGTGTCGCTTGGCACTCCACTTTAGAGAGGATTGTAGTTATAGCTTAAACCTAGTTCTCTAGAATAATCCGTAGACTCTACCCGTTCCAATTCAGTTTTCAACTCCTTCATCGTCACCTTCGTGGGAAAGGCAGTCTTAGGAGGAGTAGGCCTAGGTCTCTTGATGACGTTACTTAGACGTCTCTCCATTCTTTTTCGGTTCTCTTTTGGTGGTATTTGCATTTGTCGAGCAGCTGTTTGCCAATAATATTTTGAAGGATTACTCACCTTAACCATCTTTGGTTTCTTAGAACAACTTAACAGTTGGCTTACCTCCACAAAACGCCCATAAACTGGATCGTACCCACTAACCGTACAAACAGTTGGTACCTGCTGTGACCCATAATGTCTACGAGTTTCATTTGTACCTGATGGAGTGGATTGAGCCCGTTCAACAACGATCGTCCCTTTCGATGACATGTCCACCAGCTTTAGAAAAGAGTTGACGCAGGAGGAGATGCACAATTGCGGAATGAGGATTTTGTTTTGATCTATCAACTTGCATTTCTAACAAAGCATCTTTTACTCCAAAACCCGAGATATAGGTGGCCTCGCGCGAATGGCCTGTACATCTACCCTAGGTGGCCCATATTTCTGCTTGATAAATCCCTTTCGAGGGCTCACCTACTGGGTTTTGTTAGCTGAGACTGACTTTCCTGCACCCTTGGGTTGTGACTCACTTGTAAGGTCTACGCTGCCTGGCTCCTGCCCCACCCCTTGCTAGGTACCAGTTTCATTGAAGTCTAGCTAACGGTTGGCCCTTTCCAAGATCCTGGGTTGTTGGCTAAACGTCTCCCTTGACCTTCCACGGCTACGAGGACTGCCTCATCCTCCTCGGATAACATGCCTTTGTTATACTCCTAGGAGACTTCTATGATCGCCTGCCTCCTATGTAGATAATCGTGATGCAGGGGAGACCATTCTCATGGTCACCTCTTCGTGTGGGGAAAGATCATACCAGCTATCTTCATGGTTGTTTTGTAGATATTTTGTAAAGGTATGGTACATATCAGTGGTATGCATTTCATCTATATGCCACCAACACATGTTAGCAACCCCTTTCACCAGACATGTAACAATGCCCTTGTCAGCTAGACGCCAAAACAAAGCATTCACGACAATGGTCTCTCTCAGTGTTTTCACATCCTGCACAGAGGACTAAAAATTAGTTTCTATCACGTTAACATCAGTATCAAAGATATCAAAAGTAAGAATGGCAATTTCATCATCGAAAGACTTATCATTGACCATAGTAACTTCATCTACTTCAGGAAAACATAATTCTTTAGACTCTATCTGGTCTTGAATTATATTCCAGAAGGATGGACAGTCTTTTGTGGTATGTGTGAATAACCCATGCCATTTGCAATAATTCATACTTTTTTCTTTTCGTTTGGGCCACCCTATGTCCTGGTTTTAGCTTGATCCGCTTAGCTGATACAACCAATCAAATACATCATCTGCTTTGTCTATATCAAACGAATAGTCTTTCCTCACTAGATTTTTGAGACGCTATTGCCTTTGTATTCTTTCCTGCCAGAAGGTCACAGATAGTAGCCTCGCCCTTCACGAACTCAGCCATGTCTACTTCAAAGCTACTAGGCTCCACCTGATATGCTCGGGCGTATTGCGCCTCTTCCAATAGAAGTTGATACTCAGTCACCCTTCGAGCTAAATCATAGTAATCACTAAACCTTTCCCTTTATAATTTCTTTCTGAGAGGGATGGCCAGGGCATTTAATGCAACCATCAACTGGTCCCTATCAGAAATACTAGGTCCACATCGGAGAGGGGCATTAAGCGAGCGCATTAGGAACTATCCAGTAGGTTCTTCGGCGGCTTCTTTCAATCGCATAACCTCAAATATCGTCATATGTGTGTCCAAACGGGCAAACACCTTCATAAATATGGATTGCATTTTTGCCCAGGACGCCACTAATCCTAGCTATAAACTCGCGTACCAAGTATAAGCGTCTCCTATCAATGAATTGGGAAACAATTTCAACTTTCAAAATTTATTAGTGGCTACGTCACCTGCCTGGTGGGTGAAACGGGTTATATGCTCCATGGGGGTTATTTCATCCTCCTCCGGAAAACGGGTAAAATTAGGGACCCGATACCCCATCAGCAGAGGAAAATCCCTGCCAACGTATGTCGGATATGGACTACTACCTAGGCACATGTCTTCCTGTCAGATAGTGCCAGGAACCATTTGCTCCACTACTTGGGTCACTACTTGAGTTTATTCCTTGCGCCGTCTTCTGAAGGTGATTTACTACGGCGATATAGGGGGCATAACTCAAATTCATATTCAAGTCACCCTGTATCCTACTGTCCTCATCCACCGGGTTCCCCGCATATACCGAGCTCGGTCTACCGAGACTAGGTGGCCGAGAGCAAGAAGGTCTGATAGGAGACACTTTCTCTCCGGGCATTTCGTACATATCCGTATCGCCTTGATTAGTGTTTCCCCACGTCATCTTCCGGGAAAGACACAACGTGTTTCCCAGTCGCCGCATGCCGAGCTTCTCCTATGAAAGAATTATCTTTATCAATAGGATCACTCGGTTTTGGGCTAGATGTTTTCTTGGAAAGCATTCATCATTTCTCGCATTTCCTCTATCAAATTTCTTTGCATACTCCTTGGCATTTCTGTCATGTTCTTCTGCATATTCCTTTCTAAGTTCCTCTCCATATCTCCCATGTTCCTTTTCATATTTCCCATGTAACTTTCCAAATTCCTTTCCGTGTTTCTTTCCATATCTCCCATATTCCACTTCATATCACTGAATTCCTTATGAAATTCAATCCTTGATATGAATTCAGAAGAAGTATGCACAGCTGCAGGTAGGAAGTCGAATCTTGGTTACCTTGAGCCGTATTTCTGTCAGCCAGCAGGCCCGTCAAACCCAAATCTTCCCCATCATTCGGGGGATTGTGGGGAGGATCCTGCTGGTGCGAGTTTCTAGTATTTCTTGGTATTCTAAATGCTCAATTCTTCGCTCCCATTGTGGTCGCCAAAAATGTGGCCACGTCAGAAACGGAGCACGTCGGAAATATTTGGCACAAACAACCAAGGTGTTCGGATGTGGTCGCCAGTAACGAAAACAAATGAATTCTATTAACAAATGATGACGAATGATGTCTTATAATCAAAGAAAAAAGCTTACAGCCATGAAAATGCAAAGATAATTGAAACTGTAATGTTGAAGACGCGATGTGGAAACTGTAATGCAAAGCTTACAGCCGTGGACTTGCGGACGGACATGATGAAATCTGATCTCCGGTGATGTGGTGGATGGGGATGTGAACATGGATGTGGACGATGGTTTGGTGAATGAATGATTTGGACGCATGTTGGGATCAGGGAGCTGGAAAATGGAGCCCTAGAGGACTAAGAACTGAGAGCTGTTAGACAAACGATGCACTTTTGGCCTTAGATGAATGGTTCTGTCCGTCTTAGAATATCTTGTTTCCTTTTATAATAAATATGATATGCTGAGACGTGAGCCACCATTCCTGATTTTCCTCCACCTGAAGATCATTTCAAATAATGGGAATGTGATCCTCTATCTAATCTCCAAGAATCTTGGAATTAAGATCTTTTATGATCTTTGTAAACCCTGACCTTGACGGCTTTGCCTTCAGTAGACTTAGTTCTCGATTCCATAGATTTGTTTACTATGTTTCCATTATATTCTCCATACTCTATATATCAGCCTAATAAACTTTAGGCCGGAATACGTGGGCTTATTATTAGGCTCGGATTTTTTGTCGTGTCAACACGGAGGCAGACATGGCCCTCTATGCTCTGATACTAAATATGTGGGGACTATATGTGAAAAGATTGATAGGATGAGTGAAGGTGCTTGCAGAAAGTAGGTTCTGTACTACCAATGAGTTTATGTATCATAGAGAAACCTTCTATAGATATGCTCCTACAAGGGATGAATATTTGGTGCAGTTCTATTATTTAGGCTACGAACTATTTTCTTGTTTAGTTCTTTTAAATGATTACACGCTCCTCTATACATAGAGAGAAGTATGAAATATAAATGATAATAGAAACCGTAACCTTAAATGACATATATTTAATGACATACTTAAATGCTTTCTTTGAATTATCATATTAGTTGATAATTCCGTTACTAATATTACATTTAATTAAATCCTAAATATAATTCATTTGCATTTTATTTCAGACAATCCTTGTCCTAAGTGGGTCCCTTTTATTAGATAATATTTGAAAATACAGAACACATAATCAATTTTCAAATACTTTTAATAACAAACTCGTTTCCGTAAATTTTGAAAATTGAGAACAAAAACCGAAACTAGTGTTCAAATAACAAACTAGTTTCCAAATAGCAATCACAGCCTTAATAGTTCATATCAACATAATTTATTACCCTTGTTTTACTCGTCTCTCTATCCATCCAATCAAGTCATCAACGGACCCAAAAACACTTTATTACACAAACCCATCTTTGTCGGAATCAAATAACAAACGTATTGATGGGCCCAACTGTTTCGGACTTCCTTAGCATGATTTGGGTTTTTCTTCCCACAAATCGCAAGATTCAAAAAGGCCCACAGTGAGTGACCGTGATCGATTTTGACCCCGTGATTTCCCAAAATACTGGGACAGACTTCCCATGGAAATGGTAGAATTCTAAGCTGGGGGGCTGTTGGTTTCATCACAACGTCAGCTGCCCCATGTTTCTGGCATTCGCAAGAATCCCACCCATACCAGGCCTCCTCTGTTCCTGCCCCTCGTGCTGGTTCCCCCTATATCCTGAGTTCGCCTCCTCGTTGTTCTCCGTCGCTCCCGGCCTCTCTGTCAGGAACTGTTCCCAGAACAGGTCGTTGACTCTCGCTGTTCCCCCAGTAGGCCCTGAGGTCTTCCTCGGTGGCGTTGGAAACGATGAAGTCCCATGATTCTCTGCCTGAGTCCTGTTCCCAAGGACACAAAAATCCGATTCTCTAAAGCTCGGGGCTGGTCGCGTCTCTGGTGACTTGCCAACCTCTGGAACCGTCGCTTGTGGGCTCTTATTGACTAGCAGTGGAGATGAAGCCAGGCTCAAGTTTAGCTGGCACGAGACATGACTGTCGCCATCCTCGCTGTAAACTGAGCTAGGTTGAATAGTACCCAATCTGGGACTGCTGTCCACCGAAGATCTTGGCTGCAAAGTTGTATTGATTCTAAAGGCGAATGATGTACCCGTGTCCGATAATTCTGGTGCCTCCAGATTGTTCATTACCCTTCCAGTTCTGGTATGCGAATCTCCAGGCTCTCCCTCGGACGGTATCTGGCAAGTACTTCCTCCCGCATCCTCATTCGAACTCTGAGTGCTATGTGAGATGACATTAATGCCAGATACGGCAGGCAGAAACTCTAGTCTCAGCTTGTTTAAGAAATCTTGTGGAAACAAATTCCCGAACTCAGGCCTGGAACTACTGAGATTGTCCACCTCCACCACGCTGCTCTCTACCACCGGCTGTGACTGATTAGCAGACGGCAATCTCCTTTTCTTGTTATACACAGATAAATCCAAAGACTCGATCTTTCGCCTGAGGTGCTCTACAAAGGAAGGATGTCTGAGTGATTTTTCTAAGAGAGCAAGCAGATCCTTCTGTCGCTGTTCCATGCTGCCGACTCGCCGAAGTAGCTCTTCCATATGGACGTTTCCGATGGTCAGCTGATTCTTAAGTTTCGAGAGATTTGCCTCGAGAGTGGCCTTTTCGCTGTTGAGCCTATCGATTTCTTCGTTGCATGCAGCCCTTTCAGGATCTGCCGTCACTGCAGGAGTATTACTGTGGCTATGAATTGGCTTCCTACGGCGTATGTTCTGGAGCAGATGCTTTTTGTCTTTCACAAAGTCTTCATTGGAAAACTCCCATCTCTCAGGATCTGTTTTCCGAAAGCCCTGCATCAATGACATGGAATGTGCGTAGCCTATAGAGGATATCAAACAATTCTAGCAGTAAATAATATTGGCCTTTAGTTTTTGCACAAAAATCAAAAGACATCCACAGAGGATAAACATGCACAACAATAGACAGCTAATAAGTGGAGTTTTATTGGGGCAATTCCAACTCTATGCAGGATCAATTATCTTCAAATAAGCAGAGATGTGCGAGTTACCAGCAGTCAGCCAGAGCATTGAGTATGCATAAATAGGAGTTATTACCACACATCCCCCACTGAAATTCAGGGAAAATCAACACGTCCTTGAGAATGTTTGAAGGAGCATATTATTATTTTTAAATTTTATAATATTAGGGGCATTTTAGAAATATCACATTAGATTTCCTTTTTAATAAAAATAAGGCCTTATATTTTCTAAGGAGGACAATTATTCTTTTTTCCCTATTATCTGAATTTATGAATTTCTTGAGGTTTTCTTACAAACCCTAAAATTTTCTATCATTCCTTTCATCCATTTTCTCCTAGTTTTTCTATAATTTCCCCTATTTTCGCTACGCTACTCCATCAATTGGCATCAGAGCCTGAGTTCTACTCGATGGTTAGAGTTTATGATTTTACGATGACTAATCGTGGTAAAGGTCGTGAGAGGGGGATTCAACATCAACAGACGGAACTTGCAGAGATGCGAAGTATGCTTGAAGATCTATCGCAAGCAGTCCAAGAGTTGCTGCTACTGCGACAGGAACGCGTGAGAGCCCGAATGGAGATTCCGGAAGGCAACCACAACCCCTTAGACATACCGGAAGGTAATACTGAGGATGAATATGATGAAACCGAAGTCAATTCTTATCGAGATGCCGGACCTGTAAATAATACAGGAGGACATAGATTGGAAGAGAGATGTGCCGTAGATCTCAACGGTGGTGGGTTCGAAATTGGAGTTGCAAACTTTGGGGAGAAGGTGCACGCTGATGAATATCGAGATTGGAATGCAAAAGAAGAGTTTGGTGAAGAAATAAAGCCTATTTATGATGAATATCCTGATGAGGATGAAGATATCGATGTGTATCCAATCGAAAGAGAGTCGGTCGTCATCGAAGGGGTCATGTCTATTGCTCTGGTGGAAGTTAAAGATTGGCATAGGCATAAGATGATCAACACTCGTGAAAGTGAAGGTTCACAGATTGTTATTTTCAAGATACAGTGGAGACTTATCTCAACCCTTATGAACAGAGTAAGATGCACACATTCCTTTCTCCGAGGAAAGACATCGAAGAGTTGGTTTGAATTGGGGGAAAAATTAGAAGATCTCTTGGCAACAACGAATTCGTGGACGAGAGGAAAGGAGGATATGAAAACTACACAAGAATTGCTAAGCCACCAGATTGGGGATTATTTATTTTCCAACTCCAGGAAATCGATGTAGGAGTTGCGTGTTGTAAGGACATACGGGCATGTGACATAGGAGTTGAGTGCCCTGACCTTTTCTAGAAGCGAAGTTAAGAAGATGAAAGGCCCGAGTAGAGAGTATCAGACATTTTGCTGGCACCGTTCCAAGTATGTAAAATCAAGAAACTATTGTGGTGTTTGCACGAGAATTTGGCACCATTCAGATGGTGGAGGCTGGGTGTATTGTGATGGTTGTGATGTTTGGGTGCATGTTGAATGTACAGGTTTCTCCGATTGACTTCTGGAGGATTTGGAGAACACTAACCTTTATTGTCCTAATTGCCAGAATGATGTTATCGTTTCTATGGATGTGAATATATTAGAGCAGAAGAGAAGTGACTGTGAGGAACATCTTCTGGAGATTTGTGAGGAGAATGATCAATCAAAAGTAATAGATGAAGAAATGCTGGACAAGATGCTTACAGAAGAAGAGATCAAGCGACTGAAGGAAGATGTCAGATTGGCTAAAGACTCATTAATAACCAACATGGAATATGAGAAGAAATTTTCCGTCGAGAAGCTAGATAACGAGAGAAGTGAGACGCTTCGAAAACATGAATTATGTTAAAAGGAGCTTGAAACCAAAATGCAAAATGAAATGGAGGAGAGAAAAAATAGTTTTCTTGAAAGGATTAAAGCATTTGATAAGGAAGAAGGGAGAGAACTGAGTAGCATTAATTTCCTAAGAGAGGTTGCTAGAAGAGATATAGAAGAGCTAAAACAGGAACGTCTGGTCGCGTTCACTCTCTCTTATGGAGGCTAGTCTTGCCTTGCTGTTCGAGCATACACCGCATCCAAGGTTGAGGACAAGCTAGAGTCCTCGAAGAGGGATTTCCTTCAGGCAGCATTAGGGATATCAAAGGTGAACCAACTGATGAGACTGAAGATGCTCTATTGATACCTCCTGGACTTCGTCAAGGACATGGGATTGCTTCTTGACTGGGTATGCCTGCGGTTATCGGATGAGATACAACTCAATCAAGTATTTAATGCCTTAGATTTGTATGAGTTTGAAGGTCACAAAGGATGTTATTGAAGATGTTCTCGATATGAATGAGACTAAGTCAATGAGAGGAAATCAATACATGAAGTTCTTGGTGAAATGGTTGGGTAAACCAGTGACGGAAAGTACCTGGATAGCTGAAGAATAATTGAAGAAGATTAATCCTGAGATTTATACTGAGATCATCGAAGTATTCGCACTGAAGTCGCGAACTTTTCCAGCCCGAGGAGATTGATGCAGGAGCATATTATTATTATTTTTAAATTTTATAATATAGGGGTATTTTAGGAATATCACATTAGATTTCTTTTCTAGTATAAATAAGGCCTTAGGTTTTCTAAGGAGGACAATTATTATTTTTACCCTATTATCTGAATTTATGAATTTCTTGAGGTTTTCTTACAAACCCTAGAATATTCTATCGTTCCTTTTATCCTATTCGTTTTATCCTAGTTTTTCTGTGATTTCCCCTATTTTCGCTACGCTACTCCATCAATGTTTCACATAAGAATTTTTTGTCTATATAAAGTAGTACCTAAAGGATTCTTTTCATATTATTTTGGGAAATCTCTTTTGCTTATGCATCAACATGTCATGACAGTTATATCTATGTCACCATTCAAACAAGTATTCAACCCACACTTGTAATGAAGAGCTTAATTTTCTTTTTGGGTGACATCCGAGACCATGATATTATTTAATTTCAATCCATGAAGGAAAATCTTAAGCCTTGAGAAGAAGGCAACAACCACACTATTCAATAGGCACTATTCGCTTCCTTAAAGCCTTGAGAAAAGACTAACACTCCTGATGGACAGGACACTATTGCCTTAACGCAACAACTGGTTTAGGATGAGCCCCCATATGAAAGCTTGCTCTGGCAAATATTTGCATAAAGTTGGTTTTTCCCTTGATCAAGATGCGGACAGGTTAGTTCTCAACTAAAATGTTACAAGAACAGTAAGGTGTTCCAAATCCACACAGACACCTCTTGGGAAGTGGCTGGTTTTTCCATGAATACAAAAACATAAAAAACAAGGCGCTTTGATTGATGAAAGGAACAACCACACCATTCGATAGGTACAACTAATCCTGATTCCTGACTTAAGAGACAGCTAACCGTTTCCAAATCCAAAACCAGAATGGGGAAGACATGGAGGGGTCAACTCCTTCAAAATCCAGTTCATATTGAAATATTCATCCACAAAACCTCAGATACATGATGACTCTGTTGGTCATAGAAAAGCAGCCAAGCCACGACAACATCGTAAAATCTGACAAACAAATATATGTCTTCCCCGGCATTTCCTGGCTCATCTATATACTCCCTACCTCCCTCATTTAACTACTTAAAACTACCAGACCACGCTAAGAATCTCGTGAAAACTTTGACAACTGGATTGATCCTAATCCCGGTCCAGTAACTCAAACCGAACACATGACATTTCAAGGTTCCATCCGCCATCAGCCTCAACCGCGAGTCGATTGGTCGCTAGGGAATATTATCCAACAAAAGATACGCGGCCCCATCGAAGAAGGAATTGAGAATCGAAACCCTAGCCTATACTAATCGAGGAGGAAGGGGTTGGGAGACTCACGTAGGTGTTGAGCTGGCGGACGAAGCTGGAGAAATTGCTGTGCTTGAAGTAGGTGGGGAGGAGGACGCGGGAGAACTCCGGGTGTTTCCAGACGACGAAGCTGCCGCCACCGGGGCTCCAGGAAACAACGTCGTTGGTGGAAGGGTCGTCAACCATTTCGTAAGTCTTCAGGAGGAAAGGTGCTGGACCACCTCCCACACCTCCTCCGGCGGCTGTCGCCGGGATCGGCTGCGGGGAGGCCTCCATTTGGGGAAGGGGAGGAAGACGGGGACGTTGACCGGCTGTATAGGTTGGATTTCACGGGTTGACTTGCGGGGTTGGGATTTTGATTTTCTTTTTTTGTTAACATTTTGTTATTTGATTGGTGAGGGAGGGATGGGACACGACGCCGCCGTATTAAGACCGAGGTTTTCTGTTTTTTTTTTTTTTTTAATTGTGGCCTTGCCGATCAATATCCATTAAGAAAAACAAAAAAGCGGTAAAGGTATATGGCAGTGCCCGCTATTTTTTCATCGCTATTTTCTGACCAAAGGAGAAAACAAAATTCGTAATGATCGCTAAGTAATTCTTTTGTAAAAAGATATTTGACATATGGGTTACGTTTTATTCATAATATGTATTAACTCTTTTTTTTTTGATAAATAAGAAATTCACTAAATTAAATACATTCAATTGGGATCGCATATCGATTATTTAACTAAATATTTATCCGTTAAGTATAGTATAAACATCTCGAGATAGCGTTGTTTTTGTTTGTTGCCCATCCCACGGATCAATGCTCGATGTCCCCATGCACATGCATCACCCAATAGTTCATCAATCTACGGTATGTTTGGTTTAACATAATAAATATTTCACGAAATTTTGGATCTTAAAGAAAAAAAGAAAGAAGTATAAAATAAGTATTCATCGAGATGGCCATTTTAGTTTCTTATTAATGAAAGAATGTAGACTTAAGTAAGAAATCAACGGATATAGCATAACCTCAAGTTATGCATATTTCATCAAAAGAGTATTCAAACTCATGTGCAACCAAACAAAATGAATGCTATTATCAAATACTAAAATACATGTAATTTTCATTTTTATGAATCTGTTTCTTACACGAGAATACGGGCCATCGGAGCACTCAGCGTGGGAATTTGAGACAAACAATGTGGTCGTAGTAAAGATTAGAACAAAACAAACAACGATTGGCTAACAAACTTTCATTCACTGAAAAATACTTACAGCCATTGTTGTCTGTCTAAACACAAAATGTAAAATACATTGGAAAAGAAAATGGTGGAAGGCTGAGAAAGGCGTAGGACAAAAAGTACCTCAGTGGATGGTTAATGACCGTGTTTTTTACAGAGGTAAAAAAGTGTCTATTTATCTTACGGACTAAATGAAACTACTAAGACTTTGAAAAAGAATCGTCTGAAATCGAGGTATTGTTTCATAACTGCTGCTGAGAAACGTGTGTTATTAACTTTCTCCTAATTCAAGTTCCTCGATTAATTTTATTGCAGTGTCCTCGAATCATGACAACTCTTGTAAAGAATCACTGGAAAACCATCTTCAATTTTCGTCGCCCAATTAGATATTCTCATATCTTCATTTTAATTCATCAATTTATCCCTCGAGCTCGATTCCCTGACAACTCGAGCAAACCACTGTCCTTACCCACGGTTCTGCCTTTGGGCTTGTAAAATAAGAACACCATATGCCTAAATATTGAAGCCCTAAATTCATGTATTAATATTTTGCCTCCCTCCTTTTTTTGCAAGTTCTCGAACTTCCGAAGCAAGGCTTTCTTCTTCTTCTTTTTCTTTTTCTTCTTCGGATTTCGTTCCTCGAAAACAGAATTACTTCCCTGTCATCTACATGATATGTTGAGATTGTCTTGTTTTTCATCCCGAAGTTGTCCTCACACTCTTCCTTTGAAATCTCACCGAGTTCTGGTTCCATAATCGGTTTAGATTCAACTCGTTCTTGTTCTTTTTCTGCCACGGTATCTTCTCTATCTTCGCTTGCTTAAGTAAGATCTCTAGTTCCTCTTTCATTATCTATTGTTACTCAAGCAATCCATTAGGTGAAGTTCTTTCTGCTCCCACTCTGATTTAAAGGCTTTATACTCGTAGTTCGACTTTTCGACATCAGCTGAGAAATGATCCATCTCACCTTTCTCATCACAAAGCTGTTGACGCAAAATTCTATTTAGCATAACACATATCAAATTTTTCTAAATTTGTGCTCACTGTATGATAATTAAATGAAGATGGATAGGAAATAAACTTGAATTGCGATTAAGTACCACTGAAGTACAAGAATAAAGACTTTACAACCCTTACAGACATGACGCAAAGAATAAAAACAACAAAGGGAACTGAAAGAGCGACGTCGGGTGCTTCAAATGGACGACGATGGAGGTGCAACAACTATGGCAGGCTCCTTTAATGGAGCCTGCCTTGGTGGAAAGATGGTTGAAGGTGATGAAAACAGGCAGTTTCTGGACGCTTTCAGGACACTGGGGAAAACAAAAAGCTGAAGATCAATCTACCGAATTGAACTAAGTGATTGATCGTATCTCCCTTCTCTTTCTCTGTCTTTTATACTCCTGTTACTTTGCAGTTATGTAATCAAGATCTGATTTACTTAGATCATGTGTATAATTGGATCCCTATTTTGTAGGAATCATAGAGATCATGTCTTAAACAACTAATCTAAGTTTGTCGCGTGTCTTGCTTTATTAATGTATCAGGGGTAAATATTCTATCTCGAGATAAAGTTATTATTCCGACATTTGATATATCGCCTTCATTGAGGGTCTTACTCACTAGATTTGTACATTGTCTCGAGATGCACTTTAATCACTTCTTGCCTTTTTGCTCTCTAGATGTAACTCTGTCCCGCCATCTCGAGATCTCAAGCATTATTATCTCATTTATGTCCATTGATTCGTCTCTATGAAGAGCTCCTCTCAGAGTAATCTCGAGATCACAAATGAAGGTGTACCTTGAGAAACATGTTAGCTTAGAACTTCTCCTCAAAGTTGTGTTCCTTCTTGAGTTCATGAGTAAAGGTCCTAAATTCGTGTGTCAACATTAAACCCCTCCCGTTTTTTGATGACGTTATGTTTATCTCTTCATAAATATTTTTGTCTTTAGTCAATAAATGTGGGGGGGGGGGGGTTAAAACATCCCGTCACTTATCTCAGAACTAAAAAATGTCGCTTCCTTCATCAGTTTTCGTGACTTATTAGGTTCCCGCTAATCAGAAGAAAGGACTTTCTCCCGCCAAAAGTTACCAATCGTCATCTCATCAGAAACGAACGTCTCTCCTGATTCACTTGCATTTTAAACTCCTTAAATTTCATTCGATCATGTTTTTCTTTCGAAATCTGATTCCCAGATCCTCCTTTTCTGACGATCATGTTGCTCATGCTGTAAGTAATGGCATCATCATCCAAGAAAGCTTTTTATCATGTCTGATTCGGCCAGTACTTCAAGCTGGCAAATCATTGTGTTGTTATTCCATGGCCTGATTGTGTCGAAGAGCATATGACATTAGGGCCTTTTGCGCCACCATTCGCCTTCTACCAGAACGAGGTTCCTCTCACTTACCTTGTTACCGATCACCTGACTTTCTCACACCTATTAATTGGAATTGACTAAGTAAGAGAGCACATAGGATTTTCTTCTACGGATACTTCTACTGGAAAATGGTTCAAGTTATGGGAGGAGAAAATAAAAAAGAAACTTCATTGCTTGGGTTTGGAAAGCCTAGTGGCCCTCTCGAGAAGAATGAAAGCTTGTGACCCCAAAGTTTGTGCGAGTTTAATCCCTTTATGGAACTCGAGATTAAATGTTTTCTTTCTTCCCAAGGGGCCCATGACAGTCACTATAGAAGTCATTTGTTTGCTGACAAACTGCTATACATCGGGGATGACTATTCGTCTCCACAAAATTGAAGATAATGAATTCAAGTGTCAAGATAATAAGATCCACAATACCGTCAAGTGACATATGGAATTGTTCAACACAAAAGGAGTCGATGCATGGGGACCGGAGTAGGGATTCAAATTTTATCTCGAGTGGCTGAACAAACACATTTTTTGTTGTCCCGGGAAGCAAGTTGATGTTTATTTGTTCTTGGTCAACAACTTCTTAGTAAAAGTTAATTGCAGAGTAGCCTTCGCACCAATCCTATTCTAGTTGTTATACAAGAGCCTTCGATGTGCTTCCAATTTCGTGCCGAGGAAGGGTTTTCCAACTTACCCATCGGGAGGACCAATATGCTTACTACACTTGTGGGCACACATCTGGCTTCCACACCACACCACTTTAAACAAATCAGTCCTTACTGGCGAAAGATGTATCGGGCTCGACTTAGCCCTTCACTCATGTAGTGACCACATCAATTGGTCTTCTAAGACCACAGTCGCCCTTATGCACGGGCCTTCTAAGATCACAGTCGCGCTACCACCAACAAGGTTTATTCTTTTCAAGTCCATCTCTTAGAACGTTTCCACCGGGACAAAGTCTTGATGCCTTGAAACCTCATGGGGGTAGACATAAATAACTTCATATTTGAGGTGTACAATCCTCAGCTATGTGCTCGACAACTCGGGCTTATCTAGGGAACCAGTGTTCCCTTCTGAAAATCATACAATAATTTCATCCATGGAAAGACATCAACGATGCCGTTTAAGAGAGTGGATGAAGTCATGTCTCGGGTCGAGCTGTCCCCAATTGAGTTTCCCTTCTTGAAGAACTCTGAGATCTATGCCACTGAGCTATTCATGTGCGAATGGACAGTAACGTGGCCTGATATGCGGGATTTTATGGCCGTTTTCAATGCTCCCTTAGATGACCTCCATGTTCATGGACTTGAACTGGAGAGAAGTTATATGATAATAATATAAGATGATATTCTTTGTTAATGCTCGGTCTAAATCTGTCTTTTACTGCAGCCATGGTAAAAATCGAGATGGGGATTCTTCCTCCCAATGCTGCATCTTTTCAGGCTCTTCTAGAGCAAATTAAGAAGAAACACACGACTCGGACTATCAAAGCGTAGGTCGAGGTTAATGATCTCATGGAACAGATCCCGAAGAAAAGCAAACCAAATCTTAAGAAGATCGTTCCTCGAGACAAGACCTCACCTTAGATGAGGAAGAAGAGATACCTCTAATCAAGAGGCAAAAACGGCTCGTTAGGAAACAAATGCAACCCCGAGGCAGCTTGGAGCACCTCACGATGTCGCAGAGGATCTCGAGCCCGGGGTAGTGCCATAAGGGGCCCCTTATGTTAAAATGGAGAGTCTTGAGAGAGCTCATGCCTCATCTCCCTCGAAGATGTCTTCTCCTACCAAGGATGTTAATCCAGGCACTTTACTTTTGTTTGGTAAATTCTTATTTTGTTCTTCTTATTGTTCTCAACTCTCGTGATGCTAACAGAGGTCAACGCCGCGATGTAGCCTTTCTTTTTCTCGAGATGGAGTTCGTGGATACAAAGGAAACCCCTGACACTAAGACTATCATGAAGCACATACAAGTAATTCTTAAGTAAATTGGATGTTTCCTTCTTGCCCCTATGCTAAAAGGCGCTTAATGAAGCCTGACATTCCTCAGGAAATCCCTGTAGCACCTAGCAAAGCATCCCAACAATATCCTATCTAGAGAAAAGAGGTAATAGGGTTTCTCAATTACTGTTTGGTAAAACTTCATTTACTTACAAAGTCAATCTTCAGGAGTCGGACGTGGAGCAAACTGGGTGCTTCTGAGCAGGCAAGTGCTGCTGTAACAGGAGAGGATTCTCTTGCCAGTGATCCATAGGAGATTGTACGTTGGCTTATTGAGTTATTATTTACTACCTTTTCGTACATTTATCTCCACGTTCATTTACTTTAGGAGATAGAGGAGATGAATTTGCGTCTTGAAGCAAATGAGATAAAGCTACTCGTTGAAGCACCTTCGACACTATGTCGAGACAAAGTTCTTCTCGAGGTATGATCGGTAAAGATGCACCTTAAGTTTTAATTACTATAACTTCGTAGCTAAAACAAAGTAGTATTGGCAGAAAATTCAGATTTCAGCGACTACACGCTCTCCAATCAGTGTGAGTGACTCTGACCCTGATTCTGAGGATACTGAAGAAGCTAAGGGGAAGCTTTTCTCTTCGTTCGAGCACGTAGTGCCAAGCACAAATCTCAAAGAACAAAAGGGTTTAGAAAACGTTAACGACCTTCATATAGAACAATGCAAGGAAGACAGGCAATTCGTGATTGACTTCCTCTACGGTGTAGTCCCATATGATGAAGTCAACTTTGAGAAGTTTGATGCTGCAATACAAAGGATCGAGAATTCCCCCCTCTTGACAAGTGATCAACTCCTAGCTTGTAAGCTGCTCATGGAATCATATTGGACGCGTTGGTCTGACTATGAGGAAAGCAAGAAGCTCGAGACAGGCCTGTCGAGACACAAACTGAGTATGAGTTAAGCAGTATGCGTGTTCAAACAACGTCTCGATAGCTGTGATGAAGGAGATGGAAGAACTATCCAAGGAGAGAGAAGTTATCTCTCTCTCCTTATTCGAACTCGGGAGGCGCGAGGTGATTGGTCAAAGATGATGAAAAGAATCGATCCCCATGGTAAAGAAGTTGTAGTTGCAGAAGCCGTACTGAAACGAGTTGATCTCCGAAGCAACATCACAACGATCTAGGAAGATCACGTACTAGTTGAATAACTACAACTGTAAATTCTAAAAATATAAAAGACAGAAAGGACGATGAGGAAGACACGATCAACTCCATAAATCCAGAATTTGTCTAAGTTGGTATACAGGATTTACTTTCTTCACCTGCGTCCTGAAATAGTGTCCATCATCATATTCACTACACCCGGCCAACGATTCACCAAGGTAGATTCCATTAAAGGAATTTGACGTAGCCGTTGTTCATCCGCTGCCGTCCGTTAGGAGCACCTTGTCGTTGTTTTCATGTCCCTTTCGTTGTATTTTCGTTCAAGTTATATATGTAAGTGGTGTAAAATCTTGAACTTTGTAATTCAACACTGTTTTATTAATTCAAATATTTATTTAATGTTCATTTTACTTTCTTTTACTTTACGACGACCACAAATCACTATAAATTCGATACGTGTTGTGGGGGAACATATTCCGCACCAGCACGTTTTTGGTGACCACAATAGGAGTAAATTTATTAAGAATTCACTGAGCTTCTTAAAAAGATGCTTTGTGTTAAAAGCGAGAAAAATCCTACAGAGGTTGACCTTAATTATATATGGGAAATTAATGAAAACAAGACTGAGGGTAATCAGGATGTGCTCATAGGGCCTCTGTTGGCTTGCTTATTCTGCTACTGATTTTGTAACTAAACAAAAGTTTGGTAGTGCTATAAGAGAATTGAAATTGGAGTTAGCCGAGAGTCATAGCGAACTGACAATGCGAATGGACGAAAAACATCAAGAACTTATAGATATGATAAGTATCTTTATAGTGATATATCTGAGCAAAAGAATAAAACATTAGGAAAAAATCATTTATGGGAGACGCTAGGGCTTCTGGAAAGCAGAAGGTTAATAGAGGTCTTTATAATGAGTGTGCTAAGTCACATCCTGGGAATTCTAATGAAGCGTTCAAAGATGGTGTGGGCAGTTCAAAAAGTCCAATGCCTGAGCCTAACAAGAATGTAAATCCTACGTTCATAGATCTTGAAAATAATGTATACCCGGCTTACTCACCCCCAGGTCAACGTAAGGAAACTGAGAGGTTTTTATTATAAACCAAAGGAAAGCAAGATCAATCTAAAAGCGGGTCCTAACCCTGTTTTCGACTTGAGCGGGCAAATTGCTCGAGTTGTAGCCTAGATGATCCCAGATGCAAGGACTGAAGATGTGTGGCTATATAGGACTCCAATTCTTGACTATATAAAACGTGGGATAGAGATACCTCGAGGATATAGGATTCCCAGCTTTACCTTGTTCTCGGGAGAAGGTGAAATGACTCTTGTAGAACATATAACTAGATTTACTCATCAGATGGGGGAAATGTCAAATAATGATATGTTAAAGCTTAAACTATTTCCTAATTCCCTAACTGGGGACGCATTTGGCTGTTATGAACACTAAAATCTCACGGTGAAATATCAACGTACAAATCATCTTATGAAAAGAAATGTAACGGGTTTTGTATCTAGTCACTACTGTTGCACGTGATTCCTCTGATTCAATCTTCGAAGAATAACGGTCGTGAATGGTGATCCTGAGCTATGGCAGAATTTCAGTAGAACTTCGGGATGAAATATTAACGACGTCGTCGGGGCTTATGACCTTGATCCAACAGCACTTCGGTAGCTTGGTGAAGCCTTTGGGCGTGATCCGGCAGAGCTTCGATAGCTTGATGAAGTCGTCGGGGCCTTTAAGCGTGATTCGACAGAACCTCGGGGCGCGTTGCAGAAGAACACCGGGGCGATGGACGTCGGCAGAGCTTCGATGAGCAAGAGGTGGCGAGAATCATCAAGAGCTCCAAGAGTCTTCTCTCCACCAATGTGTGTGTATGATGTTATGCCTTGAGGCGGTCTCTATTTATAGGGCTCCAAGGCTGCTTTAAATTAGGAAGCTGGTCATCTCATATTAGGTAGCTTCCCGTGGACCGGGCTATGGGCCAGGCTTGAACTTGGGCTTAGTTTGGATCAAAATAATTATGTTTCGGTTGGGCTTGTAACCATTTTGTGAACTTATAAGAATACATGGATTGAGCCTTCCCTTCCTTCACGGCCCGAATGCTTGGCATTTCATGGATTTAGTGTTTATGGCCTCTTTACAATCAATACAAATTAGACTTAATATGGGCCCGTGTTATGATGACACTATAGACAAAAATTTAATGGCTACAGCTGGTATTCGAGATTTCTCCCGAATTCCATCTTAAATTGGGTTGAGATGCAGACTTAGTTCCTCAAAGCATTTGATAAAATAGATTCAATGACTTCTCTAGCAGAGATCATGAAAATGAAACAGCTACCCAGAGCAAGTTCTGCTTTGTTTCTAGTAAAATTTAGGAGAAATCTACTAAAGTGCACAACGGCCTTGGCTGAAAGAGATCAACTCGAGATACCGCAGAACGCCCTGTCACTAGAGATAAGGAAGAAATTCCAGGGAGAACGTTTTTTAGACTTCCATGATCTCATGAGACGAGCAACTAAGTATCATAACCTCTTGTTAGAAGAGTTCCATCCAGTTAGAAATTGCCAAGTAGAACCTTGGGCCAAGATTGATGTAGCTGAGTTCATAAAAGGGGAACCAACAATGTGCGAACCCATAGTAAAGAAAAACTCTAAAGCTTGAGTTTCTAAAAAATCTGACGAGGAAAGGAAATTCTCTTTTGACATAGACCAGATGGATAAAATCTTTGATTGGTTGCACCAGAAAGGGCGCATAAAACTTAGCCCTAGGCATAAGTTGCCACAGAATGATCGAGAAAAACGTAGGAAGTATTGTAAATGGCATGGAACGTTTACTCATGCGACTCAAGAGTGCATACATTTTAGAAATCTGATCCAGGACTTGATCGGGTCAAAGGAGTTGCTATTTGCTGAATTGAACGAGTAGAGTATCGTAGATGATAATCCCTTTAATGAAGAGCATATAATTTATATGTATTCTCTCGAGTATCAAAATAAGTGTTCTAAATGTAATGTTGATGAGGATACTTCTGCATTTTACCTTGAGACTGACGTCCGTAATACATTGCAAGGAATCAAAGTGTCTAGAGGTACCGTTGTTGCTAATGGGCTCTTCAAGCGCTTGGTCGAGAAGAAAGTGGTGAACTGTTCGGTTCGAGAAATTCATGATGGACATTGCCACTGGCATCTGGATTCCACCCACACTACGGATAAGTGCCGCAACTTTAGCAGATACTTGCAGATGAACAAAGAGAGTTTGTAGTATGATTTAACCTAGCTCGAGGAGGTGGCAATGGGAATGGTGCCATCGTATTCTCGCTTCACCCCAGGGCATCCTTCAGGGAGCTCTTCATTCGAGTCTGTAAGGCATGAATGTCGACAGAGGTACTATGATGAGATGGTGATCAAGTCAGCAGGCCTCGTGTGCACGAACGAATGAATGATCATGGGAAAACTCACTTGCCATTTGAGAGCAGGTTTTAGACAAGCATCCGAGGAAGGATGTCCTGGCTCCTGATGTTGACAAAATTGAGAAAATATCTACTGTAGCAAAAGAGAAGGAGATAGCCCAAATCAATCCAAAGATGATTCAGGAAAGCCCGCAAATTGCCCGCTTCCTCGAAGATGGCATGCTTTTTGAGAAGCGCAAGCTAATTGGATCGAACAAGTTCCTTATCCCACAGATGTGCAAAAGTTGGTTCAGATGTCGACCAATGAAGAAATTGAGATCAAGCTCAAAAGCGATATCACATGTAACCTTACCTCAAACTTTATTGATGCTATGGTGATTGAGCTTAATATGCAAGAAATTCGGGGTTATGATCCCGAAATAAAAGATTTTGTTTACATCAAACGCCTGTTACGAGTCTCGGGCGAATTGTGAGAGAGCTTGTGAAGGATCCACAATCAGAATGGCAGCAAGTTTGTAGGAAAGAAGTGATTCCGAAGGTGGTACGTAAGAGAATTCTAAGACGTACACGGAGGGAAATCAAAAGGAGCAAAAATGTTTCGCCAAGAGAGGTAGGCGAGCCTCGAGATGGGGTGCAACAAGTAGAAGGTGATGAAGAGTAAGATTATGATGAATATGTGGATTACACACCAATACAGGAGGGGTCCCCTTGTGAACACCAAGAAGACGGAGATCCCAAGGTGGCTTGTAACGTGGTCAAGTTACCCACATGTTTCTTGAGAGAAGGTAAAAGAATCATGCTTGCTAATGGTGCAACACGCAAGGTTCCTAGGCCAGGTTATAGGTATCCAAAGGATCCCCGTTCCATTGGTTCGAGAAACCCTCTCTCGGGATGAGGTAACATATTCATTCTATGTGCATCACGACAGACTTCGATGGAGTAAGGATGAATAAGGTGCTAGTCGATAATGGAGCTACGATCAACATCCTTCCCTTTGTGACTTTTCTTGCAATGGGCAAAGAAAGGTGGCAACTGACAGCTACGAGAATGTCAATCTCCGCCTTTAATAGGAAGAGGTCACAATGTATGGGAGTGTTTTCAGTGAACCTCCAGGTCGGGAGACATAAAATGGAGACGGCCTTTTTCGTGCTAGATATAGCCTCGGCTTTCAACGCTCTCTTGGGTCGAGGTTAGCTCCATAAAGAGTTGATGATATGGCTTGATGATGAAATAGAACTTGTACTGGCTGATAAGAATCATTGTTCTGGTGAAACTAAGTCTCTATATTTTATTGCAAAACCCGAGAAGGAGAGACAAGAGAAGGACAATCATGAGAACTAGTTATTGAACCTTGAACAAGAGAAGGGCATAATTCATCAAGCTGAGGCAACGAGAGCTAAGCTTCCCATAGACCCGACTGGATGGGGAAGCGAAGAAGATGATACTCCTCGAGCAGGAGACTTCAATTCACTGTTCAGCTTTACTTTGAAGCTCCCGGGGATGAAGAGCTCGAGAATAAACTAGGCATGTTGGTACCTAAGGAAGGAATCCCCATAACTTGGATGGGTGAAAAACCTCGAGGAATGCCAGAAGGAAACATCATCTTCACTCAGGCAGGAATCGGGGTTAGAGATATGGAGGTCGAGGTTGACCGCTCTGGTCAAAATGGAGAAGGAAATTAGGATCAACAGAGTTGGGGCCCGGTAGACTCCTGCGAGAGGGCACATATGAAAATTGAAGATGAAGAAGAATTGGTCGATGTGCACCAAGGAGCCCATCCCATAATTTATTTAGGTTGTGAAGAAAAAGTGCGCTGCATCGCCCCTTTGTCATTTTCTTTCAATTCTAGGCCATTTCTAGGCGTATTTTCTTTACAACTCGTTAACGATAGTCGAGAAACCTTGTTTTCAGCATCAGATGCTTTGATTAATATTAATCTTGGTTCTGAAGAAAATCCTAGACTCACTTATATGAGTGTTATCTTATGCAGTGACTTAGCTTCTGCCTTGAGAGAAGTTTTACATGAATTCCGAGACTGTTTTGCTTGGAATTATGTGGAAATGCCGGGACTAGATAGATGTCTGGTAGAACATAAACTCCCAATTCGAGAAAATTTTAAACATGTCCAACAAGACCCACGAAGAATGGTGGGAGAAGTAAGTAAGCTCGTGTATGGAAGTAAGAAAACATTTTCAAGCCGGGTATATTAGGACATCTTGATACACAGAATAGATCTCGAGCATCATTCCTGTGGTGAAGAAAAATGGCAAGATTCGAGTGTGCATAGACTTTCGATATTTAAACAAAGCAACTCCAAAAGATGAATATCCCATGACAATAGCCGATGAACTAATTGACAAAACAGCAGGAAATGTTATTAGGTAATTTATGTATGGTTACTCATGATATATCCAAATCTCTACGTTGTCCAATTGATATCTTTGAGTGGGTAGTAATGTCATTTACTAGTGTACATTTGGAGTTCAAGCTGGGCAATTCCTCAAATTTCTAGTGCATTAAAAAGGGATTCAAATTGATCCAAGTAAAATCAAATCAATACAAGAGTTGTAGCTTCCGAGAAACAAGAAAGAATTACAAGCTTTTCTTGGATGAGTCAATTATTTGAGATGGTTCATCGGAAATCTAGCAGTAAGGAAAGAGGCCTTCACAACATTATTGAGGGAAAGAACAAATATGTCTAGATAGATAAGCATGAGCAGACGTTCGAGAAGATCAAAGAGTATCTGATGATGCCTCCAATCTTAGCTTCTCCACAACTCGGAAAGCCTTTCATCTTATATGTAGCGACAAACGCTACCATGATAGACGCTCTCTTGGCTCAAGAAGATGATCAGAAGAGAGAAAGAGCTGTGTTTTATTGGTATAGTACGCGACTTCAGAATGTTTGTATTTATTGGTATATTACGCGATCACGAAATTGAGACACTATATAGGAAGTGGTGAAGTGTATGTGGTCTCAAAAGCACAAGACTTGAAGACACTTTTTGAGAGTCCTCTGCTTACTAGGAGAGTTAGGAAGTGGTGTTAGGTGCTTTCTACGTATGGCCTGAAGTTCAAACCTAAAAAGGCGGTTAAAGGACAAGTTTTTATGGATTTCTTGGCAGAATACTCGAGTGAAACTTTAGTGGATCAAGAAGAGGAAATGCAAGAACTATGGGAAGCCTGGTTCGATGGGTCGTCAACGAGACTTAGAGCTGGGATTGGAATCATGATAAAATCACCAACAGGTATCGAGGCTAAGTTTGCCTTTAAATTAGCCAAACATGCAACTAACAACTCTGCCGAGTATAGCACACTCATTGTTGCATTGGATACTTTACTCGGGAGCGGAGTAGTGAATCGCAGTTTCACATAAACCACGTAAATGGTCTAAGTCCGTGTCACATGCAGGAATTGAAAACATACATGGTTATAACTCAACAATTGATCAAGAAGTTACAGCAAGTCACCCTGGAACATGTGTGCCGACAAGATAATGCAATGGCTAATTCGCTGGCCCAGCTAGCATCTACCTATGAATTGAATGATTCGTTGTAGAAAGAAATAGGGGGAGCTATTCCTGAGATAAGTTTACCCACCATTAAGGAAAAAGAGGGTGAGACCACTTTGAATCATGAGGTAGACGTTATGAGGGCAAATGAAGATTGGAGAATATCGTACATCAAATTCTTAGAGAACCCCATCTCACAGGTCGAGAGTAAAATTAAATTGGCAGCTAGGCAATATGTACTCTTGGATGGCCTGCTATATAAGAAAACTCGAGAAGGCGTTTTGTTGAGATGCGTCAATATGGATGAAGCTACACCAATTATGTTAGACACATACGAAGGGATGTGCGGAACTCACAAGTCAGGAGTAAGTATGCACTAGATGGTTCAAAGACATGGATTTTATTGCCTATATATAAAGACGTATTGTATCGAAATGACTAAGGGTTGTATGAAATGCTAGAAATTTGAACCTATAACTCGAGCTCCAGCAATGGAATTAAATCCAGTAACACAACAATGGTCATTTAAGTCTTGGGCTTTAGATATAATCAGGGAGATTAGACTTCACTCGAGTAATGGGGACGCCTACATATTGGTAGCCACAAACTATTTTACCAAGTGGGTAAAGGTAAAAGCTTATCAAAAAATAGATGAAAAGGAGATAATCGAGTTCATCATGGATAATATCATTTTTCGTTTTAGACTTCCACACGACATAGTAGTGGATAATGGAATTGTGTTCAATAGAAAACAAATGCAGGAATTCTCGAGAGAGTTTGATTTTATCATCAACAACTCTTCACCATATTTTCCACAGTCTAATGGCCAAACAGAGTCTACAAATAATCATATTAAGAATGTAGTCCAGAAAATGATTGAGAATAACCCTAGGAGGTGGCATGAAATACTTCTCGAGACATTATGGGGTTTGAGGGTCACTAAGACAGATAGTACTAGGGAAGCGCCTTATAACCTGGTATATGGGCAAGAAGTTATTGCGCCTACCGAAGTAAAATATAAATCCTTTCGAGTTAATCAGGCAAGGGAAAACACAGGTCGAGAAGGGAACAATCCTAGAGAACCTGAGACCTCGAGAATCTACGTACAAGAGCAGCAAATGAAATGGAGGCCCAAAAGAGAAGAATAATGAAGCATTATAACAAGAAAGTTCATTCTAAAACTTTCAAGGAGGGAGAGTTGATATGGAAAATTATTCTCCCAATAAGCACTCGAGATTATTTTCTCGGAAAATGGTCACCTAATTGGGAAAGTCCGTTCTGGGTTAAAGTGGTGTTCCCAAAGAACCTATATCGTTTGGCTGACCACAAAGGGCATTCACATGAGATGAAAACTAATGGGAAACAACTATTTGGAAAACTAACAAAGAAGCCTCAAAGTGGAGATTCCCGAGTTTGTGGATGTAGTTGGAAGAGTAAGATATTTCTTTAGAGAAAAAACCATTAGATACTAGGTCCCCATTATATAGGAAAGAGCAATATTTAGAAGAGAACAACATGATATTTCATTTTCGAATGTTTAGGCGATCAACATAGGCATCATCTATTATTCGGTTCGCACACCCTGTTAGAAAAAGCAATAAACAGGCACTTCTTCTCTTGAGCCATCCATGATCAGGATGCCCGAACACGGGGAAAGAACTCTTCACTTTATCTACAACTTCTCTCGTAGAAAACCGAAGCATAATGAGGGCCATGAATCCCTCCATCTCCGCAGATGGCCAACTGACAAGCCAACTCCCAGGCATCTGAATAGTGTTCTCCTTCCTTTCGAAAGGTCATCTAACGGAGAGGAGGAGACGAGTTGCAACATGCCTGGACGAAAAAGACCATAAGACGCCATGAGGAGCTACAAGCCTAAGGTTGTGAACCTAGGCTTTCAAGAAACCAAAGGTTGTGAAGAAAGACTTTGAAAACAAGAAGAGGTTTAAGAAAGAAGAGTTTTTGCGAAAGAAGAACGACATCTCGACAAGACATGTTTGGTATGAATATGTCTGCTCTTTCATATAGAGATCAACTTTATTTATATCCAGATAAAAGGCACGATCAATGAGAGTCCTGTGAGCAGCATGAACAAACTGCAGAGAATATTGTAAATTGTTGCTGTATAGGGAATCTTAGTAGCCCTAACATACAGTATTAAAATTGTTCAAAGGAGAAGGGAATAAATATTGCAGACTATCATGAAACATCTCAGAAAAGTTGAAAACATTTTAGGAAAAGAAAGTTTAATGGAATTCAAAGCATTGAATATCACTAAATGTCATTAAAGACAAAAGAAAATTCATTTTGGTTTGGGCTGAGAGTCAATAAAACGCTTAACAAGCTCTAAGCAATGCTCTAAGCATTAGAATAGGTTCAGCCAACACAACTTCCCGCCTAGGATTGTCATTCGGTTCTGTGGCAACTAACTTAATAACTCGAGTATTCTCGAGTTAAGACAAGGAATTTAAAAGAACTTTCACCCGCTTGGGATGACTTTTGCGCTCAATCTTGGCATCTAAGAGGTTGAGCTCATGTTGGACTTGAGCTTCTGCCAACTCACGCTGAGGTTCAATTTCTAGGGCCTTGTGTCTAGTGTCTCGGTCAAGCTCATAGTCATGCCGGTGAAGCTTGTAACGTTGTCGAGCAAGGTTGCAGGCAACGATTTGATCCGCCGTCACTAGAGGGGAAAGGGCAATCCCTTTCAACGCAACTCTGTAGTGTTCAAAGCTATTCTTCGTGTACATGATGACAGTGTAGAGGAAGTCAATCACGAATTGGAAGTCCACTTGAAACTGTTGAACATTATCCAATGGTTCTTCATTAACCACCTCCTTAGGAATGAAGCTGTCGTCCACGAGGTTTTCATTTATGTCTACTAAACTGGAGGTTGAGAACCAAGACTTCACTGAAAGGACAAACAAATAGTTAGGGAAATCCTAAGATTAGAAAGTTTATATGGAAAACATATTATTTACCACGGTAGGAATATTCTCTCAAGATAAACCATCTAGAATGTCTTCAGAAGACGACTTCACGACATTTACTATTTTTTCTACAGCAGATGGTCTAATTTCACCAGTACCGACAGGATGGACGTCAACAAACTCCTTCATTCCTGCCTAGTCGATGCCTCGAGTCGGCCCATCATTCTCGAGTGGCGAAACATCTCAAGTTTCTAGAGCTGGTACATTGTTTTGAGCTTCCTTAGCGCTTTCAGGAAGTGAAGCATCCCGAGTCTCCAAAGCATCCCGATTGTACGATGTCCCAAGTTGCCTCAATACCGTCAGGAAACAAAGGACCTTGAGTTCTTAAAGCATCTCGAGTTTCTATTTCAGCTGTCCCAGCATGCAGGGCGATCTGTTTCATTCTCTAATGGAAGGAAAATGAGAAGTCACAAATTCCTAGAAATGAGAATTTGAGAAGAAAGAATACCTCATCTTCTTGGATTCTAGGAGCCATTACCGCGGGAATTTATTACCAACTAATTCCCCAACCTAGTGGTGGGGCTATTTGGTTTTAATAAAATAGTGGGAGAAAGTCCTTTATTACTATTCACAAAAAGTATTATTTAGTTTACTTGCTGTAGATGCTTCGAAATAATCCTCCATGGTGGCCAAACTACCTACACTGGTATTGAAAGCTTAATATTGTACTGAAATAAGAAAGAAAGTTTCATGTACTAGATTCTAAGCCACTATTGTGTACATTGCAGAGAAAGACATGAAACAAAAGATTGTTTCAAATGAAATGTTGGTGAGAAATACCAACAAGAGAATGAGCACAGGGAAGTTCAACCCCAAGGTTAAGAAGCCAAAAGTGTCTGCACACCCCGGTCAAACGGCCAAACTGAAAAAGGGCCAATAGATTCCCTAATCTGATGAGAAATAAGTTATATGCTTTGACTGTGGCAAGAAAGGCTATTGGAAAAAAATTGATATATCTTTCAAATGAAAAATAGTAGTGAACAGGTGTTTCAGGGACTAAATGAATGCAGACGGCTGTCCAAGGGTGAGATAGACCTACAAATGGGTAATGGAGCAAAGGTAGCTGTATTAGCCGTAGGAACTTATAAAATATGTTTGCTTAGTGGACTTCTTTTGAAACTAGAAAAATGTTGTTATGTTCCGAGTTTTTCTATGAACATCATCACTTTATCCAGTTTAGACACCAAGGGTTTTGTTTTTTGAATTTAAGGAGAAGATGTGTTCCTTTTATCAGAATGATGTTTTCTATGGAAATTGATCATTCAACAATGGTTTGGATGCTTCAAACTTACATGAGCCGATACATTGCATTGAGAATAAGAAACAGAAATCGTGTGACTCAAACCCAACTTACCTTTGGCTTTGTAGACTTAGTCATATAAACGAGAAGCACATCGCTGAGCTACTCAGTGATGGGTATTTGGATTCATTTGAATTAGAATAAATAGATACATGCGAAGCTTATTTACAAGGTAAGATGACTAAGAAGCCTTTTACCAAAATCGGTGAAAGAGTGAATGAATTGTTAGAACTCATACACAATGATGTGTGGGGACCATTGTCGGTTTAGGCTAGAGGAGCTTATTTCTACTTCGTGACTTTTACCGATGATTTTAGCATATATAGATATATCTATTTAATGCGGTAAAAGTCAGAAACTCTTGATAAGTTTGAGGAGATTAAGAATTAAGTAAAAACTCTACTTAACAAGAAGATTAAGATTCTTCGAAGTGATCAAGGGGATAAGTATCTTAGTCAAGAATTCATTGATTACCATAAGGAGTCCGGCATAATTTCACAACTCACACCTCCTCGAATGCCAGTATGGAATGGTGTTTCCGAAAAGAGAAATGGCACACTCATGGATATGGTTAGATCAATGATGAGTCATGCAAGTCTTCCATTATCATTTTTTAGGGTTATGCCTTAGAAATGGCAGCATACGTGCTTAACTTCCAACCAAAGCTGTAGATAAGACACCGTATGAGTTGTTGTTTGGTAAAAAACCAAATTTGTCTTATCTAAAAATATGGGGTCGCGATGCTTATGTGAAGAACGATAGTTTTGATAAGCTTGCGGTAAGATCCATTAAAGGTATGTTTGTAGGTTATCCCAAAGAAACAAAGGGATACTATTTTTATATTCCAAGTAAACACAAAGTTATTGTTGCTCGATATACTACCATCGTAGAAAGAGAGTTTATTTCTAAAAGGGTAGTAAGAGTAAAATAAGTCTGGAAGAAATTTCAGACTAAACAGACAGGTTGGAAGATGAACTGATGGATGAGGAGATTGTACCGCAAGTACAAGTAACTTCACAACCAAAATCTGTTCAAGAAACGCAAGATCTACGTAACTCTACGAGAGTACATCGAGAACCCGAGAGATATGGGTGGATCATAACACAACATGAGGATGTACTACTCATCGAGAATGACGAACCGTGGACTTACGAGGAAGCTATTGCTTCAATAGATTCCGAGAAATGGCTAGAAGCCATGAATTTCAAAATGGACTCCATGTATACTAACCAAGTCTAACCAAGTTTGAGAGTTGGTAGATGCATCAATTGGGGTACAACCTATTAGATGCAAGTGGGTCTTCAAGAAGAAGATCGACATGAAAGGGAATGTTAGTACTTATAAAGCAAGGCTAGTGGCAAATGTTTCACTCAATGTCAAGGGATTGACTATGATGAAACATTTCCATCGGTTGTTATGTTGAAGTCTATTAGGATTTTACTTGCTATTGTAGCTTACAAGGGTTACGAGATCTAGCAAATGGACGTAAAATAACTATTGTCCTAAACAAAAGGCTAGAGGAAGAAGTGTACATGGTACAACCTCCTGGTTTTATAACGTCCGAGAATACATATAAGGTATGTAAGTTGAAGAGATACATTTATGGATTAAAGCAAGCTTCTCGAGGCTGGAACATAAGATTTGATGAAGCAGTCAAGGATTTTGGCTATCAAGAATTCGGTTGAACCTTGCATTTATAAAAAGGTATTGCAAAATTGACTATATACTTCTTATTGACAATGACATGTTCAGCCTAGAATCTACAAATGATTGGTTGAATAAGTGTTTTGCAATGAAAGATCTTGGGGAAGTTAATAATATCTTGGGTATTAGAATATACCAAGATAGACAAAGAAAACTCCTTGGATTAAGTCAAAGTACATATATTGACAAGATACTACAGAGATTTAGCATGCAAGATTCCAAGAGAGAATTTTTGCCTATGTCACATGGTATATATATATCTCTAAGGGGATGTCCTCAAACACTATTGGATCCATTATGTATGCCATGATATGTACAAGACCTGATGTCTCGTATGCTTTGAGCATGAAAGGTAGATATCACGGTGATCCTCAAGAGGGTCGTTGGACAACAGTCAAGGATATCCTTAAGCATCTAAAAAGAACAAAAGGTATGTTCTTGGTCTATGAAGGAGGTGATAAATTGGTTGTTAAAAGATATACTAATGTCGGTTTCCAGTCAGATAGTGATGATATGAAATCACATCTTGATTGGGCGTTCTGTCTAAATAGGCAGCTGTTTTTTGGAAAAGTTCAAATCAAGAAACATTTGCAGATTCTACAGCACAATCCGTGTACATTGTAGCTTCGAAAGCGACAAAAGAAGCTGTTTGGATCAAAAACTTCATAACTGAACCTGAAGTGGTTCCTAGTAATCATGATTCAGTTTTGTTATACTGTGGCAATAATGATGTCATAGCACAGGTAAAGGAACCTAGGTCTCACCAGTGATCCAAACATGAACTAGAAAATATCACATCTTCAAAGAGATTGTTCAGAAGGGTGATGTGTTGGTAAGTTAAGTAGATACTAGCGAGAATATCACAGATCCATTCACTAACGCCTTACCTCAGCAGAAACATGAGTCCCATGTGAGGAGTCGAGGACTAAGAGTTCATACTGCTTGGTAAAAGTGCAAGTGGGAGATTGTTAGTGTGTACACATATGTGCCAAGATACTTTGTAATATATGTGAATAGTTCTTAATAAAGGCAATATTTACTGTATACTAATTAATTTTCTGCTCGTAATTAATTTATTATAAAGTCCCATATATTGGTTATTTGTCAATTTAAATTTGTCCTTGATCGGATAGATGTTTCTAGGGGACTTGAACATCTAGATTAACACTGAGTATAACTCAGGACGAGTTAGACCGATTGATGAATATCCAAGTTATACTTGGGGATGCCCAAGTTAAGGGCTACATTGGATACGACCCGTTTATAAAGAATACCACATGTTAAGCGTCATTGGTCACTTCTCTTGTTGAACGAGTGTAACTGATCTCCTGACTTGAGACCTTTATTTATTCTATGCGTAGAGTTATGCGCTTTGATGCTGTTAAAAGCAATCTTTGATCGAATTGTGAGTATTACAGTTATTGGGTGTATGGCGAAGCGTAGAGAGGATAGTGTTGAGTTAATATAGGATTCATCGCTCTCTTGGATTAGAGAGTTGACATCCTGGCATCTTTATTGAGATATTAGTGATTATAAATACGCGACTATGAAGGAATATTTATCATTCAAGTTAAGATCTATTATATCTCATAAATCAAGTAAAACGATTAATTCAGTGATGACGCACAATGCACTGAATTAATCAGGAAGTCGATGAGATGAAGAGATTGAATTACATAGAAATTAATTTAACATGGTTTTGGTTCATGATCAATATTCTATTACGTTGGGTGGCTGATAACAATTACTAGGCGGTTATCGTAGTCTTTATATGGATATACACTACCTTCGTATATAGAACATGGGGGATCGCATGCAAAAACACGCCGACACATACATTGATTATTTAATTTTAGGCCAAATTATCAAATATAGCCTAAAGTTTAATTGTTTTTTCTGATTTAGCCTAAGTTTCGAAAATATCTCATTATATCCGGACGTTACTCCATTAATTTAAATATGTCCTCAGTTAACAGAGCGTGACATGGCGTTGACGTGGCCTTTCTATTCCATCAACGCCACCGTTAATCTTTTTTTCCTCGAATTAAATAATTAAAATAACTAAGTTTTCCTAGAATTATTGCCTTAATTGTTTCTTCTCCAAAGGGTCTCCGTCCCACCCAGACCAAAACTCTTCCTCTTCATCCGAACAATCGGCTCATCTTGCTTCCCCCACCCCGACGGACATGTTTTCCCCGCTCGACGTTCCCGCCAACACTTGTCCCGCTCGATGTTCCGGCCAACGACTCGTCCCGCCCGACGTCTCAGCCGGAGCCCCATCTCGACATCTCGGCCAGAAGCTCCATCCTGCCCGACGTCCGATTTCCTGGCTAGAGTCCCATCCAGACATCACGCCCAGTGCTCTGTGCCAACCCCCGATTAGCCGGCCCCTGTTCGTGTGAAAAGGGAAACGCCCTAACCCAGACTAGATCTACCCTGTGATGTTGGACGGATGAATGGTGAGCAATCGTGGTCTTGAATGTCTCCTGGCAGTCATTTTTATGGTTTTTCAGAATAGTGCTTGTCCTTGAGATGTATTTTTTCAAGGAAAACTTGCTATTTTTGGGTCTGCCCAGTATATGGTTGTCATTGTTATGGTTTTCAAGAATGGGTCTTGAAGGTTTGAAGGTTAAGGAATATGAGCTCCTGCGAAGGAACTTCAGTGATACTGGCTGCTTTGGATTTGGTATCCAGGAGCACATTGATCTTGGAATCAAGTAATATAATTTTTCTGAAGCATTGTTCGTGATTGACCATGTTTCTGCTTGGCTGAGTCGGCACGTGATGCATGAAACGCCATTTTTCTTTTCGTTTTTAATTGAATGACCATACTTTTTCTGAAATTTGCAGTAAAAAGATGCCTGATTTTTAGCTTTATGATTCATTTGTTCCTTCAAACGCCCAGTATGCAATAATACGGGCCTTGAACGGCATATGATCTCAGTTGAATTGCGTACGGGGTCGGAGCTGTCAATTTGGGATTTTGGGTTAGATCTTAAGTAGTTACATGAGTATGAACAATTCAAATGCATTTAGGACCCCGACTTAGTGGATTAGATTCCGCGGTTTTGTTCCTCCGATTGGTAGAATTGTCCAATTTGATTTTCATAACAAAGGGAACGTTTCGTAATGGTTGAGAGATCACCTAGTTCCATGGCTTAGCATACTTGACAAGCCTTGGTCCTTTGGTTTATTCCAAGTAGGTTCTTTGTAATATATTGTTCATAATACAGTTTTTGTTGTTGATAAAATGTGCAAAGATAGTTTTTATTGTTCATTATTGTTGTTAGACATTCTTCGTAATATGTTGTTTATTGTTGTTATTTTATTTCATAAATGGAAAATGGACGTGGTAATCTTGTTCTCCATGTTGGGGGAAGACTTCACCTAACTGGTAGAGTTTCCTCTGTTGGTGGTAAGACAGTAAAGTATGATAACGTCGATGTTGATAAGTTAGGTTATTTCACAATCAAAAGTTTAGCTAGACAGTGTAGTTGCGAGCCTAGTAAGATGTGGTTCATCAAAACTGAGAGGAGTTTAGCTAAAGGTCTGATTGAGATATTCACTGATACACAAGTTAATGAGATGGTTAGTTTGCTGTTAGAAGGTAAGTGCATTGACATTTACAATGATGGAGATGAAATCAGTGATAGTGACACTAAATGTGACGAGGATGGTATGGGAGGGGATGAGGATGATGAATCCTTTGAAGATTGCGGTGGTCAGGATGAACAAAATGAATTGGACTTAGATAATGGAGATGTTGTTGGATATGAGTATGTTGATTTTGATGAAGAACTAGTTGTAGAACTTGAAGGTGATGATGATACTATTATTTCTAATCATAGGCATGTGGAAAAAATGTATGACCCCGATTGTAATCATAAGGGCCTGAAATTTGAGATTGGGTTGAGATTTGGTACCCTAGAACATTTTAGAGAAGCTGTTCAGGATTATGGGATTGTAAATGGTTTGAATTTGCGGTGGGCCAGAGTTAATAGTATTCAAATGGAAGTAGTATGTGAGAAAGGTTGTCCTTGGCAAGTCTATGCTAGCTGGTTACAACCTGATATGACCGTTGTTGATAAGGCATGTAATTTAGAGCATAAATGCACTCGATCTTTGACAAATAGACAGGCAACAGTGAAATGGCTCGCTCGAGAGTTCATTAGAATGAACAGACCTCTTGATACTATGATAGCGAGGGATGTGATTATTGATTTGATGGAGAAGTATTCTGCGAAGCTTAATAAGTTACAAGTGTATCGGGCGAAGTGGCATGCACAAAAGATTGTGAATGGGTCCATCGAAGAGCACTACAAAATGATCAGATCCTATATTGCGTATCTTGCTAAGAAATGTCCCGAGAGCCCTTTCAAGCTGGATCTTGAGCTAACCCCTGGATTAGGCTTTTCAACACCTTTAAGAGGTTTTACATGGGGTTTAGTGAGTTGAGGAAAGGAATGAGGCTTGGGTGTAGGAAGGTGGTAGGCTTCGACGGAACTTTTCTGAAGACAAACGCTGATGGGATTCTACTTTCTGCCGTGGGCCGAGATGGGAACAATCATATGTTTCCTGTAGCTTGGGCAGTGGTGGAGTGGGAGGATACTCAATCTTGGATGTGGTTTTTGTCTCTTCTTTTTCAAGATTTGATAGTTAATGATGGACAGGGAAGAACGTTCATTAGTGACAATCAAAAGGTAATGTACAACTTATTTTTTATGCTTCTAAAGTTGAAGATATTATACTATATGACATTCATTGATGTTGATGTATTTTCTGGAACGTGATAATATTGGGACTTATTCATACTGTTGCTGATCTTGTGCCTATGGCTGAACATCAAAATTGTGTAAAGCATGTATATGCCAATTAAAAAATGACGTATCGTGGACAATTATTGAAGAAGTGTTTCTAGAGTGTTGTTAAAAGCACTCATAAAGCTGCATACAGCAAGGCACTAACAAACATGGGTTTGTTGTCTCCCGAAACGGCTCAGGACTTTATAAAACAAGGACCTAAACATTTCTGCAAAGTTAACTTTTTCGCTTCTGACCTAAAAATTGTAGAGAAACATGGTTGGATAGTCCTCTTATGCATTATAATCCATTTTGAATTCATTATCAGGTGTTTTTTGCCACAACGGTCAAGTGCGATGCGACGAATAACAATCTTTGTGATACATTTAACAGTTACATTGCATTAGCTAGGACAAAACTAATTGTAGACATGGATGATATTAGAGCATCATTGATGGAGAGAATGTGTCATAATCATCGACTGTTTGAGGGTAGAGATGATGATATTTGCCCAGAAATTAGGATGAAGATTGAAAAATTGAAAATGAGTGCTGCCTTGTGGATTCCCAGACCTTCCATAGGTGATAAATTTGAAGTGGTTCGTAGGCAAGAGAAGTTTGTGGTGGACTTGGTGGCATGTACATGTAGTTGTAGAGAATGGGATTTGACTGGCATCCCTTGTTGTCGTGGTATAGCTTGCATAAATTTTATGAAGTATGATGTTGAGGCATATGTGCATGCATATTTCAAGAAACCGTACTATTTAATGGCATATAAGTATCCTTTGATACCTATGGAGGGTGAGAACACTTGGCCAGTAGACACGTGAGAGCCTATACAACCTCCACCATGTAAAGTGCGTCCAGGAAGACCAAAGAAGAACAGATAGAAGGGAGCAGAAAAGGAGCTAACGAATGCATACAAACTATCCAAAAAAGAGGGGAGGTTAGGTGCAGCCGCTGCAAGCTTTATGGCCATAATAAGAGAAGTAGTAAGACCTTAACTGGATGTGAAATAGGTCCATACGTTGGTCCGCGTAATGTTGTAGCTGGTGGTGACGTAGGTAACGGGATAAGTATGCTTTGTTGATAGTTGGTTTATCAATTTGTTACATATAGTTTCTCGAAAGTTGCTAACTACTTTTGTTACATGACAGGCAAAGGGACGAGGAGGAAGGGAAAGAAGAGGAAGGGGACGAGAATGAAGGAGAAGAGGAACCATTTTCCATTCTATAGCCCAAGTTGAATTGCGAACTCCAAGTCATGCTCAAAACTGCTTCAACTTAGGGGCATCTTAGATGCAAGAATCCTCCATTGCCGGACCTAGCATGAAAGTTTCTACCAACGTCATTAGATGATCGTTTGTGTGATCATACGGTTGTTTATCACAGGTTGTGTGGTAGTTGCAGACAGGTTGAATTTGCATTGAATGTTGCAGATGGGTTTACTTCAGCTTTGAATGTTGAAGTTGTTAACTAGCCTACTGTAACTCTATAAAACTGAATTGCTAAAATTACATATCCTTCTACGAATGAGCACTGTGAACTATCTGCTGCTTTGCTTTTATCTATTTCTCTCTAAAAACAATGGCATGTGCCTCGCTGCAACTAGACGATGTGTTGTTGCTAATTAAGAGAAAGAGACGGACTACAATGTCTTTGGTTACAGCAACACCACCTTTTTCGTTGTCACTTGGGTTCCCAACATCAGAAAAAAATGATGTTTCCAACCATTCCCGAAGGAGCAGCAGCCTACTGTGTGTATGCCTAAATTCTATCGGTTCCTAGACAAAAACTTGATATTTTTTTAGAACAGGAGCTGGAAGATGCATCTTCACGTATTCATCTGGAATCCTCGTTCGCCACAGCGACGTTGGCACGATCAGTCGGGATGACCATTAGTCGGGAACTTGCATTGATCCTTCTCTACTTCGGGAATTGCTTGGCCTATGAACGTCCTGGATAGAATTGTTACACACCTGGGCAGTGATTCACCGGCCAAACCATCCTGGGATCCCACCTTATTCTCAAACCTAGTGGCTTGGCTGATTGGCACTCCCGTAGGCTCATCTTGCACACACATTCTAGGGGACCCAGGTCAAGCGTTTCCCTTTTCATACGAAAAAGGGTTGGCTAAGTCGGGGGTTGGGACGGAGTACTGGGCAGGACATCTGGATGGGACTCTAGCCAGGACGTCGGACGTCTGGCGGGATGGAGCTTCTGGCCGGGATGTCGAGATGGGGCTTCGGCCAAGACGTCGGGCAGGACCAGTCGTTGGCCGGAACATCGAGCAGGACGAGTGTTGGCGGGGACATCGGGCGGGGCATACCTGTCCGTCGGGGTGGGGGAAGTAAGGTGAACCGATTGTCCGGATGGACAGGAAGTGTTTTGCTCTGGGTGGGGCGGAGTCCCTTTGGAGAAGAAAACGATACTGTGGGTGGGGTTGTAGAAAATTAGAGCAATAATTTTAAGAAAACTCAGTTATTTTAATTATTTGATTTGGGGAAAATAAGATTAACGGTGGCGTTGACGGAGTTGAAAGTCACCGTTAGCGCCATGTCAGACTCCGTTAACGGAGAATGATAACGGAAGACATTTAAATTAACGGAGTAACGTCGGGATATAAGAAAATATTATCGAAACGTTAGGATAAATCGGAAAAAACAATTAAACTTTAGGCTACATTTGATAATTTGGCCTTAATTTTAATATAAATTAGAATTAAACGATATAAATTTCTAGAATTAAAATTTGTTGGACTATAAAATTAATCTGAAATATCGGAAGTACAAAATCCTAGTGTTGAATTTAAGTTGGTACAATATCTCTAATTAATGGACAAAATTTATAATAATATAATTATTAAATTATATTATATTATTATAATATTATTAATATTATATCATTATTTTGATGATGGGATTACTCATCCCAGCTAAACATAGTAGCCTTGCTCCGTGTAATTAAATGATTTAATCTAATAAAAAAAACCATGGTGGTACCCATTGATTAAGGAATCTCACAATATAAATGGTGAGATTCGGACGATAAGGTGAGAGAGTTTGAAGAAATTTGCCATTTTAGTATGTGGGTGTTCTTCGGCCATGAAAGAAAAGAAAAACATTCAGCCACAGAAAAGAAGAACATTCGGCCAAGGCTTCCGAGGGATAGAGGAAAGAACTCCGAAGGGCTACGACTTGAAAGTGGGATGGAGTTGTTCGTATGACGTGTGCGTGTATATTTCTAGAGTAGTCATGTTTGGGACTCTAGAAGATGGCCACGTTGAAATGTTTGTAATCGTTTCAGGATTACGTGGTACGTTTTTTTAACATATTTTATTATTTGATTTATACGTATCACAACGATTCGGGACCATGTTTCGGACAATTTTCCCGAAATGAACTTCCGCCTGCGTCCGGGGGAACCCAACAAACCCGGCCTCTCTTCTCGGCACATTAGGCTCCCGACCACCACACTGGAGTTACAGTCGCCATTTGATACCCTCATAAGAAGACTTCGCACGCATCAACGTTACGGCATTAGTGACTCGCTGTAAACCTACTTCAAAACAACAACGGAAGGTACAATGCTAATGGGTGCTTTCTAAGGGAGACGAGAAATTGTACTAATCTCGCTCATCCCACACCCGATAAAGGCCTCCCTTTTCTTTGTGATTCATGTGATTTAGTAATTCCTAATTCTCGAACCTTAACGAATCTATACTATTTTTCTAACCTGAACTTAAAATAGGTTAGTGGCGACTCCTACATGTTTTGAAAATCTAAAGCGTTTATCATCAAGTGAGGATATCCATTTTAGATGGAACCAGTCACGGGATCCACTCGTGACAACAGTTATTTATGAACCGTCAAGATACTCACAACAACGGTACGAGGTTGTCAGTAAAACTTCTAAGATTCCTCACAGTTCCTTCATGTGACCCACTTTTAAAATTTTCATCATTATTACAAGGATTTTATTCGGGTTGCCGATATGCCTATAAATGAACTCAATCACTCGGCAAGATTCACACACATTTCCTTCCAAACTAAAATGTATGGCTCAGATGCTATTCGCTTCGAAATTTCTTTCCAAATCAAGAGCCTATATTCACAATCTTCAATCCCTAGAAAGCATATGTTCACAATCTTAGGCCAGGGGTCTTTCCTTTTATCTGTGCTCCATGGCTCAAGTGTGAAACTTAAGGTTTCCAGGTTTATGCTCACCTGATAGCTAGGATGTCGCTGATGGAGCCGGAGTGTGAGGTTGTGGTAATCTTCCTCAACATCCTGTGCTTCGGCCTCCTGCCAAAGGTACCAGGGTGGCCTTACGAGGAAGTGTCAACTCATGCGGATCCTTTGGGGGGACTGTGGAAAGGAAGCAAAGAGAGCGATTATCACCGCAATTGTGCCCAACGACCTTGTGTCCTCAACAATTCCCGTGATAATCAGATTGACTTTAGCTTGTATATTCTTCTATCGTTGTATTTCCTTGGAACAACCCCTTTAATGAGGGCTGGCCTTTTTAGAAAATATGCCACATAAATTATAGTTATTGTCACTATTAATGGAAAGTTTTACGCGCTCAATTATATCCACAAACTCGCGAATTTCTTTTTAATGCTTTTTATGAGTCTCCTAGATAATTGGCTTGTAAAATTTGAGATACTTTCCATTAATTCTCAAATCATGTAACCGGCCTTCGATATAAGCTAGACGATAAACAACATTTTAGTACATCCCTTGAACTCGAAAAGGACCTTCCCAATTCGAATACTACTTTATGAGAAAGTAATCTCGAGTTCCCATGGAAATAGTCATCTTCCACACTAAGTCTTCTTCCTTAAAACTCTTAAGGTGTACTGTCTTGTTATAATATCGAATCATCCTTCTCGTTTGGGCTTCCATTTAGTTCACGGCTTTTGCACACATCTTCTCGAGATGTTCCTTTTCTCGATATATGTCCTCGTCTCCATTCACATCTTTACTCATTTGTTTACTCGTAAAGACTTGTATTTAATTTCAATGGGTACGATGGCATCTATGCCACAGACTTGTATTTCATGTTATCTTCTGGAGTTATCCTTGATCATTCTTTGGATGACGTTCTTATTAAGCTTTTTAGTGGACTCAGCTTGGCCATTGGATTGTGGATAATAGGGTGATGAATTATTAATCACAAAACCAAATTCTCTCGAGAATTCTTGCATCTGCTCTCCATTAAAAACACTCTCATTTTACACCATTATATTATATGGCAGTCCAAAACGAAGGATGATATTGATCTTGATGAACTCGATCACACCTTTTTGATCGATCTTCTTATAAGCTTTTGCTTTTAGCCACTTGGTAAAATAATGAGTAGCAACCAATACATAACCATGTCATCTACTCAAATGGGGTTTAATTTCACCAATTTTATCCAACACCCATGACTTAAATGGCCAATGATGAGTCACTTAATTAAGTTTTATGGCTCGAGTTATAGGCCCAAACTTTTGACACTTCTACAAGCCATCTCAATATAATATTTCTTCGTAGACGGCCTGACGGAGACGAGGTGGGATAGTTCGGTTCCACAACGGCAGAACAAACAACGATGGCAATGGCTTATACAGGATGCTTTAAGATAAGGTGTCCTCAAGAGTTACATGGCAATGGCTTATATAGGTTGCTCAAAGAAAAGAAAATAAAAGATAAAGGAAGAAACTAAACCTAGGAAAACTAAATAAATCTGTAGATAACGCCCCCGACATTGTCTGACTAGATAAGGCATCGTCCTTGGGCAGAAAGTTATCAAAACTGGACCGTCTGATTGTACCTGGCCCATGTGTTTTCCGCCGCTTCAGCTTCCATTCACTCGAAGAGATTCGCTTCGCCTAATAGCTTCCCTCCTTCGTCCATCGATCGATTCGTCCACTCTAGTAGCGTGAAACCAGCTTGTCACCCGATCAACAAAATTGAGACGAAACCAACACCACCCTTGTCGGTCAGGCCTATCCATCTCGCATCATTCTCCCTTTGCTGAAGAGGATTTGCCCTCAAATCTAGGGGGTCTTCATCATCCACGTACTACGCAAGATTCTGGACATTAAAAGTTGTAGGCATTGTGGTTGACCCTCTCAACGACGCACAAAAGTCCATCAGCCCTTGGCATGCGTTTGTTCTTTCGGTTAGCAGGGAGTCCCGCAGATGAATCCCATCAATTCGCCGGGGTGAAAGACTTTTTCCCGTCGCCCGCGATTTGCCTTGGCCTTGTACTTCTCATTTTGCAGCTCAGTGATGGTGCGAACCTTCTAGTATAACTTCAACATCTCTTCAACTTGTTGAACTGCGGTTTGGTCAACCAAACCTTCCCTAGGCAACGACAAAGCTCAACTGGAATCATCGGGTTAATCCCAAACACTAGCTCGACTGGGGAAGCCCGAGTTGATGAATGTGGAGCACAATTGTTAGATAACTCAGCCTGTGCGAGCTTGATGTCCCACTCATTCTGTTTTTCGGACACCATGGTATGCAATATTGCTCCCATAGCTCGGTTCACGATCTCAGTTTGTCCGCCAGTTTGCGGAAGAGAACTATTGTTCAACAATAACTTCGTGTCGTGCTTATGCCATAATGTTTTCCAAAAGTAGCACTAGAACTTGGCATCTCGATCTAACATGATCTATGAGGGCACTTCATGTAGTCGAACAACTTCTCGAAAGTAAAGATCTGCAATATGTGAGGCATCGTCCATCTTCCTATAGGAATAAAATGAGCCATCTTTAAGAATCGATCCATGACTACCATGATCGAGTCCTTTTGTCACTGGGTGCGTAGTAATCCTAGGACGAAATCAATGCTCACGTGCTCCCATGGTCGATTAACAATTGGTAACGGGGTGTAGAAGCCTTGTGGTTTGACATCACTCTTTGCTCGCTGGCAAATAACACATCATCGAATCATCTGGTTGACGTCCTTATCAGCCAATAGAAATGCTCTTGTAACATCTCGAGAGTTTTCTGGACTCGAAAGTTTCCTACAAGTCCTCCTCCATGCACCTCACGAATCAGCAACTCTTTTATGGAACTCCGTGGGATGAACAGCTTGACTCCTCGAAACAAGAAACTGTAGGCCAGGTTGTAAGGATCATGGGCTCTCTCCGTGCAAGCCTTGTATTCGTCGGTCGAGTACAATTCCTTTAGCAACTCGAACCCGATGAGCTTCGACTCCATTCGAGCCACCAAACTCGACTTCCTCAAAAAAGCATATGCTATAACGTTCATGATACTCGACTTTTGCTTTAATACGAACGTGAAGGACTGAAGAAACTCCACCCACCTTGCATGCCTTCGATTGAGTTTTGCCTATCCATTGATGTACTTCAATGCTTCGTGATCAATGTGAAGGACAAACTCTCTCGGTAATAAGTAGTAGCTCCATGACTACAAGGTTCGAACAATCGAATATAAATTTTTGTTGTACGTAGGGTAGTTTAGTCTAGCGCCTCCCAACTTCTCACTGAAGTAGGTGATTGGTCATCCCTCTTATAAAAGCACTCCACCAATGCCAATTTCAGAGGCATCGCACTCGACTTCAAATACCTTCTCGAAATCGAGAAGAGCTAACACGGGTGCTTCCCTCAAGTGGCGCTTGAGTTGTCCGAAACTCTATTGGGCCGTCGTCGACCACTTGAAGGTCGATTCCTTCAAGCACTCGGTCATAGGCCAATCCCGAATAGCCTGGACCTTACTGTCGTCAACTTGAATGCCTTCTCCCAACACAACATAGCTAGAAAGATCAATCTCGACGTCATGAACTCACAGTTTTTGTTATTTCCATACAATCGATGTTCTCTCAGCTTCTCAAACAATTTTCCTATATGATCTAGGTGCTCTTTTTCGCTAAGACTAGACACAAGAATGTCATCGAAATAGAAGACAACAAACTTTCGAATGAAAGGTTGAAATACCTGATTCATTAGTCGCATGAAGGTGCTGGGTGCGTTCAAAAGTCCGAATGGCATGGCCATCCACCCGTAGAGACCAAACTCAGTCTTGAACGCAATCTTCCACTCGTTTCCTTCTGTCATTTAGATATGATGGTCGCCAGTTCTCAAGTCTACCTTTGAAAACACAGTTGATCCATACAATTTATCAAGCATATCATCAAGTCAATGAATAAGAAGCATGTACTTGATGGCAAGTCACTTGATCACTCGGCTGTCGACACACATTCGCCACGTGCCATCCTTCTTGGGAACATGGATTACCGGGAGAGGACAGGGGCTAAGACTCTCCCGAATACAATCACATTCAATGAGCTCTTCGACTTGATGTTGCAGCCCTCTCGCCTCGTCCGGGTTGCATCGGTAAGCGGGACGGTTAAGCAATGACCTTCCGGGGATGAGGTCGATTTTGGGTTATGTATCCCTTAAAGGTGGAAGTCCTCGTGGCATCTTCTTCGTAACACATCCGCTAACTCTAAAAGGAGCTTTTGAACCTGAGAAGGTATGGCCAAAGCTTGTTCTTCTCCTTCCTCGAACAACATAAGCATGTAGATCCTTCTTTCGCCATGAATTGCTTGACTTAACTTAACACTGGATTCAGTTCTCTGGCTACTGTTTGAGTTATCGGCCTGAACTTCTGACACTTCTTACAACCCTTAGCCATCTCAATAAAATTTTTATTCATAGACGGCCTGATGTGGGATAGGGTGGGATGTTTCAGTTCCTCAACTGTAGAACAAACCATGATGGCGAACAATGCCGGTCAAGGTGATAAACAAGAAAAAAAAGATAATGATGCGCCAACCTCCGGATATAAGCTAAGCCACCAATGAAGAATGAGCGTGCCCTACATGGACCGTGATAGTAACAGCACCACCGTAGTTATACTTGGGATTGAACAATTCCACAACCGAATACAACTACGCGCAACCGGTATAATAAACGCTCGAGTAATCTCACCACATACGAAATCCACCGAGTGATAAGAGAAAGAGAGAGACTTAAAGAGTTTCTAGGTTTTAATGATGATTTAAAGATAAGTTGTCTTCAAGAGTTACAGGGCAAGGGCTTATATAGGTTGCCCAAAGAAAAGATAATAAAAGATAAAGGAAAAAACTAAACCTAAGGAAACTAAATAAAATCTACAGATAAAGAAATAAAAAACCAAACCTAAGGAAACTAAATAAAATCTATAGATAAAGAAATAAAAAACTAAACCTAAGGAAACTAAATTAAATCTACAGATAAATAAAATCTACAGACAATGTCTGACAAGATTTGTGGAGCAGGCACAGTCCTTAGGCTGCAAGTTATCAGACCTGGACCGTCTGATCGTACCTGTCACTTGGGTTGTCCATCGCTTGGTTTCTCGTTGCCTCACCTTCCATTCGCTTGACGAGATTCCCTTCGCCTGATAGCTTCACTCCTTTGCCCGTTGCTCGATTCGTCCACTCCAATAGTGTGAAACCAGCTTGTCGTCCGGTCGACGCAATCGAGGCAAAGCCAATATCACCTTGTCGCTCAGGCCTAACCATCTATCATCACTGCCAATAGAAACCATGCACCCGAATCATCCAATGCATTTTGACTCCCGACTGGCAGGTTCCACACAGGCCTTCATGTATTTCTAACATAATGGGTTCGACTTCATCCATATCAACACATTTTAATAGGTCACCGTCTTGCGTTTTTCCGTAACACGCATCTAAAAGTGCATATTTCCTGGCAGCCAACTTCACTTTGTTCTCGGCTTACAAATTGGGATTTTCCAAAAACTCAACATACGGTTGTCTCCAATCCTTGTCTGCTCTCAAAATGTCTATATTATAATTTGAAGAGTACTTCTTTAAGGAGAAACGAACGGATCTCGGGAACTACTATATTTTTTAACAAGGCCTCATTGAAATATATCCCGATGTTAATTGTGCTAATGAATTTGGCATTGTGTTGTCTTATCGACTCACATGTTCAAGAGCAACATCCTTAAATCTTTTAATCAACTTCTGAGTGATATCTAAATGCTTCTTTAACTCTTGCACGTGGCACAAACTTAAGCCATTTACTTGGTTTATGACTAACTGCGAATCTCCTCTAATCAATGCCACTTACGTTCCACTTTCAAGTAAAGTTTCCACGAAATGATGAGTGCACCATATTCGGTAGCATGGTTAGTCGCATGTTTTGTTAATTTAAAAGAAAATTTGGTCTCGAAACCTACTGGTGATCTTATAACAATCTTGATTTCGGCTCCAATTTTTGTGGACAATCCATCCAACCAATCTTCCCTTAGCTCTTGTACTTCCTATTCTTGATATACTGATGTCTCACTCGAGTATTCTACCAAGAAATCCGCACGGACTTGTCCTTTGACCGCCTTTTGAGGTTTGAACATCATATCATAAGTTGATAATACTAAACTCCATTTAGTAATTCTATCAGTAAGTAGAGAACTTTCAAAGAATGTTTTCAAGACCTGTGCTCTTGAGATCACACAAACTTCAATGCTCCTATGTAATTTCTCAACTTTATAATTGCATAGTACCTCCACAATCTTTCTGAAGTTGTATATCTAATTTTAGTAGGATTCAAAAGTCGAGAAAAATAATACACATCCCTCTCTTTTCCTTGGTTGTCTTCTTGGGCCAAAAGAGCTCCTATCAAAGTTGCATTTGTCGCTACATATAGAATTAATGGCTTCCAAAGTTGAGGGGAAACCAAAACTGGTTGTTTTGTTAAATACTCTATTGTCTTCATGAAAGCTTGTTCATGTACATCCGTCCATATATACTTATTCTTCTCTCTTAACACTGTCGTTAAAGCTTCTACCTTTCCTACTAAGTTTCCCATAAACCTTCTTAGGTAATTCAGTCTCTCGAGAAAGGCTTGCAATTCTTTTTTGTTTCTCGGGAGATGCAATTTTTTTATTGCTTTGATTTTACTTGGATCCACCAGAATTCCTCGTTTATGTACTAGAAAACCTAGGAATTGTCCAGCATGAACTCCGAATGCACATTTCATTGGATTTAGTTTCAAGTGATGTCTTCTCATTTGGAAGAAAGTTGCTCGAAGCTCATAACATGTGAAATATTTGCTCTAGACTTCACCACAATGTCATCAATATACACTTCTACTATGTTTCCAATAAAGGAGTTAAAGATAACATTCATAGCTCTCTGAAAGTAGCTCCAACATTCTTTAATCCAAATGCCATCGCGACCCACTCAATGATGCCAATGGGGCATCGAAACGTTGTTTTGTAGACATCTTCTTCAGCTATAAAGATTTGATTATATCTCGAGTAGCCATGCATGAGTGACATAATCACACTCCATGTTGTTTTATTAATCAACACATCAGCTATTGGCATGAGATATTCATCTTTTAGAGTTGCTTTGTTTAAGTCTCAAAAATTTAGATTTTATCGTTTTTTCTTGATCACAAGGACAATGCTTAAGATCTTTTCAATATATCGAGATGTCCTAATGTACCCAGCCTGAAATGGCTTGTTTACTTCATTGTACACTAGTTTGCTTTCTTCGCAACCATCCTTACCATCCTTCATGGAGCTTGTTGGACAAGCTTAAATCCTTCTTAAATTGGAAGTTTATGTTCTACTAAACTTCTATCTAGTCCTAAAATTTCAAGGTAATCCAAAACAAAGCAATTCCGAAATTCATATAGAACTTCTTTAAGAACAACGGATAGACTCTCATCTAGGATGACACTCATATAAGTGAGTCTAGGGTTTTCTTCTAAACTAGGATTAATGCTTATCAAATGATTTGATGAAGTTAAAAGAGTGTCTCGACTTTGATTGTCGATCTGCATTGATAAAACTCCTAAATATGACCTAGAATTGAAAGAAAACAACGACGGTGCGATGTAACACAATTTTTCCACACCACCTAAACAACATAAGGGATGCGCTTCATGTGCACATTGACCATTTCATTTTCTTCAACCTTCATAAGTACTGTCTCGAAGGAGTCTATCGGGCCCCAACTCCGTATCATTTGCATCACCCTGAATCCTCTCACCCGCTTAGCTAGGACGATTCTCGATCAAGAGTTCCTTCTCTCCAACTCTAATCCCAGTCTGGGTAAGCGCTATTTCTCCTTTAGGCATTCCTCAAGTTCCTCAGCGATCATGTGCTGACCTTGGTCACTCTCGAGATCCTCATCCCTAGGGACTTCCACAGTGAAACTGAACAAAGGTGTACAATCATATTATTCACGTTCCCATCCACTTGGGGGTTCATGCGACTCGACACTTGTGGTTTCAACAAAAATGAACTATAGCATTCTCCTATTCGAGATTCAACGACCTGTTCTCGGGATCGTTCTTCGTCTTCTTCCTTTTCTCGAGCATCTGCTCTTCTGCAATGAAATTTAGAGATTTAGTTTCACAAGAACAATTATTTTTGTCAGCTCGAACAAGCTCTATCTCATCAGCAAGCCATATCATCAGCTACTTATGTAAGGTAGACGCCATAGCTACAGCCTTATATAGCTAATTTCGACCTAGAAGAGCATTAAAAGTTGGATCAATATGAAGCACAAAGAAAGTTGTCTCCATCTCGTGTCGTCTGACTTCAATGTTCACAAAGAACTCACCCATGCACTCTGACCTTCTCCCAATGAAACTAGTGATTGACATCCTTGTATCTATAAATTGCCACCTCCCTCGACCCATCATGATGAACATCCAAAGGGGAGGATATTCACCGTGGCCACATTGTCAACCAACACTTTGTTTATCCTTACTCAGCAAAGTCCATAGTAATAAACATGGAGTGTATATGTTGCCTCATCTCGAGAGGGGGTTTCACAAACCAATGAAGTGGTGAGCCTATCAGATATCGAACATGTGGCTTATTTATCTGACGCATCTCTCCATTATCGAGAAAAAGTCTTTCACCTAGTTTTGACAGACAAGCAGGCAACTCGATCATGTTACGTGTCAATGTAGCCTCCTCATCTCCCTTATGCTCGTCGAGAGATTCAACTTTGATAGGAGAGTAATCCTCATACTCATCAGAAAGAGAATCCTCCTTTTCCCCATTTCCATCAGTCTGCTGGACATTCTCTCGAGGTTTATTGACATTTTCTTTCGACAGTAAAATGCCTTTGGTCTTCTTCATTTCTCTTTGAGTGCGCCATAAGATCTTTTCGTGCACTGGCCTCTGGATCACTATTTTCTTACAAACCTATTACCATTCTGATTTTGGATCCTTTGCATGCTCTCCTACACACTACCCGAGATTTTTATCGGGGCATTTTATGTAAACAAAATCTTTCTTCTCGAGGGCATAGCCCGATGCCAGCATCATTCGAAACAGCGTCAATGAAATACGTGTCATAGTTACCTGCAAGTTTGCTTTTGGGTTTGATCTCGATCTCTTCATTGATCGACATTTGAACCAGCTTCAAGAAGTACACCACACAATATTTGGTGCAGATCTGGGAAATGAAAGGCTTGTTCGAGGAAATGAATTTGCACTTCTCACAAAGCATTCCTTCCTCGAGAAAACGAGGAATCTGAGGGCCATCCCGCATGAGCTTGGGGTCAATTTGGACCTTTTCTTTTCCTTCCTCCTTGTTCATATGACCCATGGGAGCTCTCTCGACCTCTACAGCATCAAGAGTCACAGAATTCTCATCTTGAGTTTTGACTGGTTCTTCTTCTCAAGCAACAGCACCCGACCGATCAAAGTCCTTTCGGTACTTATGCACTCTAGATTGGCCAGCTTGATCATTTTCATCGTACCTTCTTTGTTGATGCTGATACCTAGTTGATCCAGATGAAAGCTCTCCAAGCACAAGTGCTTTGGAGCAAATCTTTAGTATTGAGGAACAAGCCCCATTCCACTTTCTCGAGTTGAGTCAAATCATACCTGGGACTCTCCTTGTTCATCTACCTATGGAAGTTTCGACACTTGTCTGTGGTATGAGTAGAGTTCAAATGCCAGTGACAATGTTCATCCCAAATATCTCGAACGGGGGAGGTCAAGACTTCCCTCTCGACTAGGCGTTTTAACAATCTATTAGGATGGTAATCTCTCTACATAATTTGATTCCTTGATGTTTGCTCATAACATTACTCTCGAGATAAAATCCAGAAACATAATTGTCAATATCACCTTAAGCACACTTATTTTCTTCCTCGGTATTAAACATAAGTATTACAAGTTCCTCTTCATAAGGTCTATCGTTTATACTACTCGATTCATTAATTTCGGCAAAGCGGAGTTCTTTTGACTCGATTAGATCTTGAATAATATTTCTAAAATGCACGCACTCCTGAGTAGCATGGGTAAAAGTTGCATGCCATTTACAGTATTTCCTTCTTTTCTTGCGTTCATTCTCAGATAATTGACCTGGTTAAAGCTTATTACGCCCTTTTCGATATAACCAGTCGAATATCTTTTCCATTTGATCTAGGTCAAAGGAAAACTTTCTCTCATCATTATTCTTTTGAGAAGCACAAGCTTTCTAGTTCTTATTCACTACAAACTCACATATTATTGGTTATCCTTTCCGGATTCAGTTCATTAATCTCTACCGCAGGTTCTACATGACAATTCCTAACAGTATGGAATTCCTTTAATATGAGATTATGATACTCATTAGCTCGTCTCGAGAGGTCATGGAAGTCTCGAAATCTTTCCCCTTGAAGTTTTTTCGTTAGTCGTAGAGAGAGAGAATTTTGTGCTAAGTCGAGTTGATCTCTCTCTGCTATGGTGTTCTTACACGTTAATAAGTTTTTCTTAAACTTCATTAAAAACACTCTGGGACTCTCCAGGAAATTGTTTCATCCTAATCACTTCCACTTAGGAAGCTCTGGAATCAAATCTTGCAAAGGCTTTAAGAAACTAGGTCTGCATTTCAACGCAACTCGAGATAAAATTCGGAGAAAGTCTCGAGTACCAACTAAAGACATCTCATGTTAAGGAATTCGGGAAGAGCTTAAGTTTTATCATGTCATTGGCCGACATTTAGCCAGTCTGGTGAGTAAACCTAGCACCGTGTTCTGCCAGGATCCACTTCCGAGAAAAGAGTAAAGTTAGGAACTTGATATCCTCGCGGTATTTCTATCTCTCGCTCTATGTAATCGATAATTGGGCTCCTATACTTGCAGACCTCATCTCCTCTTGTAGTTCCCGGCAACATTTGCTCTATAACCTGAGCAGTATAGTTTCTTAAGTCAGGCAAAGGTGCAAGATTTGGTACTGGTCTAGAGTTTCATTCATCTAGCTTGGGCTTATAATAGAAACTCTCAGGTTTTGTACGTTGTGTGGAGGTGCATATGTTTGTGGAATCTCATGTCTTAAATCAACTTCAAGATCCTCTACAAATGTCGGATTTGATTTCTCGAGGTTTCCTACAAAAGCTCCATTACCTCAATTATGGTTTTCAGGATAAAATTCGGGATGCGCACTATAAGGATTTTCATTAAAAGTAACTTTTTTGCTTTCCAACTCTTCTAGCATCTACTATAAATGCTTTCTCTAGAGACTCGGTCCTGACACAAGGTTAGAATTCTGGCTCTTCCAGAGTGGTATCTCAATGATGGCTCGAGCCCCCTTATCAAGTTTATCAACCCTATCAGTTAACACTCTAAGTGCATTTACAATTTCCTTTCGTGTTTCTACCACATCTCTTCGTGTTTCAGACATATCTCTTCTTAATAATCCTGTAATGTTGTTAAACTCATGCATAAACGCAAAGTCAGACGGGGAATATGTGGACTAGGTATATTAGGGCCCCACAGGCATATTCTGAATATACCTGCCATTTTCGCCCTCGTTTTTGCCCGTTCAATTTGTATTCTCATACTGTACTTCCTCATGAGGATTCTCGCTCCTAGTGCGCAGAGGTGCCATCATTTCCAATGGGCTTATAAATTTTCATAAGTTTCACCTCCCACCGTGGTCGCAAAAAAAGTTTTTTAGCGTTACACGTATCAATTTTTTCGAAGTTTGTGGTCGTCATATGATAATTAAACGAAGATGAATAGAAAATAAACTTTAATTCGATTAAGTACCAATGAATTATAAGAACAGAGCCTTTACAACACTTAAGACTAGATGCAAAGACCAAAAACAACAAAGGGAACTGAAAGAGCGACGGTGGGTGCTTCAAACGGGCAGCGGTGGATGTGCAGCGGCTACAGCAGGCTCCTTTAATAGTGTCTTCTTTGGTGGAAAGATGGTTGAAGGTGATGAAAACGGATAGTTTCTGGACGCTTTTAGGACGCTGCGGAAAAACAAAATGCTGATCAATCTGTCGAATTGAACTTAATGATTGATCGTATCTCCCTTTGTTTTTATACTCCTGTTACTTTACATTTATTTAATCAGGATTTGATTTACTTAGATCATGTGTACGATTGAATCCCCATTTAGTACGAATCATGGAGATCGTGTTTTAAACAACTAATCTTAGTCTGTCACGTGTCTTGCTTAATTAATGTATTAGGGGTAAGTGGACTATCTCGAGATAAAATTATTATCCCGTCATTTGATATATCGCATTTATCGAGGGTCGTACTCTCGAGATCCGTACATTGTCTCCAGATGCAATATAATCACTTCTTGCCCTTTTGCTCTCGAGATGTAGCTTTGTCCTACCATCTCGAGATCTTGAGCATTATTAACTCACTTATGTCCTCCGACTCGTCTATGCAAAGAGCTCCTCTCAATGTAATCTCCAGATTACTAATGGAGATGTCCCTCGAGAAACATGTTACCTAAAAACTTTTCCTTAAAGTTGTGTTCCTACTCGAGTTCATGGGTAAAGGTCCTAAATTTGCAAGTCAACAAAAGCATGGCTTCATTCTTCTCCTTGGTCACCTTTAAGGAATAATCTCATATCCTCCAGTTGTGTCTCCCAATTTGTGTGCTTGATATGGAGGCAAATAAGCTTTCCTTTGAGATCTCCTGCTTCGACGGAGACTTTCTTCTCTTCTTCTTCCTTGAAGATCTTGAGTTTTGTCTATGTACCTAACATGAAAAATAGCATGATTTGATCTAGTTAATATTTACCTAATATATTGAGAATAAAATATTGGATGGGAAAGTTTTCTTTCAAAGGAAACTAACAATCCTAGGTCAATTTTATAGATGAAAATATCTAATTCTATTGATGGAGAACTCTAATTTTGTGCCGAAACACATTAGCTCTTATTGGTTGATTATTTTGATGTATTACAATGTGATGACATTAACGATAATATTTTGCGTGTTTGGAAGTTATTAGTCATGATAAAATCGTGGTACAAATGGCATGAGATCAACTAGCCTTTGTGATTGATTGAGGAGCTCTTCTCTATGAGCAAGCTTAAAAGCAAGAGTGAAGACACACTTGCAACTCATCATTTGCTACGTGGTGGATTGCAGAGAGCTCAAGGAGCTGAATTAATAAATTCAAAGGAAGGACATGATGGCTAAAGTGGAGGAATAACATCAGAACTTTAGTTGAAGCTGAACTTAATTGCAATAATAAAAAGAGTTTGATGACTAAAGATATGAAAAGGAAGATTGGAATGCATATAAAAGAGAAGGCGGGAAGATGAGTGAGCAGTTATGCAGGCAGTTAGAAGCATAGGAGATGAACAAGAGTAGAGGCGAACAGGAAGAGCATTGCCGAGGAGAACAATCGTCGAAATTCGACTGTAAGAATTGTAAGAAGGTTTTGTGATCTGCTGTGTTTATAGCCGAAGTTGTGTGGAGTCCCAACTTGTGGATAATCCTCATTGATGCGAATGGAAAACGAATTCTGTGAGTTGTAGTTGAAGGTTGACTGTTGTAGTTGTGGGAAACGTTGATATGATGTTGGAGAAGACGAATAGGAAGGGAGATGATCAGTGAAGTGAATTGTAGTGTTATGTCATTACATCGTTGTTGTGTTGATTGTATTTGATAGTTAAGTCACTGGTTCCACGCTTCAAGTGGTATCAGAGCGAATTAGACTGAGAATTATGCATTGAAGAGATGGTTGCGGCCGAAAGTAGGTTCAGAGTGGTCGCAGCCGAGGGTGAAGCAGTAGGCGCGATGTTTCAAGAGTTAATGAAATGCTTTGATGTGCTGGAGTAAAAAATGATTGCCATGGAGAACCGACCTATAGATTATCATGAAAAACAATCATTGGAAGCTGGAAGTTACAGTGATACATCGGGAAGGAGTCATAGAAGAGATGATTGGAAAACATATGGACTTATGAGGCATACGCATATAGAGTTTCCAGCCTTTGATGGAAATTATGTTAATGATTAGTTATTCAAAAGTGAGAGACTCTTTGAGTTGGATGGTACTTCCTCTGAGTTGAAGGTGAGTATAGCTTCGGTTTACTTGTCAGGAATGGCATTGGAGTGGCATTATACCTTTGTTAAAGGAAGGAAATTGATGGGAAGCATTAGTTGGGAGGAGTATTCCAATGCTAAGCCGATGAGGTTTGGACTAGGAGAAAGGAAACGGCCCATCGCAGAAACCAAGAGGTAAGAAGAAGGAGGTAGTCTGATTGAATATATAAACAACTATGTGTCCTTGATGAGTACGACGAAACTAGGGGATAAGGAATTACGTAGCAGTATTCATTGAAGGCTTGAAACTTCCTCACAGGAAATTTGTTTCAGTTTCAAATCCTCGGAATTTGCAGCGAACGATCTCATATGCGAAAACCTTGACTCTGGAAGAAGGGTCGAGTAGAGATTCAGTAACCTGGGGAATTAAGTGGGTCTAAGTGGATATACTAAGTTTGATTTACGCTCTGGATATCACCAGATAGGAATGAATCCCAGTGATGTAGAGAAGACAACATTTAAGACCAATGATGGACACTACCGATTCTTAGTTATGCCCTTCGGTTTAACCAATGCACCATCTACATTTTTAGAGCCTAATGAATGACATTTTAAAACCGTTTCTAAGGAGGTTTGTGCTGGTATTTTTTATGACATCCTGGTTTATAGTAAGGATTTGGAGGAGCATGTTTTGCATCTATCCACAATGTTGGGTATTCTCAATGATCAGGTGTTGTTTGTGAAGAGAAGTAAATGTTCCTTTGCTTATAGGAGGGTGGAGTATTTGGGGCATTATATAGATGAAACAGGAGTATCCATTGATCCTAAGAAGGTGGAGGCAATAAGAAATTAGCTAGTACCCAAAATTCTGAAACAGCTGCGAAGTTTTCTGGGGTTAGCTAGTTACTATAGAAGGTTTAACAAGGAAATGGGTGCATTAGTAAGGCTTTAACAGAGCTGTTAAAAAAGGACTTTCATTGTGGAGACGGTGTTGGTACTGTGGTGTTGGTACTTCCTAATTTTACTAGGACTTTCATTGTGGAGACGGATGCAAGTGCTGTGGGAATCAGAGCTGTCCTTTGATAAGGAAATTCAGCATGACTACTATCCGCATTATCAGGAAACACCATATGATTGGGTTCCTCCACCAGTGGACCATCCTATGGCAATCGTGGAGCACGATGTGACTAAGCTGCCTCCTTCTCCTGCTATGAATGAGTCGGTGCCGACTCTACTAGATGTTAAGGACAAAGCAAAATAGTTATGTTACACTAAGACGGGGGCTGAATTAGTGTTGAAGTCCAATTAAGGATTTTAACTACTTTTCGACAAACCACGCAGCGGAAGAAAACTTTTGTAAAACAAAACCTAGTAGACAGGTTTCTGTAAGACATAACGTACAAAACGTACAACGAAATGATTCGAACGACACATGGCAATATATAGTGGTTCGACACTTTTTGCCTACGTCTAGTCACTCAAAATTTAGATGGTTATCACTAAAACAAAACATAGTAGCAATTACAGAAGGTGATGTGCGATCAACCTTCTACACCACAAACCAGAAGGTTCTACACTAGAGGTAACTTGTTGCACACATTAACGTGATTGACAAATAGTAACCGTTGTTTGGTCGTTTCCCTCATGCGGTGTCCTCTCCTTTGAGACTTTTCACTTCGGCGACGTCTATACCTGCACACATCAATCCACTGCGACTTCTCTTGCGTGATCCCTTGAGACAGTGACTAGGCAGACACAAAACCCCTACCCAAGATTATCATGCACGGTCACCTGAGACAGCAACTAAACAGATACAGAACCCCTGCCCAAGGTTATCCTGCATACACAGAACGTACCACAGAAGCTGGTCAGTCCCTCTCCTTCTGTGCTTCTAAAGTATTTGCCCTTTTCTTCGGCCCAGTACACATTGGCTATGCCAGCCTCCAGCCGCACATCTCCACCAACGTCTTCTACAACATCCAATCAAAGTCCCCCGTGGCCCCCAGGTAACTCTCCCGGAAGGTTTCTATAATGCTACAGCCTTCTGCATCTCACGTCCTGCGTGTGTGACTAACAAAACTTAAAAACACAAGAACGAAATTATCACAAGCTCACAACAAACTCTATCTGAACACAATGATACACTCTTTTTCGTTGGTTGGTTGGTTGTAGTTACAATGTGAGGGAATGACTCCTATTTATACACAAAAGTCTTAGGCTTAACATAGAAGGTGAAACTTGACAAAACTAGCTTATGCACATAACAGACAACAAAGAAATGATTGGTAAATCAAATTCAATCATTCTAAATACGTCATACTAAGCAAATATACGTTGGGATTGAGATTAAATCCATTACAAATCCATTACAATCTGATTTAACGAAGTTTCCATGAATAATGTATTTGCAGAATATTCCCGGATGGACACGTCAGCAACCTTCTGTATTTGAAAATAATTTAAAATTTATTTTCAAACTACATTTTGTCCATATGATTCAATGAATGTGGACATATGAGTTGTATAATTATCTAATTAATAATTTTTCATGGATAATATAATTTTAGAATAACCTTATAGAAGGTTTTTCATAAATAGATATTTTTGAACCTTAATTATTTGTATTTGTAATGTAACTCAGTGAATGGTCAATCGAGATTTGCCTTAGATTTCTCGTCCAATCTTCAAAATTATGAAAATTCAATTTGGGTGATCGACACCAGTCACGAGGGAGTTGGAATGTCTAGTTAGGTGAGCGCTATTGATTTAAATGTGTCGCCCAGCAAATCGACCATATCGAAGGGCAAGGGGCACCAACAAATATCGTCTATCATGCTCCTCAATGGACATGCGACAATCCCCTTGTTAGCCAAATGTCGAAAAAACGGGCTGGACAAAATTATTTCTCCAGGCTCCCGTGATTCATCCATGGGTAGTTCGAGATCATTCTCTACGATGTTAACCTTTGTTTCAAGAATATGAAAAGTATGAATTGCAATTTCATTCTTAAATGGTTGGACATCGACTACGAACACGACATTTGATATCACTTGTTCCACCACTTGCACCCAAACATCTTTGAGGGTTAGTGGACCAAGCTACTCAACTCTATTGAACTCTGGAGATGGATTTGCTATGGGAAGATATTCCCCCACAAGAGGTTTTACTTTGAGAAAAAAATTCCTCTACAAGAGTTTTCAAGGACATCATCCTTAACAATAAGTTTTTCTTGGTGGGCATAATCATCGATAAAAGATTTTATTTTGGGACATACTCCTTGACAAGAACTTTTGTTTTAGGGATGTACTCATCGAGAGGACGTATTCATCGACGCGATATTTTCTTACCAGTACATACTACCTGACGGGAATGGGGACATACTCATTGACAGAAGATTCACATGAAAACTCTCTCTACGTCAATGTGACTGGGCATTAATAGAATACTGAGTAACATATCTGTTTACATTGTTGTACCCATCTAAGAAGTTCTCTACTTGTGTCTGGGCATCTTTAAGAGCAAAAGGGTCAAGTTGTCTAACTCTATTGGCTCTAAGAGCATATTCGTCGACGGGAGGCCTTATATAAAAGTGATATAGTTGGCCAATCTTTGGGAATCAAGGGAGTGCTCGTTGTGGAAAAATTTATCAGTGAAAGAGAAGAGGTGTTAAGTTAGCTCAACAAAAGTGCGTGAAGATTTTAAGATAATGTTTCATGAAGGTTTCAAGATAATAACTATCTATTGTTGGAAAATATTAAATTTCTTTTATTGACTACGCCATTTTATGTAAGGGATGATTGGAATAAGAAAAGTACGTTGGCTGAAATTTCTTAAGCTTTCTCTTCGAATGCAGAAATCAGAGGGTTCTCTCTAATGAGCCCTCGAGATTCCGTCACCATAGGTCGAATGGGTAGGAACTCGAGTTCGTCTCGACCACAACTCTAGTCGTAGGTTGATTTGGTAGCGAATCGCCCGTGGACTAGATCTGTGACTCGGGATCGTACCAAAAATCTTTCTCTACGCCGATTTGGGAAGCATAATTTGAATATTGATTCATGTCCCATTCTACTATGTTGTTCTCATAGACTTGATATGGGTTAATCGCTCTCGTAGACTTATCGTAAGTCCATTCCTTGTATATGTATTCGGGATATGGACTTCCATAGAGATACATGTGTTTTCTATGAATAACATATGGTACCATTTGTTCCACCAATGATTTCGTTCTATAGACATATTCATTAACAAAGGCTCTCGTGTGGAAGCTTTTCTACGGAATTGTTCAACCCTACCAACTTCTGTCAATAAGTTTGTCTTTGGAGCATATTCATCTACAGGAAATCTCGCAATAAAGCCTTCCCCATGGTGATGCTTAACTTCGCCAGCTTATGGAGCTAAATTCATCCTGGAGACATAGTCATTAACAGTAGGTCTCATGTAGAAGCTCTCTTTATGGGGTTGCTCCACTTTGTTGGTTTCCAGCATTGGGCTTACCCTGGGTACGCCCCCGTCGATCGAGGTCTTAGTGTAGGAACTCTCCTTGCGACGATGTGGGGGGCAGTTTGGTTCTCCTTGTATCCTGTTATCCTCATCTATCATGTTATCTGTCTGCACTGGGCTTCGTCTACTACATCTAAGCGGCCGAGAGGAAGATAGTTTAGCAAGAGCTAGTTTCTTAGAAGGGAAGCTTGAGTTATCTATCCCGGACACAGTAAGCGCCATAGTTCCCCACGTCTTCCATCTTGAAAAAAGACCAGTCGTTTGCCTATTGTTGTCTGCCTAGGCATCTCCCATGAAAGAGTTGTCCTTTTAGAAAAGAATCATCATGGTTTGGGTCAACAACTGCCCGCATATCATTCCTTCCAGGTCATCCATCTTTTTAGCCATATCCCATATGTTTTTTGTATGTCTCCCACGTTCTTTTGTAAGTCTCCCATGTTACTTTTCGTATTCCCGAATTTCTTATGTAATTCGACCTCTAATATGAACTCAGGTGGGGCGTGAAATCACAGGAGACTAAGAAGATGAATCTTGCCTACCTTGAGCCGGATTATTTTTGGGATGGTAGCCCGTTGAATCCACATATACCCCATCATGTTCGGGGTTGTAGGCCTCGCTTAACTAGTTCGAACTTCTAGTTGGCAGCATACTGAACGTTTAGATCTTTTTGCTCCCACTGTGGTCGCAAAAAATGTGTTGGCGTTGAAAACGCAAGATGTTAGGAATATTTTGCACGAACAACAAAGAAGTTCAGATGTGATTGCCAATAATAAAATTTAAATGAATTATATTAATAAATGACGTCTTACGAACAAAGAAAATAGCTTACAACCATGAATGAAAAAAAAAAGAGTTGAAAACTGGAAACGATGCGGATGCCGTAGACTTCATGCAAACGTTGAAGACTCGCGAATGGTTTGGTGGAATCTGGTTTTCGGTAATATGGTAAACATGGATGTGGATGTGAGTGCGGTATGACGCTGGTGGTGATGGAGAAACAAGGAAAAAAGGGCTGGAAACAAATTTGGAACTTGGGAACTGAAGGCTGAGGGCTTGAGGACTGAAAACTGAGGGTTGTTAGACAAACAATGCACTTTGGATTTAGATGAATGTCTATTTTTGTTTAAAAGAATTCTCAATGCCTTTTATATTTGATTGGATGTTCAAGAAATGGGTCACTTCTCCCTTGATTTTTTCTCTAACTGAAGATCATCTGAAATCATGGAGACGTGGCCTCCCTAACCTCTTTCCCAAAATTTCATAGTCAGGATCTTTCTTGATCTTTGTTGACTTAGATATAAGTGACTTTACCTCATAGACTTGGCTCGGGCTTCCTGCCCTCATAGACTTGCTCTGAGGTTATGGAATTAGTATGAGCTAGGTATTGTAAACTTTGTTTGTTCCCCTTCCCGATAGACTTGCCTACTGAATTTGATGCTGTTTCGTAAACTTTCGACGGGTCTTGGTAGACTCATTATGGATTTGCATTAGAAAACTAACAATGGGTGTGTAGGCCCTTCCTGTAAAACACAATCTCAATATACTTAGTTCTTGCATGAAAGACCAGATTCGTCGTGGTGTCTCGGGTGAGCATGAAGTATAAGTGAGTGTCGATATTGGACATTGATAATTTTTTGTGCATGATACATGTGCAACTTGATAATGTGCACGTGCAACTTGATACATGTGCAACTTGTTTACCTTAGCCGAATAATTCTCCATTAAATCAACAATAATATCTCTCTCCCTCATTGAATCAAGCGGTTTGTTCATTCTAATGAACTCTCGAGCGAGCCATATAACGATAAGCTACTTATTTTTCAAAGGACGAGTGAAAGCATGCTCTAAATGATAGGACTTGACAAGAATTATAAAATCTCGTTGTAACTAGCCGACATAGACACACAAAAGACATCATGTTACAAAAGCTATTTCCATTCCTTTCATCAACTCTAACCCAATGGAAATTCACTCTATTTAAAATACCATAATCTTGAATAATGTCTTTAAATTGTTCTAGGGAATCAAATATTAACCTAATCTCGAATTTCAAACTTTTGTGATTATAAATTGTTTCCATGGTCCCTTGGTTAGGAACAGCATTATTGTCCTTAGGGTCTGTTTTAACAACAAGTTCAATGTCAGAATAAATATACTCGAATTCAACAACCCAACAATCTCCATGTTCAATTCAAGCACGTCCTTATTACCATCATGTTGATCCTCCTCTTCCCTATTCTCCTCATTACACATATCGCCATCATTATAAATATTGATGACCCTCCAACAAGAAACTAACCAATTCGCTTGTTTGTACATCGGTTAATATTTTAACCAAGCCTTTAGCTAGACTCGTCTTAGATTTCACATACCACAACCTAGTAGGTTTATATCCAAACCAAATCGCTAAACTTTCTATAGTGAAATACCCTATCTTATCCACGTCCGCATGTCAAATTTAATCATCTTCCCACCAACATAGCAAATCATACCAATAAGATTAAGTTTTCTCCAACATGCAAAATCAGATCCCCATGTCCGTCTTCTATTTTTAAAGTCAAACAATAACAATTTATATCTAAGCAACTAATGCGAGGGTCATAAACCTACATTACTAACAATCAACTAAATATAACGAAGATGATTCCCGTTGGTGTAACAATGGCACCAAGACGAGGGTGAATTAGTGTAATAGCCTTTTTAGCCTTTTTTACAACTACTAGAACCCAGCAGCGAAAGGTTAGGTCTCTATAGGGTACAGAACCCTTGTACATAGCAGATCCCGAAGTGAACTGCTTGATGAGAAAATGACCAGCTAAACTCTGATCTAAGATATGATTATGCAGTCCTGAGAAGGTTTCTGTAGTAGCAGAAGATTGATGCAGAAGACTGATGCAGAAGGTTGATGCCTCCGCTGTCAAGGTTCTACAGTTTCGACCACCTTAAATGTGTACACAGTAGATCCCAAAGTGAACTGCTTAATGAGAGAACGACCAGCCAAAGTCTGATCTAAGATATAATTATGCAGTCCTAAGAAGGTTTCTGCAGTAGGAGAAAGTTGATGCTTTTGCTGTCAAGGTTCTACAGATCCGACCACCTTAAGTGTGATCAGCAATGTCTACTTCAAGATCTGAAAGATATTTGTAGTAGCAAAAGCTTGTCACAGAACCTTGTAGGTTTCTGTACTACTGAGAAATGATCTGCGAAAGCTAGATAGTTGGAAAACAACTCCAGAACCTGATTGGTTTCTATAGTATATGATGTTTGATGCGAGACCTTTGCAGTCTCTTCTCAAACGTTCGCGTTGTTTCATTTAATTTGCTTTTCCGTATGCATAGAAAGTAAATGAGACACGGAAGGTTTATAGTAGTTCAATAATTGCGTAGTCCACTCATCATCCTTATATGAAGAAATTCATTAATAAACACTTATAGCGAATACAAGACTGACAGAAGAAATAAAACACTCCTGTAGAGGGTACTGTAGACAGACCTTCGGCTTTTCCACAAAGGATGTACTACGAGAAGGTACTGAGACACTTCTGTAGTGTAGAAGGTGATGCAGATAGCCCTTCGGCTTTTCTACTCACATAAACCCGATGAGTTATGATCAGTAACCCTTAGGGTCATGCACAGAGATCTGTGGCTAACTCCAGAAACTCTCTGGTTGATGTTCTATACTGAAAATAGTTACTAACTCCATAATCCCCGTGGTTGGGCAGCTCCATGCAAGCACGTAGCGGCCCTACGCAAACAGACAGCCCATCTATCCAAGGGTGGATTTTCCCTCCGGCGGTTCCGCGACCTGCTTGGCTCCGCACCTAGGCTTCCCCGATGCTTGGTTCCTCACCAAGACATCAAGAAGCAAACAGCACCGGTGGGGCTTCTCCAAAGCCTGCAGGAGGTACTTCCCTTCTGCATAAACACAGATGTCAGTGCCTCACCGTGAATCTACCAGACATGGCCCTTCTTCTGCTCACTGCCCTAGCACGTATAGACCCCGACTTCTCCCTAAGCCTGATGCACGTTAGCCACGCCACAACACAGCCAGATCCTTCACGACCTCACTCACACCCTGCACAGGTTACACCCTGGACACCAGCTTTCTGCACAGACGTGCAAATTAGTTACAAAACAACCGATATCAGTACCTCACAAGATTCCTCCAGAAGCCGCCCTTCTTCTGCTCAATGCCCTCACACGTATGCACCCCGACTTCTCCCTAAGCCTGATACACGTCCGCCACGCCACAGTGCAACTAGATCCTGAGCACCAGCCTTCTGTAACCGAATGCTCAACCCCAAAGAGAACGAAAACTCACAAGTCTCTCGGGCTTCAATACACTCACTCTACATTTAAGTCCTCTACATTTTTTTTGTCTAAGAAAAGATCCTATCTTATTAAAAATACAAATGACATATTTACAGAAGGTACATTGGCTGACGGAAGTCTCAGCAAAACGTGGAAACAAAATATCAGCCAAATAAAACATTCCCCCATTGGGAGAGATGTTACATACCACTTGAGGATCAATAATGCAATCTTGTCATGTTTTGTTCACGATCCTAGGTGATAGGGCTTGCAGAAGATTCGGACATATAAGAGCCGTTAAGCTTCTATAAATGGAAATTAGATAATTTTGGTTTTTAAAATTGATTGGCAGACCTTATAGATACAAACACGTATGGAGTGAGTCCATATTCAGAAGGGTTGTTCTTTGCCATGATTCTTAAAGAATCTAGACGTGTTTAGATGCAAAATGAAGGATTAATTGACCGTTGGATAGTTCCAGAACAATTAGTAGAACCTTGCATGACTGTTTTCGAGATATAGAGTGATTTTTCCCTTAATTAGAGTAAATCAACTCACATGGAAATAAATCGTAATCGAAACCATTTTAATTAATATATAATACCATAAGATGTTAGTAGAAGTTCCAATAAAATGAGTATAAAGATTACCCATAAAATCTTGAAGGGGAATGCTCATCATTTGTACTCGAATTGATTCTGGAAACAAACTCCACCAAATTAATTTAAATAATTCGTGGTAATGATTAGGTGACAGAAGATACGAATCAGACTGTCCCTGTAGGTTAACCTTCTACACAACAGAAGCTTATCTTCTATATGGCATCATTAAAACCATACTAACAATCTCCCCCTTTTGATGATGACAAAACTATCTATTATCGAGAGAAATATTTTACGGGGAAACTCCCCGTAACTCCTTCTGGATGAGTGTGGGTAGGAATCTCGCTTATGTCTACAGAGCTAGAAGCTTCTGTAAGATGTAGAGCATAAGAGATTCTGCGATAAACATATGAGCTCAAATGATCTTGCAAAGAAACTCCCTCTAACTCTGTCTGATTGAGTGCGGATACGAATCTCGCATATAATCACGTAGCTAAAAGCCTTTGTACATTTGCAGATCATGACAGCTTATGGGTGGTACAGAGCACAAGGCTTCTGTGTGTAACCCGGCAGTTCCTAGCAGGAACTCAGCAACTATACTCCCAGCAAAAGGGACGAAGTCTCCTTTTACATTCCCTAGCATTAGAATGTTAGAGACATATAACAACACCTATAGAAGGTTATTAAAAGTAGTGCGAAAAAAGGCTTCTACGCCCATTAACTGCAGAAATATTTCCTACAGAAACACACAGCGAAGTCTTTCTATTTCAAATATCCATATTACTCCCTCTTTTTTTCATATCGAAAAGGATAGGACTGAGTGATAGACGATGAAACGATATCAAAACCATACAGGAAGAAAGTTCAACAGATTCTGTAATTAAACCATTGAAAAAAAACAGTACAGCGTATGAGAGGGTGTGCCCGTAGAGGGTCACTTATTGAAAACATAAAAATAGAGTTTTCCAAAATTTTTCAATAATAATGCGCCCTTCAGGCATGCAAATTCGTGCAGAAACTTGTCTAGGCCCTCCAGTTGGCGTATAGCATCCATGACCAGTCTCTACAGCACTCGGATGTCCTCACCTTGGGCAGCAACTTGGAGTTGCAGCTCCTTGAGAACAAAGGGCAGGGCAAATGAGGCAGAAGCGTCAACAGCCGGTGGAGCAGAACCTTTATGGCTTGCAAGGGGTCCTTTAGCATGTTTCTTGCACTTAACAGCAACAGCACCAACTGGAGTCTTCTTCTGGAGAAGCTCATAGTGTTGCGCTTTCATGAGCCAGCCTTCTGCTGTCTTCAAATATTGCATGATGTTGATGATATTAGCATCGAAGTTGCCAACTTTTCACTTGTCCTACTCAGAAGCTGGAGTAGGGTCACTGCCTTGCATTTGCAGAAGGCCAACATTCACTTGGCCGTAGGGTAGGCTCTTTTCTCTCCTTGACAGGCTCTACTCCATGTGCTCAAAGATCAAGGCACCAAGGCTGAAAGGTATTCCCTCTAGGAGATGGACCATGACTTTCGCATCCGCAAGCATGATGGTGTCAATGCTTCCAGCACGAGGCAAAAAAATGAAAAGCACAGCGCGGTGCAGAACCCTGAGGCGAAGATCCAGCCGAGTGGACTCCATGTAATTTTGAAGGGATACCTTCTACCCAACAATGGCACTAAAAGCCTCATTCCTTTCAAAGTGTTGCATCTCTGTATTGGATTCACAACCGTACAAGTTGCAGACAACAAGAGCAAACTACACAAGGGTAACTCCGTTAACAGAAGTACAGATGAACTTGATCGAGCGTCCATCCCTGTAGAAGTTGAGATTAGACTAGTACTAAAGAACTTTGCCACAGACACTTCAGCATAAAACTCGCAAAAGGTTTTTAAGCCTAATGCCTCAGACATAGAGGCTATGTCCAGCATATTAGCAGAAAACCAAGCAAAGTACTCGCTTACTTGCAATCAATTGGCAGTCAGAAGCGTCGACTGTGGACATATCACCATCAGCTACAAGTTTATCAATTTCCTCCTGGCTAACAAAAGCAGAAGATGCTGGGGTAAAGTAACATGTCCCTTAGGTCTCTTCACGAGCAACTTAGTCTCATACTTGGAGACCGTTTCCGCATTTTTTGCTTACACCTGGTCGGGAAGAAACACCATATGTTGTGGCTGTAGAAAGTGGCTTAAGGCCATCAGATTTTTCAATCTTAGGCACTTTAAGAGAAACAGAAACCACACCCTTTTGCATCAGATCTGAAGAGATCGTCTACGTTTGCGGGAGCACGACTGTGATTGGCTCTACATTCTCAACAAAATCATTCTTATCTGAGCCTATTGGTCCTTAAGATTTGGATAGAGCAAGTTCGTTGGCCACACCTTCTTCAGAGACATGAGTTTCTTTAGTAGATGGTTCTCCTCCTGTAGGAAACTCGCCAGCACGCAGAACCTTTACCATAACAGGTTCTAGAAACTCTGCAAAGACCTCCTTGGCTATAGGAGTAGGTAGATCAGCGGACTTAGCACCTTAGATGGTGGAACCTCCTCAGAAAGGTGATCAAAGCAACAGGCTTGGGAGCCTGGACAGGAGAGGGTAAGTCGCCAGATTTCGACAACCTCTTGGGATTCTTGGTCTTTGGTGCCATTGGAGAATTTTTAGATAAGTGTTGAGAGAAGAAAGAGTGTTTACGGTTTCAGAAAGCAGAAGAGAAGTGTGAGGCGGTGAAAGAGAGAGAAGAAGATGATGGAGATTTAAGAATGGTTAGAAAATATTCTCCAATATATAAGCAGACCGGAAATCTTTCAAATCCTAACGGATCTTCTACGGATTAGATCAATCTAACCGTTGGGGAAAATCTTTCCAGATTTTGTTACTGTTTGACTCAAGGTAAATTTTGAATCAAACAGCTGTTTAAGACTGTAGAAGGTCAACCTTCCACTCCAAAGCTTCTGCATAGTTTGGTTTGGTAATTAAGTTTAGAAACATAAAGTCTCCTTACTTAATTAACGTAATCTCAAGTTTTCATCTGAGTAGAACGTTGAGTTGCAGAAGGTCGACTTCTGCACCAAGCTTCTATACATGATATTTGTTCTAAGGTGAGAAATGGAGACGTCCCATCTTAGACAGTTAATGTTTGAGTTGATTTCTCAAACTTGATTTCATGTTGCAGATGGTCAACTTTCTGCCCATAGGTTATGTTGTCAATGATGACATAATGCCTTAGCTTTTGACTTAAGTACTTAGATTGGATGACATATTCCCAACTCACTCCTGATAAATTCAAATTGATATTTATCTAAAGGCTTAGTGAAGATATCCGGCAATTGTCTTTCTGTGTTGATGTATTCAATACATATAGAACCTTTCTATACATTGTCCCTCAGAAAATGATGTCTGAGTTCGATGTGTTTTGATTTAGAGTGATAAACGAGGTTATGAGCCAAATTGATTGCGCTCGTATAATCACACTTGATTGGGATTTTAACAAACTCAAGGTTGTATTCCTCAAGTTGTTGTTTCATCCATAGAACCTGAGCACAGCAACTTGTAGCTGCTATATACTCAGCTTCTACGATTGATAAAGCAACCGAAGTTTGCTTTTTTTAGAACCATGAAATAAGATGTTCCCCATGAGTTGACATGTACCATTGGTACTTTTTCTGTCAATTTTACAGCCTACAAAGATGGCATCCGAGTATCCAATAAGATCAAAATTTGATCTTTTGGGATACCACAATCCGAGGTTAACAGAACCTTGCAAGTATCTGAAGATTCTCTTGACTGGAGTCATATAAGATTCTTTGGGTGCAGATTGAATTCTTGCATAGAGACATACGCAAAACTATATGTCGGGTCTAGAAGCTGTAAGGTACAGATGGGAGCCATTCATACTTTTGTAGAGCTTACTATCCACTTTTGAACCATTTTCATCTTTGTCTATCCTAGTGCATGCAGCCATAGCAGTCGATAAGGGTTTTGTGCCATCTAAACCAAATCGTTTCAAAAGCTGCTTAGTGTATTTTTCTTGATGAAGAAAGGTACCTTTTGCAGTTTGCTGAAATTACAATCCGAGGAAAAACGTAAGTTCTCCCATCATACTCATTTCGAACTCACTTGTCATGAGTTCAGCAAACTCTTTGTAGAGCTTACCATCGGTTGGTCCAAGATTATGTCATCAACATTGTAACGTCGAAAATGTATTCACCACGCAAGTGCACGCGATCGTACAAGTAATAAAGTTTAAGTAGAATATCGTTCCCACGAGGACTGATCTAAACTTCTCCCAATTATTAAAATACCGTCAATCTATATTATTCAGCTAAACAAGTTGAGAATTAATTAAATTAAATGTAAGGCTAAAGAAAACGAGTAAGTAAATCGAATTAAGATTCAAATGAGAAAAGCACCTAGGGCGACGATTTCACCGGACAATTAATCGCAAGTCATATCTCAATCAACACACTAAAGATGATCTAGTTGATAATCTGGACTTCGGTTATCTTCCTACGCCCCTCCCGAGGTCATAAGAACGTACATCTCTGTAAATAGTAATCACTCTATTCCTATGTAGATTAACTATCGAGTGCCCCTTAAGGATCAATTCCAATTCGATTACCTAGGACGATTGGGTATATTCTTATCCCGCTCGTTAATAATCCCGTCTTCCGACTAAGTTTGCCCTAGTTTATTCCTCTCCCCGTGCTTAATCTAGGATTCCCCTTCCGAGTTCACCTAAATTCACTATTCAATCCTATTGGTGATCATGCAATAAGAAAGCGTTAAGAACGAACAGGAATAATCAAACGAAAATCATTCAAGTGTGTCAAAAGAGATAAACTCTTGACTAATCGTCAAGATCCATCTAAACCCTAGGCAAAGAAAATTAGTTCATAACTAAAGTAAACGAAAACATCAAATTCATCGTAGATAATGAAAACGACATAAAGGAATACTAAAAGAAAAACTCTCAAAGTCTCTATCGACGGCTCCCTGTTACCGGCAGCCTCCTCTCTCTACTACTCTCTTCTTCCTCTAGGTCAAACTACAATGTTTTTATAATCCCCAAATAAACCTAGAGAATCTCTGAAAAATCAGGAAAGAAAATCTTATAATTTCTCCCCATCGTAGCTTTAGGTCTTGCAAGAGCATCCAGAGATCTTCCCTCTGCACGAAGTCTTCATAATTACGCCGAGGCCCTCTTTTCTTCATATTTATCCTAAAATAAACCAGAAAAATCGGCAGTAATCTATTTCTCGAGTATAATGTAAAATAACCAGGAATATTATGCAACGAGCGCAATATTTCACAAATCTAACAAAATCTAAGTCAGAAATTGCCCTAAATAACTCTACTTTCATAGAGTTATCACACCCCCAAACCTAAATTTTGCTAGTCCCGAGCAAAGAAAATAAAAATTACCAGACTCTCCTCGACTGCCCCAAGTCCGTCAAACGTAGAAGCATCTTTTAGAACATTCTCAGAAATGGGTGCATCCTCCTCATGCATCTAGATTCCATTCACTACCGAACATGCTCAATTAATGGCTTTAAAACACATTATCTTCGTCCCAGCAGGTTGTACACTCAACATTAACAAGCATACACTCCAAATAGCTTATGTCAACCAGTAACTCACAAAGATCACCACAAACATCTATATTCATTCATCTCAGGTTTTCCGACTTTTTAACAACTACATTTTTTTTTCAGATTGCACGACTTCTAAATGTTCATCTAATTCCGGCTAAACCTTATGTAGCAAGCTCTTGATCAATGGCTCCCGACTCAGTTGAATCAAGGCATTAGGTGATAAAGCACCCCTCGGATCAATCACTCAAGCTAGCACGGAAGACTCACACCACAAGCACATATTCAGGTAATATTTTTTTTTTAAACCTGAACATTGGTACTCAGAGCCTTGGCAATCTCATTTTTCTTTTCTTTTCTTTTTTTTTTCTGTTCGACGAGATCCCCAAAGATGTAGTTTCAAGTGATAATTCAAGCTACTCTACTCACCACTAGTTACAATGCATTCTGAGGAAATGTAACCCGTTGCTGCTAAGCATACTTCCTACTGGGAGATCATTTCAAAATTAATAGAAAAATTTTAGCATACTAAGCAAAGAATTTCATCTTTCCACACTTGAAGAATGCAACCCATGTGCTCATCATCGAAAACAGACATTCCACATCGACTTCCTAAGGTTCCGTCGAGGAAAAACGACCCAAAAGATGAAAAATAAGGCTTATACAGGACTCACCCTAAAAATTAATAACAAACAACGCGACGCCACACCCCCAAACCTCATCAGACAACGTCCTCGGTGCTTAAGATAAAACGAGTAGGAAACGAGAGTACCAGGATATGCCTCGGTGACCGAAATGCGTCGATGTGTAGCTACCGACTGCCTCGTTGTGGAACTACGTTGTATCATCAGAATCCGCATCTTCATCTTCCTCAGTACCCATCGACGGTGGACTTGGTTGCTCGCCAAGGTCTGATATATCCACATTTAATGTTGTCGCGATTCGCCTTTGAATTTCCTCCGACCTTTGATGGCATGCAATTGAATACTCCATGAATTCACTGATCTTGGTCCAGTTTTTCGGGGCAATAGATGTGTTGGCGGTGGCAATGGCAGGGTCGCCCTCTGTGCGGTTACCATGAGATGTGCCGGAAGGGGCGTCATCCTTGTGCTCCTCCTCCCGTTGAATTTCCAGCCATGTGGCATGCGTGATTGGTTTCTGTGGGTGTGCGATCTCTTCTGTAGGGTCCCACTGTACCCCTGCCCTCCTGCATAACTGTAACACTAAAGATGGAAACCACAAACCAAGGTGAGTATCCTTTAATGCTCTATGCATCATCTGGTTAATAAGTTTTCCCACATCAATCTTCCTGCCCTCTAAGATGCAAAAAATCAAAGCCGCTCGTTCCTTGGTCACGTTACTAATGTTTGTTCCCGGAATCAGTCGGGCCGAGACAAATCTAACCCATATCTTTGCGTCTACTGTGAGATCCCTACCGTATAGCGCCAGCGGTTCGTTCTTGCGCGACTTCTTCCATGTGGAACCTGGTCTAGTTAAGCATTCAAGTACATTGTCAGCATTAAAATCCTCGGTCAGGTATTGTGTACAAGCATCATGCTCAAAAACAGGAAGATGAAACACTTCAGCAATCACTTGAGCACTAAACACAACACTCATACCTCGAACTTGAATACTTTCGCGGTTCTCATCATAGGTGTGAGTATTAGCATAGAATTCCCTTACTAGTGGCACAACCGCGGCTTCCGGAGGAGTACAAAATTGAGTCCAGCCCATATGCGAAATTTGAAACATATAAGTTTCCATATACCTGTGGCTTACCTCAAATCCACGCTCCGGAATGATGGTTCGACGCACCATAGAGTCTTGGTAGTTTTTAGCCGCTTCGTCCGTCAAGGCTCGTCCTCTCCTATTTCCGGAAGTACTCCCTATGGCCAATTTCTTTTTGGGTGCCATCACAAAGTACTTCTACAAACACAAGCTAGCACGGCCACAAATCCATTTGCCCAAAACACTCACACAATAAGAGTCAATCAGAGGATAGAAAACTCACTACTCGAGCTACTCCAATAGTTCTTCGACCAACGATTCGAGGAAGGAATACGCACTAATCGAGCTACCCCAATAGCATACGACTAAAATGAACCCGAATCACCTTCCCAAAAGAAAATCTCGATTACCAAATTCAGAGAGGGTGGTTTTTAGCGGCACACCGATGACTTAGGTGACAGCGGCGGCGGTGGCTGGACACGGAAAGTGACGGCGTCTCCCACACGGAAGGGCGTCGGCGTCGGCAGCGGCAGCCACACGTGAGGGTAACGGTGTGGGAAACGGCGACGGCGATTGCTTCTTCCTATCACAAGAAATACAACGATTAGGGTCGAGTCAAATGCCCAAATTCGTTTTCTTATTTTATGATTTCTTTTATTATTTTATAATCCCGGTGCAGCTGCACGAGATTTTCGTGCACCTGCACAGAGTTTTTGTGCCTTAGAGGTCCAAGCGGTGCAGCTGCACGAGATTTTCCTGCAGTTGCACGATCTCGCTGCTTGCTCTTGCATCCCCCGCTATCTTTTCCCCAGTAAAACAAAAGAAATAAATAAAAACAAGTAAAAGAAAATAACTTGAGTTGCCTCCCAAGAAGCGCTTGGTTTATAGTCTATCGCTCGACTCTTGATATCCATCATGTGTCTCTCAATGTTGCTGCGGCAACTACCCTTTCAACGTTTCCTTCCCAATAGTGTTTCAGCTTCTGTGCATTGACCTTAAATGTATGTTCTGAACTTGGATTTCGTATTTCTACGGCACCACAGGGGAATACCTGAACAACCTGAAATGGTCCAGACCACCGTGATTTAAGCTTTCCTGGGAATAATCTTAGTCTAGAATTGAGTAGCAATACTTGTTGTCCAGGCTCAAATTTCCGCTCAATGATCTTCTTATCATGCCACTGTTTCGTCTTCTCCTTGTAGATCCTCGCGTTTTCATATGCTTGAAGCCGAAATTCATCAAGTTCGTTCAATTGGAGCAACCTCTTCTGTCCAGCCTTCTCGAGATCAAAATTCAATTTCTTAATCGCCCAGAATGCTTTGTGCTCCAATTCCACCGGCAAGTGACATACTTTCCCATAAACTAGCTTAAACGGAGACATTCCAATTGGCGTTTTGTAAGCTGTTCGATAAGCCCACAATGCATCATCTAGCTTCAGTGCCCAATCCTTCCGTGATGTGTTTACTGTTTTCTCGAGAATTCTCTTAATCTCTCGATTTGATACTTCCACTTGCCCACTAGTCTGAGGATGGTATCCTAGAGCAACCTTGTGATTTATTCCATACTTGTTCAACAAATTGGCGACTTGTTTATTGCAAAAGTGAGATCCCCCATCGCTGATGATTGCTCTTGGGGTACCGAACCTTGTAAACACCTGCTTCTTCAAAAACTCAACCACTATTTTAGCCTCGTTAGTAGGCAAAGCTTTCGCTTCAACCCATTTAGATACGTAATCCACAGCAACTAAAATATAACGATTTTGTAGGACGAAATAAATGGTCTCATAAAATCAATACCCCAAACGTCGAAAATCACTACCTCCAGAATGTTGTTTAAGGGCATTTCGTGTCGCCTTGATATGTTTCCCGTTCGTTGGCATCTGTCACATTTAGCAACAAAATTGTAAGCGTACATAAATAAAGTAGGCCAAAAGAAACTGATTGGAAAATTCGAGTAGCTGTTTTATCTCCTCCAAAATGTCCGCCGTAAGGTGATGAATGTCATTGCCACAAAATTTGGTGCCATTCTTCTTCAGGTACGCATTTTCTAAGAATCTGGTCTGCACATTGCTTGAATAAGAACGGTTCATCCCACACATAATTCTTAATATCATGTAAAAACTTCTTCTTTTGCTGCGCATTCAATTCAGTGGGTAGGAAATTCGAAACAAGAAAATTAACAAAATCTGCATACCACGGTACTTGCGTGTGATTAATCGAGAGCAACTGTTCATCAGGAAACGATTCATTTATTGCTACCTGGTTGAGCTTGATGTCGCTTTGACCATCTAACCTCGACAAGTGGTCAGCTACTTGATTCTCTATTTCTTTTCTGTCCTTGATTTCGAGATCGAATTCTTGTAGTAAGAGAACCCATCTTATCAATCATGATTTTGCATCATTTTTCTCAATCAAGTACTTGATCGCGGCGTGATCTGTGAACACTATGACTTTCGAACCCACAAGGTAAGATCGAAATTTATCGGAAGCAAATACAACAACTAGTAGCTCCTTTTCAGTGATCGTGTAATTTACCTGTGCATCGTCCAAAGTTCTACTAGCATAGTAAATTACATGAAAAACCTTATTCTTACGTTGCCCAAGCACTGCTCCTAAGGCATAATCACTCGCATCGCACATCAATTCAAAAGGTAACGTCCAATCAGGCACTACAATGATAGGTGTTGTAACTAACCTCTCTTTCAATTTTGTAAATGATTCCATGCATGCTTTATCAAAGTTATATTGTATGTCTTTCTCCAAAAGATTGCATAACGGTTTCGATATTTTGGAGAAATCTTTAATAAATCGCCTGTAGAAACCAGCGTGACCAAGAAAACTTTGAATACCTCTTACCGATGTTGGTGGGGATAATTTTTCGATTATCTCAATCTTTGCTATGTCAACTTCAATTCCTTTGCCTGACACCCTGTGACCAAGGACAATACCTTCCCGAACCATAAAGTGACACTTTTCTAAATTTAAGATTGGATTAGTTTGCTCACAACGTTCGAGTACACATGCAAGATTATGTAAGCAATTATCAAATGAGTCACCAAAAACGGAAAAGTCATCCATAAAGATTTCTAAATATTATTCTACCATGTTTATGAAAATAGACGTCATGCATCTTTGGAATGTAGCAGGTGCATTACACAATCCGAATGACATTCTACGGAAGGCGAACGTACCGTATGGACATATGAAAGTCGTTTTCTCCTGATCTTCTTGTACAATGGCAATCTTATTATATCCTGAGTAACCATCGAGAAAACAATAATATTCTTTACCTGCCAATCTGTCCAACATCTGATCGATGAATGGAAGCTGGTAGTGATCTTTTCTTGTTGCTTTGTTCAACTTCCAGTAGTCCATATGTACCCTCCATCCCGTGACAGTGCGAGTATGGATGAGTTCATTCTTCTCATTTGTTACAACTGTCATTCCACCTTTCTGGGGAACACACTGTATAGGACTAACCCACGAGCTATCAGAAATAGGATATATGATACCTGCATCCAGCCACTTGATGATCTCCTTCTTTACAACATCTTTCTTGTTTGGGTTCAATTCCGTTGATTCTCTATTGATGGTTTGTGATCCTCCTCGAGGAGGATTTTATGCATGCAAATTGCTGGGCTGATTCCTCTTATATCTGCAATAGTGCATCCTATCGCCTTCTTGTGTTCCCTCAAGATTCGAAGTAATTTCTCCTCCTGTAACTCCATCAATTCTGCAGAAATAATCACAGGGAGTTGATTGGCGTTTTGGAGAAATGAATACCTCAAGTGGGTGGGTAAGGTTTTGAGCTCTAATTCTGGTGCTTCTATGATGGATGGTTTGGTGGTCCTTTCTGGCATCTCCAATGGATCGAAAGCTCTCAGATCTCTAGGTATGTAAGATTTACACTCCATCCAACTGATCATTTCCTTAATTTCTTCATCGATAGTTGCTTCCTCAGAAGTTAATGCTAGCTCAAGCACATCGGTTGTCTTCAACATAGTAACTTCTTCGGCTACTATCCTGTCAATGACGTCAATAGAAAAACAATCATCAGGTTCATTCGGACATTTCATTGCACGAAGAATATTAAATGTTACCTCCTCGTTATTAACCCTCATGGTTAACTCACCCTTTTGGACGTCAATTAAAGTCCTACCTGTGGCTAGAAATGGTCTTCCAAGGATGATTGGTATTTCAGGTCCTCTTCAAAATCAAGCACGTTAAAATCCGCGGGAAAAATAAATTTATCTACCTTAACCAAAATATCCTCAATGATTCCCCTTGGAAAACCAAGAGACCGGTCGGCTAATTGCAACGTGACCGATGTAGGTTTTACTTCCCCCAAACCCAATTCATAAAATATTGATAAAGGCATTAAATTAACACTCGCTCCAAGATCACACAATGCCTTACCGCTAAAATTTGAACCAATAGAACAGGGTATAATGACACTACCTAGATCTTTCAGCTTTGGAGGTAACTTTTTCTGCAAAATAGCTCTACATTCTTCAGTTAAAGCAACAGTCTCAAACTCACCGAGACGTCTCTTTTTAGATAATATATCTTTCATGAATTTAACGTAGCTCGGCATCTTCTCCAACGCTTTAGCAAAAGGGATGTTGATGTGTAGTTTTTTAAAGATTTCTAAGAATTTCAGGAAATCCTTCTCATCATTCGGCTTTCTAGCTCGCTGTGGAAAAGGAATAGGTGGATATACGAGTTTATCTTTTCCAATAGAAGCATTTTTCATACCTTCTTTTGGTTGAGAAAGTGGTTGGCTCGGCTGAATAGAAGGTTCGTTGCTCTTGTGCGTAACTTCTGGTGTAGTTGCAACGTCATGCTTAAACTTTGAGGATTCAGGAAGTGTTCTCCCATTCCGTAAAGTGATAGCTTGCACTTGTGCATTCCCGTCATTCCTTGGATTCACCTCGGTATTGCTCGGAAGAGTGCCTTGAGGTCGATTATTAATTGCTTGTGCTAATTGTCCGACATGGGCTTCCAAACTCCTAAGTGAAGCCGATTGGTTCTGCAAAAGAGTGTCGGTTTTGGAAATGTATTTCACTAAAAGTTCTTCAATACCTGACATTTTCTCTTGCGGTTATGGCTTTTGTTGATGAGGTCCTGGTGGAGGAGTTGGTTTCGCTGATTGTTGATTTCCCCACGAGAAATTCGGGTGATTCCTCCATCCCGGATTGTAAGAATTCGAAAAAGGGTTGTTCCTCGAGTTGGCTCCCAAGTAGTTGGCTGACTCAGCACCAGTGAAACATTGACTAGGAGCATGATTTTCTCTACACCTCTCACACGGATAATGAATGGGATGACTAGGACCCTTTAATGCATTCAGCTCCCGAGTTAACGCATCCACTTTGGCATTGAGGGCAACAACTTCATTAACTGAATGTACTCCAGTTACTCCTCGGGCACGCGATACTCCATGACGGTTATTAGTCATCTGCTCGAATAGCTCCATTGCTTCCTCCGGCTGCTTATTTAATATTGTTCCCCCTGCAGCTGCATCAATCGTTGAACGAAGTGCATCAGTTAATCCATCATAAAAAATTTGTACCAACATCCATTGAGGTATCTCGTGATGTGGGCACACTCGTAAAAATTCCTTAAATCTCTTCCCCGCCTCATAAAGTGACTCTGTTCCATGTTGTTGAAACAAAGTGATGTCATTCCGCATCTTGATGGTCTTGCTAGGTGGGAAATACTTTGATAAGAATTTTCCAGACATCTCTTCCCAGTTTGTGATGGACCCTTCTGGCAAAGAGTAGAGCCATGTTCGTGTTTTGTCCCTCAACGAAAATGGGAAGAGTCTCATCCGAATGACCTTGCTCGACACTCCATTATATCGAAAAGTGTCGCAAATTTCCAGAAAGTTGATGATGTGCCCATGTGGATCTTCCGATGGAGATCCTCCGAAACTCGAATTTTTAAGCATAGTAATAACTGCCGGCTTGATTTCAAATGTGTTGGCTTGGATAGTTGATGCGCGTCGTCAACGCAACAAAAATAAATCCTCGTTCACGCAAACTAAGCAGTAAGGGCAAGCAAGGGTCGGTCCCACAGAGAACGGTATCAATTAAGTCTTGTAACGTCAAATTCGATAACTAAATTCAAGGTCAAGTGAACAAATCAAGTGATGAGAAATTAAACTAACAGCAACGTGAATCGAATTACCAATAAGAATGAAAGATCTAGGACTACTGATTTCCCCTCGTGATTTATGCTCTCATATCCCCTCTTCTTATTACTATTGAATTTCACCGGTTGTTAACTGTAGGCCGCTAATCTCTCCCCATAACCCTCTCAGATATCCGGGAACGTGCCCCCATGTATCGAATTCTCTACTCTATGTCTAGGCAAAGAACTAGTGGAGGCCCTTTACGAATTAACCCTACTTTGATTTCCTAAGGTGCACGGTATTTCTACTCTCACACTAAAACCCGGTCTCTCGACTCGAAGGTTCCTTAGGTTATCCTAATCTCGACCTGACCTAGACTACCCTCTCGAGTCTCCCTAGGCGATCAAATCAATATCAACAGTTGATCAGGCTGCTAATACGCATTAAACACGGAATCGGATAAACAACCAACGGAAATTCAAATCATAATAAAGAAAGGTTCAACAATTACAAAGAAACACGAGGTTCCATCGTCGTCCTAGAACAAAGAAATTAGTTCATAGTGATGCAACACGAAAACCAGGACAAAGATGAAAGCATAATTGAAATCTAAAAGCACAGGGAAAAGAATTTGCAATTCTCCGCCGGCACAAATCTCCTGCCAATACCCCCACACAACCCTAGCAATCCTTAAGTTTTAGTATTTATACTAGGGAATAAACTAAAGGACCTAAATAAAAATAAAGAAACTAAAAATTCGGAGGGGATTTTCTGGTCCGCCGCAGCTGCGAAAGTCTCTGTGGTCCGCTCCCTTCAGCTTCTCCGCAGCTGCGAGGAAATCTTCTGCAGCTGCGAAAGTCTCTGTGGTCGTACTCCTCGCTTCCTTCTCACAACTCTTCCTTCCTCTCTTCGTTGTTCATCATATCATCTCCAATTTCCTACACGAACAATAACGGACGTGAGGTAACACAATTCAACTCGAAACCTCAGATCTAAACACTTAAAACGACGGAACTAACTCAAATCAAGGCACAAATGTGATCATTTAACTCTACTTTCGTAAAGTTATCACACCCCCAAACCTATCTTTTGCTAGTCCTCGAGCAAAACAAAACGAAAATGTAACCAAACAAAACAAAAACATCACACTTGATACTCCCCAGTCTCACCCAAGTCTTCCGAACTTGGATTGTCGTTAATGACTCTCAGCTAAGGACGCACACCTGTTTTAGAGGTAGACTTCGTTCAAAGCTAGCATGCACGATTTTTGTAGTTCTTATAAAACTTGTTCCCTCAATTTGCACACCTCGCGTTGTCAACCCCACATTCTCAAATCTTTCATAGCCATCAAGTACTTTTCTAGACTCAACTCTCCCCACCTTCTCAACTAATTCGAGGTATTTCTTTTCATCTCATTTTTCTCTTTTCATTTAGTTACACGATTCTAAATGCTCATCAATTCCCGCAAACGCTCGTGTAACGAGTTCTCAGTCAGTGACTCCCGGTCCATATGGACCAAGGCACTAGGTGATAAAGCACCCCTCGGACGAGAACTCGAGCAGCAAGGAAGACTAACACCACAAGCACATATTAAAGCTCAACATCGATTTTGTTCTTTCTCTCTTTTACTTTTTTTTTTTACTCTTTTCTAGCTTGAACAGTGGTGCTCAGAACCTTGGCAACCGTTTTCTTTTCTTGCTCTTTTTCTTTTTCACATTCTAACCTGAATTTCGTCTCCAAAATATGATTCGAGTGCCTATACTTTTCCTTAATGACTATGCTTTTAAGGAGACTGTAGAGCTGACGCTACTTAGTTAACTTCCTATCAGGAACAATATAGATTATTCTTTCCAAGAAATTAGGCATGCTTACTAGAACTAATTCCTCCTCCGCCTTAAATGTGCGACCCTAAATCATCCTCCTAGAGTCCGACTCTTCTAATTCGAAATCCTAAGGTTTAACTGAGGGGCATCGACTCAAAAAAAAAACAACAAAAAACGAAAGATAGACTCAGAAACATGATCAAGCTGATAGAAATAACAAAAAATCACAAGGATAACGTCACCCCCAAACCTAAATCTTGACACGACCTCGTGGCAGGCTGTATCTCCAACAGTGCATGAGATAGATGAAAGTAAAGCTAAGAGAGACACAACCTGGCACATGTCCGGTTGAACTCAGGATCTTCTCCCGGATGGTAGGCTAATCGGACTCCGAGTCGGAGTCAACATCCTCATCATCTGCCGGGCTGGTTTCTGCATCGTCCATAGCAACATCACTCCATCCCATGGGTCGATCCCATTCCGGTGGGTGGTAGACTGGTTGATACAGCGCGTTGAAGTCTACTCCAAAGGATGGCGCGGCCTGGCGGTTGTACTCCATCTGATGACGGATGAAGCCCATGGTGTATTGCTGGAAGGCTCGAGTTCGCTGCTGAGCTTCCCTGGTTTGCTGCATGAACTCCTGCATCTGGGCCCACCGTTCTTGCTCGAGGGCATGACACTCGCAGCGGCTGGACGAGGGCGAGAGACGCCTCCCTGCCTTGTGCCAATCTTGTCCAGTGATTAATGGTCTAGAGGCTAGCCCGGGGGACAAAGCTCCTCCGTCCTGTCAAACTGCACACCTGCCTTGACACACAACTCAGAAATGAGACAAGGGAACCACAAACCTCGTGCGTCGTCCAAACAGCGGTGGATCATCCAATTCAGCAGCTTGCCCACATCAATAGGCATCTCCTCCATGATACAGAAGATGAGCGCCGCTCGATCCCTGGTGATCTCACTCGTGTTCTTGCTGGGTATGAGCCGGGCGGCTACAAATAAGGCCCACATGCGTACTTCGGTGGTCAAATCGCTGCCGTGAAGTCTGAGGGGGTCCCGGTTCCTTGTCAATGTCCACTGGGAGCCTGGCTTAGTAATTCGCGCAATAACTGCGTTACTATCAAAACGGTTATTAAGATAATCGAAATATGCCTCAGTGTTGTAAACAGGGAGGCCATAAAATGTGGAAATCACTGATGCACCAAACTTAACCTCCCTGTCCCGAACTCGAATACTCTGCCTATCCTTGTCCAGGGTATGCACGTTTGCATAAAACTCCCTGACCAACGGGACGACGGCCCGCTTTGTCGTTGTACTAAAATGAAGCCACCCCAGACGTTCTAAACGCTCCCGGTATTCAACCAAATCGGGATGCGTGGTATCGAATACCCGCTCAGCGACCAGCGGTCGTTTCATGGACCGTTGGTACGCCGCCGACGATTCATTCACTACGGCCTTATCCTTTCCTTTCCTTTGGCTAGAACTAGAGGCACCGGTCGTAGTGCGTTGCTTAGGCGCCATCGCTAATCACGCTATTCTAAGAACTAAGGCAACTATTGAATCTCCGGGGAACAACGAAGTGGCCGCACACAAATTACCGATAGGACTAAGGGATGGGGAACTTTCCTGACTGTCGCCGCTACGGGAGAGTGTGGTTGACCAACGGCAGGAAGGTGGCGGCGAGGTTGGTTGGGTGGTTGGCGGGTGGCACCGGAGAGGAGGATCTGCAGCGGGTGGTCGCACAGGAGAGGAGGCGGGCGTCGGAGGTCGATGCGTGAGTAGCCGGCGAGTGGAGAGGAGTAGCCGCCGCAGCTGGGTCCTGAGAAATGTGGGAGAAATGAATTAGGGTTTAAGTTCGCCCCCTTTTAATTTGTCTGAAATTTCGTCCTCTCGCAGCTGCGAGACATCCCTCCGCAGCTGCGAGACTCTCTGGGAGTCGCGGGTTACACGTCTCTCGCAGCTGCGAAAGAATCCTTCGCAGCTGCGTAACTCTCTGGGAAGGGATTGTGTATGCCTCTTCCGCATGTGGATGCTACCTCATTTTCTTAATCTGTCTCTTCCATGTACATGCTTCTTGATCTACTGAAACAAATAAACGATTTAAAAATAACTAAATATCGGAAATCAAATGAAACGACTTGGGTTGCCTCCCAAGAAGCGCCCTGGTTTAGAGTCGATGGCTCGACCTTCGCACGATTTTACGCGTCTTGGAGTCGCGTGGATGTAGTTCCTCACTCAAGTGGCTCTCCATGATAGTGTTCGAGGCGTTGGCCGTTGACCTTGAACGTGGTCTCCGAATCATTCGACTGCAACTCTACAGCGCCATGAGGAAGCGTTCTGACCACTTTGAACGGTCCGGACCATCTCGACTTCAATTCGCCTGGTAATAACCGGAAACGTGAGTTGAAAAGTAGTACATACTCACCTGGCATAAATGTCCTGTTAAGGATGCGGCTATCATGCCATTTTTTCGTCTTCTCCTTGTAGATCGTTGCATTCTCGTATGCCCGATGACGAAGCTCCTCCAACTCGTTCATCTGCAAAAGGCGAGCCTCACCTGATCGGGTTGCGTCGAAATTCAGGTGCTTTAGTGCCCAGTATGCCTTGTGCTCGAGTTCCACTGGGAGGTGACAAGCCTTGCCAAAGACGAGTCGGTATGGAGACATCTCGATCGGTGTTTTGTACGCTGTCCTGTATGCCCACAAAGCATCGTCAAGTTTTAACGACCAATCCTTTCGTGTTGTACTTACCGATTTCTCAAGGATGCGCTTCACTTCACGGTTGGAAACTTCTGCCTGTCCGCTGGTCTGTGGGTGATATGACGTGGCCACCTTGTGCTTCACGCCATATTTGCTTAAAAGTGCATTAAACTGACTGTTGATGAAGTGTGTACTTTCGTCGCTAATGATAGCGCGTGGAACACCGAACCTAGTGAAAATCTGTTTCTGCACAAACTTGACAACCACTTTAGCCTCATTAGTGGGGGAAGCAATTGCTTCCACCCACTTTGAAACGTAATCTACTGCTACGAGGATGTACTTGTTACCGTTCGATGGGATGAAGGGTCCCATGAAGTCGATGCCCCAAACATCAAAAAGTTCAACCTCGAGGATTCTGCAGGGGCATTTCGTTTCTCCGTGATATGTTCCCTGTTCTTTGGCACCCATCACAGTGAAGAACAAACTGAAAAGCATCCTTGAAAATAGTCGGCCAGTAGAAACCTGACTGGAGAACTTTTGCGGCTGTTCTATCTCCTCCAAAGTGTCCTTCGTAGGGGGATGCGTGGCATTGGGCTAGGTCCATGATTTCAGATTCCGGCACACATCTCCTGATCACCTGATCTGCACACATTTTAAACAGAAATGGTTCGTCCCAAAAGTAGTGACGAACGTCATGAAGAAACCGTTTCTGCTTGTGTGCATTGAAATCCTCAGGAATAAATTCCGACACAATGAAGTTTACAAAATTAGCATACCAAGGCACGCTCACATCAACAGACAACAAACACTCATCAGGAAAGAACTCATTGATGCAAACCTTGTCTTGAATCACATTTTCGTTTTCTAACCTAGACAAGTGATCTGCTATCTGATTTTCAGTCCCTTTTCTATCTCGGATCTCTAAGTCAAATTCTTGTAATAAGAGCACCCAACGAATCAACCTAGGCTTAGCGTCCTTTTTCTCAATCAAGTATTTGATCGCTGAGTGATCCGTAAACACTATTATCTTAGATCCCACCAGATAACTGCGAAATTTATCGAATGCAAACACGACAGCTAACAATTCTTTCTCAGTCGTGGTGTAATTAACCTGGGCATCATCTAAGGTCCTGCTGGCATAGTATATAACCCGAAAAAACCCTTTGGCCTAATGCGGCTCCTACCGCATAGTCGCTAGCATCACACATCAACTCAAAGGGCAAATTCCAATCAGGTGCTATGACTATGGGGGCAGATACTAACCTCTTCTTAAGTTCAGTAAAAGCAAAAAGGCACTCAGCATCGAATACAAAGGGAACATCCTTCTCCAACAAATTGCACAGTGGCTTCGTGATCTTGGAGAAGTCCTTGATGAACCTCCGGTAGAAGCCAGCATGTCCGAGGAAGCTCCGAATCCCTTTCACGGAAGAGGGTGGGGGTAACTTCTCAATCGTCTCTATCTTTGCCTGGTCTACTTCAATGCCTTTGCTGGAGATCCGGTGACCTAAAACAATGCCAACACGAACCATAAACTGGCATTTCTCCCAGTTCAGGATTAGGTTAGTATCCTCACAACGTTTTAGAACCTTAGTGAGGTTCGACAGGCATTCCGCATACGATGCACCAAAAACAGAAAAATCATCCATGAAGACCTCCAAACCATTTTCAATCATATCAGTGAATATGGCCATCATGCATCGTTGAAAAGTCGCAGGTGCATTACACAATCCAAACGGCATGCGGCGAAACGCAAAGGTACCGTATGGGCATGTGGCCGTCGTCTTTTCTTGGTCCTCCGGGGCAATCAAAATTTGATTGTACCCGGAGTATCCGTCCAAGAAGCAATAGAAATCCTTACCCGCCAATCGATCAAGCATCTGATCAATAAAGGGTAGAGGAAAATGGTCTTTCCTGGTGGCCTTGTTCAGTTTGCGGTAATCCATGCAAACTCTCCACCCAGTTACAGTACGAGTCGGAATCAATTCATTCTTCTCGTTCTTGACCACCGTCATCCCTCCTTTCTTCGGGACGCACTGCACAGGGCTAACCCAAGAACTGTCAGAGATCTGGTAACTAATACCTGCATCTAGCCACTTGATGATCTCTTTCTTCACCACTTCCTTCATGTTCGGGTTGAGTCGCCTCTGAGCCTCGACTGAGACCTTATGATCATCCTCAAGCAAAATCTTGTGCATACACACCGACGGACTGATTCCTCGAATATCCGCTATAGTCCATCCCAATGCCTTCTTGTGTGCCTTGAGGATCTCAAGCAATTCCTCCTCCTCTTCTCCTGTAAGACTGGCAGAAATAATCACAGGTAAAGTATTTGATGGTCCGAGGTACGCATACCTGAGATGATCCGGGAGTTGCTTGAGCTCTAAAGTGGGGGGTTCCTCAATTGAAGGTCGCATCGGGTTCAGTGGCCGCTCTAGCGTGTCAAATTGTTGAATCCTTCGTGTTAATAACGCTAGGGCTTCCTGGGTGTCACAATCGGGGTCGGTCTTCTCTCCTTCATCATCCGAGGTACCTTCATCACCAAGAGGGGAAAACCTGGAAATGCACCTATCAACAACATCCATCCGGAAACAATCAGAATTTTCAGAAGGCCATTTAACAGATTTATAAACGTTAAATGTGACTTCCTGATCGTTGACACGGATTGTCAACTCTCCCTTCTGCACATCGATCAATGCCCTTCCTGTGGCTAAAAACGGACGACCAAGGATGATAGGAATCTCCTTGTCCTCCTCAAAGTCTAACACCAGAAAGTCAGCCGGAAAAATAAATTTATCTACTTTAACAAGAACATCCTCAATAATCCCTTTCGGGTACGTAATGGATCTATCAGCTAACTGAAGGGACACAGATGTAGGTCTTACCTCCCCCAAACCTAGCTCTTTATACACCGAAAAAGGCATCAGATTTATGCTCGCCCCGAGGTCACAAAGAGCCTTACTTGAGAATGTCGTTCCAATTGTGCACGGATCGTGAAGCTACCTGGGTCCTTGCTCTTCGGTGGTATCTTCTTCTGGAGGATGGCGCTACACTCCTCGGTAAGTGTAACTGTCTCAAAATCGCCCAACCTCCGTTTCTTCGAGAGTACGTCCTTCATGAACTTGACGTAACTAGGCATCTGCTCCAAAGCTTCTGCAAAAGGGATGTTAATGTGTAACTTTTTAAATACATCGAGGAACTTACGGAATTGAGCATCCTCGTTTTGCTTTCGGGCTCTCTGTGGGAACGGAAGCTTCAAGATGTCGATTTCCGGTTTCTTCCTCTCTTCCTCTCTTCCTCCATCTTTTTTTTTCCTTTGTCCTGTAGCAAGTCCAAGTTAGAATTTAATGGACTAGTCTGAGATTTCTTACTAGTTGTCTCCACTGGACTGGATCCACTGCTCTCCTTCTTAGCCTCGGCTTCCTCTGCCTCAAGTGACCGGCCGTTCCTAAGAGTCACGGCTTTGGCTTGCTCCCTTGGATTAGTTTCTGTATTGCTCGGGAGAGTCCCATAGGCTCTCGAATTCACCGCCTGAGCCAGCTGGCTAACCTGGTTCTCCAGGTTCCGAATCGACGCTGCTTGGTTCTTCATCAAGGCGTCTTGATTCGCCATGTACTTGAGCATCATCTCTTCGAGGCTCGGCTTCTTTTCCGAGGCTTCCGCTTGTGCTTGTTGATACTGAGGCGCTGGTGCTGGTGGTCTAGACATACCAGGCGGAGGTGCCTGTGCTCTCCAAGAAAAGTTCGGGTGATTCCTCCACCCTGGGTTATATGTATTCGAGTACGGGTTGTTGCGCTGGTTTCCAACAAAGTTGGCTTCCTCTATGCTCATGGTGCACTGATCTGTAAGATGCGCTCCTCCGCAAATCTGACAACCCTGCTGGTTGCTCTGAACCGAACTAACGTTCGTTGCCTCAAATTTCTTAGTGAGAGCGGCCAGTTGTGCCTGAATTGAGGTTAAGGTATCCAATTCAAAGACGCCCTGCGGCTTCCTTCTGTTCATACGATCCGAATACTGGTTCGGCAGACAAGTCTTCCTCATCGTCTCAAGGAGCTCCAGTCCTTCCACATAGGACTTCCTCAAAAAGAATCCTCCAGATGCCAAATTTACGTCCTTCCTGGACGAGTCCGTGAGTCCATTATAAAATGCCTCAAGCTGTCTCCATCCAGGCAGATCATGATATCGGCACTGTATCAGCAGATTCTTGAATCGCTCCCATGCCTCCACGAAAGTTTCATCATTGTCCTGTCGGAACGTGGTAATCTCGTTCCTCATCTGAGATATCTTCGAGGGAGGATAATACTGATCCAGGAAGGCCTCCTCCATCTGTGCCCAAGTTGATATTGAATTCACTGGGAGTGAATTGAACCACGCCCAAGCCTTATCCTTTAGGGAGAATGTGAACAGCTTCAGCCTGACAGCATCTTGGGACACTCCGTTCTGCCTGAAAGTGTCGCATACGCTGAGAAACTTACTCATATGCTCGTGCGGATCCTCCATCGGTGTTCCTCTGAACTGGACTGTATTCTGAATCATCTGCATCACCGATGTCTTGATCTCGTAATCACGAGCTGCGATGGGCGGTGGTGCTATGCATGACCGGTGAGCATAAGTTCTGGCCGATGTGAAGTCCATCATCGGCCTGTTATCGACATCTGGCCCCCCTCCACGCTCTTCTATCGGGACTAGGTTTCCGTCGATCTGATTTCTGTTTCCCTCGTCGGCCATAGCTGCTCGCTGTGCTCTCAACCTCTGCCGAAAGGTGCGCTCAATTTCTGGGTCCAATGGAGTCAAATTAGCTCCTTGACTCCGTAGCATAAACTGAAATATAATAAGAGAAAACAAAAACTTGAACGTCAAACAGTTATTGAAAATAGAGGTAAAAGACAACTAAACGAAAACTGACTCCCCGGCAACGGCGCCAAAATTTGATGCGTGTCGTCAACGCAACAAAAATAAATCCTCGTTCACGCAAACTAAGCAGTAAGGGCAAGCAAGGGTCGGTCCCACAGAGAACGGTATCAATTAAGTCTTGTAACGTCAAATTCGATAACTAAATTCAAGGTCAAGTGAACAAATCAAGTGATGAGAAATTAAACTAACAGCAACGTGAATCGAATTACCAATAAGAATGAAAGATCTAGGACTACTGATTTCCCCTCGTGATTTATGCTCTCATATCCCCTCTTCTTATTACTATTGAATTTCACCGGTTGTTAACTGTAGGCCGCTAATCTCTCCCCATAACCCTCTCAGATATCCGGGAACGTGCCCCCATGTATCGAATTCTCTACTCTATGTCTAGGCAAAGAACTAGTGGAGGCCATTTACGATTTAACCCTACTTTGATTTCCTAAGGTGCACGGTATTTCTACTCTCACACTAAAACCCGGTCTCTCGACTCGAAGGTTCTTTAGGTTATCCTAATCCCGACCTGACCTAGACTACCCTCTCGAGTCTCCCTAGGCAATCAAGTCAATATCAACAGTTGATCGGGCTGCTAATACGCATTAAACACGGAATAGGATAAACAACCAACGGAAATTCAAATCATAATAAAGAAAGGTTCAACAATTACAAAGAAACACGAGGTTCCATCGTCGTCCTAGAACAAAGAAATTAGTTCATAGCGATGCAACACGAAAGCCAGGACAAAGATGAAAGCATAATTGAAATCTAAAAGCAGAGGGAAAAGAATTTTGCAATTCTCCGCCGGCACAAATCTCTTGCCAATACCCCGACACAACCCTAGCAAGCCTTAAGTTTGAGTATTTATACTAGGGAATAAACTAAAGGACCTAAATAAAAAATAAAGAAACTAAAAATTCGGAGGGGATCTTCTGGTCTGCCGCAGCTGCGAGGTTGACGGCCGCAGCTGCGGAAGTCTCTGTGGTGCGCTCCCTTCAGCTTCTCCGCAGCTGCGAGGAAATCTGCCGCAGCTGCGAAAGTCTCTGTGGTCGTACTCCTCGCTTCCTTCTCACAACTCTTCCTTCCTCTCTTCGTTGTTCCTCATTTCATCTCCAATTTCCTACACGAACAATAACGGACGTGAGGTAACACAATTCAACTCGAAACCTCATATCTAAACACTTAAAACGACAGAACTAACTCAAATCAAGGCATAAATGTGATCATTTAACTCTACTTTCGTAGAGTTATCAATAGTCGGCTTCACTATGCTAGATCATTCATGCACATGGGGCTAGGCATAATCACGCATGATTCTCAGTTTAACTTCTTGATTGTTGTTCTCCATTATTTGTTGGCGTATTGCTTTCTTTTGCTCTCTCAGACGTAACCGAAATGTTCTTTCTATTTCAGGATCAAAAGGAACCAATTCGCTACTGCGCATGCAACGTTAAGATTTTTCCTGCAAATAGATTGAAACTCAAGGTTAAAGTTGAATTAATAAAGATCTTAATAAAATTAATATTGGCTGAAAATCTAGAAAACAGTCCCCGGCAATGGCGCCAAAAACTTGTCACGTCGAAAACGTATTCACCACGCAAATGCACACGATCGTACAAGTAATAAAGTTTAAATAGAATATCATTCCCACGAGGACTGATCTAAACTTCTCCCAATTATTAAAATACCGTCAATCTCTATTATTCAGCTAAACAAGTTGAGAATTATTTAAATTAAATGTAAGGCTAAAGAAAACGAGTAAGTAAATCGAATTAAGATTCAAATGAGAAAAGCACCTAGGGCGACGATTTAACCGAACAATTAATCGCAAGTCATATTTCAATCAACACACTCAGATGATCTGTTTGATAATCTGAAATTCGATTATCTTCCTACGCCCCTCGTGAGGTCATAAGAACGTACATCTCTGTAAATAGTAATCACTCTATTCCTAGGTAGATTAACTATCGAGTGCCCCTTAAGAATCAATTCCAATTCGATTACCTAGGACGATTGAGTATATGCCTATCCCGCTCGTTAATAATCCCGTCTTCCGACTAAGTTTACCCTAGGTTATTCCTCTCCCCGTGCTTAATCTAGGATTCCCCTTCTGAGTTCACCTAAATTCACTATTCAATCTTATTGGTGATCAGGCAATAAGAAAGCGTCAAGAACGAACAGGAATAATCAAACCAAAATCATTCAAGTGTGTCAAAAGAGATAAACTCTTAACTAGTCGTCAAGATCCATCTAAACCCTAGGCGAAGAAAATTAGTTCATAACTAAAGTAAACGAAAACATCAAATTCATCGTAGACAATGAAAACGACATAAAGGAAAACTAAAAGAAAAACTCTCAAAGTCTCTGTCGACGGCTCCCTGTTACCAGCAGCCTCCTCTCTCTACTACTCTCTTCGTCCTCTAGGTCAAACTACAATGTTTTTATAATCCCCAAATAAACCTTGAGAATCTCTGAAAAATCAGGAAAGAAAATCTTATAATTTCCCCCCATCGTAGCTTTAGGTTTTGCAAGAGCAACCAAAAATCTTCCCTCTGCACGAAGTCTTCATAATTACGCCGAGGTCCTCTTTCTTCATATTTATCCTAAAATAAACCAGAAAACTCGGCAGTAATCTATATCTCGGGAATAATGTGAAATAACTTGGAATATTATGCAACGAGCGCAATATTTCATAAATCTAACAAAATCTAAGTCAGAACTTGCCCTAAATAACTCTACTTTCATAGAGTTATCAAACATAAATCTGGACCACCATAAAATGATTGTTTTTGTTTTTTAGGAAGAGTGTAGTATCTACTCGACCTTTTCTGTAGCCTTTTTCAGGCAGAAAGGAGCTGAGCTTATCATACCAGGCTCTTGGGGCTTGTTTAAGCCTATATAATGCCTTTGAGATATCATAGACGGATCCTCGAATCCAGGAGGTTGTTCAACATATACCTCCTCCTTAATTTCTCCATTAAGGAAGGCAGTCTTCACATCCATTTGATACAACTTAAAATTGTAAGAGGCATAGGCTAGCAGAAGCCTTATAGCCTCTAGACGTGCTACAGGAGCAAACGTCTCGTCGAAGTCTATTCCCTCTTCTTGGGGATATCCTTTTATAGTGAGTCTTGCTTTGTTTTGAACAACATCGCTTGACTCGTTTAGTTTGTTTCTGAAGACTCATTTTGTTCTGATCACGAAACGGTCATCAGGAAGTGGGACAAGTGTCCACACTTTGTTCCTCTCAAACTCATTTAGCTCTTCTTGCATTGCAAGAATCCAATTTGGATCACTAAGAACTTGTCAATATCATCTAGCTTGATTTGAGGTAAGAACGCAGAATGTGGATAGAAGTCATTAATTGAACGTCATGTCTAAATGTATCTATTGATGTCCCCTATTACTTGGTCAATAGAATGACGTCGTTTGTATGGGGGTGGAACATTTAATTCTGAATGTCGATTGTCCATACTAGATGTAGAAGCCTTTTTAGACGGATCAACATTACATCCCTCAAATTCATTGTTGAAATTTCGGGTAGAAGTATGTTCATCCTTACTACCTTCTACTGAAGGTTTATCTGTAGAAACTATATCTTTTGCGGGTTCTAGGGACACTACAAGTTCTACAGTATCCTTTGTTTTCTTAAATGAATCAGGAATTTTAAGGACTCTTCTATTTTAGATGTCCTTTTTATTAGGGACTCGGTAAGCTTTGCTAGTCGTAGAGTATCCAAGAAAAATTCCATCATCCGACTTAGCATCAAACTTCCTTATGTTATCATTAGAAGGTCTCAATGTATAGCAGACACTTCCAAAAGGATAAAGTTAGGAAATGTTTAGTTTTCTCCACCTGAGAAGTTCAAAGGGAGTTTTATCCAACTTGGGTTTAATAAGTGCCCTATTGGATATGTAGCATGTGGTATTCCTAGCTTCTGCCCAAAAGTTCTGTCTCACATATCATGGCCTTGCCATGTCCATTAGAGTTTTGTTTTTCCTCTCCGCTACACCATTTTGTTAAGGAGTATAGGGAGTAGAAAAAGTGTGATCAACACCATATTTGCAACATAAGGTTTCAAAATCATGGTTTCCAAACTCTGTACCATGATCTGTCCTTATAGCTTTAACAAAAGAGTTGAACTCATTCTGCAGAAAGTTTAGCTATGCTTTCGAAAGCCTCGAAAGCATCCCTTTTATGGGTGAGGAATATAACCTAGGTAAACCTAGAGTAGTCATCAACCACTACAAGGCAATACATTTTTCCTCCAACACTTTGAACTTTGGTTGGACCAAAAAGATCCATGCGTAGAAGATCCAAAGGTTTAGTTGTAAAAACTTCATTCTTAGTTTTGAATGAGTTTTTGGTTTGCTTACCAAGAGAACACGCTTCACAAAAGCTTTCCTACTCAAATTTGATGTTAGGAAGTCCTTTCACCAAATTCATTGAAGAAAGCTTGGATAGCAACCGAAAGTTGGTATGACCTAACTTTTTATGCCAAAGATAACTTTCATCCCTAGGAGACAAAAGGCAGTTTTCTGTATTACAAGAACTACTAGTGATAAAGAATAAATATTCCTTTTGCGTTTGCCAATAAAGTATACTTTATTGTCTAGCATCCCGGAACAAGAATATTTATCAAAGGTGATAATATACCTTTTATCACATAGCTGGCTGATGCTCAGTAGGTTATGCTTCAGTTTTGTCACCACCAGAACGTCTTCAATAACCATAGTTTCTGGAGTACCAACAGTTCCAGTTCCAATTACAGAACATTTGCTATTGTCTCCAAAACTTACAGAACCTCTGTTCTGCAGTGTGAGATAGGAAAATTTTGAGGGATCACCAGTCATGTGCTTATAGCAACCACTGTCCAGATACTACTCATTTTCCTTATCTTCTGTCCTTAGACAGGGCGATTCTTCTGTTGTGTGATTTAATTCTGTGCGAGTTGTAGAACAAACAAGTGCTTGTTCTTGCTCATGATTAGACTCATCACTTTCTTCCCACGCAAGCATAGCTCTCTTACCCTTATTGGGAGCATAAGGTTGTTCCTTCTCCCGAAGAAGAGGACAATCGGTCTTTATATTACCTTTCTTATTGCATTCAAAGCACCTTAGTTCTGGTTGCTTAGAATATCTTTTCCTTTCGGTTCTATTCTTGTTGAACCGGCGTTTGGAGGCAAACTTGAGAAGTCGCTTTGCAATCATCGCAAGTTCATCATCCGTTTTAGCTTCAGCTTTTGTATCATCATCAAAAGCTTCTATTATTTCTCTTGTAGCTTTAAAAGCCACAGAGACGGGTTTGATGTCCGGGCGAGATGATTTCTCAATCTCATAAGACATCAAGGGACTCATAAGTTGTTCCAGAGGGAGGGTAGTGAGATCTCTTGCTTCCTCTATAGCCATTTTCTTGGCTTCCCAAGATTTGGGCAAGGTGCGCAGAACCTTTCTCACCAATTTCCCATTTGTGAATGCCTTTCCTAGATGTTCCACGGCATTTACCAGAAGGGTTAGCCTCTCATATATCTGTTGAATAGTCTCATCACTTTTCATAGAGAAATTCTCATATTGATGAACCAAAATGTTCATCTTTGTTTCACGGATAGGAATTATCCCAATATACATGGTGACAAGCTTATCTATGATTTCTTATGCAGTATTGCACGTAAAAACTTTTGCAAACTCACTCAATGACATCGCATTAAATAGCAGATCTTTTGTCATTGAGTTAAGTCTCACAAGTCTCTGAAATTCTCTAGTATGACGTCCTTGTGAGTCTAGTCGGTTTTCGATTGGAGTAGAGGGTAGACCATTTTCAACAATGTTCCACATATCCTCATCAGTCGCTTCCATGTAAGGTCTCATTAAGGCTCTCCCGTAAGAGATGCTCTGGCCATCGAATTTGGGAGGATTACCCAATTGTGGTCGTTCGCCAAAATCAGCCATTGTTATATTCTGGCAGAGCATAGAACTTCTGTCGAGTGAAGACCGTTCCTCAACTAGCTATTAGGCGTACGTTGAGTTGGGCTCTGATACAAATTGTTGGTGTAACAATAGCAATAAGAGGGGCTAAATTAGTGTAGTAGCCTTTTTTATAACTAATAGAACCCAGCAGCGGAAGGTTAGGTTTCTGTAGGTTACAAAACCTTTGTGCACAGTAGATCCCGAAGTGAACTGCTTGATGAGAGAACGACTAGCCAAAGTCTGATCTAAGATATGATTATGCAGTCTTGAGAAGGTTTCTGCAGTAGTGGAACGTTGATACAGAAAGGCGATGCTTCTGCTATCAAGGTTTTGCAAATCCGATCACCTTAAGTGTGTTCAGCAATGTCTACTCCAAGATCTAAAAGATACTTGTAGTAGCAGAAGCTTGTCACAGAACCTTATAAGTTTCTGCACTACCAAGAAATGATTTGTGAAAGCTAGATCGTTTGATAACAACTCCATGACCTGATTGGTTTCTATAGCATATGATGTTTAATATAGGACCTTTGAAGTCTCTGCTCAAACGCTCGCGTTGTGTCTGTTAATTTGCTTTTCCGTTTATGTAGAAAGTAAATGAAACGCAGGAGGTTTATAGCGGTTCGGCAATTGCCTACTCCACTCTTCACCTTATAGGATGGAATTCACTATTGAATACTTATAGCGAATACAAGACTGACAGAAGAAATAAAACACTCCTGCAAAGGGTATTGTAGATAGCCCTTCGGCTTTTCCATAAAGGATGTACTAGCAGAAGGTACTTAGACACTTCTGTAGTGTAGAAGGTTATGCAGATAGCCCTTCGGCTTTTCCATTCGTAAAAACCCGATGAGTTGTGATTAGTAACCCTTTCGGTCGTGCACAGAGATCTGTGGCTAACTCCAGAAACTCTCTGGTTGAGGTTCTGCACTGAAGACAGTGACAAAATCCACAGTCCATGTGGTTGGGGTTCTGTATAATGTGGCAGGTCCACGCAAGTACGTAGCAGCCCTACGCAGGTAGACAGCTCCTCGGTCCAAGGGTGATTTTCTCGCCGGCGGTTCCATGACCTGCTTGGCTCCTCACCAAGGCTTCCCTGATGTTTGGCTCCTCACCAAGACTTCTAGAAGCAGACAGCACCCGAGGGGCTTCTCCAAAGCATGCAGTAGGTACTTCCATTCTGTAGAAACAGAGATGTCATTGCCTCACCGTGAATCTCCCAGACGCAACCCTTCTTCTACTCACTGCCCTGGCACGTATATACCCCGACTTCTATCTAAGCTTGATGCACGTCCGCCACGCCACAATGCAGCTAGATCCTTCACGACCTCACTCACGCCCGGCAAAGTTTACACCCTGGACACCTGCTTTCCACACACACGGCCAAACCAGTTACAAAACAATCGATACCAGTACCTCACCAGATTCCTCCAGACATGGCCCTTCTTTTTGCTCACTGCCCTGGCACGTATACACCCCGACTTCTCCCTAAGCCTAATGCACGTCCGCCACGCCATAGTGCAGCCAGATCCTTTGCGACCTTACTCACGTCCGGTCTAGCTTGTACCCTAGGCACCAGCTTTCTGCGACCGAATGCTCAACCCCAAAGAGAACGAAAACTCTCAAGTCTCTCAGGGTACAATACACTCACTCTACAAGTAAGTCCACTACTTCTTTTTGTCTAACAAAAGATCATATCTTATTCAAAATGCAAATGACATATTTATAGAAGGTACATTGACTGACAGAAGTCTTTGCAAAACATGGAAACAAAATATTAGCCAAACAAAACATTCCCCTATTGTAAGAGATGGTCCGTATCACTTAAGGATCAATCATGCCATCTGATCAGGATTCTGTTCACGATCCTAGAAGATAGGGCTTGCAGAAGATTCAGACATATAAGATCCGTCAGGCTTCTCTAAATGAAAATAAGATAATCTTGATTTTCATAAGTGGTTGATAGACCTTTTGGATATAGACACGTGTGGAATGCGTCCATATTCAGATGAGTTATCCTTTTTCATAATTCATAAAGAATATGGATGTGTTTAGATGCAATAGAAGGGATTAATTGACCGTTGGATAGTTACAGATCAATCAACAGAACCTTGCATGCTTTCCATATATAGAGTGATTTCTTCCCTTAAGTAGAATAGATCAACTTACATGGAAATAAACCGTAATCAAACTGATTTTAAACCATTTTCATTAACCTATAATATCATAAGAATATATTTAAATAATTAGATGATTAAATTAAGCAATTCATGGTAATGATTAGGTGACAGAAGGTACGAATCAGACTATCCCTATAGGTTAATGTTCTGTAACGTAATAGAATCTTACCTTCTACACAGCCGAATGTTACCTTTTGTATAGCATCAAAACCATACTGACGATACTTTTTTCGATTATTAGGTGCTTAAACAAAGAGATGTCAAACCCCAGAGGTCGAGTTGATTTCGCGTCGATTTCGAGGGCTAAGGTTAGGTGGGTTTTAGGTCAAGGTCGGGATTGTTTTGGTCAACGATGGGGTTGGGGTTGAGGCGATGGGATGGGGGTCGACGGTTGGGGCTCAAGGAGAGAAATGGGGTCGGAGGTCGAGGCTGAAGGGATGAAAATTATCGTTAATTGGTTTTTAATTTGGGAGAAAATGATTTTTAGACGACATCCACTCCAAATAACCACCACGACCACGTCAGACTAGAAGCGGTTAACGGTACATGCATTTAACCGTTACGTTGTTTACTAAAATCGATTTCTTTTTTAATAAACTTTACTAAAAATCAACGTTTTTTTGTAAAATCGTTAGTAAACTGTTGTAAAAAAATTGTAAAACGTTACTAATTTTTTACTATTTTCGAATTCTCAAATAGTAAAAAATTAGTAACGATTTACAATTTTTTACAACAGTTTACTAACGATTTTACTAAAAAACGTCGATTTTTAGTAAAATTTACTAAAAAAGAAATCGATTTTAGTAAACAACGTAACGTTACGTGCATATACCGTTAGCCGCTTCTCGTCTGATTTCGTTAACGCTTCAGACAAAGTACAAAATGAAAGTAACTTTTCAACGACGGGTTCTATAAAGATATTAAAAAGAATGGAATGTATAGTAGACAAGTTATAAAAGTTCAAAATATATTTAATAATCCGGTGTGATCAATGCTACAGATAGAGTGCCGACTGAAAACCAAAAAGAGAACTAACTCATTCTTGCCGAGTAGGAAAAAGAAAGATGATGATGCTCAATCCTCTCCAAAACCACTTCGCCCCTGCTAAAACCCTCGTCTTCTCCCCTCCCAATAAACCCTCTCCCTTCGTCGTTTCCTCCTCCAATCAAGCCGATCCCCCTCCACTCACCAAGCCCAACCCCCGCCCCCGCCATCGCGGCCGCAGGTCCGAGGCCGAGGCCGTCGAGGACTTCATCCGCTCCTCCCTCGATCGCGCCATCTCTGCCATCCGCGATACCGACCCCGATTCCCTCCCAACCGGTGCCATCCTCAAGGAAAGGGCGGAGGTCGACGCCATCGATGGCGATGAGGACGAGGACGAGGACGAGGAGGGGGGGGAAGCGGAGGGACAAAGGAGAGGGCATAAGTACGTGGTGGAGGAGGAGAGCGAGGAATGGCCCCCCGATGCGGACGTCGGGTGGGGCATTCGTGCGTCGGAGTACTTCGAGAAACATCCAATTAGGAACGTGGTTGGGGACGAAGGAGAGGTGATCGATTGGGAGGGAGAAGTGGAGGATGGCTGGGTGAAGGAGATCAATTGCTTGGAATGGGAGAGCTTCGCTTTCCACCCAAGCCCACTGGTCGTCTTCGTTTTCGAGAGGTTCACCAGGTATTCATTGGTATCTCCCCCCCTGGTACAACTAGTCGGTGTCATTTGAGGTAGATGTTGACGATAACTGCACTGAATGAAGAGATACATGCCATTAATGCCGGTAACTGTTGTCAGTTTAGACTATTAGTTTGCAGCTTCCTGTTTCTGCACTACGAGAAGGAATATCTTCATGTCTTTCAGACAATTCGATTATTTGTACAATTTTCGGTAGTTAATGGCTTGCTCAAATCTAGTATTCGGCTGTCTGGTTAACACTCGTGCAAGTATCAATCTCTGTTGGTTGAGGTATTGTAGCTTCGTTCTAGGTGGTCTGAGATGCTTTGTTCTAGGTGGTATGGGATGTCAAATTCTGATACCCTTAAATGGAAGTATCCTATCTTGATTAGGGCAAGAATACTAAGCTTACGAAGTTGCATCAAGTAATTCTACTGCATCTTTTTGGTTTTAGACTCCCGTGTTGTGGGAGTGGATTTGTTTGCTGATTGTGGTAACAGCTTATTTGTCCCCTAAAGAATGATCCTCACCTCTTTATGGTTAGTTAATATGTACTTGCAGACATTGTGGATTTTAATTTAATTTAATGAACAATGGTGAAGTTTTGCATTCTCCATTATTTTTTTGTAAAGAGCCTCTCCCCTGATGAAACTCTGCTGACATGTTCTAACACTAGTGTTTACTGATGCCGGAATTTCTCTTTAATTGCAATGCAGGGCATCGGATAATTGGAAAGCTCTCAAAGAGCTAGAGAGTGCAATCAAGGTTTATTGGAGCTGTAAAGATCGACTGCCTCCGCGGGTATGCTATGCATAAGGAATAGGTTCTCTTAGGGATTTGGTCTAAAAGAGTTACAATTAAGATAGTCATGTTATGGACTGTTTTTTCACTTGATAAGAACATCATTGAACAAAGCAAGGTTAAAGGAAACATAAAAGAGGATTCTATTTGTTCTTTCTACATCATTTATCAGCCCGTTATTTGTCACCTTGTTTATCTGTTCAATATAGCAATTTCAAAGTTGTGTGATAGTTTATCTGTTTGTCAGACCTAACGTGTTCTTTTGACAGGCGGTTAAGTTTGATATCAACATAGAAAGGGATCTGGCATATGCTCTTAAAGTGAAAGAGGGTCCTCAAATCTTGTTCTTGAGAGGAAACAGGATATTATACCGAGAGAATGGTGGGTTCCCAGACTTGATTGTTGCACTAGCCCATCTTTGCAGGGCCCTTACCAAGATGTGTCATGACATTGATGCTTTTAATTATCTTGATCACAGAAATTCGGACAGCCGACGAATTGGTTCAGATGATTGCTCATTTCTACTACAAAGCAAGGAAACCTTCATTTATCACGAGGAAAACTTAGGTACTCCCTGAAGAGGTGTTAATACTATCTTCTCGAATTCGTATTAGGAATTAAATTTTACACATTTCTTAGCATATGAATGGATGTTGCACCTGTCTTTAAGTGCATGAGGATGTGCCTGAATAGTTACTCCAGTATAGCTTATGCTACTTTAACTGTCCCTCTGCAGTTGTGCTTTGTGTCAGTTGGCATGATGTTTGATTAAATTCACTCGTTTTTCTGGCGGACTCCCTTTGTACCTGAGCTTCGGACATCTTCTTTTGTCTCTTCTAATTTTTCATGATATGATTTTCCCAACCTTTTCAAGTCGTCATGTTATCCCCAGTTGTCTCAACTTATTTACGTAGAAAAAAAGTGGAAACCTGCAGTTTTCTGATGCTTTCTTGGACGAAACACTGTGACATAGAAATGGAACATCGCAGAGGCATAGTGCTTCATTATTGAAAGAGCTGGTACATGTTCCAAGGTGCATTCACATGATAGGTAGTACAGGGATAAGGATGCTGACATACCCTTATCCTTTACTGCTGGTAATTCTAGTGACCCCCATGGCCACAACCTGGACCATGCCCATCTCCGCCAGGTCCACCATGACCACCGGGGCCATGATCTTTGCCTCCACCAGGGCCGTGATCTTTGCCTCCACCATGGCCATGATCTCCATGATCATGACCACCTGGCCCATGGCCGGGACCTCCATGTTGCCCTGGGCCATGACCATGGTCATGTCCCCCAGGTCCGTGACCTCCTCCAGGGCCATGGCCATGGTCACCCCCAGGTCCGTGACCTCCTCCGTGGTGGCCGTGATCAGCCATGGCTTCCAAGTCCCTCAATGTGATGTGCTTCTGTGACTGTTAGTAATTTAGGAGTTGTTTGATATTGAAGGTGATCTAAGAGGAGGGGGGGTTTATATAGGGGAAGGTGAAGGTGAAAGGGTGAGTCATCGCTGAGGGTGATGCATGTGGTGGTGGGTCATCAGTGGTTGAAGCGTGGACAGGCACTTGTCCTTTCGCAGAAAATTTGAGGCTGCTGCTGTTTGTGTCGGGGTACTGTGGGGTTTTTACAAGATATGGGACTTCTTTACCCCTCATCTTTGACTATATTCATTTATTGCCCTTCACCTTATCTACAAGGACTGGCTTGTTTCTTGTGCCGACAGCGTCTTTAAAAGTGAATTTGTTTTTATGTGGTGGTGGGAGAGTTACTAAAAAAGTAATTGTAGATCAAATTATTGGTGTGGCTCTAAAAGCCATTCCTTTGTCAGAGACTATTTCTGCTCTTTGGCTCGCGCTAAACTTCTGTAGGGTGTTAGATACTGATGAGGGTGTATTGTATCCCATAACTTTACCGAGGCTTTTGCATTCGATTGTTTGTCTAGCTTGAGTTTGAGCTGCAATCTCAACAAATTTTCAGGGAGTGTTTATACTTTTTGAGCCACGTAGATGTTTTATACTTCTAGTCATTAAGTTTGTAGGAGGAGGTTCCTGTGATGGGTTTTCCGCCATCACAAATTTTGTTCTAAGAGGAGTGAGTTGTTGGGTGAATCACGTGCCTTGAATGGGTAACCTTTGCACTGTGATGGCAGTTGTCTGATGCCCTAGTTAACATTTAAAGAAAAAAAGAAGTGAAAAGAACAGAGTGAAGTAAAGTTGCTGCCATGAGAAAGCGGATTGTAGAACCATTCCTTGTAAGGTTGTGTTAGGCTTTTAAAACGACTCGCATCCTCTCAGTCCTAGCATTTGTGGGTTTTGTAATTCTCAGGAGTGTTCGGGCAACGTATTAAAACAACTGTTTAAATGAATTTGTGTATGGGAAGAGTGTAGTACATGGCAATAGGGTGTGCGGGTACTATTTATATTAGTCTTAAAGGCGTCCCAGTTGAGGAGATTGCAGGTCCTTCAGTTGGTTAACAGTCTCCGCCTGACTTAACGCTGCTGATGACTCACTCGGCCAGTCACTTTCAGCTCCTTGTGACAAAGAAAAGGATCCCATCTACACTACACTATTTAAAAAGTATGGAGGAGACACTCGTGCCTACAATATGGGGTATTGTCATTCCCCTGTTTGGGTTCTTTTGCGTTATACTCCTTGTTGTACCCCGTTTTGGCCCGTACAACAAGAAAACATTCATAGCTCCTTTAATAATCTCCCTCTGTAATTCTTTCTTTCCTTTTACGTACTTACTCTTGTTCTCTTTGATTTTCCTTTTCTCCCCCAAAAACTTGTCAACTACATTACCGGCTAAACACGCCAACTTCTGTCCGTATTTTGTTTTCTTTATTCAACATTATATAGCCGGTTATTGGAATAATGAATTATCATTACTAATTTTTTTGCTCCTATAACATGAATTAAATGTAATATGTAATAACTAAAAAGTTTAATGATTTTTCGATAGGTTTACGAAATGACAAGCATGAGACGTTGTTAGCGTGATGTTTTACAAAACATTTTAATTATTCTAGATTTTGCTATTCTTTTGTGTAAATATATATTAATTAAAAATACTGAATATAAGCACTAAAAACAACAGAAGAAAAGGCCCAACATCAGGAATTAAGTTAAAGATGAAAGAGAGAAATTAAATTTTATGAAAAGCAGTTAGTAGGAAAGGCATGCGGCAAGACAATCCATTAAGATTAAGAACAAAAATGTTATGTTGTGAGAAGCAATTGAAAATTATATCGAAGTCTTTTACACTTCATATTGTTAGCCCGTTACACTTATATGTGTCTTGTTTCTAAATTGAAACGAAAGTGTAATCGCACAAACAAAATCGAAAAAAGACTGCAATTAACACGTGCTGAGCACGTGATGTGTGCTCTGGTATAAAATCAAAAGGGAGAAAAATGAATAGTAATGTACTTATAATTCTATTTATGTTTTTTTAGATATCGGAATCGGATTTTAGAATTTGAGATAAGACGGGTTTAGACCATAGTTGTTAAAAGCGTGCTTAAGCGCGCTTTAAGCCCTGAAGCGCAGCGGAGCGCAGACAGAGGGCTCAAATCCCAAGCGTTCGAGCGCAGTGTAAGAAGTGCGCTTAAAGCATACGCCTTGACCCAAAGCCCAAAGCGCAGAGCGCTTAAAGCGCGCGCCTTGATCCTAAACCGATTCGGGAAGCCCTCACCTCCAACGACGAACAGCCCTCCCCGCCGCCACGCCCTTCTCTGACGCTGCCCCACTGCCTTCTCCTTCCTCTGCCGCTGCCGGTCATCCTCCTCCTACATCCGCTGTCGTTGCCGGTCTCCTTCTTCCCTTTCATTTTTAATCAACTTTTGATTTTTTTATTATATTATGAGCCTCCTCCTTCCCTTTCGTTTTTATTCATCTTTTGATTTTTTTATTATATTACGAGGATTATTGGACTTATTATTGGTGACATCAGAAATATATTGATGATTGATTTCATCATAATCTTTCAAATTTTTTGTTCTCTAGCATTCAAAGTTGAATTGATCTTATCTTGAAATTATTTAGATAAATTTTATTTTTCTTTTAATATTGATACCAAATGTCGAAAGCGCGCTTTGCTTTTAAAGCGATTTAAGGTGATTATGCTTCAGGTGCGCTCTGGCGTTTTAATGACTATGATTTAGACAAAGCCAACAACCCCGAAAACATTACAAACCCATTCAAATTGAAGCTTTTTGTGGCCAAAGCTCCTCCTTCCTCCGCCAACAAAATCAGCGGCAAAGCCTCCTTCTCCAATACAGGGGTGCCCCTTTGCCCCCTCCTCAGACATGACCCATAGCAGGGGACGGCTACTTGCCCCCTCCAAGGACACAGCGGGGGGTGCCAACTCGACCCCCGGATATGACCCGCATCGATTCGAATAATGTCAGGAATACATTCGCGGTCAACGAGTGTAAACCACCCCAGTAAATATTCTTTTCAATTCGTATTATTCATGAAAGTTATTTAAGAAACGGTCTTATACATTCCCTTCGTTGTTATGCATGTATAACTCAAGTAATTGTCCTGAAGAAAATGATTCAATAGCTGATCAAGGAACAGATAAATTCTTTGTTCCTAGTTCTCGGGTCCACATATGGAGTTCCCTACATCGAAATCAAGTTGTATTACTCCTTAACTCTCTTACCGTGATTGTAATGTGTCTTGGGATGATTTCATTAAGTTTTTACATGCCATTGATTGAATACATTTGGATACACATGTTGGAAGCTTTCTCTGAACAATCACTACAACAATTTCATTATTTAGTTACAATATGATTTGTCTCAATAAAATTAAATTTTGTCCAAATAAAATTATGGAGACAAAATTATTTGTCATTCACTTTGTCTGAATTTCCTCGTCCTATTAAGTTTATTGTGACAAAATATCATTGTCGCAATAGTGATAAATAAATTTATTGCAATAGTTATTTGATTTGTGACTAAATACATAAAATTTAAAATTATTTAAAAATGACTTTTTTAATTATATAATATAAAAGATTTTTTTTTGTTTGAAAATTTCTTATCGGTTTGAATAATTGATTTTTTGTTATAATAATATTGTGGAAAATATTATTTTAATAACTTTTTACAAGTTAATTAATTTTCATTGTAATTTTTTATAAGTGATAACATAAATCATATATATCTATATGAAAGAAAAACATCTATCATGTACACTTTCTGAAAACCAATAACTCTTCAAATTAACATACATAACAAACTAAAGGACTGCAACTAGAATAACATATTTCTTATCATCTAAGCTCTTTTCCACTTCCATGTGCCACTCATTGAAATAACATCTACAAATAAGAATTAGAAGTAGATGTTAGTACTTAATATTTTTGTAGTCAATAATTAAACTGGACATAAACTTTGAGAAGAAAAATTACTAACGAATACCACATGAAATTACCGAGTCGTGAAAGTAGCACAAGTTACATAAACTTTGAAACCACCTTAATGAGCTCCTCCGACCTTCACTGATCACGAGCCCGTCTATCACGCCGCAACACCGGCCGCCTCCAAACTTGTAGCATATGTTGCGGGGGAGGACAAACCATTACATCCCAACTCATCAAAATCTTCACCGCATCTCAATTCGAAAAACTTAGGCAAATGTATTTGGGCCACGCCATCTACACATGAGCATGTTCGTCAGTAACGCGCGATAAATAGAGCAATCGTCTTGTTAGTAATGACTAACTTGAAGATGGCGTTGAGATTCTATTTGCAAGTTGCTTTGAATCCACTCTTCATTTGCTTTCTCCTTAAAATGGATTCATTTTTCATCACCATCTTTTCCGCCCCAACTTTTACATCCTTAAACAAAATTAGAAAAAGTACACTCAGATTACTTATCTAATTGACATAAAGAACTACTATGCTAAACAAGGCAATTTTAATAACAAAAAAAACTAATTGCAGCAACCAAATGCAAACGATTCCAAAAAAACACGACTTTACCTTTATTAACTTGTTGAAAGCAATTGTGATTGAAGGTGCCTTTTTATTTAATTTTCAATTATTATTTGAGCAGGTGTCTTTATTTTATTTATTTTTATATATCGAAAGCTACCTAGATATGAAAAATATTATGAAACTAAAAAAATATGAAATGAAAATATTTATTTGTTAACTCATATCACACAATCATAAAAATAGGAAAAAAATGATTAGAAGGATAAGATGATGACAAATTCATACTTAAAATATTTATTAAAAATTAGATTTAATTTTACATTTTTATAATAACTAATTATTATGTATAAAAAGACATCTCCAAATAATAAATTTGAGATATGATGAAAAATTATAATGACAAAATAAAATTGTAATAATTATGATATACATGGTGACCAGATATGGCGAATTTTATCTCGTTTATATTGTGAACCTAGTCTTTTCATGACAAATTTAATTTTCGTCTCAAGAAGAGGTCTTATTAATACAAAATTTATTTAGTCATTCGTAATGGAGAAAGGGAAGATGAGGCAACAAAGTGTGGTTGATGCATGTGATAAAGAAGCGAGAAATATGATCATCCAGAGCATTGCTAGATGGTTATATCAGGAAGGCATTCCTTTTAATGTAGTGGGGTATCCGAGCTTCGAGAAGATGGTGGAAGATATAGGAAGATATAGCCCTCACTTGAAGCCGCCGAGCTACCGTGAGATGCGGGTTACACTTCTCAACAAAGATGTTGCACACATCAAAGACTTGATGAATGATCACATTAATAGTTGGTCCAAATATGGTTATTCGATAATATCTGATGGACGGACAGACAAAAGAGGTAGATCTTTGATCAATCTATTGGTGAATTCATCAAAGGGTAGCATGTTCATTGAGTCTGTCGATGCTTCGTCAAATTCGAAAATGGAAGAGAAGTTGTTTGAATTGTAGACACGTTTGTGAAGGAGATTGTGGAGAGTAATGTGGTACAAGTCGTTACCGGCAATGGAATGTGTTGGCTGGTGAATCACATTTAAGTTTGAAAGTATTGTTCAGTAATGGATTTTTCCTATGACTAAAGCATATTAATTTTGTAATAATAGGGAAGTTACTTCAGGCGAAAAGAAAGCATTTATTCTTAAATTCTTTTCCAGCACATTGTATTGACATGATGTTGGAAGACATTGGAAAAATTTCGTAAGTGAAGAGAATGATTGAACTAGCCATATTCCAGGTGAGATTTATACATATAATCATGGTAGTGTCTTAAACACCATGTGATCCTTCATAGAGAAGAATGGATTGATTCGACATGGCATCACCAAGTTTGCAATGAGTTTTCTCACGTTACAGAGGCTTCATCTATTGAAAAGTAACTTGAGAAAGATGTTTGCATCATAAGAATGGGATGATAATAAGTTGTTGAAGACGGCAAAATGGAAAAGGGCGTAGGCAACTGTGTTGTGGACGACATTTTGGAATAGTGTGTTGTATGCACTCAAGGTGATGGGCCCGCTAATGATGGTTCTCTATCTCGTGGATAATTAGGAGAAGCCAGCCATTGGATATATTTATGAGGCAATGGATAGAGCGAAAGAGTCTATTCAAAAGTAATTCAATGGAAAAGAAGACAAATATGAGGACATCTTCAAGATCATTAATGAGAGGTGGAACAGCCAGGTTCACCATCCATTGAATGTAGCAGGACATGCCTTGAATCTTGCTTACTACGAACCCAATTCCTTTCATCTACACAATGGAGAGATTATTAGAGGATTGTTTGCTTGTTTAGACAAATTGATTCCTTCTCTAGAGGTTCAAGACAAAATCATTGGTAAATTGGCATATTATATGAGATGCGTTGGGAATTTTGGAACACCAATTGGCACCCGATCGAGGACTCAACGATCGCCGGGTACTGTCTTCTTAGTTATTTCAATTGACATTTTTGTGTTATTGTTGTTTGATGAAACGTCAACATATAAGTCATTTCTTGGACAACAGAGTGGTTGATTTTATTTGGTGGCGATACCCATAATCTTTAACGACTTGTCGTTCGAATTTTAAGCTTGTCATGTAGTGCAATTGGATGTGAGTGTAATTGGAGTACATTTGAGCATATAAGTCACTTATTATTCATACCATTTAAGTGAAAGATTTCTCATTTGTTATTATGAGCTCTTTGACATTCCTTATATACTCATGCATATCCATACAAAGAAGAGGAACCGACTTGAGCATCAAAGGTTACTTGACCTTGTCTATATCAAGTACAATTAGAAGCTAAAAGCAAGATATGATGCTCGAGATGCGATCGATCATCTTTGTATGGATAGTATTGATTATAGTAATGAATGGCTGGTTGGCGGGATGGAAGAAGAAGCGGGTGCTAACTTAGTTTTCGGTGGAGATACATTGACATGGGATTAAGTCGAGAGAACGTCGGTTGTTGATGAAGTTATGATAATGACCAGGGGTTCAACTAGTTTGAGGTCACTCGATGACGATGGAGCCCGACATCGATGAGGAGATTAAAAGGAATGTGGATGGAGACAATGGTCATGATGATTACGCTTATGTTGACGAGACTCATGATAACGAAGTAGACTTTGATTACTAGCTGGTTATCTTTTAATGCCATTTTGTTATGGATCGGTGAAACTCTCTTGAAACTGGATCTGGATTTAATGGAATTAGAATTTTAATCAAGTAACTTATTGGGATTACAAATCATATATATTCATATTTTCTTAATTTGCGCCTTATTCGCTAAAGCGCGCCTTAAGCATTGCACCTTGCGCCTCGGGCGATTAGGAGAGTTTGCAACTCAGGTGATTAGGAGGGTTTGCACCTTAACTACTGGTTTCAGGTATGCATATCTGTGATGAACTGTAATATTGCTCGTCTTGTAGGAGTTTAGGTTAAGTACAGAGAGCTTCAAGAACTCTCTGTTCGCCCAATCCTATTTCCTTTACTATTTACTACATTCATACAACTATGCAATCACATGAGTATTTTCCTGTTTGTAGTAGCCGTATTATAACGTCATTGTATTATCACATAGTTACATTCTATTTGTGATTGCATTTCCGTAATGGATGGTCCCACGCATATGTGGATGCAATTAAGCAAAATCACAAACATGTAACACATCGAGTACACAGTTAGATGATGTTAATTCAAATATTCTCTTTGCTTTCTTTTTAAAAGTTGAATTCTCCAAGATAGCTCTTCGAACGAGAATAGGTGCAATAAGGAGATAACAAATCTATGACAATATGGAGATCAAGGATTTCTCGGATGCTGCCAAAGTACAAAGCTAGACATACAACAACATGGATACAATGGATTCCTCGACGGCTGCCAAAGTCCAAAGCCAAACATACAACAACTTGGAGAGCAAGGATTTCCTGATGGCTACCAAAGACCAAAGCCAAGGCGAATCCAACAACAACTTGAGGACCAAGGATTTCTAGATGACTACAAGGCCCAGAGCCGAACATCCAACAATATGAAATCTTCATGGCGCGATTGGCATCAGAAACTTCCATTTGCATTTCTCCCCTTCAAATATTTCTAGACATGCCTAATAGAACTACCGGTATTCAAATCGACAACGTTGGGACATCCATTTTACCTCACGAGCGAGATGAATCGTCGGGGGTAATGCTTAAACAACAGCTTCCTGACTCCAAGAAACATGCACACTACCAAACGACGACACACATTTCGATTGGGACAATTCCCTTCGAGCTCTATGGTACCTAATTGGTCATTCCAATAGAAAATGGCTACCGACTCCCATAAACTCGTCCCGAAAAATGGAGGAGAAGGTGAATCATTGCCTCGTACATTGCCAAGAAGCAACCCAGTTTAGCCCACCACATGGATGACCTATTTCCTACTTTGACCCACCAAATCACTAGCAAACTCCCACCCAAGTGTCTAAGCATTCTACCAGGTGGTCACATGCTCAGACAGATCCTACCAACGCCAAAAATCCAAAAAGACAATTCACTCTGAATTATTAGGGTTCGTTCGTTAACAAGCACGCCTTTTTCTCGAGAAAACATCAATCTTAACAGAGAAGAATTACCACAAACAATCAAGGCAAACGCTATTCGACGTTACGATTACATGAAAGGATGTATTAATTCTTGAATCAATATTTTCTCTATAAAAACAAGTTACATGAGCTCACTTGATTTAACCATGTGTCGGTGTTGTAAGTACATGAGCACCCTACTCAGACAACGACAGATGCGGGCGATAGGGTAGCAAAACTCCGAGCAATCTTGGAGCAACCTTCTTTGTCAAAACAATGAAATACATGAAAGGAAGCATTTGTCCTTTGACTAATACTTTATTTAACAAGTCCATGTGCTCACTTATTTTGCCCTGCAATTGTCTCATAGGTACATGAACATTCTAGGTAAAACGTTTCGAACGAAGGTTTTGAAACAACCTTTATTATCAAAACAATGTCAACACGAATAAGAGTATAACAACATCCAAACACGGCAGCCAAAGCCTCGAAACAATTTCTAGGCAAAGCTCCTAAAGAACCTTCATTGTCAAAACAACGACACACTTGAAAGGGAGTATTCTTTCCTTAGTCAATACTTCCCTATTTTCAAAAATAAGTTATATAAGCTTATTTATTTTGCCCTTCGGCTTGTCACATTGGTACATAAACTTCCAGGCAGGCGAAGAAGGCAAGTGCGGCATGGTGGAAAAGTATCGAGCCAAAGCATCGAAATAGCCTTCGTTGTTAAAATAACGACACACATGAGGGAGTATTAGTTCCCAAATCAATACTTTCTCTACAAAGAGCAAGTCCTATTTGATACAACCAGCCTTACACAATAGATAAATGTTATCAATCTTTCGATCGGACGAAGACGCCTTAATAAAGCAACATGAAAGGCAATATTAATCCAATTTTTAATATTTTTTTACAGAACAAGTTACACGAGCTCACTTGTTTCCCGTTATAGGTACATGAACACCCTGCATTATGAACAAATGCGTGAGCAGTCGAGTGGAAAATTTCAAACCAAATCTTTGGGATTGCCTTTGTTATCACTATGGTTCATCACATGAAAGGGAGTTTTCAATTACATTATTCCCTACAAATTTCTTATCAATTCCCACCTAAAGTCATGCTTCTCATTTCCCCAAGTTGGAGCCGATAACATGAGCGTACTTTATTTTTCAGCATTAGTTGAATTTACAAGCACATTCTTCCCTAGTGATAGTCGAGATGAATATCCCTATCTCTTCTCTCCAGAGGACACAAGGGAGAGTCGAAGTTCAAGGACTAACATCGTTCATCTCTATTTTCAAATTGTGTTGGTACATGAACATCCACATAGTCTGGTACAAACTCCTAGACAATGACGGAGTAATTTCAAGCCCAACATCAAAGAAAATGACCTGGGACACAAATGTACAAGCACTTCCCCGGAATTCACACAAGACCACTACCTCACGCACGATGTCTCTAAACACGTTTGTATACCCAAAGGTATTTATTTCTTAAGCATTCATGTGCTAATTTGAATGTAATCTACAATAACTTTTACATTACAAAATGCTTCTGGGCGAGAAACAGAGCAGGCAAACCCACTCTTAAACACCTACTCCAAAGATATAGAGTAAAAACTATGACAGATCTTTTTACACAGAAGTTCGAACAGACAAAAGAATCCTTTAACAAAAGATGCTCAGGTTGGGATGAAACCAAGCGTTCATTCTCTACCCCAAAACGCAGAACATTGACCATTGCAAGCCCTTCCGAGCCAAAGTCGAAGTTTCCACATACACTTCCCTACGAGTCTAAAATCGCCTCACACTAAGGTAAATGGAGATCATAAAATGCGAAACTAAAAGCGATAGACTAAGAGGTGACAATTCCTCAAGGTTCAAGTGAAGATGCACCATCAATAAGCATTCATGCCGGTTGAGACTCTCTCAAGAATAAGGTTTCTTTAAACAATTTTGCAAGAAATGTAAAACCTCAAGGAGTTCGAAGCATCTCCAACAAAATCAAAAGAAAAGAAGATAGGGCAAATCCCTTTAGTTCAACAAAAAAAAAAGCAAACTTGGCGCACAAGCCAATGTCTTCAAAAGCAAAGCGCGAAACAAAACTAAAAGGGTAAAGAAAAGCACCAGTGTCGGCATAAACGGTCGCAAGAGCAAAAGTGTTGTTTCTAAACAATGTGAAAAGAAAGTGTTTCCCAAAGTGGATCACCGCCGGTCATCAAAGGATCTGCCGTCAATCCCCAACAGAATTCTCTCACTGGTTTGATGTCTCAAGGGTAGAGAATTTGCTTGAATGGTGAAACATCTGGCCCTGAAACTTTCGATGACGTCCCTACACTCGTTTATCAAATTAACAAATGTGAAGTCTTAGTATAAAATGCATCAAGAATGGAGCAAGAAGATGTTGAAATAATCCCATTTTATGGTAAAGATCGTCTTGTAGGCCATAAATAGTGCAATCGGCCACTATTTGTATCGGAGTATGCTTGTGATGCAGAGATTAATCGCATCTTTATTGACCCTGTTTCGGCGGTTAACATCTTATCATTAAATCCCCGTAAAGAGATTAGGTTAGGAGAAGTAGCCAGTTAATAATACAAGGATTCAATCAGGGAGGAGAATGAGCTATTGGAAAGGTCTGCCTCACCTTCACCATAGGAGATATGGAAGTTGAAGTGACGTTTTACGTCATCGATTCCAATACAACCTATAATATTCTGTTGGGTCGACCGTGGCTGCATGAATATGGAATTGTTTCATCCACACTCAATCAATGTTTTTTATTTGTGTAGGACGGAGTAGCCCATACAATATGGGCAGATCAAAAGCCTTTTACAGAAGCAAAATCGTACTTTGTTGATCCCAAGTTTAACTTTAAAGGGTACGTCGGCATTGAAGAAAATGTTCCAAAACTTACACCGATAGTGAGTAATATCCAAAATAGATGTTTCACCCATTTAACAAGGATGGCTTCAGATTGTCCTATACCTGAAGATATGAGGGTGGAATGACAAAACGAAATCGAAAATACCGATTTTAAGCTATTTTCCGAGATCCTATCGAATGAAGCGTCAAACAATTATCAAAGTATCCACCATCGAAGTATTGAGAATGAGCACGAAGACATGTATATCTATAGATAGTAATCGGGAGCCATCACATGGCGATAATCAAAATGATGCATTTTCTGAAGTTGATGAAGAGAATTATCTAAAAGAGGACAATGAAGAAGAAGCTGCAGAAGTATTCGAAGACGGAAAGAAGTCTACCATTGACGAATTGAAGGAAGTCGATGTTGGAGAAGAAGGGGGCCCTCGCTCAACATTCCTTAGCACAAGTTTAACACCTTAAGAAGATGAGTTATATGTCTAACTACTGAAAGTATTCAAAGATGTCTTCGCATGAAGTTACAAAGAAATGTCCAGCGTTGACCCGAAGATAGTGGTTCATAGGTTAACAGTGAAGTATGGGCTTCGTCTAATAAAACAAGCTCAACGACGTTTCCATCCATAGTTGATCCCATTGATAGAAGCTAAAGTTAACAAGCTCATCGAAGTCGGATTTATTTGAAAGGTAAAGTATCGAACATGGATTGTGAATATTGTGCCTGTTAGGAGAAAAAAAGATATACTTCAGGTTTGCGTTTGATTTTTGCAACATCACCAATGTATGTCCCAAGGATTATTTTCCTCTTTCGTTCATTGACATAATGGAAGACACTACCACTAGCTATGAAGCCCTTAGTTTTATGGACAGATAATCGAGAAATAACCAAATTTGATGGACCCTTTGGATTGAATATGCGAGAACAACTTATCAACGATCTATGCACCGGATATTCTCCACAAGAACGTAGTGTTACATGGATGATCTAGTTATCAAATTCAGAATTAAGCGCGATCATATTTATGACCTAAGAAAAGTGTTTGACAAACTGTACAAATATCAACTGAAAATGACCTCGTTGAATTGTGCATTTAGAGTCACTTCGAGAAGATCCCTGGGATTTATTGTTCGACATCGAGGCATTGAAGTCGACCAGTCAAAGATAGATGCGATTATGAAGATGCCTTCAAGGGAAACTTGCTTATAATCGAAGATCTATATCAAATCTTGTGGGACAATGCCATCCGTTCCAACGACTAATAAAGAAAGATAGTTCTTTTGAGTGGGATGAAGTATGCAACAATTTGTTCAACAACATAAAGTCTTACTTATCGAAGTCGCCGTTCTTAAGTGCACCAATCCAAGGAAGGTCGCTCATATTATACAGAGCAATACAAGAAGCTTTATTAGGAGTCATGTTAGCCCAAGAGAACCATGATGGAAAGGAGAACGCTTTATACTACCTGAGCAGGACCTTAACTGGTGAGGAGCTGAAGTATTCTCCAATTGAGAAGACATTCGTCACACTAATATTTGCTATACAAAAATTGCGACACTACTTACAAGCACAATCTATTCATCTCATATCATGAGAAAATCCTCTTAGGTATATCACGTCAAAGCCGGTCTTGTCTGATCGTTTAGTGAAATGGGCACTCATGCTCTAAGAGTTCAAGATTTTATATGTTTATCAAAAGGCGGTGAAAAGGCAAGCCTTAGTTGATTTCTTAGTAGACCAACCTATATCATATGACTGAAAGAGAAATATTGGTGGAGGCCCCCCTCCGTTTGAAGATGTTCTTTGACGGATCAACTATTCAAAGAGGCTTCATCACATTGGAGGGAGATGTCATCCCTTATGCATACACCCTTACACTATTATGCTCGAATCATATGGCCGAGTATCAAGCCCTCGTATTACAATTAGATATGTCCATGAACATCAAGATACATAGTTTGAGAGTATATAGAGACTCCAAACTCGTGATCAACAAAATTATGTTCACATATGAAGTACACAAGTCAGGGCTTTTGTCGTATCATGATTATGCCCCGAAACTCACTGGGCGGTACTCTCCATAAATCACATCCCGATCCTTCAAGCCTCATCAACCTTTAATATAACCTTCTTGAGAGTGTCTTCCCGATCCGCCTTAGTCTCAATGCAATTAGATAATTGTCTTTAGAGCTCTTCAATTTGAGTTCCATTGTCAGCAAGCTGGCCTTCTAAGTCAGTTTTCCACGATGATAGCTTTCTCTTCAAATTTGGCTTCAACGAGACAACTTCAGACCAACGCAACATCTTTGCCATGATTTGCGGCGATCAGCACTCCCTTAATAGCAGTCGCCAAATCCAAGTATCGCATGTAGCTCCTTGTATACTTCCTGACCAAGGAGTGAATGAGAGTCAAATCTAAATGCTGACACTTACTAATGAGATTGATAAGTTGATAGCATTCTTAATCTCATCGGCAACAACATGACTTCTACTAAAAGGCATCCTCAAAATCTTCTCCTTGATATTATCTCAAATATTAGTCACAAACCCCTAATAGGCTCGAGAAGCTATAAAGTTGAGGCAAAAGGACGAGACGATTGATGCAATTTAGGTAGGATCAACAAAATGAGAAGGATCTTTGTTTCCCTGAGGACGGATCACGTCCTTCATGACATGCTTATCCTTGTGGAGTGAATTCAAAAGCTCCTGACCAAGAGGGCTCAATATTAGAAGGGTCACCACTATCACCCATTAAATAAACCAACTCATTCACAAGCTACAATAGCAAGCAAAGTCTAGATAAGACACACAGATAATTTCAGAGATCGTTCCTGATATGAGGTGATCACCAACTCATTTATAGCGAGGATACGTTTTCTGGCACGCCTCAAACTACATCAAGGTCCCCAGATACACACCTCGAACATCTCTATCTCTTGAAATGTCAAAGAAAGCAAGCTATGCTCGTCAAAGATGTAAATCAAAGCAAATAAAAGGGAAATGTTAATGCATTTATATACTTGGTGGTACTGGCATTTTCTTGTAGACCTGTGGGCTACCTTCTCGCGAATATCATCATCTTTACGTTGGAGATGATGTACCCCAGCAATCAACGGCTCTATCCCTCACTTGAGATTACTGTCATGTTTCATTTGCCACCATTTAGAGTATTTCTCCATACAATTTGTGCCCATTTCAATATGAGTAATAGGAACAATAGGTACATACAATCGAGAATTAGTCTTGTTTTGCATTGAGATACGCCATAATGTGCGCCCTTCATCTTAAAAAAAAGATCATATGTCATGCTTCAATGTATACATAATATCCTGACAAAACCCAAGTTGTCGGTCGAAGTGTGAGGGATTATAAGGCTCTACATAAAAGAGTTGTCGCACCTTAATATTCGATAACATGGTCGAACACTCGTGAAAAAGTGCAACAAGTTTGCATCTCTGTAAGAAGAATCCTCAATCCAAAGATTGCCCTTCCTGTGGAAGAAATTGTGACCAATATGCATTCCCTCCATCATGAATATTTTCTCGAATCACACGAACACTGAAATAATGCCCTTCACCTTTGTCAAATAATTGATCATTTGAGGGCCAACAACGTCGTTCAGAACCGAAAAGTGGGATGGGAAGTAGAATGATAACCATCTATATACCTAATCCACTAGAAAGCATACTTTAGGAGCCCCATCAGAAATGGAATTACAAATCTCATTCAATAATTGATATATGATAGCCATGGCATGTAATGCGAGGTTGAACCATTTTCATGCTGCCATCAAGCTTGCTACCTTGAATGTTTCTGGATGAATATATGCTTCATTTCGCGGAAATACAAATACACATAATCAACAGGTGATGAAGGCAGATAAATAAGTTCGTCAACACATCCCTTTAGTAATGCCTAAATCATCAAATGCTCAAGTTTCTTTGTGGCTCCAGAGAGACGTATCATCTATTGGTCCTGTATGATTATGAGATTTCTTTGGATAAGTTGATTTCTTTGGAATAAGCTTGGGAGGCTTATTATATTTTTCATCTCCCTTGAACCAGAATTCGATACAAGACGAGATGGGAACAATCTTTTTACTCACGTTGTCCTTATTATTCTGCTTACTTCGGCCATCCTCAATGTTTTGCTCCAGAAGACGAGAAAATACTGCAAATAGATATGTGCAGCTCTTCCGAAGGTTTCTTCTTCGGGAATTCAAGTCGATAAGTTCTTTCAAGCAGGGGATTGTCTCTTGATACATTCTACCTTTAATAGAAAGCCCACCAAGCTTATGGAGATCCCAAACAGAAATAAAAAAGGCTCAACGCCATGTTTCAAGGATGTTAAACTCCGAGCATCAAGCTTCACAGAAAACCCGCATGATTGTTAGTTCATAATTTGCACTTCCTTCTTTTATACGGAGCGAGATTAGATAATATTGCATTCTCACCATTAAAACAACAATATAATAATTACGGGGACATTCGACATCTCTTAGACATCTTTTTGACGTCAAATATGGCACAAGAAATTTTTGGTCCGTGGTTGCAATATCTTGTACAATGTGGACTTCTTACACATATCCTGGTTTATTGCCTGTATACTTACAATAAAAAGCAGATATTTTGAGACCGAGCAAATATTTTGTAATAGGCCTAATTTCTTCCCAAGCTTGACCAATATTCCAAAGCGGCGGCCGTGGAAAGAAAATATTCTCACAAGATGCTTACTTCATCTCATTCCTATTGGAGGAACCGTACATACATTATAAAAAAAAGTACTAGCGTATATATATGTTTATATGTCTAGACATCTACATGGATTCAAAGTAACCAATACATGGGCATAGATATACATCAAACATGTCGAAGCGAGCACGGGTTAAATGGGAGAAGCGAGGAGAGGCGATCGTTGAGAAAGAGGTATGGGGAGAACATTGTAAAGAAGAACAAAACCGCCCCAAAATCATGGACCGACTGTTCAAGTGGGGTGATGACATAATCCCGGAAAAGGGTCTATAAAGAGTTGAGTTGGAGAGTCTATGGGGAGGGTTTGACCATTATCGTCAGTGTGCCGAGGTGGAAATTAAGAACGTCGAAGACTTTAATCGTGAGGCACGAAAAGTTGCAGACGAAATGTACGAATGTGATCTATGTCAAGGGGACCGTGACGGGAAGCTGGACGAAAAACTCGAAATGTATCTGTTATAGTTTTACTATACAAAAAATTCGAGATATATGTGCATTATTTTTACATTCATAAGCGATGTCTGTAGGACAATCAAATAATAAAATTTATGATATTATCAATAGTCAAGCATCGTCTTGTTGTTTACGGTGGGTAACGTAGTTGATTTTTTTAATGCTTTATATTCTGATCGTCTCGAATTTGTAAATACGGCAACGGGTTTGAATATTCTAGGAAAAGTGTTGAACAAACTATAAGGCGCCTCGTCATACTAACATGATGCTCAGCGACGAGGAGAAAGAAATCTCCCTCAATATCGCATAGTTCGCGAGCCATGACGAGGCGAATGCACTATTGGGAAGCTACTGGTCTCATCCAATAAACGAGCACGATTACATTGATTAAGAATGCTTTGGTAAGGGTTGACGATTGAACCAGACTATATATGCCCGATTTTATGGAGGATTTTGGAAGATTAAGAAAACAAAGATAAGAAGTGAAGGGTGGTTTATAATTTAACCGTTCTATATAGTTTGCATCATGGACTGAGGAATTAAGAAGGCCGTTCTTGTTATCCATAAGCTCCGATGGGAAGCGGCTAACGGTACGTGCACGTGGGACTTACGTAGTTTACTACTTAATACTAAAATTAAGTAGTAAATTTTACTAAAAGTTGACCGTTACTACTCAAGTCAACGCAAAAGTAGTACAAAAAGTAGTAAATTTTACTACTTATTGGTCTTCTTTTAGTAAAGTCAACGCAAATGTAGTATAAAATGTCGTAAATTTTACTACTTTTGGACTGTTCACCGCAGTGCAATTTTACTACTTTTACGCTGACTTTACTAAAACCTCATTTTTTAGTAAAGTCAACGTAGAAGTAGTAAAAAAAGTAGTAAAATTTACTACTTTTAACTGTACAAATTATGTCAATAAGTAGTAATTTTTTACTACTTTCGTTGTGATTTTTAGTAAAATTATGTTTGAGTTGGTAAAATTGGTAGTAAATAGGTAGGGTTTGTCGTAAATGTTTACTACTTTAAGCATGTTTTTACTAAAATAAGTAGTAAATTGTCACTACTTTATAGGCGTTGACTAAGAAATTTTACTACTTTGAACAGTGTTTCCGAACCTAACTCCGAACCTAATTATTCTAAATTTTGATGTGAAATGACTTTTTTGCCCCGGTTACTAGTATTATTACTACTTTACTGAAACTAGTCCTCCATTTCGTTCGAAGACGTTTTCCTTCCCGCCGCCGATCGTCTTCCTTCCCTCTCCGAACCCATTCCTTCCGTTTGGTTCGCCGTTGCTGTGGAAGTCGAGGCGGGTCTCCTAGTTTGGACGACAAGGACATCAGGTGGTCGTCCTCTCCCTTTCTCGACCATTTTCTTCTGCCATTACGGTTTAGGGCTGGAACGGGTAGGATATTAGGTGGTCGCCCGACGCGGTAAGTTGGGTTTTTTTCTGCATTGTGGTTTCGTTATTGGTTTAGTTGAGTCGGTCGAGTGTTGAAGGTGAGGGTGTGTAGTCGTTTAAGGTTTCGCGACAGATTTGGGTTTCGGTTTTATAGTGGTTAGAGTGGGGCTGGGTGATGGAGTGGGTGTTCGGTTCGAGTGGGACTGGGTGATGGAGTGGGTGTTCGATTCCGTGGTTTCGTGGGTGTTTTGGTGTGAGTGGCTGATGTACTGGGTGATGGAGTGGGTGTTCGATTCCGTGGTTTCGTGGGTTTTTTGGTGTGAGTGGCTGATGTACTGGGTGATGGACTGGGTGATGGAGTGGGTTTCGTGGGTGATTTGGGGTTCGGTTTTAATTCTGTTTTGTTTGAGTGGGGTGTAATTCGGTTTGATATGGTTTCCCTTGATTCGGTTTGTAATCTTTAGTTGATTTCCTTTTTAGTTATTTCATCGAAAGTGCAGATATGGAAGAAGAATTTGCAGAATTTCCAGGAGAAAATTCACCCGAGGCATTCGGTGATCACCCTCCAGAAGCTCCTAACGAAGGCAACACACCAGCTTCTGCTTCTTCTAAAAAGGAGAAGGCGAAGTGGCTGCGTAAAGACAAGGTAAATGTTGAACCATCATTGTTGTGAGTCATTATGATTCTAGTATTGAGGTAGTCTTCGTGTGTTTACTCAGGAGTACCTTTATACAAGGTGTAGTCCGCGGAAGTTGTTTTCTGTCCTGAATACATTTAATGATGCGAAGCGGGCAGCCCTTTCTGACTTAGGATTTAATGGGCTATTGCATTTGGCAAGTAGGCAAGTTCATCACAAGGCGTTGAAGTGTTGTCTTAAGTTGTTCGACCCCGTTAAGAGGGTAATGGTAATTGATGGTGTGGAGCACCGAATGCAGTCTGTTGATGTTGAGGCCCTGATTGGCTTACCTGCTACGAAAGTCGGTGTGCCATTTAGTGGTCACATGGAGACCGTTCGGGATGAACTTAAACTTCACCTGAAGAGAGGGAAGATATCTCTGAAGTCCGTTGAAAGTACAATGATGGGAAGAGATTTTCCCGATGACCTTTGGAAGGCGGAGGTCGTACTTTTCATAGTAGGATGCTATCTGTGCCCGACAACTGCCTTCGATATTGACAAGGAGTACCTTCGAGCCACACGGGATGTCGAGGCAATTTGTAAGTTTGACTGGGCCACTCACGTGCTTGATAATCTTGTTAGTCAAGTGAGGGCATTCAAAAGTCATCAGGGAAAGTATATAGGAGGTTGCGTTCATCTACTGCTGGTGAGATCTTATAGTGAAGTGTTTGTTTAGCTTATTTATTGAGTTAAGAGTGAAGTGTTTACTCTGTAAGAAACATCGTTAATGTTTGCCTTTGTTATTACATGCAGTTGTTTTATGCTTGCAAAAAGTCTGTTGAGGACAGCAGCTCAAGAAACACCAGTAGGACAATGCCTCGGTGTCGAGATTGGGATGATGAGCGGCTGAAAGCCATTTTTTGCGTTGCTTATGCTGAAGTTGCCGATCTTGTAAGTTTTGTCCACCTTCTAATGCACGTACTTGTGTATTTATTACTATACGATGAGAAATTGTGTCATAATGTAATTAACAGGAAGAAGGTGATGTCGAAACTAATCCAGAGGAAGAAGTTGATCCTACGAGCGACTCTGGCAAGATGGCAATTATTATGCATCGTCTGAAGGTAAGCTTAGTTCTGTGTTTGTTTATAATTTGGATTTGAAGTTTAATTTTAACAATGGCGTTGTATGTTTGCCTTCAATACCAGACAGTGGAACTTTCTGTCATGAGACTCCATGCTAGTAATGAGCACATCATCCGGAAATTGAATTACATTATCGCTGAAGTTAGAAGACAAAGAGGGCGAGCAGGCAAACCTGTCAAGGAAAAGACCACAGCTGGACATGATGGAGGGCAGGAAGAAGAGCCTGAAGGAGTCGCACCACGAAACCCTGATGACAATGTCGAGCAGGTACAATCTCCACAAACTCACCCACGTGAACCGGACACGGCCTTCAATGTAGCTGAAGTTGAAGTTGGGTCAACTATGATTTCGGAGAGAAGCTTGGTGCCGGTCCATCCTCCTCAGATGCAAGATAAATTGCCCGAAGGTTCAGACGATTATTCCGACCCTCGTGCATTACAACTTGCTCGAGGTCTGAATAGACTATCTGTATTCTTTGGACCTTCGGAGGCTGTTAATCAGAAACGAGACACTCTATCTGACCTCGACTTGACACCATCTGAGGAACGTGATCGGGATTTCCTGTTTGGGAATAAAGGAAAGGCAAAAATGGTTGATGAAGATGTTAACACAGAGGTAGATGTTCCCACAGATAACGAAGATGTTAAGACAACAAAAGCATCTCCGCCAGAAGAGGAAGATGTTCCGATATATAAGGAAGATGTTAAGACAGGGGATCCCATAGTTGCTGATCCAGAAGTTGTTCAAGACATGGAAGAGGTGAAGAGGATTGGTGAGGAGGCCGAAGTTCATTTGAAGGTGAAGTATCATTACTTTGCATTGTGTAAATAAATGTTCCAATAAATGCAAGGTCTGAATTACACTATCGTACTCACGACAGGAAAGTGGATCATCGACAACAGCTGTTCTCTTCAGAAAGACCACACGACGTACGGCTGAGCGGAAACCGTCGGCGTTCAAGAGCTCCCCGTTTGTCCCCCCAAAGCCGGTTACAAGGGCCAGGAAGCGTGCTCGGACAGCTATCCCTGAGGTATAACAACCAGCCAGCATGGAATCATACCATGAAGCACCATTGAAGAAAGACAGGATTACAGTGTTAATCCATGGTTGTAATTTTTCATTGTTAGGCGCTACAAAAATTCTTCCCAGCGGATTTGCCAGTAAGTGTGCTGAAAAACTTTACAACGGCTCAATGGAATATCATTGAGTATGCTTGGAATGAGGACCACGAGCCTAGGTTAGTGTCACTGTCCTCGGTCTTTATGTATTGGGATATTATTGTACTTTGTTCAAATGGCTACACTGGTTTATCTGATGCAGCGAATGTCTATGTATGACGGAATCCGCTCACCTTAATAGACAGGCCATGCTTTCTCTTTTACCAAACAGATGGATATGTAATGATGTAAGATTGCATAATATATTACTTGCTTCCATTATTGACGGGTAAGGGTGACTTCTATATGAGTAACATTTACATGATGCAGGTTATAGATTTCCATGCCATTATGCTACAGAGTAGAGTGGATCCAGAAAAGAAAAGGATTTGGTACCTTCCCACTTGGTTAGGGGTAAGTGATTACAAAGGTTTATCCATTGTAAATGTGATGTACAGGATGCTAACCGAGAACGCGATCACAGAATCTTGCGTCCTATCAGTATAGTGCTGCAAAAATGCCCGTCATAAGCAAAGGAACTGCCGCAGCCTTGTACGCGCACTTCAAGAATCACATTGGCAAAAACCATGAAGTGCAATTGGTAAGTATCCCCACAATTTACTACATCTGCATATGAAAATGTTGTAATATGTTCCAACTATTTACATGGATGTCTTGTAATGTCTTAACTGGACTTTTGACAAAAAACCTGTGCAGATATTTATTCCGGTTTGCCTAGGTGAATCACATTGGGCGTTACAGATAATTTCATTCAGGACACAGCAAGTCATCATTATGGACACAATCCATAACAAATTGTCCAACAGAGGAGGAAGAGCAGACCTTCATCATCGTGTGTTACAGCTTGTGAGTATCCTGTTGGATCAGAATAAGGTGAAATCTAAGGTTAAAGGGTATCAAGTACCAGACATTTGCAACTGGAAAATAAATTATCCGACGAACGTGCCAGACCAGATGGCTGCTGGAAATGAGTACGTCCCTCAACTTCACCTATTTCTCTTTGAACTTAACCAATGGCGGCAATTGGTTAACATAATCTGATTTTGTATTGTATAGAAATGACTGTGGAATATATGTCATGAAATTCATGACATTGGCTGAACCCCCGGAAGGCGCTGAACAAGTGGTATGGTCTTCTTTTTTCATGCAATACTGTCAAAGCCGTTTTCAATTCACGGAGTAGCAAATGCCCCGTTACGAACCTGTTGCTGACAGCCATTCATCATTGTGAATTAGGTTGTAGGAGTTGCTGATAGGTTGAGGCTGGTTGTAAGCATGATAAAATGGCCTGGGAATGACGTTAGGAAAAGAATTCAGCAGAGAGTTAAGGATGATGTCAACAAAAAGATCAAACCCCCAGAGAGCAGTGCTGCATCAACATGGAATCCTGCAGTTGTTTAGTAACCTCGGTGTCCATAATGCATTTCCTGACCATGGTGTGCAGCCGTAACATCTTCCCCAGTCAGTTGGTGAACGTCTTCACGGACTGTTGTGGATCTTTTTTGGCAGACTTTGTAAGGTTATGTACTGTAATAGAACCTAATAGCAGACAGGGGATAATGCAACACAGAATGTACAGGCGGGTGTATAGTCCGCTTTCTGCCGAAATGCTGACGAAATTTTATAATTTAGCCTACATATTATGCTGTCCATACACTGAGTTATCTTCATAGCAGACATTACCTTCAGAATCAGAAGAAGAATCAGTACATACGTTACCTACATTGTCCGCATTGATCCGACGAGATGGCTGTCGTTGAGATGGCCCTACACCAAAATCTTCCTTGCTTCCATGAATGACGAACCCGCGACGATTCTCGTCAGCAAAATTAAACGCGACTCGACCATGGAACTTTCTTCCACCTTCATCTTCGACAGTACTCTTCTCCAACTCCAACGTTAATGATTGAATGCTTTTCTGGAGCTTCCGAGATGCTATGTCAGATCGGGATGCCAAAAAACACATACGTCTGCATGCGGCCATTAGAATACCTTGCCGTAGATCAGCTCGATCAACCCCGTATTCACGGTTAGAGAGACATTCATAAGTATTACTCTTTGCTGCCTTTGTCCACCTTTTGTTTACCAGATGCTTCGGTATTGACAAAAAACCTTCAACTTTGGCTACATGGAATAGGTGGGCACATGGAAAACCAAATGTCTCAAAATGTAAGCAACTACAGCTGAATTGGACAAGTGCCTTGGCTGATGACACTTGTATGCACCCATGTTCACCATCATAACACGAAAGAGTGTATATCCTCGCAATATTCCCATCAACTCTATGTTCCACGTAAAATCGCGACTCCTTCATGAGTTCGGACTGAACTTTACGAAAAGAACTGATGGTGTACAATCGACTAGCATCCTCCTCAAGTCTGTGCAACATCGTAAGTGGCCTGATCTCCTTATGCAATGACTTAAAATCCTCCTCGTACTCCTTGTGACGTAGATCAGCTACAGCACGCTCCAAATTGTGAACGAAATCATGCAGTCTATGTTTGTTGTTCACATATCCCTTCATATATCTGTGCATTCGTTCGCAGCGTTGAGTACTTCTAAGCTCTGCCCAAAAATGACCCTGAAGATATGTCTGCCACCACATATGCCGGCATGCATATATCTGTTGTAGCCATCTAACAGATATGGACCCTGTATGGGTCATTAAAGCATACCACTCCTGTTCGACTTCTTCACTTGGTCTACTGTTATACATGAATGACGAAATACGAGCTCGTAAGGCAGGATCCTGTACACGACAGTTTATGTTCCGACTAAAATGCCAAAGACATAACCTATGCCTTGACATTGGCCATACTTCTCTCACAGATGCAATCATCGCTTTGTCCGCGTCTGTGACCACGCGAAGCGGATGTTTGCCACCCATTATCTGTGTATGAGTCCGCAGGAGCCAAGTGTAGTCAGCAATAGTTTCATTACTCATCAACGCAGACCCAAAGACAGTCGTTTGATGATGATGATTGACACCGACGATAATCACCATTTGCATTCCATACTTGTTTGTCTTGAACGTGGAATCTAGTGCTACGACATCGCCGAATGCCTCATAATCAGTGATTGAGGTACTGTCTGCCCAATATATGCGACTCACTTCATTATTCTCCACAAATGTTTCAAAGGCCATACCAGTGTCAGTATTCCTCCTAGACAGGAGATATGCAATGACGGAATCACAACGACTAACAACCCCAGCAGACTCTTCCTTAAGCTTCCGATTATTTAGGTCCTTTATTAGAAAACCGGCACGTGAGTGTCCTCCAGATGCGTGTACAACTAGTCGCATAATATCACACTGTCTAAATCCGACGTCAAGCATTCGACGGATAAAAGTGATATCTTCATCCGAAATTTGTCGCCTTTCTCGCATGAAATAGGACAAACCTTCACTCACCATCTCATGATTATGTTCCAACTGTACTGCAACGAAGCTCCATTGTCCATTAACCTCCACTCTCGCTTTGAAGAAACAGTTGCAACCTCTCTTCACAGATGCTCTAACCCGACTTCTGGCCGTCAACACAGTTCCATCAGAACACTCGCCTTCCCTTGAACAAACCCACTTTCTCATCACACAATCACCATTTCTTATTTTTTGCCGATCTCTTCTCCTAACTGAAAACCCATGAACACTCGCATACGTTTTAATGAACTCTTCAACTTCTTCGGCCGTGGTAAATGACATATTCAAAATCTGTTCTTCATTCATATCAGTGACTATATTGAAGAAACGTTGAACATCCCGGTCACCTACATTGACATTAAGCAAAACAATATGCTATCAATATATTCGAAAAATGGTGTTGGTAAACACTTATTTCGACTTCTCGTCGAACCATAACGTCAACGCTACTATTTGTTTTCTCCATTTCCAACTTATGTCCAGCTTACCAACTTCACAAATAATAATCTACATCTTACAAATCTGACCCAACTTAGCAACAATAAGGGAGGAAGCATGTCTTCACCAAATCTGGGCCGATCTTCATTCAGTAGACTTTCCATTTCTTAAGGCCACCGCTGGGGAAAGCCTGGACTCCACCTGCAGATTAACAGGAAGAAGGTGAAGGACCAGATGCAGCAAACGAATATCAGCCCTTCACTCGACCTGCACCTGCACCCGAATAAGATCAAACTGACACACCTCACACTCCTCATACCTCCACCTACAGCCGAAAATTTGGGACACTCCACCTGCAGCCGAAGATCTTGCAGCCAAAATCTGGGACAATCCACCTGCAGCCGAAGATCTTGCAGGAAGTCTGCCTCCGGGAGCAACGAATCGTCCACCAGGTGGTCCGGAAGCTCGTCCTGCTGCAACAACTCCTACTCCAACTACGGACGCTTTGATGCAGCCAGCTCTAAATGGGTAGCTTTCGGTCAAACTTACTCAAGATTCCAAAACTACTATGCAGGTCTACTAATCAAGTTAGTAAAAAAGTCCACACGGTGTAATATTTACGAACACATTTACTAATAGTTTCAGTAAAGTAGTAATAATACTAGTAATCGGGGCAAAAAAGTCATTTCACATCAAAATTTAGAATAATTAGGTTCGGAGTTAGGTTCGGAAACACTGTTCAAAGTAGTAAAATTTCTTAGTCAACGCCTATAAAGTAGTAACAATTTACTACTTATTTTAGTAAAAACATGCTTAAAGTAGTAAACATTTACGAAAAACCCTACCTATTTACTACAAATTTTACCAACTCAAACATAATTTTACTAAAAATCACAACGAAAGTAGTAAACAATTACTACTTATTGACATAATTTGTACAGTTAAAAGTAGTAAATTTTACTACTTTTTATACTACTTTTTCGTTGACTTTACTAAAAAGGAGAAATTTAGTAAAGTCAACGTAGAAGTAGTAAAAAAAGTAGTAAAATTTACTACTTTTTTTACTACTTTTACGTTGACTTTACTACAAGTGTGGTTTTTTTAGTAAAGTCAACGCAAATGTAGTAAAAAAAGTAGTAAATTTTACTACTTTTTTTACTACTTCTACGTTGACTTTACTAAAAAATGAGGTTTTAGTAAAGTCAGCGTAAAAGTAGTAAAATTGCACTGCGGTGAACAGTCCAAAAGTAGTAAAATTTACGACATTTTATACTACATTTGCGTTGACTTTACTAAAAGAAGACCAATAAGTAGTAAAATTTACTACTTTTTGTACTACTTTTGCGTTGACTTGAGTAGTAACGGTCAACTTTTAGTAAAATTTACTACTTAATTTTAGTATTAAGTAGTAAACTATGTAAGTCCCACGTGCACGTACCGTTAGCCGCTTCCGCTCCGATGGTGAAAAAAATTTGAGTTGTCCGGATGCTCCCCTAAAAATGAAAGACTTGTAGCGACTTAAACATTTAATTTTGCGCCATGTACTCGCTTGGCAATGTCACACTCCTTGGGTTACGTATATCAACAACTTCTCCATTTTAAGTAAACTCAAATACTTTAATTTTATCCTATGTGCATTATATGGTTCATATGAGGAATAAATTAAAGTGGGAGTATTTATAGACATTAAAATTTTGTCTCCTATATGTTTAGCCCATGATATGAACATGTTGATTGGACTCATACTCCAGTATATTTATGTTGGATGGACTTTATATTCTAAACTAATTTTGGGATGACAATATGTAATATTGTTCCAAAATATTATATGGACAAAGAGATGAATGTGTTATAAACCCAAGTCCATGAAATAATATAAATTTGGGTCGTGAATGAAAGACAAAAGCTCAGCCAAAATATAAAGCATTCAAGGCCAAATTAGGCGTAACTCTAAGCCCAACCCATAGTCCGTTCCACGGGAAACTGCCTATTATGAGGTGACTAGCTTCCTAATATAAATCGGCCTTAGAGTCCTACAAATAGAGGAAGCCCATAAGCCTCGACGACCTAACCAAGTTATCGAAGTATTGTCTCATTAAACCCATAGGCACTGACAACCTCGACAACATATCACCCCAAGTTCTATTGACATTCTGCCAGAGCTCAGGATCATCTTCTATAATCGTTACTCTTCGAAGATCGAATCAAAGGATCCATGCGCATCGTCCATGATTAGATATTTTCATACGTTAATTTGAAAGTTGTTTCCGGTCTGATATATGAACCGTGGGATTTTAGTATTCACAACAACTCGTGTGATTTTCAGCATCACTCCTCTACATTTTTCATATAGAATCATGTGTCGTGTGAATATCGAGTAAACCTGCAAGTAAAGGCTTTCCTATGCATTGTTTAAGGTGATTAGTTAGTCAATTTACCATAAATTAAAGCTCCCTATTATATCCTAGACACAAACACAAACCATCACATCAGTCGAGGCTCTTTTCTTCTCGAAAATATCCTTAACTGAATGTAATGCCCGACATCTCTTATGTATCCACTATTATGCTCAACCTCTGCATAGGTAAAGAAAATAGACCGACCAGTAAACTTATAACCTAGATGTAACAATCTATTGACCATCCTTCCCTACTCGAAGCTATTCATCTTAATCTGATTGTGATCATAGACATGCTCCATATATTGAATCACACATGGTCATAGGTGAACACATTAATGTAGCATCCATCAAATTCAGACTTTAAGAAATACTTGAATGTACTAAGGGTACATAATTCGGGTCTCATATAGTGGAGCTAAGAGATCTCATATCAATGTGCATTTCATTTAAAATAATTCTCCCACCACCCGATGGTCGTATGTCACATGTAGTATGAAACACGTGCTATGGTGCACATTCCCTTCTTCTTAAGGTCAAGTGATTTATACATTGTAAACAAATTGGTTGGTGTATACATTAGAGTAATTGAGATGAAAGTCACCTTGCTCAAGAGGCATCAAAACAAATATCAACGTTTGTCGATACTCAACCCACTTGGCATAACGCCGATTGAGCTTGTCTTGGCCATTTCATGTACATGAGAGCATTAAGGTTGGTGGGGAGCACGAAATCGTGATGCAATATATGGTGACTCCAAGTCTTGAGTACTCGAAAGATGGCTAAGAACTCCTTGTCGTATGTCAAGTAGTTGAGTCTGGCGTCATTGAGCTTGTCATTGAAGTAAGCGATCGTCCTCCTTTCTTGTAGGCAAGACACCAATCCCTACTCTATTTGATTATACTCAACTTCAAAGGTCTTTGAGAAATCCGAAAGTGGAAGCACATGCGCTTCGCACAATTTTTGCTTCAACTGCTCGAAAAATGTGTCGGGTGGCTTTAGTCCACTTAAAGTTCTTGCCTTTCAACAGTGAGTGAACCAAGTTGCTATTATGTTGAATCCTTGAATAAAGAATCAATAGAAAGAGGCTAGTCCAAGAAAACTCTAGATATCATGAAAACTCTAAGGGCACACAGAAACTCCTTATCGACTCGATCTTGCTTTCATTGATTTTAATCTCTTTGGCCGACACGATGTAACCAAGGTACGAAGTCGATCTGATGAAATATTCCTTGAAGTGACTGGCAACTCAATCTTGCCTTCATCTATCGGTGATTCTACTTGCGTGTTCTTCATCACTTTGGGTGGTTTCAAACATAACCAATATGAAAGCCTTCTCACACTCACACACTTCTCGCATAAGTTCCACACCTTTGAGAGGTTGGGTTGACTTCTTACAAGCCGATAGTTCATCGAGTCGAGACGTTAGTGGTAGGAAGGTGATCTTTTCCTCATGAACCCTATACCAATCATGTTGTGAAATCCATAATGCTGGTCGCGGCAATCATACTTAATCATGTTTGTCTAAGGCTACAAATTAAAATATTCTAAGGAACATAACTAAATTGTAGATAGGCCAAGTAGATGTCAATCCCACGTAGAATCACCAGAGAAATTTTTCTAGCAGCCACACGATTAACTTAAAACGAGGTCAAGTTAACGAATATTTAAAAAGAATAAAATCATAAATAAAATCACTAAATAAAACCATAATTCAATTATTTATAAGCCTAGGACTAACAATTTTTCCTAATGAATAAACCAACGCATTCATTCCCTTCTCCGAATATCAAATTCTAAATAAACTAGGGTTCGGTCATCTCCTTACGTCTCTCCCGAGTGTTCTAAGGACGTCTTCCTTATATCGAGCTAACCATTTTAGTCGTAGGCATTTAATTAGTGGGACCCCATTATATGTCAACTATGTGGCTACCTAAGGTGAATCCAATAAATTTCTATCATTTTCACTAACTTGCTTTGTTTTTCCAATGTGACGTTTACTTAGTCCATCTAACCTAGACAACTTTTCTAAGTTCGATTATGTTTTCAAATCAAATTAATTGGTGATTGGACAATTAACCGCTTTAAGACTAGGATATGGAAAAATAATTACATGAATTCAATAACAAACGAATTCACTCATTAAAATAAAATGATATGTTCCATTGAAGTCCTAGAAACGAAAATTAGGTCATTAAAAGGAACAATCAATCTAATTTTAGGAGAAAACGACGATAATAAATAAAACAATGTAAAAGAACAAGAAAGACCCCCTCCCAAACTTTTGGCTCGAGCTCTAGCCGTTAGCTGCTTCTCTCTTTCCTTAGATTGAAAGTTAACATAAAACTCTGAAACCATCTAAAAGGATTACTCTCCCGTCTAGGGTTACACTTAGAAAAATATAGTCCATTCAAAAGATATCCTGACTTCGCTATGTGAGAAGTCAGGTTCCTCACACCCTTTCTTTTCTTTTCCTTTTTTTGTTCTAAGTGACTCTCTTTGTGGTTGTCTCTGTTGTGCTAATATACAGGTTCTCATTAAAAGGAGACAAAAGATGTGTGGAAATCATCTACTCTGTGATTAAGTGCTGAAGTATTCCTCTGCTGTGAATCAGAAACGGGCTGCTACTTGAGAAGTCGTTTTGTCACTGTAAGGAATAATTTTGTGAGGATTTAAATTTTAACTTCAACGTTGTCTTTGTGCTTTGATAGACGGATTTATTCTAAAGCTATAACGTGTTGTGTGAGAATCTGTTGAGCTACCAACTGCTGAGCGTGAGCATTCATCTGCTGGAAACGAGAAGGTGTCCACTGAGTGAGGAGCTGATCGTTGCCACGGAGAGATTTCTAATTTATTCGAGGATTCTAAATTTTATCTTGTGAGAAACTGACAGCCTAGTGCAACGGTATTTTGCACCCATTATATTATATAGTGGAATTACCTTGTCGGTAGAAAGGGGACGTAGGTCGATTAAGGCCGAACCACTGTAAACTGTTGTATTCATTACGATCAAGCAAACACTCGTACAAAAATCTATTCAACCAAATCGTAACACTTACAGCCAAGCAGATCTCATAATCTAATAAATGTTCAGCTGTGATATAGTACGCTTCCGCTTACACTGTAAAAGGGGGAAAAAGTTTCATCACTAATTCACCCCCCTTTTAGTGCACCTAAACGATACATTCAAAATCAACCTAAGAAAACAACACACATTTCTAAGATCATCTAAACTCAAACAAAGCAGAATAGCAAAACGCCCCAAACCTAGAATAATCATTGTTCCAATGTAAATGAAAGTTCTCCATTAGGGTAGCTACTCATCGGTTCGTCGTCGTAGCATTGCTGATCTCCATCGTAATCTGAAACGTAACTTGTATGTATTTTGCCCATGATGAGATGTTGAGTTGAATGATCATATCGATCTCCGATGCTACACTATAAAATCTGAACATCTCCTCCACCGTCTTAAAACAATGCTTAACATAAGATGTCTAAATTTCGTCATTGATTTCCAACTTTCGCATGCACTCCTCCATAGTGTGGCCACCTCTTCGAGAACTCAACTCCTTAGATAGGCAAGGTTTTGCATTGTCCACGTGTCGCAACTTTGTTCTCTTATACGATTGAGCCAGGCCATCGTATGCCTTTTGGTCATCAGTGTCCATGGTGGGACCATCTCTTCATTCTTAGCAATTGGAAATTCGACTTGACGCACTACAACAATTTCATTATTTAGCTACAATATGATTTGTCTCGATAAAATCAAATTTTTTCCAAATAAAATTATGGAGTATTTGTCAATCACTTTGTTTGAATTTCCTCGTCTTATTAAGTTTATTGTGACAAAATATGATTATCTCAACAAATTTCTCAATAGTGATAAATAAATTTATTACAATAGTTATTTGATTTGTCACTACATATATAAAATTTAAAATTACTTAAAAATGACTGTTTTAATTTATAATATCAATGATTTTTTTAGTTTGAAAATTTTTTATTGATTTGAATAATTGATTTGTTGTTATAATAACAATGTGAATAATATCATTTTAATAATTTTTTACAAGTTAATTAATGTTCATTGTAATTTTTTATAAGCGATAACATAAATAATAAATATCTATATGAAAGAAAATCATTTGTCATGCACACTTTCTGAAAAACAATAACTCCACAAATTAACATACATAACAAACTAAAAGACTCCAACTAGAATGACATATTTTTTTATCATCCAAACTCTTTTCCACTTTTATGTCCTACTCGTTGAAATAACATCTACAAATAAAAATTAAAAGTAGATGTTAGTATTTAATTTTTTTTTGTAGTCAATAATTAAATTGGACATAAACTTTTAGAAGAAAAATTACTAAAGAATACCACATGAAATTACCGAGTCAAGAAAGTAGCATTCACCTTAATGAGCTCCTCCGACCTCCACCGATCACAAGCCCGTCTATCACGCCGCAACACCGGCCGCCTCCAAACTTGTAGTACAAGTTGCGGGGGAGGACAAACCATTACATACCAACTCATCAAAATCATCACCGCATCTCAATTCGACAAACTTAGGCAAACGTATCTGGGTTATGCCATCTACACATAAGCGTGTTCGTTAGTAACGCGCGATAAATAGAGCAACCGTCTTGTAGGTAATGACTAACTTGCTCTGAGTCCATACTTCATTTACTTTCTCCTTAAAATGGATTCATTTTTCATCACCATCTTCTCCGTCCCCAATTCTAACAACAAAATTAGAAAATGTACACTCAAATTACTTATCTAATTGACATAAAGAACTACTAGTGTAAACAAGTCAATTTTAATTACAAAAAAATAATTACAATCACCAAATGCAAACGAATCCAAAAAACATGACTTTACCTTTATTAACTTATTGAAAGCAATTGCTTCCACCAGGAACGCAGATAAGCGAAATAACCCAACAAGAAGACTTAAAAGAAGTGTAATTAAATTTATTGAAAAATATTATGAAGAAAGTGGGGTATGGACGGTTTTTTTAAGAATAAAAAATAAATTGATGGAGATTTTCGTGATTTGGAATAACTAATTTTTTATTTTATTTTATTATATATGAGATAAAAAATTAAATTATATGTTTTATTAATTTTAACAAGCTACCCAAATCTAATTAATAAAATATTTTGCTTTTACTTATATATATAACGGATAAATTATAAGTATCCATAATTTTTAAATTATTATTATTTGAGCAGGTGTTCTTATTTTATTTGTTCTTATATGTCGAAAGCTACCGGATATGAAAAATATTATAAAACTTAAAAATATGAAATGAAATTATTATTTATTAACTCATGCCGTACAATCACAAAAATAGGGAAAAAATATTTAGAAGGATAAGGTGATGACAAAGTCATACTTAAAATATTTATTAAAAAAATAGATTTAATTTTACTTTTTTTATAATAACTAATTATTATGTATAAAAATACATCCCCCAGTAATAAATTTGAGATATGATGAAAAATTATAATGACAAAACATTGAAACAATTATGTTATATATGGTGATAAGATATTGCGACAAAATATATTTTATCTCGTTTATATTGTGAACCAAGTCTTTTCATGGCAAATTTAATTTTTGCCTCGAGAAGGCCTTATTGATAGAAAATTTATTTCGTCAAAATTATTTTTGTCCAAATAAGTCTAATTTCTTGTAATGACCACAAAGGCCCGTGATCAAGCAGGGATATCAAGATCTCCATTTAGTGCAGCCGGCAGCTTGCAAATGGCCATGTGGATCAAGTTACTTGGATTAATCCTCTTTCTCTCAATAATTGTGTAAATCGGGATGGTGAGCTCATGTCTAAGCAAATTGGACAAGTAATATTGTGTAGGCAACAAAATAAAATCAAAACTTCGCCAAATTGGTTAAGTTGCTTCGTGAAATAGTCATGAAATCAAGTTAAGCTATACGATGAGAGTTCTCCATCCTTGTCAAACTTTACTCACAGCGATAACTTGTGAATAAGTGGTCTCACTGGACACCAACTCCGTATACTCCTCTACCATCGGACCAGGTATCTCGAGCATAAACTATTGATTATATTCTCGTAAAAAAACTACAGCGACTTTCTTCTCTAAACAAGAATAACACTTCAATTTTTTTTTCACTCCATGGATATCAATCTAATAGATACACTACAGTTTGGATAGAGTACCAAAAAGTGTTTTATATAGAACAGTTGCGATAACGAGAAAAAAAAAAGTGTGGAGTACAAAAATAAATAAATAAACGCACGGTATGTATGGGTAAATATTTTACTTGGGCCCTCTCTATAAAACTAAAATGCTTCGGATAGACACGTCCGATTCCATGGACAAACTCGTCCTTTCCCTTGGGGAAGAAGGGTGTCGGCAAGAGACGACAAAAAGAAAGAGAGATGGGTCTTTGAGGTGATTGTATTTACAGCCGCCGTGAGTTACGACCCCCTCATTTGATCGCGTGTCGATAAAAAAGTTAATTTGTATATTATTATTATATTATATCATCATATATTAGGCATGTTAAATTACATCCACGTGTGGTCCTCCATGAGCAGTAAAACCAAGTGTCGGTGGGCATCCGATCATGAGCAACACTTGAGGTGTGAGATGTGTCTTTATAACATCAAAATTATTTGCTCTGGTTTTTTCATACGTTTATGATAGCACTAGTTTCACGGGACATAAATTGATAGAGATCCGTCGTGGGGGGTTTTACGTGTGGGAGGGAATGCATTGAGAGTAGTGTGGGGTAATAAATATGTGTAGGATCCAAACACAACCCCATGCCAACCCCACTTGCAATAATTTTATCAAACTTTATTGTGTCATGACAGGTGGTGGTGGCATTGCATGTGATTCTGTGAATCAAAAACCCTTGGGGGTTCGCAATACTAATCGCTATTTGTTAATAGAAAGTTGGGGTTTCCATTAAATGGGCAAATTTTCATTTGGAGATAGCCAAAATCATCATTTCAAAACACGAAATCAGGCTTTCATGGCTTTTGGGGATTTTGCTTTTTGCTTGGTGCCAGAGATATATATATAGTATTACCGCGACATCGTTTCCTTTGTCCTAACTTTAGGAATAACAATTCATTATTACGTCAACCCCACGCGACCGCCAAGTCCGAGGTGGGAAGTGGGAGACGAACCTTCCCCCTTTTCCGTTGTTTCCGACAATCACGTTTGAACCTCTACGAGAGATCACCGATGGGGATTCGTTCAAAACAAGGTAAGTCAGGTTGATCTGCAATCCCCATATTTCATTTAATTTTACGTTCCCCGAAACAGGATCCCAGTCTCCTCTGAAGGACACGTGTCAATTCCTTTGCATTGCAATTTCCTCTTGAATGCGTTGCCCAATTTCTCTCATTTCGCTGAATTTCAAGACCGTGTTATAAACATGAGGTCATCTTCCAGATTTTACTAATAATAAATAATATTTACAAAACTTATATGTGTGTTATAAATTAGAGCTATTTATAAGGATAAAAAAAAATTCAAGAAAAAGTTCAAATTAAGAAAATTATGAATAAACTAACATAATAATTATCAAACAGAACATCCAAAAACTTTTAAGTAAAACTGTTCTACAAATTTCATTTTTAGCATCATTTTTACTACTACTACAAATTTAGAAGAGTTGAAAAAATAATTAATTAATTACATTATTCCTTCACAACTTAGTAATTTTTTAGGTAAGCGCCACAAAAAATGATGATGTTGTGTCATGTTACTTAGGCTTATATATATATATATACAGTCTGGTGTTGTGTATAATGTTTATTGTGATTTGGTTTATGATTATAACTATAATTGGTAAAACGGGTAACACATTGTACATGATTTGGTCTATCAATACATGATCATTTAAGTATTTTATTTCGACAAAATATACGTTTCTAGCCCTAAGTATGGTCGAACTTTATTTTGTGTCCACATTTTTCTTTGCTATATAAAAACGTCCGCAACTTTGTATTGTACATTTTTTCTAGCCAATTCGTGACGGTGTTACCCCGGAGTATAACGTGGCTTTGACAGCGTCCTACGTGGGTGTTGAAGTAGCAATGCTACGTCTAAGAAAAAGGCAAAATATACGTTTGTAGTCCTAAGTATGGTCGAACTTTCTTTTATGTCAACATTTTACTTTATTATATGAAAATGTCAGTAACTATGTGTTGTACCTTTTTCCTAGCCAATTCCTAACGGCATTACGGACAAAAAACCACAACATAGGACAAAATATGCCACGTCCCACAACAGGAGTATGACTGCCCGATGTGGCACTATTAAGTATTAAAATTAGAAAAAGTTGAAGGAAGGTCGGGGTTCTTCCCCAAAGGCTGTTATCCCCAAAACCTAACCAATTCGTTACGGCGTTACGGACAAAAAACCACCACGTAGGATAAAATATGTCATGTCCCACAAGAGGAGTATGACGGCCAGATGTGACACTATTAAGTGTTAAAATTAAAAATAGTTGAAGGAAGGTCGGAGTTCTTCCCCAAATGCTGTTATCCTCAAAACCTAACCCTAATTTTTTCTTCCTCAAATGTTAGAAAGCGATTAAAGTTTAGCGATTGACAAAGGCGAAGACGTTTAGGGTTAACATCAATGGCGTTCGAGTTCCAGTCGAACACCACCCATTCCACCCTCCCGTAACCCATCCTCACTGCCTACCGCGTCACCGTCGTCAGTAGCATCCTCACCGCGTCATCGTGCAGTCATACTTTTCTTGTGGGACGTGTCATATTTTGTCCTACGTTGTGGTTTTTTGTCCAGGTAGGATTACCACATCAAGATACACGTAATACTCCATTACTGCCACATCATGGTAAGGCGTAACGCCATTACGAATTGGTTAGAAAAAAGGTACAACACATAGTTGCGGATATTTTCATATAACAAAGTAAAATGTTGACATAAATGAAAGTTCGACCATACTTAGGGCTACAAACGTATATTTTATTTTTTCTTCCACGTAGCATTGTCACCTCAACACCCACGTAAGACGCCGTCAAAGCCACGTCAGGTTCCGAGGTAACGCCGTCATGAATTGGCTAGAAAAAATTTACAATACAAAGTTGCGGTCGTTTTTATAAAGCAGAGAAAAATGTGGACACAAAAGAAAGTTCGACCATACTTAGGGTTAGAAACGTATATTTTACCTTTTATTTTCATAGAGTAGAACAACAGCTTTTTTTAACTATTTTATATAAAATAATTTATTCAACATAGCATATTATGAATATAACATAAAATAGTAATTAGATAGTTTAATACATTATATTCAATATAAAAAAATTAAAATTAAAAATAACTTTAGTTTATATTCACGACATAATTCAATCAATAGTTAGAATTTCATAATAAAATATGCAAAACATGAAAGTATATTACATGTGATTATTATTGGACTATAATTTTTTTTTAAATTAACCCCTAAACATGTTAGCTTGTCTAAAAGTTGAAACATTTAACATGATCATAACTCATATCCGACCGTTATATTATCTTATTTAACGGATATTCGCGATAACCACCGTAATTCATTAATATCTAATTCAAACAGTAAAATAAACAGTATTGTGTCTAATTTTCCCTTACATGTACCAAGAAATTTAGTTGATTATTTTCATAGAACTTTAGAAAAAGGAACTTAAAAATTTGAAGGTAAGGATTGTTCAATTGGATAAACCGCATGAGGAAAGGAGAGTCCCCAAGGTGAATGAATGTGAGGAACTACTTCGAAGACAAGCAACCGTCCATGGAAGAGAAGCTTTGTTTCAAATTAACATTTAGTTACGGAAATATTATTCGTTTTATTTTCGAAATTTCTTAAAATTATCTTGTTAATAGACGTCTTGACTCGATTTAAAAAAAAAAAAAGAAATCTAAGAAAACACATTTTAATAATTAAATTCGAAAGACTGGGTGGGGAACTTAATTAGAAATAAATCTCATTCAGAGAGTACGAACGATGATTACATGGAAAGAGGGTGGCGACCGCACCCCGCAAATTACGGCGGATTCCCATTAAACCAAACCAAAAACACTAATCCCTTCCCCCTTTTTCTTCCTTGTCTTGTCTCCCCTTCCGTTTTCTTTTATTTTTCTCTTTCCTCCAAGCCAATGCCAATGCCAATGCCAAAGCCTACTACAACTCCATTTTGACACCGATGTTAGTGTTTGTGATTTTTATTTCTCTCTTTTATTTTTATATTTTTGTGTTCCAAATTATGTATTATTTAACTAGGAACAGTTTCGAAATTTTTTTCATCTTAAGGATAAATGAAAATTTAATGACATTGGACCGGCTTAAAGACAGACGGATGCAGCAAGTGATGTGAAAGGAAGGGTAGTCTCTCTCTTCTTCTCCTTCGCTGCAAACTGGGGATGGAGAAGCCACCGGCGGCGAAAATGAAGTCCCCCGGCGGCGGAGGAGGAGGAGTCTGCCTCGCCTCCCTCGTCTCCCTCTTCCTCCTCCTCTCTTTCTACAGCCATTTCCTTGGCACCTCCACCGTCCATCCCTTCCTCGCTGCCCCCAACTCCGTAAACCCTTCCTTGAATCGCCTTGCAGGATTGAATTCCTCGCGGAACGACCTCCCGACGACCGAAGAGGATTCCTGCCGCGGCAGGTACATTTACGTGCATGATCTCCCCCCCAGGTTCAATGCCGATTTGTTAATTCACTGTAGGGTGCTCACGCGTGGCACCGACGGCAACATGTGTCCGTATCTCGAGAACGCCGGCCTCGGCCCCATGGTAGATGATCCCGAGGGGGTGCTATCTAATGGGAGCTGGTATAAGACGAACCAGTTCCTCCTCGAAGTGATCTTCCATGAGAAGATGAAAAGGTACAAGTGCTTGACCGAGGATTCTTCGTTCGCTTCCGCAGTTTACATCCCGTACTATGCGGGATTGGATATCAGTCAGTACCTGTACAGCAACAACATATCTGTGAGGGACGCGGCTGCATTTGACCTCATGAGGTGGCTCACAGGGAGGCCCGAGTGGGGGAGGTTGTCCGGCAGGGATCATTTCTTTGTGGCGGGGAGGATTGCCTGGGATTTCAGGAGGCAGCTTGATGATCCGTCTGATTGGGGGACGAAGCTCATGTTCTTGCCAGAGGCTCAGAACATGACGCTTTTGTCGGTGGAGTCAAGTGTCTGGAACAATGACTTTGCGATCCCGTACCCCACGTTCTATCACCCGTCGAAGGATGTCGAGGTCTCAGAGTGGCAGGAGAGGATGAGGAAGCAGATGAGGAGGCATCTGTTCACGTTCGTGGGTGCCCCCAGGCCTGAACCTCAGCTGACGATCCGGGGCGAGATCATCCGCCAATGTGTCCTCTCTAGAGGGAACTGCAACTGGGTGAACTGCAGCTCAGATTCGAATAACTGCGACAACCCCGCCAATGTGATGAAGGCATTCCAGAGGTCGGTGTTCTGCCTTCAACCAGGAGGCGACTCCTATACACGTCGGTCGACCTTCGACTCGATCCTGTCGGGGTGTATCCCTGTGTTCTTCCACTCCGGCGCAGCATACGTCCAGTATTTGTGGCATCTGCCCAAAAACTATCCCAGCTACTCCGTCTTCATACCGATGGATAATACGACGAAGGCCAACATCGAGTCAGTGCTCATCCAAATTCCGGAGCATGATGTTTTGGCAATGAGGGAGGAGGTGATAAGGTTAATCCCTGGTATAGTGTATGCTGATCCAAGGTCAAGTGAGCGAACATTTGAGGATGCGTTTGATGTGACGGTGGAGAGGGTATTAGAACGAGTAGGGAAAACGAGGGAGGTAATCGCTGCCGGCGGAGATGCAAGTATCGGTTTTGCAGAACAGAATCACCATAAGTTTGATCTGCCATAATGAGTTCTTAAGAGGGTGTTCTGAATTGATAGTACAAGTCGTCAAACGTGTATAGTACATGAGTTTTTAATTCTTTTGTTACGGCCAAATATGTTTCATGTCCAATGCCCATACACTTTAAAGAGGGGGTAGACTGCTCACGTGGATTATAAACTGTTGAACAACTGATGCAGAAATTTTACAGAAGAAATCAAGCCCCCCTTCTATTTGAACGATCTGATGCAGAGAAGACAACCAGCTTGGCCATTGAAGTCCAATAAGAACATACGTTGTCGCTTTGGGGCGTGCCCAAGAGATAGGGGCTTTCACCTTCCAATGCGCGATGTGCTTTATGCCTATTAAGACGGGGACCTGCGTGAGGCCTGGTACATCTGATATGTCAAACCCGAAAGGGTGCTGCTATCAGGTAAAATATTGGAGATGAAGGGTGTGATGAAGGGAGACACTCCCCAACGATTTCCGTCACCGTTTGTAAAAGCTTAAGACTTATGCATGGGAATCTAGATTCGGCACCCTTATGATCTAAAGGAAGAGATTGATCCCTAGCAAACAGGGAGAGATGATGGAAATGTGTGATGACTGAGGGCTCTGCCAAGAAAGGATTCCTAAAACTTGCACACACATGAATCACAACACAAAGTTGGCCCAGAAGGCACAATAAATAGCCCAGTTTGAAAGAGATCAATTGGTCTAAGCTCCTCGACCCATCGGTGACTGCAACTTTATCCTTTCAAACATCACCGAATCTCCCATTACCAGAATAGATCTATCAGAAGCTTATGTTCGTGGAATGACTCAAACCAATGAGATCTGCTTGCAAGAGTGATGTTTCAAGTTTTATGTTGTGACATCAAGTATACTCACACACATCTCGACATAGGATACATCCAAGACACATTATGAACGTAAACTTTTGTACCAATGGCCATAAGTCCAACAACCAGACCATTTTACTTCCTATCATTTTAAATAAGATCTTGTGTTATAGAGAGAACATAGATCCTCCAGATGAAGTGAATCCGAATGAAAAGCTAAGGCATGTACAAGAAGCATTTAGATCTTTCATGCTAAAAAGGAAATTCGCAAGAGAAGAAAATGGACATTTTCCGGTCATTTACTTGAAATTGGGTCATAAACCAAATGATCACAAAAAGATATAATCCTTCCTTATATTTTCAGTCACTATTGCCAAGAAGATGATGAGCATATCATTCAATAGTGCAGGACCACCATGATTAGCAAGTCGCTAAAATCTCAGAATCCGGACCATTCAATTCATGGTCAGATACGCCAACACTAAATCACCGTCGAATCCTGATTTTTCAAGTCTTACTTCCATTGAAAAATTATCAGTCCCTCCAGCGATAGCCACAGTTCGGATTGCAGCAGACAAAGAACAGAGTCATCCCTTCCTCCCCTCTAGCCGTAGCCTGCAAAGCACAATAAATCGAATAAATCAAATCATGCACGAAGCACAGGAATACACGTTGCCATACGATAACAATTTGGAACATCAAACTTGCTCTCAGACGTCTCTGTCCACAAAATGTTACTAGCCAATAATCATCTGCCGGAGTTTATTGCTAATCAACTTTAGGGCACCATCCACACAGAGCCTCAGAGAAAAAAAAATACAACGAGAAAGGAACCTGGAAAAAGACGGCTTCTCCATGGTTGCATTGAGCACAACGGACAGCCTTGGTACGAGGAAGAGTTGGATCAGCAGCTACATCTTGCAAGACTTGTGTACGCTCCCCAGCAGAGTGATGTATCTCATTTCGATACACACAAAAGTTATCAGCAACCTCCTGCATTAACAATGTTAAAGCATATGAGGTCAAGGAATGGCATCGGACCCAAAAACACAATGGGATTGTCTGAGAAGTGTACACCAATGACAACAGAAAATCCAAACCGATCAATTTTCCGCAACAGCACCTATCCCACAAGATTGATGCCTCCGTCTAGGAAAAGAACCATCTTTACAAACTTTAAAATAAACTAAAACCGTTAAATGTGCCACCACATGGAATTTAAATGGGCCAAGAGGAAATGAATCAATATAAAACCCCCAGCTAGCTCAACATCAATTCTGAAGATGTACTCAGAAGATATCTTTTGAGGACTCAACTACTATGTCATCTATTTTTTTTTTCTACAAGTGGCAATAGTTTGCAAGATCCAGACTTAACTTTCCAGATATCAAATCACGGTACCACCCCTGACAGCCACAAAGAACTACTATGTCATCTAATTTTTTTTTCTACAAGTGGCAATAGTTTGCAAGATCCACACTTAACTTTCCAGATATCAAATCACGGTACCACCCCTGACAGCCACAAAGACTTGCCTCAATCCTCAATCATCATAAAAAAGAAAATAATGTGGCAAGTGTTTTCGCCGGAGGGGGGGGAGGTGTCTGGGACTGGCTAGTCCAAGTTCCAAGACTTGAAAAAATAATGGAAGTGGATGGAGGACAGGGCAACCTCAGTCAAGAATACATTCTGCCCTGGCCGGCCAGCATCAGAAATACTCCCCAAACCTGTCAAGGGAGGACCAAAATTACCTCGTGCTGGCAATTGCGGCAGGCGTAGAAGAGGGTCTTCTGCTCCCTCTGCTCTTTAGGGTAAAGTATATTGTTGCTGCATCCCCACACCGACAACACAAACATCAAACAAACAAGCTAACAAAAAACCACCCCTCGGTCAAGACAATCAACGACCCCCTCCCAAATCATAAAAAAAAAATTAGGGTTTGGTTGTTTGAGGGGGAGGAACGCACCACTCGCAGCAGAACTTCATCGTACTCATCTTTGCCCTCAGGAATTGGAACTGGAATCGGCTGGAATTGGCAGTCGGCTCCAAGCGAGGACGATTGGAGAATCTCGGGAAGGGGATTCAGGGAAGAGAAGCAAGAGCAAACAGTAGGTCTACTTTGCAACTTTTAGTTTACCACCATTTTTAAACAAATTTTTTAGTTTGAAAGTTTATTTTCGGACTTTTATTTTATAAGTTTTGGACTTGTTTCATATGGTGATAGATAGTGTTATGATTCCATAAAAAAATATCTTTTGAAAAATTTTAAAGATATGGATCGGACCAGAAACACTAACTTCTCGCGGGAAAATATGAGCGTACAAAGTATGAAAAATATAGCGGGTTCTCTAGTCACGGAAAATGTACGTGAGTCCACTGATTCGATACTCAAAGAATAATGATTGTGGATGGTGATCTGAGCTCTGACACAATATCTGCAAAACTTCAGGATGAATATTAACGAACTTGTCGGGACTTATGGGTATAATCCGACAACACTTTAATAGCTTGGCGAAGTCATCGGGATCTATGGGCATGATCTAGTAGAGCGTCGTCGATAGTTAGATGAAGTCGCCAGGGCCTTTGTGCTTGATTCGACGGAACCTCGATGCGCGTTGCAGAAGAACGGGGCGATGGGCATCGGCAGGTCTTCGACGAGCAGGAGGTAGCAAGAATCTTTAAGAGCTCCAAGAGTCTTCTCTTCACCTAAGTGTATGGTGTGTGTTGTGAATGAATAAAATTTTATAGGGCTCCAAGGCCGATTTATGTTAGGCAGCTGATTATCCCATAATAGGCGACTTTTTATGGACCGGGCTGTGGGCCGAACTTGAAGTGAGGCTTAGTTTGGCCACGTAGCTTATTATATATGGGTTGAGCTTGTGGCCTTTATATGACCTTAATATATCATTTCATGGACTCGGGTATATAGCCTATTTATGTTTCAAGCCTTCTTTGATGATTTGGGTTTATAACTCATTGTAGAAATTGAATAAGACTAAATGTATCATTCTTGATATGAGGCGTATGATATGTTAATAGACAATTTTAATGTCTACAAATGCCCCCATTTTAATTCATTTCTTGTGTATAGTTCGCGATACAAAGAGAATTGAATTAAAGTAATTTTCATTCTTCCGTTTGTCATGATTCAGTCGTTATTCCCATCAATCGACAACGACTAAGGTTCCTTATGATCCTAGTATATCTGGTGGCCAATAGGTCTAGGAGCTAAGCATTGCCCATGAAGAGTCTATACATCATGATAGTGTGCCTAAGGTGGTAAATCCATATGCCATCGGCCTCTCTTGAGCGATCATGACCATTTAGTCCCACCTAATGGAATGTCACGGGCTGCCTATTTCGACAAATATTGCTCGCTGAAGAATCAGCAGAAACTCTGACCCCACATGTCAATATTAATAGTCCTGATTGCACGAATATGGTGGGACTTGTTCGATAGCATCGAACATCCTGATCCCAAGGTTATAAGACGGATTTTAATCACTACGTTTGGACTGTATTTCCTGGTGTTCGCTTGGGTTTAGACTTATTATTTGAGAATGAATAGCCTGTTAGCTATTCAACATAATCATTTAATATTTCTACGCTTGAATTTATAGCCTTAACATTTGTTTCGACATCTTCTCACATTGGTCGAATTCCTTCCACAAAGCCTCTAGCTCGACTTTCTTTGAAGTTTTCTTAAGGGCTATGTCATCATCTCGTTCAAAGAGTCGCTCCGTAATCTTGGGGTGACCTATTTTTCCACACCACATAGTTCTTTTCCTTTCTTTTTCTTGAACCCATTTCGCCTGGCTTTTTCGTCATGCTAAATGTATATGTGTGCTCGTGCTTTGCTTGTTTCTCACATATACATGCTTATTTATATAGGCAAACACATATATGTAATTATGCGTACATATGTATTTCTTTATCCTCAATTTATTGTCAATTCATGTTTCTCTCGTATGCTCTGACACATTACGGTAATAAATAAAAGGGGACTGCAGACAAATACATAAGATTTCCCAATTTTTGAGTCCAAATATCCCGATATAAAAGATTTAATGCAAATAATATACCCTTATTTTGGCAAATTATATTCCTTCCCAAAATAATGATTATCTTCCTCGATTATCTTATTCTGTATTAATAAATAATTTTGATCTTATCTTATTCTATGGAACGATAATGTTTGGAGGGACAATTTTAATTGATTTGTCAAAATAAAATTTTCCAGTAATACAACCCCCTCGAGACCTTATAAATCGAGGTGCAATTATAATGTCTCTGAGATCCTCTTTTTGTATTTATCAGGTTCGTCCCTCTCCTTTTTAATCTGTCCACTTATCACTATCGTTATTATTATTATTTTTGCAGACCGAACTTTTTCTTTGATTGCAGAAGTGCGACAACATCCTGTTCAGAGAAATCCCACCATTCCCTTCTTCTATAACTCTAGATACGCGATTTTATTTCGTCGTCCCAGCAATTCGGTCTCCTGAAGGTACACATACTGTGAGTGGAGAATCACTAACGATGATCTTCGTTTTTTTTTTTAAATCATGCGCCCCGTCATCATGTCTAGATCGATTGGCTCTCTTTTTCTCTATTATTATGTTTCTTTCTCTCTGACTTTGTTGTGATCTGATCATGGAGGCACCAGAGGAAATCTATTCCCGTTTGAATCTTCATCTTTGAATACGTATTCACTCCTGTCACTTGTATATATATTTTTAGTATCACTTTCGTATAATGACTCCATGATTTTGCTTCAGCTCAGAATGGTTTGCTTTTGACAATGTAATAATCTTTTGTTTGTCTCTTGATAGCCTTGGTCGAAGAAGGGGCACCTAAGGCTTGCTGTGAAACTTGCTTGTCGATAAGTAATAACATGGTTCACTTTTCAGAGAAAACTATCACCGGTCGTAAGTTTATATACCTTTCAAAGCGTAAGTACAACCATGACGAGGGCACACTACGACTATTGTTGCTCCGATCGATTCAAACTTACATCCCAGCTCTACTCAATTTTATCGACTACTGAGATCGTCCGAATAACCTGTCGGAGAAAGTTCCTGCAGATTCTCCTCTATCGAGTGATTGGCTGCTGAAACCGCCTAGCGTCCCCCAATGTCCATTCCTCCTCTAGCACTAGGCATAAATATTATTGCTGGAAAATCATGTTGGAGCCCCGTATTTCGTGTGTATGACGAAGCATCTCACATCCATAAATATTGGGAGTGGCTCGAGGATGTTCTATCTCGCTATAGGGCTACGCTCGTGGAAGCCGAAATTTTTAATTCTCTTTGTTTTTCATGTTACAGCTATGACCGGGATTTGGATATCATTCATGCTTTTCTTGAGGCGTGGAATCCAGAATTGATTGCCTTAGAAACATCTCGTGGCACTATTTCGATTTCTCTACGGGATTTACACTGGCTTAGTGGATTATCTATTTATGGAGAATGCTACGAAGAAGTGATTCTAGCTTCAGAAGAATTCAAGACTCTCTCTAAGAGTTGTCGGCATCTATTTATAGCATTTTTGAATCTCCATGAATCGAAGAATGGTAAAAGGATTGTGCAAGCCGCAACTTGGATTAATTTCTGATATAGAGGCACTGTAAAATATTGTCAACCGACCAAGCGTTCGCCTGACAAGCAGTCTTCTGATAATGCCACTTGAAATTCAGAAGGGTCGATTTCGGAATTGTTTCTGGGGGGCAATGTCACATAAGGGTATGTGAAGACTTAAAAATTGAGGCCAAAGAATTGTCCACAATGTACCTTGCCATCCTTATTTTTTATTGGCTATACACTTTCGTATTTCCGAACAATGACGTACTCATACGTCCCGAGACATTCAAGGTATCCAACTTTAATAGCCACTGGAAAATGTTTCAGCATGGCGATTCCTAAACTGGTGACTTTATATCGAAGTTTAAATGAAATCTCCAAGAAGGCCGAAACTTCTAAAGTATGCTTTGTTATTCACTATTTATATGCGTGATTAGCAATCTACTTCCGGATCACTCATTTTCTGATTTACCTCCTGGACCTCCCATGGTGAGGTAATCTAGCGAAGGCCGCACACGTTGTTATAACAAGCATGAAGCTCGAAAATATATCCATAACGGAGCAAATATCAATTGGCATAGCAATCTCCTTAGCAAGAAGGTGATCTTCTTATAAGAGATTATCCCGAGTTAAAGAATCTAGTCTTGAGTTTTTTTGTAAGTTTCCGCTTTTATTACCTAACAGTACCCCACAAAGATCATTTTACTGCGGAACCATATAATTCTGCTAACTTTAGTCGTCAGTTTGGCTTTTGTCAGGACATCCCTCGCGTCCCCAAAGACAACATATAATCATTTTCACTAGAAGAAGGCTTAGCCCTTTTGAATCATTCTATGCAATTCAAAAACGGCTCCCAACTCTATATTCCTTCGGCCCCCCTGGAGTTATTTGCCCACACAATATCAAGAATGGTGGAAAGTGAATTATAATGACTATCTCCTACGTGGGCTTGAAGCACTCGTCGCTGAAAATCGTCCCCTCCCACAAACAGGTAGTGGTATTCGCGAGACGTCAACTCAGAAGGAGTCTATTCTTGTAGCTTCGCCTAAAGGATTAATGGCACTTGGTATAAGGAGTCCACTCTCATTCCTTCTTGTTTATTGTTATTATTACTCCATAATCGAGGTTTCTTCTCTCTATTATTTTAGAAGATTCCTCCGAGGGGTCAGATGAAACTTATTTCAAATGGAAAAGACGTCGTCAAGTTATATCCAACGAAGTTACGGCGAGTTCCAAACAATTAGTGCATATTTGATTTTATTTAGCCTCTTGCAAATTGTTACTTATATGCTCTTTTCCCCTTTTTTTAAACAGTCTCCTCCACTAGATATAAAAGACGGGATCAGATGCCTTTGAAGCAACTCAGACGGTGAGGGACGACCTATCCTCCTAACAGACACTTCTACTCGCACGACATCTCGCATTCATCGGAATTGTGCTATTAATATATGGGATTGTTGGGGAAATTCGACCGTTGTCATGTCGAGCTCGATGATGAAACATAAATGAAAAACAACACACGCAAGTTTTACGTGATTTGGCCAAAAGCAGCTTACGTCCACGGGAGGACCTCTGGAGATTCCACTAAATAATCAGAATTGCAAAAGCACCAAGTGTGTCGCTCATTTGCCCGAGATATAAGAAAATCCCATACCACAAGTCCTGTAGAAAACCCTCTACTCTGATTCGATGATTTTTTCCCTCAAGACCCCACACACTTTGTGTCATATCACCACCATGCCTAATAAACTAGAAAAATCCCCTATTTATAGATCTCCCATAGGAGGAAATCTTAACCAAATAAGTTACTAGAATATTACCCATATATAATATAATATATCCCAATATATGCATGCAAAATCTTTCGCAATATTTGCTGAATTCTAGAAAAAGCTAAACTGCGAACAAAATATTAACAATCTCCACCTTTGGCCGAAGTTATCGAATTCTCCTTTCTTGGACCTCCTGAGCCCCAAGAACTCACACCTTCATCCGTCATGTATTCCTGAGAGCGTTGCCACCGCTTTTGACTATCGCTCTACCTTTCACACGATCATTGTACTTGCGCTCTCGAGCAACCATCTGCATTGTGGCTCCAGATCTATCTCGCGCTCTGCACTCTTAACGTTAAACAATACCGTCTTGGCACCCCGAGAAGTCCCACGTGTTGACTGTTGCCCGACCTATTCACCTGGAACGTTGGTCCACTCCCTCTTACTCATCACTTCACCATCAGAGCAAGCATCATCACCGAACTTCCTCATCGGTTTCACCTTGCATGACACCTTCAAGCCCGTACACATCATCTGTGTACACATGTTGCTAACTAACGCTCCGCCTTGACCAATAACCTCGGATCCGCATCCATCAAGCCATGTGAGAATTTGTCACTCACGACTTTTCCAAGAAGATGATAAATACTTCTAATAAACTTCGTCTTTATCAGCACAAGAGTTCCCCGAATAACCTTTAGAACTCCACCTCCTAAATAACATTAGTATCCATCATCATCCAAGGCTCCAAGAGAAATCAGATTTTTCTTCAGCTCTGGAACATGACGTGCCTCCGTCAACGGCCTCACTACACCATCATGCATCTTGATGCTAATTGTACCGACTCCAGCCACTCGACACTTTGAGTTGTTTCCCATGTAAACCATACCCAAACCAACTTTCTAGCAAGCTGAGAAGTACTCCCTGTATGGTATCATATGATGGGTACATCTAGAATCAAGAATCCATTGATCACCTGTAAAGTTAGTTGTGGCCATATGAACTATGTCGTCGCTATCCGTTGAGCTCGTCTCCATGAATTCAGCTATGTTCCCACTCGACGATCCATCTAATTTCTCATTCCCCTTGCAAGCCCTTTTCCAATGTCCCTTCTTTTCGCACTTCCAACACGCTGCATGCTTCCTAGACTTTGACCTCGATTGATCACTTCTTCCACGATCTTGCCCGTTCCTTATTACGAGCTCAATGCCGGGATAGGGATTCCCTTCACTGTTCCCTTTTCTGTGATAAAATCCCAACAAAGCACCAACGATATCCTCAAAGTCTAGCGTCTTCTTACTCCACGTTAAGGTCGTATGGAGATTCTTATAAGATTCCTCGTCGAACTTCACATTAATCCTCAATAAGTAGCTGATGAGCCAATTGAACACATCGATGTGTTGGCTCCATCTTCAAATCGTACAACTTCTGCTTGAGATAGAGCTTTTTCGACAACAACTTTGACATGTACCTGGACTCCAGTTTCTGCCACACCGCTGCTTGCGACTCCTCCATCACATCATACATCACGTCGTCTTCAAAACAAAGCCTGATTGTTGGCACCGCTTTTACCCTAATCTCCCTCCAGTATACGTTGCTCGTGTCCGTTGGTTTTCTTTCCACACTAGCAGATCACCATCCCTTCCTGCACTAGCAGATCCTTCATCGTCTGCCACCAAAGTCCGACGTTCCTAGTCCCGTCGAACTTCATTACATCGATTTACAGGCGAAATCCCAGTTGTCTTCATGATCTCCTCTGATACCAATTGTTGGGAAAATTCCATTGTCGTGTCGAGCGCTGATGGTGAAACTTAAACAAAAAGAATAACCCACATAAGATTTACGTGATTCGGCCGAAAAACCAGTCTACGTCCACGGGAGGTCCTCCGAAGATTCCACGAGATAATCAGGATTACAAAAGCCGCAAGTGTGTCACTCACCCGCCCGAGATACAAGAAAATCTCAAACCCCGAATCCCTGTAGAAAACCCTATTCGATGATTTTCTCCCTCAAGACCCCACATACTTTGTGTCATATCACCACCATGCCTAATAAACTAAACAAATTCCATATTTATAGATCTCCCCTAGCAAGAAATCTTAACCAAATAAGATACTAGAATATCACCAATATATAATCTAATACATCACAATATAAACTTCGGACAAGATTTTAAAAGGGATGAAGTTAAGGAAATGGTTGTTCAGATCCTGCTGGACAAAGGTCCCACCATCGTTACGGAAATCAAGAAGATACTTTGTCTTTTTGATGGTCTGGTTTGGGTGGATACTTCCCACGCTCATGCTCTAGTTATGATGTACATTGAGGGCGTTTCCAATCTTCCGAATTCAATAACCGCTAATCGAAGTACGAAGATCCTCGAAAGTCTCGTTGAGGATATCTCATCGGCTGAAGCTCGTCTCAACCATGCTAAGGAGCGTGTCAAGTCTTTGTTAATCATAGAACTACTTTGTCCGACAAGTTGGCAGTCGTAGACAAAATTACGAAGCTTTGAAAGGAGCTCACCGAGTGTATTGAAGCCAAAGCATCATTGGAAGCTCTATCTGACGACTGCACCAACTGGATCGATGATGCTGAGGCTGAAGTTTTTTACTTGAGTGAAATCGTATCAACTCTTGGGGAGGCGAGAGCGGTCAAGGAAGCCATATCCCAGTCATCTCAAGAATCTCATGCCCAACTGATGAAGATTCGCCAGTGCATTATGGACTTTAGCTGGAAATTTTAGATTTGCCGTTGCTCCCTTTTTTTTTATTACCCCTTTTCTTGTAATAAATATTCGCCACGACCATCTGAATAAATCCCTTTCCCGTTTTCCTCCCTTTTTTTCAATTAGTGGGTATTGTTCCATGCATCATGATCCGCTTTTCTGCTGCCTTGTTGTTTCTCGATTCTTTTTTTGTTTTTTATTTGGCCGAGGTTAGGCTCTCTCTCATGACGCCCGATATGTATGTTGCTGGTGATAACAGGACAAGGGAGTTGCCATCAATAAAAAGTGGCGAGGGATTCATTCTTTAGATTGGCTGTGATTTGGATTGTTGATTATCCGGTGGTACATATGTATTTTTGGTCGGAGAGATTCCACTATAAAAGCACAGAGACTTCTACATTTATGGTTTGGTTTGATTTGTTTGGAATTAGGTGTTCAGAAATCTTAATCTATTTACTCCCGTCATGTGAGTAATCAATCATTATTAGTTTTCTAGATAATAATGGTTCTTGCGAACTCACAAAATGTCATTTTTCTTTACAGCTATCTCTTTTTTTTTTTTATTTACAGCCCCCATAATCTCCTGGTAAACCATTTTATTTTTACCACCGACCGATCGAGAAAGTAATGAAACCTCCCGGGTCTGATTGGTTAGAACCATTCCTTCCAAGTGGGCAATCTCGTTACGAAGGACTATTATCGGAATTCTCAAGTCCTGGTGGATTTATGAGTTGATGAGTCATATTAGCATCTGCGAATCACTTGCGACCCTTGGTCATTTCAGCACCCATCTTCGGATTTCATGAAACAACTCGATATTGCTGATCGCGAGCAAGAAAACATAGATTTGTACAACATACTTACTCCGTCTCGCAATAGCACAACTTTATTATGAAAAAGTTGAAGGGACTATCACATGTTTTTATATATATAATAGCTTCTCTGAGCGTTGTTATTGAGTAGAGCTTGTACTGAGCTGCTTTGTCTGAGCGCTTTTCCCATTGTAATGTCAGCGGCTTGCTCATTTGATTCCGACTTCAACTTGTCATCGTCATTAAATGACTGACTAAATTAGGCTTAGGTGACGAACATATGTAATTATCTCGTCGTTCACCTTCACCTGTTTACTAGGTTAATCATGCGTTTCTCCATTAGGGAAACGGCCAAAACTGGTGTTCCACGGTGAGGATTACAAAACTAATAAGATGGCATTTTGATTCTCATAACTTCTTCTCTGTAGTATGGTCTCTGTTTCTAATGAAGGCCGTTGTATTCGAAAATGTAAATGGTGTCTCTACTTCAGAGTCGAGGTGCAACTGGATAAACTGGATGCCAAGTGGACATGCTTGTTCCTAGCCTAAGAGTACACAATAATATCCACAGACAAATAGTCCGTGAAGAACTCTTACGAGGATGAGACTATAGTGGGCTACCACAACTGCGACAAGAGTAAAAGAAATGCGCATTGTGAACATTGTTTAGCAACATAAATTTTGGGCCACAGATCTCGGTACTATTTATGGATCAACAGTTCAAAATACAGCCCCAAGGCGCATGAGGCCCGGTAAGGAGGTAGTTGTGGAAACACAACGACAAAGGCCTGTGGGCGAAGCGGTTACCAAGCGATGAGACTATTAGGCGACAAGGGTCAACAAGATGATTAAGCGAAAGTCAACTGGACGAGCGATGAAACTTTGCAGCGAAAGCTAGTGGGCGATACGACCGATCAGTGGCTGTCATGGGAAGATTTTAGGCAATCTTGACACGTGGAAGGAAATTGTTGCCAAAGCTGTTCAAATGGAAAGGAGATATTCCATGAAAACTGACAACAAGGACACGTAATATATATATGTAATATTTCATTTTCGTATTTACGTAGGCTTACCATAGTAGTCGTTCTTAGGCATTGTATACATAGATTTGTTTGGAAGACTAATGCATTACTAGGGGAAGTACAAGTAACTCAGACGACGATACTTCTTCGAGACAAATGTTCATACTGAGGAGAACAAAACCCCTTGCGTTATGCGAGTTACACAAGGGTTTACTCACAGGAAACGAAGATAATTACACATAGCACCTTATTTGTTCCCTCATACAGAGAAGATCCTTGGCTGAAAACGAAAACTTCATCGCATGTTGGAGGTTTTGCTGCAACATGGATCTTTTGAACGAGAGGACCTTGGTCCTCGTATCTAATTCCATATCAGAACTACCAAGGGAGACGAGGTTGGGAGATCGAACTTCCTGGTGGAAGCCTCACCCATGGTGTTCTCGGGCCCTTAGAGGCGTGAAGCAACCTGTGAGCAGGACACAACCTGGGGGCAAAGACTAACCCACCTAGGCTTTGCTCATTCCCTCTACCCAACTAGTCGAGCTCATTGTGAGGGAGAGTGGAGACTTTAGAGGGGGAGAAACCACTTGCATAAGGTGGTGGACATTGGCTCTCGAGTAGAGTAAGGGGATGGACATACGTCCTAGGTAGAAGGCGAAAAGATAGAAAGCTCATTACCCTATTATTATTTTTCTTTCAAAAGGTGATAGTTTGTGGTTAGGAAGCTGACTCAGATGTTCCTATTTATAGTAGGGATTATGGGGAAACAGGATCGCTGACAGGAAATATTATTGCAGAGATTCCGAAGATTTCAATAGACGTCCTAGAGATCTCCATCGATATGCTTTGTGGATATCAACAGTTGGGATTAATGTTCGCATGCACACATTACCAGGGTGCATGGGAATGATTACTTGGTCTCTTTCAAGGAGATGAATTATAGTACCTTACTCCATCTCCTTAAGGGGGCTTATATGTTTAGTAACAGAAATTCTGGGTCACAGATCTCGGTATCATCAGTGGATCAACTGTCAAGAATGGAGAGCCAAGGCACAGGAGACCCATTAAGGAGGTAGTTGTGCAAACACAACAGGCGAAGGCCTGCGGTCGAAGTAATTACTAAGCAACGGGGCTACCAGGCGATAAAGGTCAACAAGATGATCAAGCAGCAGTCAATTGGACGACGATGAAACTCTGTAGCGAAGGCTAGTGGGCGATACGACTGATCAGTGGCTGTCATGGAAAGATTTCGGGCAATCTCGAGACATGAGAGGAAATTATTGCTAAAGGCAGCTTTCAGCAAAGAGAATTGTTGTAGCCCCAGTCTTTCTTCATGTTTTCTCATTCTTTTTCGCTTTCACTTTTCTTAGCGATGATTGTAAGTCTTCGTCACTTTGTAATTGTACGCCTCCTTTTTGTATGTTTGTTTCAGTGATAGTACGGTATTTCATTGGTCTTTGTTTATGCCATTCCTTCTTTCAAATGCCTCAAGTACTTTTATCAGGCATGTGAATCAAGTACTAAAGATGTTTATTGGGCGATTTGTAGGAATCTATTTTAACGATATCTTTATTTATAGTAAGACGAATTAAGAACGTATGTGATACTTGTTTGAAGTGAAGTGTGTGTTACGAGATAACAAGCTTTATGTAAATTCTAAGAAGTGAAATTTCATATAGTCAGAGTTAGTGTTTCTCGGGTTGTTTGTTGGTCCGATGGCATTCAGATGGACAAGGAGAAGGTAAAGTATATTAGAGATTAGCCGAAGTCGGTTACCAAAGTCGGTTGGATAGGTGCGGTTGGATATAGGCTTAGTTGCGCTTTATAAGAGATTTGTTAGTGATTTTAGCTCTATAATGTCATTGATCACCGAATGTTTGAAGAAGGGGAAATTTCTTTGGAGCAAGGAAGACGAAGATAGCTTCATGTAGATTAAGGAGAAATTTATGTTCCGCTCGTGTTTCTATTCCCTAGCTTTGATAAGTTATTCGAAGTGAATTGTGATGCTTGTGGGGTAGGAGAAAATGTTGTTCTCTCATAGGAGGAGCACCATGATCAACAGGACACCTTTGCAAGCGACCTTTTCGTGTCTATTAATATCTCTCGAATTTTTCATGTTGCAAATGTCTCTCCATATTTTGACTACCGGGTGTGGATGATTCCAGATTCTCCCGTCTCGAGGTTGAGCTTCTCGCAAGACGTTATAGAGATTGATAAGTGCGATAGAACTAAAGTGGACAAATAAGGGAAGACGTGTCGTCGTCTATTTAGTTATTGTCGAGTTAATCTTTAAGTGGAGTATTTTCGGTTTATTCTTCGAGATATTGTACTTGAACAAAAAAAAACTAACATTAGAACTTCAATAATGTTTTTATTATATAATAAAAAGAGTTATAGGTTTATATATTCGCATTGGGACATATATTGTCATATTTCGACTCATTTAAGTGAATGACACGTTTAACTAGACTCAAACCATTTCGAGAGCGGAGGAGGAATGAGATTAAACAAGCGTATGCTGTTTACAATATGATGGAGATGCCACCGGGGATTCAATCAAATCTGGATGAGTAAAATCATACAACAAAAAAGACAATTTTGTGATTGGTTTAGGTCAATTGACGGTGATCGGAGATGAATAGGGAAAGCGTGTTGAGATGGCCGAATCGTTCTTTCCAGGTGGCGGCTTCCTTTAATGAGCATGATTGGGAAGCTCGCGGACAGGTTCACTGCATTGTTTACGTGCTGGCTATAGTTTTGTCCGTTACATCCGCGGATATATATACGAAGAATGAAGGGATACAGAAGCGAAACGATCACTTTCTATTCCAATAATCAATTTTCAGGCAATCCCAAAACATGATAATAACAATCAATCAACCCTGGACTGTCAGGTCGGTCGGGATGAATAACGATCCTCGACTTGAACAAAAAAAAAATACGCAAGATCAAAATACATATAACAGTAAAGTCTAGGTCCGACTTTGAATAGCAGAACATGTCTCAAGGTAGCGCTTCCACTACACCCTTGCTTGAAAATCAGCAAGCACCATGGCGATGGGGGTGGTGGTGATGGGGGTTGTGATGACCCAAACCATGATGAACAAGATGATTCACGGCCGTTAGTGGACCATGAGCAGGACCGTGGCCGACTCCAAAGAGACCATTACCATGGCCGTGATGTCCGCTGTGATGATGGTGATGACCACCCTGATGGAACATTAGTCCGTGTCCGAGGAGGCCGTGCCCGTGATGATGCCCCGCTCCTAGTCCGTGTCCAAAGATCCCATGCCCATGCTGGTGTCCTCCTCCTCCATGGTGTCCGTGGCTATGGCCAAAGCCATGTCCACTATGCCCATGATGATGTCCGTGACCATGACCGTGTCCGCCATGGTGATGCAGGAGGCTGCTCAAATGGGGGTGATGAGGAGACATGGTAATTGCGTAGGTAGTGTTGATATTTAGGAGAAAGGGAATATTTTCTTTTTCTGATGTGCTAATCGGGAAATATCAGAGGTCTATTTATAAGCTGAGATTCTATGGCGGTTTATCAACAAACGGGGAAGATGGAAAAAGCAATGGAAACATAAACAAATGTCGAACGTGGACTTTTCCATCCAGTAGTTGGGACACGCTATCAACACTTCCCTACCCTATTAAGATATAATTTCTTAGCTACGAAGGTCTGGTGGTGCCCACGGTGATGCGGACTTGCACGCATAGTACAATCCTTGCCCTTCACGTATCTCATCGGTTAGCCGCGTGGTGGTCGGTGTATTCTCGATATTTCAAAATTGTGACGTTGTTAAGCCCCAGGCGGAGAAAGATGTAATTTCGGAGTTATACTCGGGGCCGGATATATTACAAACAAGAAAGCGGCTAAACTTCCTCGCACGAAACCTTCCGTGCAGTACAAAATTCTGCGAAGTTTCGTACCGAAGTACGAAATAATTTCGTACCTTTTCGTATATGCTTCGTATTATACGAAATAGTTTCGTACAACGATATAAAATAGTTTCATACCATACGAAATAGGTACAAAATAATTTCGTATTGTACTAAAGGGTTATGAAGTGAGTACGAAATAATTTCGTACTGTACGAAACAGATACAAAAGGCTACGAAATAGTTTCGTACAATACAAAATAGTTTCGTACAGTACGAAATTATTCCGTTCCCCGAAATTATTCCGTTCCCAGTTCGTACTCGCTTCATTTCGTACTCCTTTCGTACCCACTTCGTACAGTACGAAATTATTTTGTACCCTTTCGTATTCACATACCATGGTACGAAGCTATTTCGTACTGTACGAAGTAAGAACGAAATAATTTTGTGCTGTATAAAATAGGTACGAAAGGAGTACGAAATTATTTCGTACTCTGGTACAAAACTTCGACCGAATTTCGTACTTTGGTATAAAACTCGACGAAAATTTCATACAGCACAAAAACTTCCTTGCGAGGAAGTTTAGCCCCTTCTCACAAATATAGGTTTTTAAAGAAAATAAAACCGAGAGCGAGAAAGGACAAGGGAACTTGTGTTAGCCAGAACCCAAACTAACACGTTCAGGGATTCGAAGGGCCAAACGGATATAAGATGGATTAAGTAATTTCCTCTATACTAGTAAAGTCATATACAGTTAACCTTAGCTCCCAACATCAAGAAAGTGCCATCTGTATAAAATACCTACCAATATCATTTTTGCTTCCTCCCACCACCGGGCCGAGCACGAATCCACCGTTCCTATGCAACCTCAGCCATGACGAGGATCCTTGGTTTTGGCCGTTTGATTGCACATACGAGCTCTGGCGAACCTCTTTTACATACTAATGTCGTTCCTTCGGCTTGCACAACCATGAAGATTTGTTGAAGTGGTGTATGTTGGACCTTTAAACAGTGAATGAAGGATGAAACGTGGTAGGAGGCATTTCTGCTTATTTCCATGCCCTTCCATGCTTCCGGCAACACAATCAAGTGTGCTAAATGTTACCTTTTATAAATCTAATTAATGTACTTGAGCTTGCAGTTTTGAGCTGACCTTAGGAAGGTTGACTCAGAAGGATAACCGTGCAGACACATAAGGTTGACTGACGAGTTACAGAAGGTGGTGATACACTACTTCTGTTCTACGTGTCCATTTAAACCTAAATCTCTAAGGTTCTGAAAGTTGTCAAGAATCATTCGATTGGTCTGACTGACGACGTATACGACAGATCATTTCGGGTTTTGTTTGATAGACTCTATAGCAAACAGAAACCTCACAAAGGTTTTGTTCTTACAGGAGGTCAAGTCTTTCGTTATTAGAGGTTCTATGAAAAAAGTTCAAAAGTGACCCTTCGGGCATTAATACTAATTTACCCCCCTTTTAGTCTTAATCACTGGGCCAACAAAAATGAATATACGAGTTTCTACCGAAGGGACCCAGGTCTCGGATCAGCCAAACAACCGTCATGGACTTGTTCGTGACTTGAGTTCCAGTGTCCAGAACCATCAATTCGATATTAGAACCCTCAATTGGTACCCTGTGTGCTGAGATATGCTCTGTTCTTCGATGTAGTCAAAATCTACCGTGGTCAAAATTTGTGTTTTAACTAGTTTACTTGTTTCTTGTAATTATTTGGTTGTTTCTCGTTTGATGTCAATATTATTGAGAGTCGCTGACAGTCTTGAAATTATATGTGGATATTCATGAACATTTGACATGATAGGCGTGTTCATAATGGTCGTGAAAGTCAATTGCGTGCATCATATGACTTACCTCTGTTTGAGATGGACACGTGATTTCATGACCTCATTCGATTGCAATTAGACAATTTCATGATATGGCACACCCCTTGGATAAATGTTTTGCATTGGATACATGTACTTTGCCTTAGGCTGTGTTTAGGAAGGGTGAAAAAGGAAGAAAAATGTGAGAAAACCCACATCCCAAAAAATTACCCACTCTCGACATTTAAAATTTTCTCCCTTTTTTTCTTTTATTTTTTCTTTTTCTTTTCACCCTTTCCAAACACATCATTAGTTTCCCTTGTTTCACATGAAAGTGACAGGAGCAATTTCGGACATACATCGGATGCATTAAACTTCAATGAGCCAAAAGCTCAACATAAGTTCATCGTTCGAGCCTCAGCATTCATGAAGTTTCTGCCAAACGTACTCTAATATACTTCTTTGCATCTTCTCCCCCTTGTTAGGCATGGATATGCCAAGTAAAGTATGGGAAGTGCATGTTGTGGTAGCTACTTGCAAGAAGGCAGCTTGTGGACAAGTGACTAAGAGTTCATAACTCGAGCTTCGTGTGTTCAAACGACATAAAATCAGGTTCATTCTTTCCTTTATTTGAGTTGCCTAGGTTCCCTTTAGTTGAGCATATGACTAGAACGACGATTTGGTGAAGGGACTTCTCAGGATGGGCCGAAAACAAAGGGAATCCCTCAGATCCCCTGTTATCACTCAATTAGCTTGACGTCGACTTGGCATTTGAGTTGTTATGAACTGTACAAGGCTAAAATTCCACACTCGGAACCTTTTGTGGAGCACAAAACTTTGCCAGTGCCGGCAAAGAAGAGGCGGATTAGTCTTCGTTGAGCATCTTTGTAATACCAGTTGTTAGCACTTTGGTGACTAAGATGAGGCTCCTTTGATGCAAGCATGGTTTCAATAAAAATCATATATTCCCGATATGGGATGCCTAAGCTTTTCTAGCTAATAGAACTTGTCCACAAGAGATTAGATAATATTGCATTCTCACCATTAAAAGAGCAATATTATAATTCTGGGGACATTCGACATCTCTTGGCTTATTCCAAAAAAATTGATATATTTTATGATAAATGTTATTGCTTGAAGACAAAAGATGTCAAATACGGCACATGAATTTTTTGTTCCATTGTTGCAATATCTTGTTCAATGTGGACTTCTTTTATATATCCTGGTTTATTGCATGTATGTTTGCAATCTTAAAGGTGATATTTTGAGACCGAGCAAAATATTTTATTCCAAAGTGACGGCCGTGGAAAGAAAATATTCACACGAATTGCTTACTTCATCTCATTCTTGATGGAGGAACCGTACATACATTACAAAAGAAAAAGTAGCAGCTTAAGAGAAAGTAACTAGCGTATATATGTGTGTATGTCCGTACATATCTTCGTAGATACAAAGTAAACAAGATATGGGCATGGACATACGTCAAACATGCCAAAGTGAGCACAGATTAAATGGGAGAAGCGAGGGGAAGCGAGCGTTGAGAAAAAGGTAAGGGGAGAACTTCATCGTAAAGAAAACCAAAACCACCCCAAAATCACGGAGAGACTATTTGAGTGGGGTAATGACATAAACCCCGAAAAATGTCCATAAGAAGTTGGGCTGGAGGGTCTGTGCGGAGAACTTGATCATTGTCGCAAGAGCACTAAGGTAAAAATAAAGAACATCGAAGACTTTAACCTTGAGGCACGAAAGGTCGCAAACGAGAAGTACGAGTAAGATCCATGTCATCGAGGAGACAATTACGGGAGGTTAGATGAAGAAATCAAGATTAAATGTATCATTATACAAGAAATTTGAGATATATGTGCACTGATTCTCGTCAGGACATACACCACCTCCTTAACAATAGCCTCACTAAGAGTAAAAAGTGTTCCTTAAGAGCAACTTCGTTGGAAACACATCAACTCATGCTTACAAGCAAGCTCGCCAAAAAAACACACCATACTTACAAGACCTCTTGCCTAGACGACAACTTTATGCGACTGTTAACTCTAAGAAATTGGAATTGTATGTCTCATTACGAGCCTATTTGTACTGAAAATCCATGTTTTTTAAGTTCAGGTCATTAGTTTGTATGATGCTTTTGTTTTGGTTGTGTTGCACATGTACTTTTGTATTTATGGTGTTAAATGTCGGTGAAGGCGTCGAGAATGTGTCGAATCCACATCATAGGCGACATCATGATGAAGGACGACCGAAAAGGTATAAGGAAGAGTTGCTTCGTAAAAAAGATTCAGATAGACACATCGGTATGGTTACATGAAGAATTGGTGCAGCCAATGGAGAGGAGTAGAATTGGAAATAAAAAAACATTAATGTGGCCACATAGAAAGCTAGTGTTGACATAACAGACGAGAAAATCTTTTCAAATATTTTCTTAAAGATTATGAGATATGAGGGTTACCTAGCTACAAAGTCCTAAGTCTCGAGGGAAAGAAGAGAGTTGTCGTGAAGAATGGAGCTTTGTTTTTTTTTTGTTTTTTTATTTTAGGATGATGTTTTATTTTAGTCTGGTTTTTCTTTAAACTTAGTGAATTAATTTTTATTCTAGGGGTTGCGATGGAAATCGATATATAGTTGAATTGTTTTTCACCTTTTCTATTTAAGTTGTTTGAAACTTGTTAATTTATTTTGTCCTGTGATTAATGCGTGTGGTACTTGATCCATAATGTGTATCGAGCACTTAGCTTGTCTAAGCTCAGAAGATAAATTTAAGATTTAGAAAAAGGATAAAAATAGTCCAAATTAACGTCGAGAAATTCAGTTAGTCCAATGGGTAAGGTATGAATATATACAATGTCTTAGGCAGTCAGATTATGATCGAAACGCAATGTATCTCATTTGACTATAAATTCCATTAAGAACATGTGAGTTTGGTTAGATTAGGTATTTCTCTTGTGTTGGACAAATTAATGATAAATGGTTTGAGTAATGCAATGAAACATCGAGGAAAGTCGTAATCCCATAATTTCATTTATTGATAATTCTCGTTCCTTCTTTTGCTATTTAGGTTCGTGTAAGTTTATTTCCTCGAATTTTAGCTCAGTTGGCCACATTTTCGTTGTCGTTGATTGATATGATTTTTTGGAGTAACTACATGTGAGAACGATATTTAAACATGAATCGTGCATTCGCGGGTTTTATGCCGTCAACAATGAGCCCCTCACCTGGATGTACTTCTTCCTAGAACACTTGGCAAAATGATTTCTTCAACAGTCATTCTACCCACAAGCATACTTAGCTGCTCCTCGTTTATTTCCTCAGTAGAACTTGGAAGGGGTAGTAGCGTGTATCTTTTCGTGTCATTTCAGTGAAAAATGAAAGGCTCCGTTAAACAGTTGGAACTATTAACGAATTGTCATGTGTAGAGTTTATCTATCTGTTCCTTGAATTTTGCTACAACCCTGTCCCTTCTTATCTTCATGGTGGGAGTCATGAAACCACTGTCAATCTGCAGAGAGGAAACAAGGCCAAAAAAGGAGGTCAGCCCTTAAAATTTTGCAGCAAGGAAATGGGAAGTACCCAGGAGAATTCGAGACTGCTTTTTTAATAATCAGCTACCGTGAACGGCTCGTCTACAACCAGGAATGGCCCTACTTGGAACGAGAATTCTGATGTCCTGCACAACATCCAAACGTGTTATGATACGATGCAGGGCAACTAATGAATATCTTTCCCGAGTATGAAGTTATCAGATATATAACTAGTTATAGGGTTTCTAAGTAAAATGTCCTCCTGGAGAACTGACTGCAGCGAAATGATCAGCTGACGTGCTTCCTTTACTTTCCGAGTCGAAACTAAACTCCATTTGTTGGCCAACTCGATTTCTCAGTTGCAAAACGCAGAAAATGTAGAGATAGGTAAACCGTACCAGGTGGTAAGTTCTTCACGTAAGAGATTCACAACAGTCTCCTGACTAACCATGGTCGCATCAGCATCTACCAAAGACTTCCTTTTGGCAGCCAATAGGACCTCCCCTGAGTTTGGCACAACTATTGCTCCAAGGCGTCGCTGATCCTGAAACAAAATTCACAAAATTAACTAAAATCAGTGGAAACTTGAAGGCTAAGAGAGCCACCCCGAATAATCGACATGAGGTCATTTTAGCATCTTGCTAACCTGGCCGACCACGACAATTTGTTGGATCAAGCTGCTCCTTGAAGCAGCTTCTTCAAGTTCTGCAGGTTCGACATTTTCACCTGATTCTCCAACATGCTAAAAAAGTTCAGCGCATCTTTCTGTAGACAAAACCACCCAAAATGGCCACAACGGTGATGCATAAATTACATTGAGATCTTAGTCATATGTTAGTACCTGTTGAGAGAACTATTGTATCCTTAGCTCGGCCTTCAAGGACGATCATACCTCCGCAACTTCGGCTGCGCCCCATAGAATGGTGAGGAACAATGAAACCAATATCACCAGTTTCAAGCCAACCATCCTTATCCCGCGCTCGGCTTGTAGCAACAGGATTCTGATAGTGAAACCTCAACGGTAATTGGGCTACGTTTTGAGTACAGAATACTGCTAAAGTTCTTCGATTTGCAGGGAGACAAAAGCTGCAGTTGAGGAATTTCACAAAGAGTTTAGCTTTACCTTGAAGTAGCCTTTCATCACATGCGGACCCTTAACCTTAATGATGCCCTTTGAGCCATGTGGAAGAACTTCGTTGGTCTTAGGATCAACGATTCTTGCTTCAGTATATTTTAAGGGATCCCCACATGTACCTACGACCTTCAGAAGATGAATAGCACTTGCAGTCACTAGGAGGTTTGTTCCTTTTAACAAACATGGAAAACGGATATGAATCAAGCAACAAACATGCCTTATTCATCTTCAATGATATCTTGAAGATGAAAAGGAACTGTTGTTGGATGATTTTGATTTATGCAAGAAGACTGTTAAAGAATACCGCATTCATGCGTGCAAATTCTATGAGATTTGGGAGTTTCTAGTACAGACAAGAAAGCATTTGTTTCTATGAAGGAAGAGATTACATTGGAGCCAGGCCGTCGAGCAGCAATCACTGGAGAACATTCGGTCATCCCGTATCCGTTCTGAATTATCACGCCTATGGCCTGCATGGGTGGACTAGTTTCACAGACAAAAGCAAACTGGAATTCAACAAACATCATAAAGAATTAGGGGATCGACCTCAAAGAACTGGTCGAGGTAAAAGGGCAAACTACCACCCCCGCTAATACCAGCCTGGAGGATTGCAGAAGTCAATCACGGTCAGATAGCATATTAGCAACGGAGTGATGCAATATGAGAGAAAGAACCTGGTTGTTTTATATGGGAGGCGTTAGATTCAAATTCCACATTGAGGTAGTTACCCACCTTTGTTATTCCAATGGCTGAACGGATCCTGCTATACAAAAATTTATTTGCCAACATGTGCAATGGCCATAAGATGGCAGCAATAACTCTTGACCAGGAATAGTCCAGCATCGACACAAAAAACCGAGGCTGCTTCTGTTCTCTTGTTATACATTTTCCCTGGGAGCAGAAGAATTATTAATTTGAAAATCTTGTCAAGTCTTCTCACTAAACATTGTTCACATTCCCCAGGAAAGGTTTATAGAAAACACGGTTGGGTATCATTTTCTTCAGGATGATGCCGGTATGATGAGAAAACTTACATTCTAAGGGTTGACCGGCCCTCCCTATACTAGAGCCACATATGACTGCTAACCAACAGCATGGAAGTAATCCATAAGGGGCAAAATATGAAACCGTTCCTTCGCCAATGGAAAAGTACCTCATATATTCTCTTACACTCCATGAAAGTCATGCTAATTTTTATGAACGCCATAGCGACAATCCTCCGAACAGCTGGGCTTGTAGAGATTTGTTTCTGTATTGCACTGCGACAAGCGACTACAAAGCATGAAATGAAATGAAAGTAATCTAAATCCTGGATCTTTACCATCTTTTTTTATTCTTTTTCATTTCATAAGGACTTCGTTTCAGGAGTAAGGGCCTCACTATCTCCTTAGGCTGAAGTTATTGTGGAGATGAAGATATAAAAGTAATCTGCAGGCCACAATGAAAGCTGAGAACGGAAGCTTTCCTTGTCAGCAACAAATACCTGTGCAAAGCTTCGAATAGTAAAGGAACGGCTAGAAGGTAACGAGGCTGATATTGTCGCAAATCCTCCTGTTGATAAGAGAAGCAAGTAGGTGTGACACTGCTATAACATCACTTGATCTACTCAAAATATAGAAAGGTAAACACTAATTGTCCATTACCTTCAATTTCTTCACTGAAGTATACATCTGTTCGACACCATTGGCAAAGATGAAATATTCACATGCACGTTCATAGCTATGCCACGGAGGGAGCACGCTCAAAATTCTATCTCCAGGCACCACCGGAACAACATCGTGCAAATTTTTTATCTGCAGTTTTGAGGAAATGTGAATTATACAGTTTAGTACTTCAGCTCCAGATAAATGCAGAAAACAGAAAGACAGTCAACACAGACAAGGTAGCCAAATAGCAAATATCATACAAGATTTCCTGTTCTTAATATGACAGGTTAGTGTTGGGTGCACAAATTACCCAAACTAAATAAAATTTCATTAGCAGTATAAACAATGACTAAAACAAAAAGAAAATAAGTAGTAGGTTTCTGCTGTGGACTTCCGTTCAAAATGAAGAAAAGAACAGACCTGATGCAAAAGATTCCGATGTGTTAACATCACTCCCTTTGGATCACCAGTAGTGCCACTCGTATATATTATTGCAGCAACGTCCTCGGAATCTATCATTTGGTAATCATAACTCTCCCCTGAAAGGACATCAAGCCCTTCGTCATTAGCTTCAGCAATGCATTGTTAGGACACGAAAAACTCGGTAAGTTTGAAGCCACAGAATAACTGACAGAAATTGAGCGCAATACAATCAACTGAAACAAACATTGCTATCAGAGAAGCATCCGTAGGTTCTAATAAGAAAAATCAGTCTCTGTCAATATCCCTCGCTATGAATAGACAAAATAGCCACGACGAGCACAGAACACGAGTCCCAATATGCAGACGTTAGGAAACCCACTCAATGCTAGACTTCAAAGAGCATCCTTAGTTAATTTATGAATAAACAGAAACACAGCTTACTTATATCCTTTGAGGCAAGAAATGCCCTACGGCTCTCTCGTCCAAAATTCATTATCTCATTATAAGTATAAACAGGGATTTCCTCAGTCCGTTCAGTTGAAAGGCATGATTTATCTCCCCAAAGCAAGATAACAAATCTCATGACAGCCCCTTCACGAAAGACTTCTGCAATCCGATTGAACAATTCGGGATTATCAACAATAAGAGCAGCGCTGCATTGAAGAAACAACAAGAAAAGATTCACTAAATAACTTCCATATGCATTAGCATTACAGGAAATGTTAGGACTATGGTCAGTAAGTTTTCGTAACCTATTTAATAGATCTCAGAAATCTGGAAGAGATATTGTGTTAGGGAAGAGTTTTCTTGTCAGTATAACCGAAATATTTTCTTTTTATTATAGAAATGCATTGTCCCGTATATCCATCAATTTATGATGTGACCAAAACACTACAAAATGCGGTGTATAATGAAGTATGTTCAAGTCTTGGCTAATTTATGAAAGATGATCAACGGGAGCATAACCATTCCGGGCACCTTTCAGAATGCTGGAATATTTTCAATAGCTCTTCTGTGGATGATCTTGATCCCCTGGCCACATTTATAGCTCCAGTCGCCATCATGCCTGAGAACGAAGCATGATAATTGCATCATAGAAGATATTGAGAAAGATAACAATGAACAAAAGATGTCGAACCAAAGTTCTGCAGTTGTATAGTTGTATTAGACATCTGCGCAAGGTTTTATGATAGATTGCATTTGCAACTCCCATAACCGACAAAAGAACCGTAAAGGCTACATAAATTCTGGGATTACACACTCAAATCAGACATCTACATAAGATTCTATAATAACATATATAAGCAAATTCACGATTTGAACAGGCAAAAAGATAATCTGTTGTGGAGCAATTGAAGAGACAGAAGTTATAAATTCTAATTTAACCATGCCATTTGAAGCCTATCTTCCGTTCCCTTTCCTTTTAAAAGAGGATGGGCTCGCATGCATCCAGAAAATCATTATCGGGATTGCGGTAAAGATGCACACAAATACTTTGAACCACCTAGAAAGCAATCTGTTTATATGGATATTCTTTCATGCATAAATATAAACAAAGAAAATAATATTCAACTAATCATGCCTTGATCAGCAATGAGCCATCGGCAAGAATTATCTGCAAAAAATGCGAGTTTCTCGTCAGGCTTTACTCCAATGACTCTTAGACCCTCGGAGAAGTCCAATATCCCCTGTTCCAACTGAAAGTACAAAACACCATAATAATTACTTCAAGGGGAACTCCGGAGGCTAAGTTTTGTTAATTTACTTTTTGAATCATTACAAGTCTAGAAGTTTCAGATGGTTGTTTTCATCACGGGATGCAACAGGACACAAGTGGAAGATTCAACTGTACTGAAAGGAAAAAAAAAAGGAGGAAGATTTAAAAGATGTCATCATAAAGTAAACATGTTGCTGTTCAAGGATTAAAGCAAGAGTTGAGAGCCACCTGCCGATACGTCATTTTGGTCAGCGGGTCATGATAAGGGTCTATCAAGGCAATCCTATCACCGTACTTTTCAGCAGAGTCCCTCCATATATCAGGAACTGCCTTCCATTCCTTCGACGATGGCAATTCACCGACATTCAACAGCAAAGCGCCTTCTAGATATGGGGGAAATCTTCTTATCGCCTTTGCAATCGTCTGTACCACCAAAAGTTAAAAATGGAAACAGTTTAGAACAACATCCCGTGCATCCAATGGAGCGATGGCCACACCATAAAAACAGTCCCTGTAGACAGATACGCAAACAAAACAGGACATCATCGGCATGGACAAATTTACAACCCTTGGGGCTAAATCATTGGGAAACACATCATCAGCCTGCACGAATTGGCCGGCGAGGGGGCTGCAGAGTGCATACAGTCCGGCCGGGACCAATCTAGCTCAAGAGGATGCCGCTCAAGACATGCATCCGAAATCACGACTGATGTGAAAACAGAACAAAGGATGTGTTTCAGATAACTAACAGTCATCCTGATGTCGTATATTTCTCCCGATGCTTTAAAACAGAATATCTCAGAATAACTAGCCAAAAACACAGCCATAGGGAGAGAGGAGAATGGTCTATCCCACTAGTAAACAAACCTTGGACTCGCAGGAGACACAGAAGCCGCGATGAGGACAGCTTAGGAGGAGGCCACGCCTTCGTCCTCCTCCCTTCCATCCCAGGGTCGTCAAACGACGGAATCCACACGAGAAGCTGATGTTGGATGAACAGAGGAACGGCGTGCTGTAGGACCAATCACAAGCAACTGCTATGACACCAGACGAAGTGGAGACCCCGGCAGCAGATGAAGACATCCTCTCGGCAATCAACTGCCGTACCAGAGGAGAGGAGGGACGGATCTTTGTGGGCTGAGCCAACTTTTGTCAACAAGGCAGGGGTAAAGAGTGTAATATAAATGGAGAGTTGAGCGCGCGTGTATGTTGTGTTGGTGGGAGTGTCCGCGCAAAAGCTTTCTCCAAGAGCAACCGCAGCTTCAAATCCAATCCTTTCCCCCCTCTTCATTATTGATAAGATATATCTTACTAAGCCGCCATTAAAACAAAAGACCAAAATAGCGGCTGTGGGGATCAGATGGGAGTTAGACCCGATCTTATTTTATTTTTTTAATTAATGAATAAACATGATTACTGGAAACAAAAAAATGCCATTTCCATCGAGTTAGCTTGAAGCTTTTTCTTCAAATGGTTCGCCAGCTTAAACGAGTCATCACATAGAAATAAAACGACATCATATTTGGGAATCGAACCAATGTCTCCTTGGATAAAAAGTGGTCTCTTGGACCGATCAATCGTACTGACAACACGTATGTTTAAGGAAATGTTTTTTTATTAATCATATAGCTTCAAATTTAAACCTAACTCAAATATCACTCGATTTTCATAAAATTAAACGAGCTCAAGCTCGAACCCGAGTTAGAGTCCAAAGTAATCCGCCTCGATCATTTTCACCCCTAATCGTACCCTACAAAATCATCTCGTAAACAAATAGAGCATGGGTTTGACTACACGGAGTGACGAAGCTTGAAAAGCTCGTTCATGGATGGCAGATGTTGGTTACGTTTCTCTTAGTTGGCAGCTCTAATCAATTTTTGGGGTGCTTTTGAGAATGCGTTCGCTGGTGGGAAGAATAGCTTTGGACTAGAAGTATTTATGCATATAAATTAAAAGTATTGATTAGATCATAAAATTTCTCAGCTAATGTGAAAATAGATAAAATTGTGTTACCTAAAATATCTTGTTTCGTAAATTAAATTAATTTTATATTTATTATTATAATTATATGTACTTTTCAAAAAATAGTTCGAAGGTTAACTTTTTTTAGTATATTATATAAATATGAATATCATCTTTATGCTTAATGATTTATATTACTTATATTTAAATTTTATACATTAAATATTATGATCATGATTTATGGTATTTTATTGATAAAATTTTAATTTTTAAATCTCTAGTAGAACTTTTATATTAATTAACCACCTTTTCTTGTTAAACACTTAACCTATTATTTGAATAATTATCCTATTATTTAAATAATTAATTATGCTTGAGGGATTTTGAATATGCAATTTCCTATAAGTTACACTAATTGTAAAGAAATCTTAAGACGATTATATATAAAAAAGTTCTTTTAAAATTTTTAATGATATAAATTGAGTTTGTTTTTTCTCTTTTGGGGCGGCGACATGCATTTCCCGCTTTGTCTGTCTTGGGGGAGATTCTAAATTTTGGCAAAATACCGATTTTAGTGCAATTTTCTTTTTAGCATAACATTGTATTGCTTTAAATTAATATTTTAAATATTTAAGGGAGGAAGGAACTGTAATTGATTCTTCAAGTAATGAACTGCTTCCGTTTGGGCTTGTCCCCAAGGCTGGGCTCCTTTCTTCAGCTGGGCTTCCAGTGGATTGGCGTATCTGCTTATTTTGGGCACATTAACAGTTCTTGGGCAATGTGGGGTCCTAGGTAATATTTTCCCTCTAATAGTCTCATCCCCAAGAATTCAATCGAAGTCTCAAATAGTTTGATCTTTCTTTCAGAAAGCATTATGCCATACTTCTGTATGAGGTCAGCAAATTGTTTCAACAAGAGCTCATGTGATTGTCTGTTAGGACTGAATAATAGTATGTCATCAATGTATATCAGTGCTGAAGACTGTATGGGCCAAAAGATTCTAGTCATGGCTTTCTGAAATAGTGATGGGGTAGTCTTAAGTCCAAAAGGTAAAACTGTCCATTGAAAATGTCCGTTTGGGATACAGAACCCCATTTTCCATCTATCCTCAGGATGTATGCCTAATTGCCAAAAGCCACTCTTAAGGTCAAATTTAGAGAATACCTTAGCTTTGACTAATGAGGAGAATAGTGCCGTCTTGTTAGGCAATGGGAACTTATCATCCTAGAGGAAGTGGTTAATAGGCTGGTAGTTGATCGCTAACCTTTTCTTGCCTCTCGCTTGCTCTGAGCATAAAATGCTTCGCATGCCCATTATGAGTGTGACTGTTCAATAAGTCCCTACTGCAGTAAAGATATACATTCTTCTCTAGCCAAGCGAGTATCATTAGGTTTCATACCTGGGTGACTCGCCTTGGTTGGATTGATATCCTCATTTTGTTTGAATGGCGGCTTCACAAAGAATTTTGGATTCTTCCACAAAGGGTGAGGGCATTTCTGCAAGAATTCAATATGATTTTCTGCAAATTCTGAATCAAATAACTGGCGTACTTTATCTGCAGACTCAATGGAATACATTCTCGTAAGCGTCGTGTATGGCTTGAATTTTCCATTGTATTTGAGTCATGTAGTCAAAATGTTAAGCTCTGGCAACTGTTGTACTAAATCCCATCCCAAAACTATGTCTCTGCCAGGAAGATCAGTAGTAATCAAAGAGGTTTTGATAGTGCAAGATGGGAAAATCATGATCTTCGGGCTCTTAGTTTTATAGTGGGTCACCAGATGCTGCAATGAACAATCTTTCATTTGGCTCAAGGAATTCACGGGGTATGATCACAGGGTTGATCATACTCTCAGATGCACCTGTATCAATAAAAGCTATGGCGGTCACTGGTATGTTATATTTGGAAAAGTATATCTACACCTTTATGTGTGGGGATATTTGCGAAGTAGCTATCAATGGAATTTCCTTGTCCGGTTGGGAGTCTGTCCCAGCTTCTTTAGTTTCTGATCCATTCGTGGATACTTTCCTTGAGCATAAGGTTCTATGTGAGAACTTCCCTTGGAATTCCTCTGGTCCAGTATAAGCACTGATTGTACAAATCCTTTTGCTGATTTGTTCTCCTGAAGTGGAGGAGGAATGTCCATCTTGTTCTGAACCTGTATCTTCTGTGTCAAGATATCCTTCAAGACAACACACAGTCTGTGAAGAAGGTTGTTCATCTATAGAGAAGAGTGATTTAACATCATCATCATGCAAAGAAATTCCAGAGAATTTTTCAATATGGGCTACTAGTTTTCTCTGTCCTTTTGGACAGTTCTTTGCAAAGTGACCTGACTTGTTGCAAATGAAACACCTGGATGATTTCCTCTGGGGACCTTTCTTCTTCTTGATTCTCAGAAATCGTTTCCATCTTCTCGAAGACCTTCGAGGTCTGTTTGGACTTCCTACAAACTTACTGCTGTGCTTTTTTCTTTTGAACTTTTGCTTGATAGGCTTAGGACCTGGAGAGCAATCACACAAATCTTTTGAAGTACACTTAATCTTGTACCTGTTGGTTTTGCTCTTGCAAACTTGGTCAAGCCTCTTATCTTGCTTCGGGAAACCTTGAATAATCTCTTTTCTCTGGCAAAGTTCACTAAGGCCCAAATGGATTTCTTGTTAGATTTGACCAACAGTCAGATCAATAATTTTCAAGTGCTTAGTGGTTAGATTTTTTTCTACCATTGATGATATAGAGGTTGGTATAGAAGACAGAAATACTGGCTTCAAAGAATTGTCACCACCAAGATGAATGAACAAATGCAAAAGCCTCTGATAATGCTTATCTAGATCTCTGACCTTGTATGAACAGTATCTGCGCTGGAAGAATTCTGTTCTTTTCTATTCAAAGATGTTGTTAGGATTTCCAATAAAATGGGCGTATAAGTTATTCATAAAATCCTGCAAAGGAACACTCGTCGTATCTGGATTGGCTCTGGAAATAAACTCCACCAGACCAAAAGGGTTCCAGTAAATCTGGATGTCAAATCTGCAAGTATGTCAGAACTATTAAACATTGTCAGTTTCTTATGCAAACACCAAGCGTAGAAATCCTGTATTCTCTGGGGCCATTTTTCATAAGGAATATCGTTAAATGTAAACTTAAGATTAGTAATCCCTTCATTCGTCCTAGCGACTGGTTGTCGTCTACCATTGGACTCATCTGATAAGTCTTCATCAAGTGGCTCATCAACCACTGGTTCTGGATTGCTCCTGTCAGCCATAAACATTTGGGGTACCTCTTCTGTTGATTCTGAAGAGCTTTCGGATGTCACTTCTGTGGATTCCGAAATACTTTCTTCTTGTGAAGTGTATTCCTCTGATTCTTCTGGCTTGTCTAGCTCATGACCTGTTGTCATCAGAATCTGTGGCGACTTCTCAAAGTAATTGCTAAAATCACGGTTATCTTGATAACCATCTGAATCAGTATAATTCTCTGAAGGAGTATCAGAGGAATGTAATGAAACCGTAGCAATTGATGAAGTTACCCAATTTGGAATTGACACCTTGAGATTATGATCTTCTTCCTTGATCATAAGTTGTTGGGTAGGAGGAGTTGGACTTGTGCTTGAGGATCTGGATGTTCTATGCCGTGTAGAACTTTCTACCTTCTTTTTGCCTTCTCGTATTTCCTCACGTTTCCTATCCTTTCTTCTTTGGTCGCGGATTAGATCCCTTAATTCAGCTGGATCTCTCTTTCCAACTTGACCGAAGATAGGATGCATGGTTTTCTGTACCTGTGAAGTAGGAAACGTAGAACTTCTACCAAAGTCCAACACATCAGTATAAGGTCTAGGTCTCTCAAAAGTAACCATTTCAGGGTTAGTAGACCTTTGTCTTCCAAAATTTAGGAAATCTGTCATATTCGGTTTGTCCGAAAGATTTACCTGCTTGTCCTCAATGATCTTGATCTGTCTTTTCAATTTGGCAATTTCAGCATCTGGGTCAGATCGAAAATAAGATGGAAAAATACCTCTCTCAAATTTGTCTAACCTCTTTTGGAGAGTTTCCAACGTCTCTCTGGTCTTGTTAGGCTGAGTGTCTAGCCTGTCTGTAAGCCTTCTTTCAGTACCTTTCATGTCATCATGCATATTGTCAATCTTGTGACAAATTGTGCCTAAGGCTGCATTTTGTGCGAGGGCATTCTGGCTCTGCCAATTAAGGATTGTTTCTGCTGTACTGTTACGCATAGGATGTCCATTCTTGTCTTCTGTGGGAATTGGTATCTTCGCCGAATAGGAACATTATAAACAGTGTGTTCAGCAATAGGTGGAAAATTAAGTTCACCTTTTCCCATCATCATGATACTAGGCATTGCTGCTGGAGGAACTAATGTCCTGTGGGCCTCTTGAGCACAAGTGCTTGTTCTTGGCCTGACTACTGCAGTGTTGATTTTCTCGGCTGGTGGTGCCTCTTCCTTTTCCACTGGGACTACCTATTCAGAAAGATGTTTCTTCTGCCATTTCAAAATATTTTTGTAACAAGGTAGTACCTTTGTAGGCTTCTTCATTGGCTTTTGTAACTTGGCCATATCTACCAAATATTGCCATTCACCATAATGCTCCAGGTGAGGTTCTGCTTTGGCTACAACTGGAGGTCTTTGGTCAGTGTCATCATCACTGTTACTGTCAGACTCAGGCAGATTTCGTGACCTATGATTCTACTTTTTCTTCCTAGAGGAGTAATCATCTTCCTCAGGTTCTTCTTCATAACAGTCGCAAGATCTTTTGCATTTGCCAACATCCCAATAGCAGTGTTTTGTCTATGGGTCTGTGAAGAAGTAAACTTCATTTCCCTGTCCATCAAAAGAATGAATTATCCGGTTGAGTGAATCAGGTTTCTTACTCTTAGGGACCGGCTGGATCATGAACATGGTTGGGAAGATTGATGGAGTAGCAGCATCTTTCTCATGTGACCTATCAAACTTGATGGTCACTAATCCATCTTTCTCTCTGATGAACTTGGATTCCGAAGACTGGATCGGTTTCACATGCTGCTGGAGTTGCTCATAGTTTGTTATCCATTTTTCTGGAAGTAACTTGAGTAACTCACTCCTTGTTATCTGTCTGGGTACATGTAAACATGTAGGGGCTTCTGCATGATGGTAATCAGCATAAATGATCAAAGCATCATTAGCATCTTCAGGAATCTTAAGATCTAATGCATGATTTTGCACTCGATAGGACATTTGATAATGCAGTGTTGCTTCAATAGAGTTTGGGTCCTGTTGAGGTCCAGCAATCTGTATCTGAACTTGCAATGCTGACAATATCTTTGGGTCTTGGAGAGACATGCAAAAATTAGGATACAGTGTAACAAACACACTTCCTGCATTTAAAGTAGTCTCAATCGTTCCAATGCATGCGTGCTGCTATTCAACAAATCGAGAATCTAATAAAGCCATTCTAGCTGGAACCGGCAACCTTTTTCTGCCATGATAGGTGAGGGCCATTCTGATCGCTCCAAAATGGAAGTGAGTATATCCCTTCTGAGACCATTGTCTTGGAAAGTTTGTGGGCAATTGTAGGGATACAAATTGCTCTCTCTGGGTGGCCATAATAGGATGCTGGTTGAACTTGCTTGCCTGTATATACTTAAGAACCTGTGACGTAGGCTGTCGAATAAGAGATCTTATTCTTCTAATAGGACTTGAGGATGGTTTGCTAAAGGCAGTGTATGGGTTGAGAAGTGGGATGGTTGTGTCCGAGATCTGGTTGTTGTCAGAGATATCCTGATGGGAGATCTCATATAAACCATCAAGTCTAATAGAGGTGGATTTGCGAAAAATATGACTGGAGTCTAAAGTAACATGGGCGTTTATCACAGTAGGGCTATCCATAGTTGTTGAGGTAAGGCGAATCTCTAAGTAGGGTGCTTAATCTCTTTCTCTCTCCCTCAGAAAGAAGATTAAGAAAACAACAAGGCTCTCTTTGTATATAATTTTGAATCAATATAAAGATCCAAAAAGATTTTATACTCTAAAATAGCCGGTTGAATGACTTTATGATAATAGCTTCGAATTATGATTTTTTTCTCATAATAATCAACCCACATCAAAGAGAAAAAGTAAAGCTAAAAAAGCATAATAAAAGCAATACCTTACTGTAATCATATTTTTAACTTGAGAATATGGCTAGAAAACTTTAAATCAGATAAAAAAATGAAAATCGACTAAAGTTTTAGGAAAGTTATGGTGTACAAATTGACGTGTGGAAAGAAATGGGGGCTGACGGGGTTTTCATATCGAGACGGACGGGAAATCTCAAACCCCCGTCAGACCGAAAATGAAAGTCTGCAGTTACTGCAAAATTTTTTCAGCTGTTTCGTTTCTTTTAATATAGTTTTTAAAATTGTCGAAAGCAAAACTTACGAGAGGGACTGATAAAAATGTTTTTTTCGCCCGGTTTTTTTTACTCTAATTTCGAGATTAATAAATTCAAAAGAAAGTTGTATGCATATTTTATATCCTATCACCTTCCGTGTTCATCAATTACACGGAGAGCCAACAAAAGAAAATTACTCGTCGACAAGGATTGCGGTTAACAAATATAAGATTTATAAATTAAAATTATTATCTTTTCCCCGTCTAGATATTTGTTTATAGGGAGGGGCTATCATCACTCACTATTTGTGATTGGATCTCAGATATTTCAAAAATGTCGTTGTCCTCCCCTCGGGGACGGCACGCCCTTTGAAACGACTTTTATTTAATTTTTGCTTTTGTTACCTAAAAGTAGTATCATTACACGAATAGAAAATCTCCCCTTTCCTCAAAAATCAAAATCTAATTCATTGTTCATCTTTTTACAATAATTTGTTATTTTATTTTTAAGTTTTTTTTAATATAATTAAGTAATTACTTGACCGTTTCAAACGTCAGACTTAATATAACCCCTTAACGTTGTTGTAAAATCCAGCAATTTACGACTATAGAATAAGTTATACCCGGAACTATCCTTAACTTGTTAGAAGACTAGGTAATTTTTTACGCAATAGATGCGGATAATTTGTTCATTTAACAAGTCAATTGAAAAAAAAGTTAAAGTTGGTTATTACTACCCGTTTCTGAAGTAATCATCCACATTTTTCGCTTTAAAAGATATTTGTAAGTAAAATTTGATTGGATATTTCCAATGTATCGAAATATTATCCGGACATATCTTCTGTCTCGGATTCCCTTGGACAGACGCAAAGGTGGCACGGCTCCCTATGTGCCGTTCCTATTTATCATAAACAATTGATATTCGGTTCTGAGAATTAACACGAAATTCTATTTCCATCTTTCCTTTACATTCTCTTACCTTATACTTTTACCGATAAAATGCCAAATTTGGTAAATAAACAACCAAAAATTTACTTCCTCTACTTAAAAGGATGTTGATGACTCTTAACAAGAAGGGTGTTGGGAAGGAACTCTCTGTTCAAGTAAAGTTTGTATACAAATCCTTAATGCAAACTTTCTTATTAAGTAAATTCGTTGTTCTTTATCGGATAATCGCGTTCGTGATTCTAAACCGCATTCAGGATAATTTTATATCGAAACATCGATACAAACTTTCTTGTTAAGTAAACTCGCAATTTTTAACTCATTCCTTTTATATTGCGAAGGTTCGTGAAGAATCTGACTCTCGAACTTTTTATTAAGATTTACTCAAAAGACCTTTATTATTCCAAAGATAAGTGTACAACGTGGGGTTCTAGCCTGTGGTCACAAGTGAACCAATACCTACTATATCTCACTTTTCCATGTAGGACCGAGTCTTAAAAAAATGGGAATCCAAAATCTAACTCAGTGAACCTACCTTTGTCGTCTTAGAAGTGCAAGTATCAATTCCAACGGTGACACATGATTCAGGTTTAGACCCAAGAAACTTTACCAAAGAACAAATCGCGACAAAAGATAAACTGGCAGAAATATGAGCGCCTGGGATCCAAACTCCCAAGGCTTAGGCATGGTGAGTCTAAATTCAATTCAGAAAACAATGCCAAATTCACGAGGAATCAATGGCCAAAACTAAGGCGAGGGGAGTCGACGACCCCAGCATGAAATCGGTACGGAAGTCCATGAAGGAAAAGAGTTTTAAGTCAGTCATCCGAAGAGATAATGAAAAGTGTAAGTCAGACGATTAAACATATTAATAAGAGCATTTGGTCCAGGATTATAATCCAGCGGTGAGCAATTTTTGTAATATAATAATAGTTTGGCCCACTCAGTTTTCAATTCTTTAAAAATCTTAGATGAATTCATTTAAGTTTCGCAAATTTTTTAAGATAGATAATAACTTTCAATTGCAATTTCAATATAAAAAAATTTCGGAAACTTAAAGGAGTCCACCCCTATATAGTAAATCGACTGTTAATATATCCATTTATATATGTCTTCATTTGGAATGCTTGGTGATATGTGGCATTTTATTATATTATTCACGTTATTTTTGTACCTGCGATTTCCATGCCACCAAGCTTATTCACGCCCTCTAAATTCACCCAACCGCTATCAAATACTCTTGTTTGGTGTACTAAGGGGCTGCCTGGGGCATAGTTCGAGCTGTGCCAATTGTTCGAACCGGGTCCGTCCATGATTTGTTAAATTCTATCCACACCAATTTTTTCTTGACAGCCAACGGATGCTTCGGTCCATTTAGACGGATGCATCTGCGATATCTGACAACGGAAGGATGCAACCGTCCCTTCCGAGAATGCGTTCGTGGGATTAAATGAATATCACAATTTAGTATCTTTTATTACCATATTTTCTAGAGACTACAAATAGTTGTTTTTAGGGTTTCTTTGGGAACGACTTTTAGGCATTGAAAACACTTTGAGGGGATTTCCTATGTGGGATTGCTGGTTGCAATCGTTTTATCTTGAAATTCAATCGTAGCTATTGATTTATGTTTATTATAATGCTTCTACATTGCGTCAGATTGGTATCAAAGCAAGGTGAGTTCATGCGAGATGTCTTCTACCAATGAGATTGTCGACGGTCATGTTCACGACGGTGATTGTGAAGTGGGAGTCCAACGGGCGGGGGAACCGGTCCTAAGGATGAAGATGGATGCTATGGATCAAAGATTGAGGTGGGTAGAGCGGCTCGTTGAAACTTTGATTGAGCAGTTTGATGTCATGGGTGTCACTAATCACATAGGTAGGATGGATGAAGGAAGGAGGCCTATGTCACAAGAAGATTATGATATTCCAATTAATCAGCCTTGAGGAGTACCTATTTATTATGACAATTAGAGGCAGAGGATTTGGAGTTTGAGTCGAGACAATCACCCATAAGGGTTGGTTATGGTGGTAAAAGGAATCAAAGGAGATACCACGACTATGACGATCGTAACCGATCCGAAGGAGGGATTATCACTTAATATAGATCTTCCATATTTCAACAGTACGTTCAATATCGAGGAATTTCTTGATTGGCTAGCAGAAGTGGAAGAGGTTCTTTAAGTTTAAGAATGTACAAGAAGGATGTAGAGTGAAAACGGTGGCATGTAGACTGAAGACTAGTGCTTCCGCCTGGTGGGAGAGAGTGTAGAGTAGGCCCTTAAGAGAAGGAAGACACGTGAGAACATGGATTCACATTCAGCAAATAATGAAAGACGAGTTTCTCCCCCTGATTATGAGCAGATATTGTTCCAATAGTATCAACAGTGTCGCCATGGATTGCGAACATGTCGGCATGAGTACGCTCCCATAGTTCGACGAAAGTGCAACACCCGACTTATTTGAGCCAGCTGAAGTTTCACATTCTCTGTCAAAACCACCCTCTGCCAATCCAGACCAAGAAACTAGAAACGCACCCGCCTCCGGTGCCAAGGATGCCGCCTCCCGACGACTCCATTCTTACTGCTACCGGCCTCCACACCAACAACCATGGGTCCGATTCCCATCGACAACAGCGAACCTTCTTGGTTCCACGCCAGAAGAAAGCACCCTCGTCTCAAGCATACAGCGGGACGTTTCCCAACATCTTGCCGCGGACACAACCCCAGCGTCGAGGTATCCACTTGTTGAAGGTAATTTATGATCAATATTAATGGGTATTGAATTTAGTAACGGAAAAGTCATTTAAGTGGGTCATTAAAGCAGGCTATTAAATCTGTCATTAAATATGTCGGTTTCTATTGTCTTTTGTTTTTCCTACTCCTCCCTAGATATAAAGGGACGTGTAGACATTTCTTGTATGAATGAATGAAAAAAAAGAGAAAGTTTAAACAAAGAGAAATTGTAGCCAAAACACTCCTCGTAGGTGCAGCAGCTCTACAGAAGGTTTCCTCTATCCTACAGAAGGTCGTCGGCAGTACAGAACCTACGTTCTGCTAGCACCTTCTCCCTTCCTATCCAATCCTACACACATAACCCCCAACAAATTTGGTATCAGAGCGCAGAAGGTCATGTCTACATCCTCTGGCAACATGTTCTTCACTTTTTCTCCCAACCAAATTCCCATCTTCGACGGTGAGCACTTTGACTATTGGAGTTCTCAAATGGAGACCATTTTCCTTTCGCCAGATCTATAGAAACTTGTGAAAGAACGGTACGAAGAAGTTTCAGAAGGAAACACTCTCCCAGAAGGTGACAACACTTCCGTAGAAGGTTCATCAATCCCACAGAAGATGAGCAGAAGGCGTACAAGGAGAACGTTAGAAAGAATGCCATGGCTCTGCGGATTCTGTAACAATCCTTGAACAAAACCATCTACCCAAGGATATTTGGCCAGAAGAAGGTGAATGAAGCGTGGGAGGTCCTAAAGAATGAGTTTAAAGGGTCACGGAAGGTGATCTCTATAAAGCTGCAGAACCTTTGGAGAGACTTCGACAAGCTAGCCATGAAAGATGTAGAAAACATCAAAGACTACTTTTCAAGGATCGTGGAGATTCTCAATTAATTGAAGAGTTGCAGAGAAGTCGTCCCAGATCGAAAAGTCATGGAGAAAATCCTCAGAAGCTTACCACATAAGTTTGAGAATGTGGTAACTGTGATTGAAGAGATGAAGGATCTCGCGGAAGTTTCCATCTATGAATTGATGGGTTCTCTAGAAGCCCATGAGAAACGGGTCAGTAAGTACACAACCCCCGTTGAGCAAGCATTTCAAGCAAAATTGAATGTTTCTAAGTAGAAGCAAGAATGTTATGGAAACAACAGAAGGTCCTACGGCAGAGTACGTGGAGGCAGGCCTCGTGGCAGAGGCAGAGGCTATGCAGAAGGACGACTAAAAGGTCAGCATAGAAGCGGTCGTGGAGAAGCAGAATCAGGATGCCGCATCTGCAGAAAAATAATCATGAAACAAAAGATTACTGTCTTCGATGCAAGAGATGCAAGTTCCCAACTCATTCAGATCGTGATTGCTAGTACAAAGATAAAGAGCAGAAGAATGAACAGAAGAATGAGGACAGAAGCTCGGTAAATTTCTCTAAGGAAGATGAACCTTCTAAAGTTTTCTATTCTTCCTCTACCACCGTGCAAGATATGAATGAGATATGGTTCCTCGATAGTGGCTGTAGTAACCATGTCATAGGGATCAAGAAGAACTTTGTGGAGCTTGATGAGAAATATAACTCTCTCTTGGAACTTGGAGATAGCAAGAAGTTAAAGATAGAAGGTAAAGGTGTTGTTTCAGTTTTCAGTGCAGAAGGTCAACAAAAGAGGATGCACGATGTCTTCTACACTCCAGAAATCGCACAGAACCTACTAAGTGTGGGACATATGATGAAAAATGGCTACAAGTTGGTTTTTGCAGAACGTCAATGTGAGATAACAGACAGAAACGGACAGAAGGTTGCGGTCGTGAAGATTATTCCAACAATTTGTTCCCGTTAAAGATGACTCCTTGCAGCAATGTGGTTCTCAAAAATGAGGTTGTAGATGATTCTCATCTTTGGCATCTCAGGTATGGACATTTGAATAGGAAAGGTCTAGCTTTACTAAAGCAGAAGAATATGGTCGTAAGACTACCTTCTATACAAGCTGTAGAAGGTGACGTCTGTGAAGGATGTGTTTTCGGAAAGCATCATCGTCTTCCATTCTCAAACACATCATGGAGAGCTCAAGCCCCTCTCGAACTGGTTCATGCGGATATTTGTGGACCGACTCAGACTCCGTCTCTCGGTAACAGAAGATACTTTCTGTTGTTCGTAGATGACTATACTAGAATGATTTGGATTTATTTTCTTGAGAGGAAATCAGATGCTTTCACCACCTTTATGAAGTTCAAAGCACTTGCAGAGAATCAAAGTGGATATAAGATTAAGACCTTGAGGACAGATCGCGGAGGAGAGTTTCTGTCAAGACCATTCTTGGACTATTGCCAACAGAAGGGGATACAAAGGCAGTTAACTGTGCAGTATTCTCCTCAGCAAAATGGAGTCGCAGAAAGAAAGAACGGAACCATAGTAGAGATGGCGAGAAGCTCGCTAAAGGGCAAAGGTCTACCCAACAAGTTATGGGCAGAAGCTGTGAACAGATCCCCTACAAAAGCAGTTAGGGACAAGACACCATATGAAGCGTGGCACAGAAGGAAGCCCGTGGTAAATCATTTGAAAGTATTTGGGTGTATTGGATATGCACTTACACCTTCTCAAGGAAGAGAAAAGTTTGATGAGAAAGGTGAGAAGTTGGTTTTATCGGATATAGTGATGAATCGAAGGGATAATTCTGTCAAGAGGTGTTATCTTTGATGAACATACAGATTGGAAGTGGCAGGAAGAGTCTTCTATGACTCAGATTTTCCAGTATACAGAAACAGTAACAGAAGCATCTGTACAGAATCCTATCAGGACAACAGAAGCAGTAGCAGAAGTTACAGTACAGAATCCCATCGGAACAACAGAAGCTAGTTCCTCTAAAACCATTCCAAAAGCAAAGGGTCCCATTGGAGATACACCACTGAGGATGTATCGATCATTCACTGAAATTTATGAGCAAGCTAACTTTGTCTTGCTGCATTTGAGCAACAAAACTTTGAGGAGGCAGTCAAAAAAGAAAGATGGAGAAATGCCATGAAGGTGGAGATGACTTCTATAGAGAAGAATGACACGTGGTCATTGGTCGATCTACCAGAAGGAAAAGAAGCTGTCGGATTAAAGTGGGTCTACAAGACCAAGTATAATGAATATGGAAGTGTGCAGAAGCATAAAGCTCGCATCGTAGCAAAAGGCTATTCACAAAAGCCTGGAGTTGATTTTACAGAAACGTTTGCTCCTGTAGCAAGGATGGACACAATCCGTGATGTTCTAGCCATTACAGCACAGAAGGAGTTTGAAGTATTCCAGCTTGATGTCAATTCGGCATTTCTGAATGGAGTATTAGAAGACGTCTACGTCGAACAACTAGAAGGATTCCTGATGAAAGGCACAGAAGATAAAGTCTACAAACTACATAAAGCTCTATATGGTTTGAAGCAAGCACCAAGAGCGTGGAATTGCATAATTGATTCCTATATACAAAAGAAAGGATTCCCCAGAAGCTCAGTAGAACCTTCGTTATACATACAGAAGGTTGGTCTTGATTTTCTAATAGCATGTCTTTATGTGGATGATTTGATCTACACTAGCACTAGCAGAAGTTTGCTGTAGAAGTTCAAGAAAGCAATGATGGAAGAATTTGAGATGACAGATCTTGGCTTGATAAAGTACTTTCTCGGATTTTAAATGAAGCAGAAGAAATGAGAAATTTTCATTTCTCAAGAGAAGTACATAGCAGATCTATTGAAGAAGTTCTGTATGGAGAATGCGAAGCCAATTTCTACTCCAATGTCACTCAATGAGAAGTTACAGGAGGAAGATTCTACAGAAGGCTTTGATTCAAAGATCTACAGAAGCCTGATTGGTTCTCTTATTTATCTCACTCACACTAGGACTGATATTGTTCATTCTATGAGTTTGTTGTCTGGATTCATGAGCAACCCCAACAGAACTCATGTCACAGCAGCAAAATGGGTTCTACGCTATCTAAAAGACACACAGAAGGTCGGACTGAAGTATATAAAAGAGCATAAGAATGATTTAGTGCGTTATGTAGATAGTGATTGGGTAGGAAGCCTGGATGATCGTAGAAGCACATCAGGATACTTGTTCTGCATTGGAACAAAGCCCATTTCATGGAGTTCAAAAAAGCAAAGCATTGTTGCACTCTCATCTACGGAAGCTGAGTACATCGTAGCAAATGAAGCAACAAAAGAAGTTGTCTGGCTCAGAAAGTTACTTCAAGAGTTACAACAGAAGGTGGACAAGCCAATAACAATCTTCTGTGATAACCAATCTGAACTTGCTATGACTAAGAATGCAGTTTTCCATGCAAGATCAAAGCATATAGAACTTTGTCATAAATTCATCAGAGAGATGATTTTGCAGAAGGAGATTCTTCTATAGTTCATTAGCACCCATGATCAACCCGCAGATGTTCTTACAAATGCGGTGTCTTCTGAGAAGTTCGAGACATTCAAAGACTTCTTGAAAATCATAAATTAAGAGGAGATGTTGAAGGTAATTTATGATCAAGATTAATGGGTATTAAAGTTAGTAACGGAAATGTCATTTAAGTGGGTTATTAAAGCAGGCTATTAAATCTGTCATTAAATATGTCGGTTTCTATTGTCTTTTGGTTTTCCTACTCCTCCCTATATATAAAGGGACGTGTAGACATTTCTTGTATGATGAAAAAAAAGAGAAAGTTTAAACAAAGTGAAATTGTAGCCAAAACACTCCTCGTAGGTGCAGCAGCTCTACAGAAGGTTTCCTCTATCCTACAGAAGGTCGTCGGCAGTACAGAACCTACGTTCTGCTAGCACCTTCTACCTTCCTATCCAATCCTACACACATAACCCCTCAACACCACTCCCATCACAACAGCACCTCTTCGACCCCAAAACGACCGTGGCAACCTCAACTCGGCTTGGAACGCAAACTCCAGCCGTCGAAGAAAACATCGACCACTCTCAGCTCCAGCGAATCATAGTCGCAACGTCGTTCCACCTCCCCATTTCCTCCCAAAAGAGCCATACCCGGTTGGAGTCCCAAGATCAAGTCAAACTCCTCAAAATACCTCCATTTGCGACTACCGGGCAGCCGTCCCATGCATCCGACTCCCCCTGCAACTCCTCCTCCCAGCAACAGGCCACACGACACCATCCGACTCCCCCTCCTCCGCCTCTACGGATCGGAACGCAGACCCACGTCATCAGTCGTCATCCCGGCGCTGCAAAATCGAAGCTATACCCCACCTCAACTAGATCTGGAGCAAGGAACCCACGCACATGGCCAAAGTCCCACAGAGCCCAAGCTAACGATTATTTTCCGTGGCATCCCCTACATGAAGAGAGTTGCGGATCGAAGGGCCACAAACCCCCTTTCCACCTTCAATGGGTATTCGCCTACTCGCATCTGGTCAACCACGGGAGCAGTAAGTCCCACATTAATTTCTTGTAATTTTTGTTCGTAATGATGATCTTAAGTATTGATTTTTATCTCACAGTTTTTATAATTTTTGCCTGTTTGAATTTTCTAACACCATCACTCGTATATTTCATTCGCATTTACATAACTCATGCAATTCCAAGGATTAGACAACGCGTACTCAGGCGTGCAAAAGGGAACTTCCGAAGAACCTCAAAATTCTGAAGACGCGTATGTAAAAGACGGCAGCGTTCACATAAAGCGGCTCTAACCGACGAAATTACGGTACAAAAGGAGGCGCAATCCTTCCGATTTTCTTCATTTTCATCGATAACGGGTCGTGGGCTTAGGTCTTAGGCTCATGATTTTCTTCATTTCAACCAACTGTTTTAAAAAGAATTCGGTGCAACTCCGTAATTGCTTACCTAAGTTAAGCAACAATAACCAATTTACGGAGCCATCATGGATGAGAGAAAGCGAGAGGAGCCGCTTTGATCATCCCAAAATTTCCTTTTATGCATCTTGCTCCGCCTATCGCCCGTCGCATCAAAGGGGGATGGAGACGATTGACGAACGACCAGGCAGGCTCGATTAGGAATCAAGGGAGGATCGACCCGGTTTCCTTCATAGTGCCTTGACGTTCGAGTCATGGCGTCGACCGAGGGACATCAGAGGGAGTGGGCCCGGATTCTCTTGTCATCCAAACCGTCGTGTACGTGTAAGGAAGGAGGGTGCGCATACATCCTTTATGGTGACTCCGTTGGGGAGTCTGCAGGTTCATTCCTTTAGAAAGAAAGCTCTTGCATTTCATCCACACGCGAACATGTGTTATTGTTTGTGCATGTACTTGTTTGGCTCGGTGCCCTTTTGTTTTCCCTTCTGTTTGTGTTTGTTTACCACTTTCTAAGCACGTCTAGGCGTGTCCCTTTACTCGGGAATAGGATTTTAGGGGATCACCGTATACCACGGCATTATGGCTTGTTGCCATTCGTTATGAGGTGGGATCCGCCTCCATTTGTCCGAGGGAGGTCTTTGAAGCCTTCAACTGAAGCTAGAAATTGGTTACCCATTACAAGTATCACATGTCGCACATGCATTTTTCTATTACTAAGTATCTGTCACATGTGTAGGGACATGTGTGAGGTACGCTCTGTTTGCAATAAACTGTGAAACCTAACTTTGGTAATTTTGTAGTGGTCTGGGTTGGTTACGGGGGGTTTCCGTAACTCTCTTTCTCCTTTCCTTAAACTCCACATCGACCAAATCTGGAGCAAAGAACACACGCACATGGTTAAAGTCTCATATAGCCCACGCCAACGACTATTTTCCGTGGCGTCCCGTATATGAAGAGAGCTGCGGATCGAAAGGGCTACAAACCCCCTTTCCACCTTCAATGGGTATTTGCCTATCCCCCTTACCACAAAAGCGGTAAGTCCCACTTTAATTTTTTGTAATTTTTGTCTGTAATATAATAATTTATCCGAACGCTTCTATGTTGCGTCAAACCCACCTCATTTGTTATCTTTACAGCCTTGTATAGATAATTCTTTAAAAAAGATCCCCTTTTTCTTCACCTTCTAGTTCTGGTGAATATGTTTTGAACAATTTCTTACTTTTTCTTGTGGTGCGAGACTGCTTATAGCATTCAATAGATTCCGCAAGTGTTAAAAATGTTTATTCATATCCCAATAATAATTCAATAACAAAAAAAAAACAATTTCATATCATAATAATAATTCAATAACAAATTCATTCCTTCTGTTAGTCACTTATAAACGTCCATCCATGACCCGTTCTAACGGTCAACTCTTTGAATACTAAATTCAAGAACCAAAGCCATGAGTTAAGTTTTCACCTTTCATGACGACTCAAGCAATAAGATATATACCGTCATTTCCATCACGACCCACGACTATCAATAATATGCCCTCAATCTATGCGTGATTAAAGGGCCATCGAATCCAATGACATGTCTGGAATCTAACATAAATCTCCTATCGAAGGGCTCGAAATATATGAATAGCCTCTTAAAAGTAATGTATTTTTCTGTGGAGAGTGTTATGTTGCATGACATGTCAAGACACCTCAATGGATATTTTATCTTCAACGCAGTCAAATAAGAATGCAATTCCTTGAAGTGATCTTCTATCATACCAACCATCAATCTATCCGCCAATCAGCATGCTTTGCAACACTTCATCAAGGGAACTTCAATTGTTACTTCCTCATTACCTCTTCGTGTATTTCTTTGGTGGTGGTACCGACTTTCAGTATATTTCCTTCTAAAAGTTGTTGGGAAATCCATTCCATAGTGGCTTGTCTATTATCCATGTTACGCGAACATGTATGTGTTTTCGACACCACCTTTCCAGTCACATACCCTCCAAGGACAACCCGGTTCACATACAACCTCTTGCTAACCTTTGAACTTCTTTTCCAACTAAGGTTATATCCATTTGCGATGGCATACTACTTTATAGCACCGTACATTTGTTTTGGTCTCTCAAGAGATAATCCATGCCTTAATCTTATGTTATTATGATCATATTATGGATCATAGACTGTTAATGTAGATTCCAAGTGTTGCGTCCTATGTTTTATTGTTTCTTCTCCATAGTCATAAACAATTTCCTCATCTGAAGCCTCGTACTCACTTCCCTCTATTTTGTACATTCACATCACCAACTGCATAATCCATTTGAACATCGCTTGTAAATCCAACCTCAACTTCAACATCATGCATTTGTACTTCCTCAGTCTCACCTCCTACATCCCGTATTTGCACTTTCTCAATGCCAACTATCGTACATGTTACGGTAAGATTTGGTCCAGGTGGTCCTGACATGTATTTCCTCATCCTTTTGGTCCTATCATCACTATTACCTTCACTATGATTTCCATCGTAACTACAAGCATTCGAGAGATATGATTCCTCACGACTAATATTAACATCTTCACTAACCTCTTTAAAATCAAATAAGGGCTCCACAGTCTAAGACAGCCTTATTATTAACCGTTTGTGTCACACCCATATAAATCTAATTTGGAAATTCATACCACATCTTTGTAAAGTTAAATTAAACCTCTATGGAAAATGCTACCAACGAAAAGTATCACAACGGATCACAATCCACGTAAAAAAACTTCAATACTCCATTACTAGTGTAACTAATTTTGTCGCCAAAAGACAATTCACCGGCTATATGCATTAAAATAGAAATATTATCAAACCAGCCATTTAGCATCAATAATGGAACATGAAACCAAATTAATATGGTCTTACACTCACTCGGAGCTGATTGGATTGGATGTGAACCACTGGCGTATAGCTCATTTGCTTTACTTGACGAGCCACGTATATCACCACTGTCTGTTGGTTGCGATGGAAGAAATCTTATCCTGCCCTTCATGGCTCCTGCTCGACGCCTCTGAGTAGGTCAATCCAGAATACACCGTCGTGGACGTCCCTTCCCTTTCCCCAAAAGTTGGCTTCAATTTAGGGTTATGTATTTCGGCCCTAATTTACAACAGAATAAGTGATGACTCGTCTAAATGAGAAGTCATGCAGGATAAATAGATTTTAAATTATGCTTGTGAGAAAATATTGACGAACAATTACTCAATCTCATCGATTCAATTAAGGTATTTTTTACCAAATAAAAATGATTGATAGTAACAATTGTGTACTGATTCACTTTTTCCTAAAATATTAGAGTTTAAAAATAAAAATAACCAGTTTTAGGCAACGTGTTTTTAGAAATACCTTTTCCTTAAAAAATTGTTTAAATCAATATGTAGGAAGGAAGGGTTCGCCCTCTCATTAGTTGTCGATTGCTATTCTAATTCTTGCCACTAATATACGGACATCATAATAATATTTATAATCAAAGTGTACATAAATCACACATGTACTACTACGTTTGCGAGTAGCGTTTCCTGCGAAATTGCATTAGTTTTAGATCAGTTGTATTTAAGCAGAGTAATTAAAGCCAAGAAATCAAGTTCCATCCCCAATTCCAGAAACTTTGTTACGGACCGTCCTGGTTACAACTCACAAGATTAAACTCCCATGCAGTGGCTTTGATAGGATTCAGACCCAGATGTCCCAGGTGCAGTCTCCACCTGGGTACCTCATCTCGTGCGCCAATGATGGACCATCTGGCTCAGCTACAAAGTCCACGGAGAGTGATAGCCCTCCTTTCTCATTGTCGACATCTATCTGTAGCATGTGCGAGCCTTTCTGGATGAGCTCCGGGTGGAATTGCTTGTCCCAGTTGCTGAACAAGGAGTTCGTCACATACAGCCTTTTCCCATCCAGACTAAGCTGGATCATCTGCGGCCCTCCTCTTAGGGTGTTACCCTTGACTTTCGGAACTTCTGCCTGCCACGCCTTACCGTCCTGGTCTTCTGCGAATATGGGACTACTCTTGGGCAGCAACCCCCAACCCATAATTGGCCTGTCAGTATGCGATTTCCAGGATCCTCAATGTTGTATTGTCTGATATCACCATGGAGCCAGTTTACAAAGTAGAGGAAGCGGTCATCTAACGAGATCAAGAAGTCGGTGATAAGACCAGGCATCTCTGGAAGTATCCAGTTTTGCACCTTCAGGGGCTTAACATGTATGGCTACCTGCATATGGATCCCCGATCACGGATGAAAGATTGCAAGGCAGTTAATGAAACAAATAATCACAATTCACCAAATCAAAAGGAAGAAACTTCAGAATATGCATACTTCGTGGCTCCACGAGCCGTCATCAGTCTTGAAGATCCGAACCATTTTGCTGCTCAGAGCACAGCCAACAAATCCCGTATCCTTTTAAGGATCATGGAGAAACCCTATCTAACAAAGAAACACACATGTTTTCCGGCATAAGTGACAGATTCAAAGAAGAAATGCATTCCAAACAATGATAGGGATGGATCAAAGGCAACAACCCGGTGTTCCCAAGGTCCAGTGTCTGCTTTAACTCACCACCCGGCCAGACTTATAGACATGGAGATGTCGGCCGTAGAGGCCATCAGAGACATGCTGAAGGTTGATTCCATCACGAACAGCAGCGGGTGCTCCCCATGATGTGCTGATATGGTCTTGTGACGAGGTTGGTACCAGAAATCATAGCCAAACAGTGGACTGTGCCCGGGCTTCTCCCACACATCTTTTTTTGCCCTTTCACTTTCTGTTACGTAATGGGAAGGAGAATGAGTGGGAGTTTGTTCATCGTTTACCTTCCCTTCACATTGAAATCTGAATCAAGGAGGAGGAAACCATTCCCTTTCGCATTGCCATCCTTGTCCCCAAGGCAGGACACCATGATTTCTCCAGAAGCAAGGAAGTGGAAGGTGTGCGGATAGACCAGCCCAGTGCGACCTGATCTGGAAGTATTCGGCTTAAACTCAGGATGTGCAATGGGCAACAAAATGGAAAGAGGAACAGAAGGAGGGAGGGGGCATGTTACATGAGGGAAGGGAGGATCAAGTAGCCGCGATTGGCGGAAGGATCACCATGGCAGGAGCTGCAGGAATTCCAGCCAGTGTGACAAGAAGCGGCTAACGGTACGTGCACGTAACCGTTACCTTGTTTACTAAATTCGATCAAAATTTTAGTAATCTTTACTAAAAATCGACTTCTTTTAGGAAAATCGTTAGTAAATTACTAAAAAACATTAGTAATCCGTTACTAATTTTTCTCTGTTTGACCATTAGTAAAGTTACTAAACTAAGTTTACTACATCTGCGGAAAAATTTACTAAACTTTTTAGTAACCGATTACTAAAATTAACGGTGATTTAACAGTTTTTTTAGTAATCGTTACTAAAATTTCACTGTTCAACTTTAGTAATCGGTTACTAAAAAGTTTAGTAATTTTTTCCGCCGATTTACTAAACCTAGTTTAGTAACTTTTCGAATGGTCAAAGAGTGAAAAATTAGTAACGGTTACTAATTTTTTGTAGTAAAATTTGTAATACTAGTAATTTTCCAGGTAGGCCGTCCGGAGATTTTAGTAATTTACTAATTTTGTAAGAAAAATTAGTAAATTAGTGTGTAACATAGTAAAGTCGTTAGTAAATTACTAAAGTCGTCCTTTTTTTTCGTAATCGTTTACTATTTTTTGAACGAAATTTAGTAATCGATTACTAAACTTTTTAGTAATTTACTAAATAGAACAATACATTCTGAACCTAAAACCGAACCTACTTTCAGTGTGAAATTACCATTTTACCCCTGCGGTAAAATTATAAATAAGTTCGGTTTTAGGTTCGGACTGAAAATTCGTAAACGATTTTGTAATTTATCGCAGGGGTAAAATGGTAATTTCACACTGAAAACAGGTTCAGTTTTAGGTTCGGAATGTACTGTTCAGTTTAGTAAATTACTAAAAAGTTTAGTAATCGATTACTGAATTTTGTTCAAAAGGTAGTAAACGATTACGAAAAAAAATTAAAAATTTAGTAATTTACTAATGACTTTACTATGTTAAACAGTAATTTACTAATTTCGGTTACAAAATTAGTAAATCATTACTAAAATCTCCGGACGGCCTACCTGGAAAATTACTAGTATTACAAATTTTACTACAAAAAATTAGTAACAGTTACTAATTTTTCATTGTTTGACCATTCGGAAAGTTACTAAACTAGGCTTAGTAAATCGGCGGAAAAAATTACTAAACTTTTTAGTAACCGATTACTAAAGTGAACAGTGAAATTTTAGTAATGATTACTAAAAAAAACTGTCAAATCACAGCTATTTTTAGTAATCGGTTACTAAAAAGTTTAGTAAATTTTTCCGCCGATTTACTAAACCTAGTTTAGTAACTTTTCGAGTAGTCAAACAGTGAAAAATTAGTAACCGATTACTAATTTTTTTAGTAATTTATTAATCATTTTACTAAAAAAAGTCGATTTTTAGTAAATATTACTAAAATTTTGGTCAATTTAGTAAACAACGTAACTTTTACGTGCACGTACCGTTAGCCGCTTCCGTTTGAACATTATCCTAATTTCATCACCTATTTTTTGCGTATCTAAAACGCAAATCTTCAGGGAGGATCACCCTTCCTTCCCATCATTTTGTCATTATTAATCGAAAAGGGAATTGTGTTTATGAAGTTAATTATTATGGGATTACGATATGCCAATTTATCATTATCTTTTTCGGGGAAAGAGAACTCGATCTCTGCAAATCAATTAATTCCTAATCCAATTCAATTTATCATAGTTGTTTTTTTTGTTTTGCAAAATATTGATATTTGGCCCCACCAATAGATTAACTTTACGTTTTGGCATATTGTTTAAAAAGTTTTAAATTTTGCATGATTTCGATTTTATTTTTGGATTTAGCCTTATCGTAACGACGTCTGCAATTTCGCCGATAGACCTTTATATTATCTGACGTGTCTTTAAACTTTTTTTTTTTTGTTTTCCCTACGTGGACTAAGTAACGAAATAAATCAAGAACCCACCGAGCACCCGTCAACCCCTTGGCTTTTCTTGACCGACAAGCTCACAGAGAGGAAACCCAGCTCCCTCCGACCCGTTCCTCTCTCTCGCCAATCCAACCCCGAAGCCAACCCCTTTTCTACGACATCTCAGCACAAGATTCCCCCACCAAACCTCCCGGAGAAAAACACGCTCCTCACCAAACAAGAAGAAAGGGCATCGTCGAGGAACAAACTCCCGGAAACAAACGCCGTTTACGACTGCTCCCAGGGGCTGACCGGAATCCTAAGTCTCATACCTTATCCTTGCATTACCGAAAAGGGAAACTAGGTACTCCCCGGGACTGATCCGGATCATAAGGCTCAAACCTTGTCCTTGTATCGGATGTACTTGCGAATCACAGCTTCCAACACTCGATTCTGTCGATGTCTGAGAGGCAGTTGGTTGTGTGGAGGGGACCAGCCGAACAATCGGTACAAAAAGGTCACTTTTTTGGAGTTGAGCGGTCAATTCTATCTCTCACGTGTCATGGTTGGGTGGCGCCGACAGCTTGGAGCTCCAGTGGAGGAGGTGCTTGAAGTACCTGGAGTCGGCGGAGGCTGTAGTTTGGGTGGGGGTGATGGAGGGGACGAAGGTGGAGGAGGAGATGACGTATAGATTTCCACGTAAGAAAAACAAAAGATAAATATTAATTTATAAAAAATTCTTCGGATAATTGAAACATTTAACGGCGAAATTACAAACATAGTTATGATAAGGCCAAATCCAAAAGTAAAATCGAAATAAGGCTAAATTCAAAACTTTTTAAACGATATGGCAAAATCGTGAGGCCAAATATCGATAATATGCCTTTTGTTTCGGGAAAGTTTACCTTCTCTTGACACATGCCTTCTTGATTGCGGAAGTAGAAGAGTCCAATCCAAATCTCATCCGATCTTGATCCAAATGCTGTCAAAGTGGGGTTGTGTGTGGTTGTATTTGTTTGTTTCAAACAAACAAAACAACCCACAACCCATGAACTGTCCTTTTCTCATATCATCCCACTGTTTTTCTTATTTACCAAAACATCAAAACTCGTGACTCCCAAAATTTGTGATGACAGATACTTCCACAAGTCCAACCTCATTAAGGGGAAGCGATAAGCATCGTGAAAAATAGATAAAAATACCTTCGGATGTTTAGCTGAATATACCTGATCAAGCATAAGAGCTTTGCTGCCTATTCAGGAGATGGGAGTCTGAGAATCAGGGCGTTTGTTTAGCTAGATATCTTGCCAACGTCCATTCATGATCTTCACTGGCGATAGACCTGCTGAAATCTTGATCTGCTGCAGGTTGAATGGGAAGATTATCCTGTTATCTCGCCAACTTTTCCAAACACCTCAGTCTCTGTTGCTTCGGGTTCCACACTATAGAATCATCATCTCCATTCGGAATCCTCGCATGAAACGGGTGTGATCGACCCCGCCCAACATCAATTGCTGGATCATATGTAGGGAGTAGTATCCTGGCGTCCTACTTCACTAAAGAAAAAAGTCTCCGATGGTTAAACGTTTCTTCAAGCGCACGCCACTTCTAGATTCACTAGTTAAGCACTTCTCTAAGTGCAACACTCTTAAGATATGCCACTTCGAGATATAATGGCTTTAACAATTTTTTCGAGCACGACGCCGCTTCCAGATTCAACAATCGAGTGCTTCTTCAAGTTTATCGACAACTTCACACGCCCTCAATTACACTTGCATATAATATATAGGACAATGAATGTATGCTTCAATTGAATGAGTTGGTACACCGAAGTGGTACTGTTAATCAATTACATAGAAGAGCGTATTTTATTAGTCGCCCAACCCAAACTGCAAAAGTCATACCACTTATAATCTACATATGACGAATAGTTGAGATTTATTACCTCCGAGTAATGTGCTTACTAAAACAAAAAGATTACAAATAAGAAGATCACACAACGACAGAAAGATGAGTCCAGAATAGTATACTAACAGCAGCTGTAACTTGTGTTATTCATATGGTCTCTTGCATAGGAAGAGGGGGCGCACACCATCTAATTATTAAGGCCATCCATCCACCGAACTGGTGTTGGTGTTTTAGTTGCTTCAATGTGGAACTATGAGCCAAGGGCACCATTTTGATTGAATATAGTGAGAGGACGCTTCCCTCGTAGTGTCGTCAGCTGCCTCTTCACATTTCTGCAGTAGCCTCACATCATCCGGCCCTCTTCAAGGTCATCAGATCAAGCTTTGATCTCTTGCTTCTTAATAACCTGTTTGTATTATGATTTACTTAGGTGGTTCAAAGGAAGATACGACCATATCATTACAAATATTTACAAACAATGCTGTTTCTTTCTTGAAGCTGTCATCAGCTGGTCACTAAAACAGGAAATTATATTTGAACCCACGCACACTATACAGTCTCCATGGACAAGGCCGGCCAGAGTGATTCACGGATTATATTATCTCAAATTCATTATGTGTAACATTAACTTAAAAAACAAACATCCCCTTTGTTAAAAGACGAAATGTATCAGAAGCGGAGACCGGAAGAAAGTATGGTTTACCTTTCTTTGCAGGGATCTGTTTTGACCTCGATTTAAAGCTGACATGTTTGTTGCCTTGAAACCAATACTCTGCGTGGGTCTCCGGATATCTATCTCCCTTTGGTCCTGCAGGAAAACAAGTTTAATCGGGGAACTGAATTAAGTTGAGTTCAGCATAGCATTACCTTAGTGAGCCGTGATTTTTCAACCTCCTTGATGGTAGACTTTTGCTCCAGCTTTTTGTTGATCTGAAATTGCATTGAGAGGGAAACATCAATAGATGATGGGGTTACCGGGACATGACTTTCCCAAAATGAAGTAGCTTTACATTTAACTGGATCCTCTTCTCCACCCTTTCACTGTTTCCTGAACTATATTTTGATAGAAAAACCTCGTTACTCTTCTTGACAACAGATCCAGCTTCCCGCCTGTAGCACCAGGTCAACAGTCAAACTGGATCCAATTAGGCCACAAAAGTTTACACTTAAACAGCGACGATTTTCAATTGATATAGTGAAACACATAATACTTCTGCTTTAAGCATCCTCAGAAACTGGAAAGGCCCGCTCAAAGCAGTAAATTCCAAGTTCCCCGGTACTCCTTTTAGGTGCTAAATCAGTTGGTGCGACGTAGCATGTTTTTACGTGTTTAACTTTTGTTCATACATGTTTATCTCATTTATTCATTATCATGAATGAGTATAAGAAAAATGTTACCTCATGTTCTCCTTCCGAATAGTAGAACTGGGATCTGCCGGGAGAGCCAAAGGAGCCTACAATGAAACAATTCATGATAATGGTTAAATTTATAAGAATGACCCATCAACAAACAGGGATTTAGAGACTCTCTAGTGTTGTACATTACATTTCATCAACTCACCGACTTTTGAGCCGAAAAGGATTTCGATAGCCCAGCATTGTTCTGGAAGGTCCGGAATGCTCTTTTGATGATATCTTTGTCGCCCATCCTTTCCATGAGGAGGGATCTCCTGGGAGCAGCAACAGCAGCTGGATCGAAGCTCTGTAGATTCGAGCTACTAGTGGGTCCAAGCGCATGGTTGGGGGAAACTTTCTTGAGGTCCAAAGCAGGACCACCCTTATTCCTATTAGTGGAAACATCGATGGCAGGCTTTCTAAAAGGAGTGGTCATGGACGGTGCAGGGGAAATGGGAGTGTGCTTAGAAGTCCTCCTCGGAGCAGAGTGGACTTGAGGCGACTTGATGATGGCGGGGGCCGGCTTTTTCTTGGCTTTCTCCATGATCTTCTCCTTATTCAGCGGATCAGACTGAAGAAAAGCAGAACAAGAGAAAAAGGGTCATTGAGAACATTGCCATTGAATATGTACTTTTAGGCAACAATAAAGCCAATCAAAAGTAGCGAATGGGACCTTGCGAGGTTTCCTCCATGATTCCAGATCCGCGGCATCGTTGCGAATCCTCGCACTCATCTCCAAGCAAGGGATGCCATTCTGGGTCCCAACATTCGGTAACCTGCAATCTGGGGCTTCCTCCCTGCCAATGATTAGGCTGCCATTACTTTTGGAAGCATCCCCCACATCAGATCTCAACATCTGCATCTCTTGCGGTTCTTCTTCATCCTTCGGATCATCCCTGACAAGACTATCACCGACTTTTTCATCATCCGACTTCTCGCAACGACCCACAACTCCACCTGCCGTAGATTCTCCGAAGACAACCTCGAAGGACAATCGCTCCTTCTCCAGCGTGATCATGTCTTCTTCCTCATACTGCTCCTCCTCATCTTCCTCGACAGCCTGTCGAGAAGAGGCAGGGACAGAAGGCGGAGCCCCATTGGCATCGGAAGCAAGGAGAAGCAGCTCAGCCTTCCTCGCGGCAATCCGCCGGTAGTGGGCCTCGAAGTAGGCAGCCTTGCGGGCAACAGATCCAGGGGTGGCGCACTTCTCAACCTCCTCGAGGTACTTATTTGGGGAAAAGGAGGACCATTTCTCCCATGAGAGCGAGTCCTTATCGAACCTCCCGAAAGATACCGACACCGGAGGCTCGACAGAGCCGTCGCCACACCGCTGTCCTTCCATCTGCTTCAGTTTCCTCTCGACAGAGAAGGGAGATGGGATCTTCCAAGAAGATTGAAGGAAGAAACTGTGGGTACGAAGGGAGTTGAGTTGGACAAGCTAGTCACGAGGGACGGGGTGGATGACGACGAGCCAAGACAAAAAAGAAAACAATAATAAGTCTGTCAGTCATGTCAAGTCACATGGACCTACTCCCCCCTCCCTTACTCCCTCCCCATGATATTATCACTTATTGTGTAGCCCCCCCTAAACATAATTATTCAAGCTCTTTCCGATTTTTGGGTAAATTTCTTTTTGTTCCCACTCCACTTTGAACCAAATTCGAAATAGAATGAATTTGGATATGGCGATCCTGAAAATATCAATCAAATTCAATTTACAAATCTCGCCGACTTCATTTTTTTTAGCTCGTCCGTGCTAGAGTTTTATACGAAAATATGATTAATTTTTAAAAAAATTTACGAAATACAGTCCGAGAAATTTTTACCACGCGCTCTAAGTTACAAAGAGGGCGAGTTTGGGTCGGATAACGGACATGAGAGCGGGTTTTGAAAACCCGTCCTCCATCAAAATAAGAAGGGGCGGGTTTTATGGGGGGTCGAAATTCGCTAGTGTCGTAACGCTTGGTGGCCTACTAGACCCGCCTCTTGAGGAAATACATAAGGGGCGAGTTTTCAAAACTCGCCCCCCAATACTTGGAAAAATATTTGCTAAGTACATGGATGTTCTGGCGTTTGACGAGGGGCGGGTTTTATAACTCTACAAGGGGCGAGTTTCTCTTGACTCAACAAGGGGCAGGTTTTGACCCCGACTTAAGTCGGGTCTTACCCTTCCGACTTCATTGCTTCAGAACCCTAACTCGCCTCCCCCGCCTCTCGACCCCCGACGAGCTGCCGCTAGAAGTCCGATCCCCTGACGCCTGACGGCCGAGCTTCCGTTCAAGTCCCGTTCCCCTCCGACGCCCGATTGTCCTCCTCCGACATCTGACCCCCCACCCGACCGCCTCCTTGTAACGCCTTCGTTCACGGTAATTAATTAACAATTAGGTAATTTTGCCGCGAAGTTATATGAAATTAGGGTTTTTTTGTTGAAATTAGGTAAAATTAGGAATTTTGGTTGAAATTAGGTTAAATTTGTATTTGTGATTGAAATTATAATTTTTTGTTAAAATTAGCTCAATTTAGTGTTTTTTATTGAAATTAGGTAAAATTTAAAAATTTTATTGAAATTAGGTCAAATTAGGATAATGTTGTCAAAATTAGGATTTTATTGAAATTATGTCGAGCTAGGATTAAGTTGATTTGAAAATTGTAATTTTTTGAAATTTGTGATAATAGGGTTAGGTTTGTCAAAAATTCTTTATAATTTAGGTAATTATGTATAATTAGGTCCATAGTTATATAATTCTCATTTAATTATGTATATGTATTTATCAATATTGATGATTATTGTTTTGTTGTTTGAATTTATGTAGGTATTTGAAAGTTCGAAAAAGCTATTCACTAAATCGTAAGTATTATCTTACGTTTCAATGTCGCACGTTCATTTATTATTGTATGAAAATGAGAGGGTTATTCATGGTAGTGAAGGTGTAGGTTATAATAGGGGTCGTAGGAGTGAATGTGGATGGGATGGGGGGTTAAATGTCGTGCAAGAAAGAATGAAAAATTCCGAAATTAGTAGAAATATTCGTCAATTGGTACCGGTGAGTAAAGGGTGTAGCGATGGAGATGTAATGGATGGTGGTAATGATGAAGATGGAATGGATGGTGGTAATGATGGAGGAATATCGTTTTTCTATAGTCAATCTCGACCCTACAAGAGTCAGACCACAAGGGCGTCCCAGATCATCCCGTATACATTGAAATGGATATTAAGGAGAAATATCGGAAAACTAGTTGTGGGTTATGTAGAAAGGAAGGTCATAACCGACGTAGTTGTCTTAGTAGGAACCTTTGTAAGTGCTTATTCAATGTTTAAATTATATATTGTTGTTTTTATGCTTAACTTGAGTTTTTATTTAACCATTTCTATATTGTCGTATAGGAAAATGCGTCCAGGGCCAAGGAGGACAGACGTTCTTAATGCTCAAGGAGAGCATCGGTCGACAGCTGTATGGGAAGCCGGATATAGTGTGGTATATCAACTTCTTTAGGTTGAAATCATTATATTATCTTTCAGGTATTTGTACCTTGTTTACTAATTCGTGTTTTATTTACAGAACAACGTTCTAACTTGCCGACGGGTTGAGAAATCACTCAAGGGAGTTGATCGCGATCCGATGATGGATGTGTATCTCCGTCAGGTAGGATTCTACGGAGTGGCTAGGCTTTTATTCATTTCCTTGGACTAGGCCCTTATCATAGTTTTGACAGAAACAGTGGAAACCGGAGATGCATACCTTCCATATGGTGCACGGTGAGATGATTGTCGCCCTACAGGATGAGGCTATTCAGCTTGATTTGCCCGTAGATGGGGACGTTGTGATAACAGACACCACAATAACGACAGAGATGGTGTGTCTGCAGTTATTGGGGCGAGTGCCTAGAGGTGACAACATTAGGTCTGGGAGGATTAGACTTAGCTGGTTGGCCCAGAATTTTGTTGAGATTCCGATAGATGCCCCTAAGGAGGTGGTTATGATGCGGGTATTGAAAATCCGCCCCTTCTTATTTTGATGGAGGGCGGGTTTTCTCTTTGTAACTTGAAAACGCGCCCCTTCGACGGTAAAACCGTAGTTTACGAAACTCGGACCGTATTTCGCAAAATTTTTTTAAAACTAACCGTATTTCCATTCAAAACTCATCTTTTCTTTCCATCTTATCTTAGAAAACAAATCGGATGGAAATATTAATTTGGTATGGTTTATGAAAATTTTAAAAAGTATTTTTACTTTTGAAGTCTCTTTTAAGGTTAGGAAATCATAAAGACATTCCTCAATCAAAGCTAAAATTCAACAAAAAAAAAACATTTTCCTTTTCTTATAAAAGATAATTGCGATCGAGTTTACTTAACATAATCCATTTGATTATGACTACTACTGAAAGGAGTTATCCTTGAAGAAATGAACCCAAAAAAGTAGAGGGCTACCTCGGTAGGTAACCGGAAGCGGCTAACGGGGTTAGTAAATTACTAATGAGATTTACTAACCCAGTTTGTATCCGATTATTAACAATTTGCCTAAAAAATCACTGTTCAAGTTTAGTAAATATTACTAATTATATTTGTAAAAGTTCGAAACTTTTAGTAAAGATTTAGTAAAATTGTTCGTAAATCTCCGCTAGGTTTAGTAACGCGTTACTAAATAGTTTAGTAATTTACTAAACTTAACAGTGAACTCCGAACCTAATTACTAACCTTTGGCTGGTGTGAAATTACGTAAATGCCCCCATTTGTTTTTACTAAATGGTTTACTAACCTAGTTAGTAACCCATCGTTTTGCTTTTGCGTTTGTCGTTGCCATACGAACGTCTTACCCTCCGACCGTCCCCTCCCAGCGCATTCTCTGCGCGTCCCCTCCGAGAAGTTTCCCTCTGACCACATTCCTTCCCGCCCCTCTTTGCGTCGTCCTCCCCGCCCCCTTTGCGTGGTCCTCCCTCCGATCGTCCGTTTGCACTGGACCCTGCAACCGTAAATGGCGTCAAGTGAGATTGCATTGTCTTCGTCCTCTTTTACGTGCTGTCCGGCAGAAGTGATGGCATCAGGTGAGATAGCGGTCGGAGGGAAACTTCTCAGAGGAGACGCCGACCGCCGACGGTCGGAGGGGACGCGCAGAGAATGCGCTCGGAGGGGACGGTCGGAGGGGAGGACGTTCGTATGGCAACGACGAGCGCAAAAGCAAAACGATAGGTTACTAACTAGGTTAGTAAACCATTTAGTAAAAACAAACGGGGGGATTTACGTAATTTCACATCAGCCAAAGGTTAGTAATTAGGTTCGGAGTTCACTGTTAAGTTTAGTAAATTACTAAACTATTTAGTAACGCGTTACTAAACCTAGCGGAGATTTACGAACAATTTTACTAAATCATTACTAAAAGTTTCGAACTTTTACAAATCTAATTAGTAATTTTTACTAAACTTGAACAGTGATTTTTTTAGGCAAATTGTTAGTAATCAGATACTAACGGGGTTAGTAAATCTCATTAGTAATTTACTAACCCCGTTAGTATCCGATTACTAACGTTACGAATCCCGTTAGTATCCGATTACTAACGTTACGAACCCCGTTAGTATCCGATTACTAACGTTACGAACCCCGTTAGTACCCGATTACTAACGTTACGAACCCCGTTAGTACCCGATTACTAACGTTACGAACCCCATTAGTACCCGATTACTAACGTTACGAACCCCGTTAGTATCGGATTACTAACAATTTTAGTAAAAACGTTAGTAATCGGATACAAACGGCGGGTTAATATCTGATTACTAACAATTTTAGTAAAAACGTTAGTAATCGGATACTAACGGGGTTAGTAACGTTAGTAATCAGATACTAACGGGGTTAGTAAATTACTAATTTACTAATAAGATACGCGTAAAACCAGCTTGAGTGGGAGTCATCTCGCTAGCCGTTGAATGATCGAGCGAGCCACGTTTTCGAGACAAAACCAGTCAATTAGTAGTCCATCTAGAAGTCGAGAAGGAATTGAGAAGGACGAAACTATTCAGACGATCAAGTTAGCTCGAACAATAATAAGGACAATTCAGGCGAAACGACGAGAATACTCGTAATGGCTACCATATATTGATCATTCAACCACTATAATTTATTTATTTTTCTTATATTTATTTATCTTCACATTAAACGGTTTGCATGCATTGATTCATCGAAGGTTGTGCTCAGCCTACGTAAAGGCTTTTGTACCTAAAAAAAGGACAGGTCTCATTATTATAATAGTAAAATATTTTATTTTTTCAAAAGTGACTAAATTCTACTTCAAACTTCTTTTCTCACTCAGTGGATTATAAGTGCATATTGAATTGAACGTATTCTGATGGTGGATATACATTCGTAGCACCGTGATTTCTCTGTACATGTGGTGGATACGTTTGAATCTATCCGAATCTATTGATAACGGTGGTGCTCCTACGTCTGTCGGTCAACAAGTTAATCTTAAAACATAATGGTGGTGTAATTTGTAACCAATAGGCGTAAAGTGTCGCTTACTCTCTACCGTTTCCTTTCCTTTCCATTTAAAGTGGACTTGTCTACCATCCACTCAACCCCTTATATCTACTCGCCGGCCACCTTCGTTCAAGTGGTCCGGGCTATCACTTTTCTTCTAACTCGCATACAACCCCTTTTGTTTTTCCTTTCACACGATCAAGCCATCCTTTTTAGAGCCTTTACCACATCAATAATTGTAGATTTTATACATTCTGTCCTTTTAAATATGATAGTTTGTAGAGAAAAAGTTTCTATTCGTAGAATTAGGTATGGCAATTTTGGACACGATACGAACACGACCCGTAATTTTAGTGTATGGATCTAGTCTTAACGGGTTTGTGTTGTTATAATGTCAACCTGTTATACCCGATATGATAACTGGTTGGTTTTGGGTCATTTGCCCTTTACTCGTCACGACTTGTTAAGACCCGTTACACTATTTTTAATAAAAGGTAATAATATATTAATTGTTTCAACCTAAGCCAATTAAAATATATCCTAATAGTTAGTTTTTTCCTTCCCCAAACGCTAAGTTTTCGTCTTCACAAATTGAAAGTCATTCCATTCTTTGTACTAAAAGTTGGATTGTGAAGTAACATTTAATTTCTAATTAATAGATCGTGAAATGCATACTTTCATTCAAATGGAACACGAAAGTGCACGATCATAATATATTTGTCTACAAGTGCACGATCATAATATACATTCTGTTGGAAAAGGTTTTGATGATGAGCCATACCTCTGTGCCACAGAAGGTCGAACATTCTTGGCTTTGATGATGAGCCTGACCCTCTGTATTACAGAAGGTCGAACATTCTATTCTACAGAAGCTTCTTATGTTAAGGGCTTTATGTAAGAATTATTCTTGTAATTAAATGATTAGTTATCAATTATTTAATTACGAAATATATATTATCTGATTAAGATATTCGTCTAATCAGATTACCATGATTTGATTTTCAAATAATCATATTGGAGATAATATTTCTTGTAGAAGGAAATGTATCTTCTATATATGGAAAGGTTCTATTATTTGGTCTACAGGCTTCTGTAAGCTTACTTGATCAATATACGAACATTATTTGATTGCAAATCACCACCACCTGTCCAGATACACTCTCACGTGTGTTTTTATCAGGATGGAATTGACTTCAAGTCATTTGGAAACAAATCAACGATTGTTTCCACCTGTAGAAGGTTATCAAGCAGAACCTTCTGCGATACCTTCTGTGGTGCACTATTCATGGAAAATATATCATGATCTTATTCTGATTTATTTTCTGAATGCTTGCACGTGTATATCATTCTGTTTATTATGTAAACTAACTTTTAATTTCTTATTTTGCAATTTTCCCTTTTGTATTTTACTCTTTGAATCGTGTGTATAAATAGCCACGCCCTCTCCCATTGTAAACAATCAGACAATTCTTTTCTCCCATCCCATTCTGTCCAGAGAGAGCGTGTGCTTGAGCTTGCTTTAGTTCTTTCATTCGTTCGAGTTAGTCACACGAGGAGCACTACCGGCGGAAGTTGCATCGTTGGTGAAGCCTTTTGGGAGAGTGACTCGGGGGCTCGAGGGACTCGGCTGGAAGCTGCAGGAGACGTTGTTGGAAGCGTGTGTACGTGGGCAACGTGCAGCGGGCCGGAGAGAAGGGCTGAACCTCAGGAGCACAGAAGGTGAGGGACTGATCAGCTTCTGTTATGTAGAGCTCTGTGTGTCGGAACCTAGGACAGAGGTTGCCGTCTGCTTGCATGGGGTTTGCCGCATGCTTGTGCAGGGTCTACTGCGTGCTTGCGTAGGGTATGCTACGTGCTTGTGTGGGGTACGCCACATAGTCGCTATCTCGAGGAGATCGTGCAGGTCGTGTGGAGCCGCCGGAGGGAAAATCCATCCTTGAACAGGGGTTGCTGTTCGCTTGCGTAGGGTCCGCTACGTGCTCGCGTGGGGTACGCCACGAAGTCGTTTTCCTTAAGAGGATTGCGCATTTGCTACCTTGTTAGTCACGTTAACACGTGCAACCTTCTGTTGTACAGAATCTTCGGATCTGTATAACCTCTTGTAGAGCAGAACCTTCAGGTCTGAATCTACTTTAGTGCAGAACCTTACGGTCTGTACAACTCTCTGTAGTACAGAACCCTACGGGTCTGTGCATACATTTTCCTGGTCACTTTTACTACAGAACCTCACGGTCTGTTCAGTAAAAGGTCGACTACCCTTGGTACAGAATCTTTTAGATCTGTGCTTCTCAACTAAGTCATTTTCCTATACAGAACCTTCTGTTGTGGATTGACATCTTCGACACAAAACCCTCTGTGTTGTGCCTACCTTCTTCGACACAGAACCCTCTGTGTTGTGCCTACCTTCTTCGACACAGAACCCTCTGTGTTGTGGCTACCTTCTTCGACACAGAACCCTCTGTGTTGTGCCTACCTTCTTCGACACAGAACCCTCTGTGTTGTGCCTAAGTCTCTTCCACACAGAACCCTCTGGTCTGTGTTGTGCCTAAGTCTCTTCGACACACAACCCTCTGGTCTGTGTTGTGCCTTACCCTCTACGATACAGAACCTTCTGGTTTGTATTGAGCCTAAGTTACTATAGTACAGAACCTTTGGGTTTGTGCTACATAACGAGCTTCTACGGCACAGAACCTTCTGGTCTGTGTTCTGCCACTCAAGCCTCTACTGTACAGAACCCTACGGGTTTGCTTTTGGTTGCTATCACTTGTGTAATTTGTACTGAGATACATTTGAGTGGAAACCATCCAAATATCTGGGTGAAGAGTGGACGTAAGCAATTTGCTGAACCACTATAAAAATCCTTGTGTCCATCAAACAAATTTGCGTACACAATCAAACGTTCTGTCTTACAGAAACTTACAGGCTCTGTTTAACAGAAGCTTTTCATTCCGCTGCGGGGTAAAACGAAAAAGGGTTAAAATCCAATTTTGGAGATTAACACTAATTCACCCCCCCCCCCTTAGTGTAACAATTGGTATCAGAGCGGGTTCAACAGAGGCTTAACAGCTTGTTGTAGATCCTTGAAAAGCTCTTTCCAGCTACACACTCATCTCCACAGAAGCTCTTAGCTCTGTGACTGGTTCTATTCTGTAGAAGCCTACGCTCTATCAGAATCAACCCGCTACTGCACAGAAGCTTTAAGCTCTGTGAAAATCTACTTGGTTCTATTCTGTAGAAGCCTACGCTCTATCAGAATCAACCCGCTACTGCACAGAAGCTTTAAGCTCTGTGAAAATCAACTTGGTTCTATTCTGTAGAAGCTTACGCTCTATCAGAATTTAACCTCTGTTCCACAGAAGCACCTTGTTCTGTGAGAAACTATTTGTGTCTTCTCTGTAGAAGCTTTAGCTCTATCAGAAGCTACCTTCTATTCAACAGAAGCGTACGCTCTGTGAATATCACATTTGGCATTTTGTTTCTGTTCTGCAGAAGCTTGCTGCTCTGCGAGAATTCAACAACTGCCACCTGAAAGAAATTCTCAGTTCTGTCATATTGACACTCGTGCTCTATTTAACAGAGGCCTGATTGTTGACTTGACGACTGACTTCTACCCAACAGAAGCTTGCTTCTTTGTTGAGGTTCTATTCGTCAACGTTCTGTTCTATAGAAGCGTAATACTCTATACGAATCGAACATATGGCTGAAAACTATAATGTGCCTAAACCACATGTTGGGAATCCTCCCATTTTCGATGGTAAGAATTTTTCCTACTGGAAAATTCGTATGAGCGCATTTGTTGATGCAATTGACGAAGACTTATGGTCTTATATAGAAGATGGTCCTCCTTCTATACCAGAGAACCAACAATTTGATCGAGAAGGTCATCCTACACGGGAATACCTTAAGATCAGACGACTCACTAAAACGGCAAAGTATTTGATGTTCAATGCTATGTCAGAAGGTGAATTCGTCAAAGTTTCAACTTGCACTTCGGGCAAGGAAATCTGGGATAAACTTGTCACCATGTATATTGGGACAGACCAGATAAAAGAAACTAAGGTGAATTTTTTAATTCACCAATATGAAAATTTTACTATGAAGGCTGATGAATCTGTAGAACAAATGTTCCAGAGACTCAACCTCCTAGTCGATGCCCTAACTCATTTGGGCAAAACCTATCAAAACTCTGAGCTAGTTCGAAAGGTTCTGCGTACTCTACCCAAATCTTGGGAAGCCAAGAAAACGGCTATAGAGGAAGCTAAAGACCTCTCTATTCTTCGACTAGATCAGTTGATGAGCTCCTTAATCTCGTATGAGATGGAAAGATCCTCTCAACCAGATATAAAGAGAGCACCTGTTGCTTTTAGAGCATCAGAAGAACCTACAGAAGGTTCGGATGATGAAGCAAAAGCTGATTCGGATGATGAAGCAAAAGCTGATTCGGATGATGAACTCGCAATGATATCTAAACGCCTTTCGCGGTTCGCCTCCAAAAAGCGCTTCAATAAGAGAAGCCAAAAACACATGGATCCAAAGTTGGTCACATGCTTTGAATGCAAAAAGAAAGGACACTACAAAACATAATGTCCTTTACTTAAAGAAAAGGAGAAACCTTCTCCTAAATACAAGTTCAAGAAAGCAATAGCTTCTTGGGCAGAACTTGATGATTCTGATGATGAGGAAGCACAAGTGTGCCTCACAACTCACACAGAAACTCAAAATGAACTTCATACCTGCTTTCAAACAGAAACTGTTGAAAGCGAATGGTATCTGGATAGTGGATGCTCCAGGCACATGACCGGAGACCCATCCAAATTTTCCCAACTGACTCTACAATGTGGAGGGTCGGTTAAATTCGGTGACAATAGCAAAGGCTCTGTCATCGGCAAAGGTACCATTGGAAGTTCTGACTCCATGGTCATCGATGAGGTTCTGTTGGTTACAGAACTCAAACATAATTTGCTGAGCATTAGCCAGCTTTGTGACAAAGGTTATAAAATAACTTTTGATCAAGACAAGTGTTCCGGAATCCTGAACAATGAAGTTCGCTTCATTGGGACCCGTAAGAGGAATATCTATACCTTGACTCAGAATAGCTTCTGTACAACAGAAAGTTGTCTTCTGACAGTTAAAGATGAAAGCCTACTATGGCATAGAAGGTTGGGACACTCCAACTTCAAATTGTTATCCAAGCTTGTGAAAAAGGATTTGGTTAAGGGATTACCCAATATCCGTTTCGAGCATGACAGCTTCTGTGAAGCATGTTCTCTTGGAAAACAAACTAAATCTTCATTCAAATCTAAGAATGAAGTTTCTACTTCTCAACCTCTTGAACTTCTACATATGGATCTATTCGGACCTACTAGAGTTCAGAGTGTCGGCGGTAGAAGGTACTGTCTAGTTGTAGTTGATGACTACTCTAGATACACGTGGGTTAAATTTCTAACTCACAAAAGCGATGCTTTTGAAACTTTCATTAAGCTAGCTAAGAAATTACAGAATGAAACTGGTTCTTCTGTAAAAGCTATAAGAACGGATCATGGTACTGAGTTTGAAAACCATGACTTCGCTACTTTCTGTGACGAACAAGGTATCGATCACAATTTTTCTGCTCCTTATACTCCTCAACAGAATGGAGTAGCAGAACGGAAAAATAGAACTCTAATAGACATGGCTAGAACCATGATGTGTGAGAGCTCTGCTCCACAGAACCTATGGGCAGAAGCTGTTAATACAGCCTGCTACATATCAAACAGGGTTCTACTTAGACCCATACTTGAGAAAACTCCCTATCAACTATATAGGGGGAGAAAACCGAACATCTCCTATTTCTACTCCTTTGGAAGTCCTTGTTTTATCTTGAGACCTTCTAAGGACAATTTAGGAAAGTTCGAAGCTAAGACAGATGAGGGCATCTTTCTCGGATACTCTATGTCTAGCAAAGCTTATAGAGTTCTAAACAAAAGAACTTCTACTATAGAGGAGTCTATTAATGTAAAAATTAATGACCTTCCTACTATTATTACAAGAGATGTTATATCTCAAGAACCTACAGAAGATGCTGTAGAACCTCTACCCTCTACGAAAGAGAAGGGTGAACCTTCTGTTCATGAATCTAAAAATGATCTTGAACAAACAAATGATAATTATGAAGAACATTCTCATAATGATCAACAAAGTGATATTAGAGCACCTGCTCTTTATCAAAGACGTCATCCTATAGACCAAGTTATAGGAGATCTTAACAGAGGCATACAGACTAGAAGTTCTGTAAATGCCTTCTATGAACACTCGGCTTTTCTATCACAGAAAGAGCCAGAGAATATTGATGAAGCTCTCAACGATCCAGATTGGATACTTGCTATGCAAGAGGAGCTTGAACAATTTGAACGGAGCAAAGTGTGGTCACTTGTTCCTAAACCTGACAACCGTTCCATCATTGGAACTAAATGGGTTTTCAGGAACAAACTAAATGAGTCAGGCATTGTTGTGAGGAACAAAGCTCGGCTCGTTGCAAAAGGATACTCTCAACAAGAGGGTATCGACTTTGATGAGACGTTTGCTCCTGTAGCTCGTCTAGAGGCAATACGAATGTTATTAGCCTATGCTTGCTTTAACAACTTTAAGTTGTATCAAATGGACGTAAAAAGTGCATTCCTCAATGGAGAAATCAAGGAAGAGGTCTACGTAAGTCAACCTCCTGGTTTCGAGGAGACTACGTCTATAAACTCTCCAAAGCTCTATATGGCCTTAAACAGGCTCCTAGAGCATGGTATGAGAAACTTAGCTCCTTCCTTGTCGAAAAGGGCTATAACAGAGGAAGAGTAGATACCACTCTCTTTCTCAAACACAGAAGCAATCATCTCATTGTTGTCCAGATCTATGTCGATGACATTATCTTTGGATCAACTGATGAAACGCTCTGTGCAGAATTCTCCAAACTCATGACAAGTGAGTTTGAGATGAGTATGATGGGAGAACTCACGTTCTTCCTTGGTTTGCAAATTCAGCAATCTGCAGAAGGTACTTTCTTACATCAAGAAAAGTACACTAAGCAGCTTCTGAAGAAATTCGGCCTAGAAGGCACGAAACCTTTGTCTACTCCAATGGGTACAAATACTCAATTGGACAAAGATGAAAACGGTAAAGAAGTGGATAGTAAGCTCTACAGAAGCATGATAGGTTCTCTTCTGTACCTTACAGCTTCTAGACCTGACATACTGTTTAGTGTATGTCTCTGTGCTAGATTTCAATCAGCACCTAAAGAATCTCACATGACTGCGGTCAAGAGGATCTTTAGATATCTACAGGGTTCTGTAAACCTTGGCATCTGGTATTCTAAGAAATCAAACTTTGATCTCATACTCCGATGCAGACTTCGCAGGAAGTAAGGTGGACAGAAAGAGTACAAGTGGTACTTGTCAGCTCATGGGAAACATGTTGATTTCATGGTTTTCCAAGAAGCAGACTTCTGTTGCCCTCTCCACTGCAGAAGCTGAGTATATAGCAGCCGCAAGCTGCTGTGCACAACTCCTGTGGATGAAACAACAACTTGAGGACTATGGTCACTCATTTACAAAGATACCGATCAAATGTGATAATACTAGTGCTATTAGCCTAGCTAAGAATCCAGTATATCACTCGAGATCGAAGCATATCGAACTCAGACATCACTTTCTGAGAGATAATGTACAACAGGGTTCTGTTAATGTAGAATACATTAACACTGAACACCAATTGGCTGATATCTTTACTAAACCTCTGGATAAAGAAAAATTTTTCTTTTTCAGAAGCGAGTTAGGAATATGCCATCCTATATAATGTCTTTCATAAGACAACGAAAAGTTAAGTAAGTACTTCAGAAACTTACTACAGAAGGTACATACTTGTACACTTCATACAGAAGGAATAATCCTCTGTTTTATAGAAGGTACAACGTCGTACAATTCACTATAGAAGGTCGTATATTTAGCTTTCTACACAATAGAAGGTTAAACTCCACCATCTATCACATAGAAGGTACACATTTGTACACTTCAAACAACCGAAGGTATAATCCTTCGTTTCATCTCTATAGAAGGTAGAATTATCCACCCTCTATTAAACAGAAGGTACAATTGTTTATACACTTCATTACAGAAAGTTGATTACACTTTCTACCTTATAGAAGGTCTTACGAAATGCTTACCTAAACTTTAATTTAGGTAACTTTCAAACTAAATCTGGAGATATAATATATCATCCAATAAAAGATTTTGATGAATAAAATATTTATTCTGATCGAAATTTTCTTTGTTAGGAATATTAAAATCCTAATAAGTTATACTTGGATACAAATATCCATTATATTTAGCTCTTCGGTGTGGAAGAAGCTGTAACAGAAGGTGACGATGTCTTTCTTGCCTTGAAAAGCCATTCACCTCACACAATCGAATCAAGGAAATAAAATTTCCTTTCCCCCGTGTTTCTGATGCATGACAGTTTGACATGACATCTCAAATAGATCACTTGAGCGGGAAAAATATTTTATTCCCATAAACCGCCTTTTTGTGTCAACTTAAAAACCCACAACCGTCACCCTTCTTATTCACCACCTTCAGATCATCGCATCCCCTTTCTTTTTGCCCTAAAACTCCCAGACCTTTGTTCTTCATAATCCATGGCACCCAAGGCAAAATCCTTGAGGAAAAAGGCTAAGGTCGGAAGAAAGAAGGCTCGCGCCTCTGGATCGGAGAAGCTTGCATCATCAGTGAGCAGGACTCCATCCCCTTCCTCGCTGGAGAAACCCATCTCTCCTGCGAAGGACCAGACCATTCCTACTGTTGTCGAGACCCACGATGACATGCAACCGCTCTCCAAGGATAAAGGACTTGAAAAAGCCCAAATCCAAGTGGAAGAGAAAGCACATGAGGGATCCCTGGTCGCTGCGACAAAGGAACTCCCTGACCCTGAACCCTCTGCCAAGGGTTCTACTGCGGCTGATGACATTGATGCATCAAAGGTCGCCACTCCTGAGGAGAATGCTGAGTCTGATAAGGAGGTGGAAGTGCCCCTTGTCGATGACGCACCAGAGGAACCAGATGAGGAAGCTCCTGCTCCTGTCATCTCTGTCTCCCCTGACCTCAAGCAGAAAGGCGTTGCCTCTGCTGCACAGAAGGCTACCCAGAAGCCTGCAGCACCCTCTGGAACAAAGCTTCTCCATGATGCCATCAAGTCAGGAGGTGTATCCTCACGGACTAGGCTGAAACGGAAAGAGCCCGAGACTGTCAGCACCTCTCTTGTCAAAGCGGCTGCAAAGAAAACCAAGTCCCCGGAGAAATCTGTGGACACCTTCACTGAGGGGCTGGATACCTTCATATTTCCGGTAAACCCTCTAGTCTCTAGAAAGGAGATAGAAATTGTGCTTGCCGATACCAAATTGCCCAAATGTGATGCTGCTGGTCGACAGTTCGCTGCCTTCAAGCGCATTGATTTTAATTGGTTTAAGGCAAATGATCTTGACATTGCTCCATTGCTTGAGAAAGTTGGTTTGAAAAACTTCTGTGAGACATATGCAGAGGTGGCCGTTTCTCGTCTGAGAGAGTTCTATAGTAACATTACGTTCCATGAACAAGGACCTCATGTCAAGTTCATCAAAACAGTGATTGAAGGGGTTTCACTAGTCTTCTCTGCACATGATGTTAACCAATTGTTTGGCTGTGAGGAATATGACCCACTGTCAGATCTTGGAAAGGAGGAATCCTACAGCATCATCATGGGAGAAAGAGTCCAGTCGGACAAATACCTGGAGTCCACAAAGCTGGAACTCAAGACTCGTGTATTGCATCGAGTTGTGCTATTCTGCCTCTTACCAAGGACCGGGAGCATCGACACCATCACCTCAATTGATGCGTCACTGATGGCTCACATCATGAAGGGAATCCCTTTCAACCTTGGCTTGCTGGTGTTCTCGCACATGAAACGTTGCTGCAATACCACAGGAAAGGCTCTGCCTTATGGCCAGGTAATTGCCGGCCTTCTTAAGCTTGCCCGTGTTTCTACTGATGCATCTACTTTCCAAGAGAAATGGAAGGTTGGTACCTTTGGGCACCAGATCATAGCTAGCATGCATTATGTAAGGAAGGGCTCCACCTGGACTCTCAAATTGAAGTCACAGGACACCACTGAGGATGATGAGGATAAGCCCCTGTCTGCCAGAATGTCCAGAAAGGCTGCTACTGCACCTTCTGCGTCTGCCTCTGCAGCTAAGGCTCCTTCAGCACAGAGACAGCCCAAGTCCTCTGCTGAGATGACCATCCTCCTGGAACAAACTGCTCTCCTCAAGGACCTCCAGCAGAAGGCTGTGGCCAATGAGGAAGATATGCGCGTCCTACGCAAAATGGTAGAGAACCTGACTCGCGAGCTGGAACGTCAAGCAAAGGTTATCCGTGATAATCTTGATGCAGTCCCTTCTGAGGATGAAGAGGAAAAATGAAATCTCTTGATGTTATCTCTTTTATGCATTTCTAGCTAGACCAAAAACTGATTTCTGTGGTCTTCTAGATTGTAATAAGTGCCAATTTGTTGGACACAACTCCTTTGCATGAATGGTATTTGAAGTTTCTGTCATACCTTCTGCACCACATTCTGCATGATGGTTTTTGAACCATCTGTTCTACCCTCTGCAAGAATTAAAACTACCCTCTGCACGTTGGTCATGAACACTATGTCATACCTTCTGCAAGAAGCTTACTCTTCTTTTTCAACCTACATTCATCTTCTTTTTGATGTGACAAAAAGGGTGAGAAAATTGTGTTGAGGGGGAGTACCTAGCTCTGTATTGGTTATAGAAAAATCCTTGATTTTCTATAACTTTATGGGTCGTAGAAGGCTATACCGTCTACGGTATAGAAGCCTATGAGACTGATACAGCTCATAATCGCAACCTTCTGCAGGGAATGCGATTCGTGATCTTTTTAAAGTCACTATTGCTGGGAGTGCAGAAATGAAATACCATCATTTTTGTCGGGCTAAATACAGAAGCTCCACGCTCTGTATTAATCACAGAAGCCTTTCTGCTCTGTACAACCTTCTTTATAATAGAAGTTTCTATGCTAGGTATCACAGAAACCTTATGGTTCTGTACAAACGCGAGACTCTTACTCTCATCTATTTAGGGGGAGTTAGGGGGAGTTCTTGCAAACATATTTCCCTCAACGATGAATGTTTTGTCATCATCAAAAAGGGGGAGATTGTTGGAAAAGGTTTTGATGATGAGCCAGACCTCTGTGCCACAGAAGGTCGAACATTCTTGGCTTTGATGATGAGCCTGGCCCTCTGTACTACAGAAGGTCGAACATTCTTCGACACAGAACCCTCTGTGTTGTGCCTACCTTCTTCGACACAGAACCCTCTGTGTTGTGCCTACCTTCTTCGACACAGATCCCTCTGTGTTGTGCCTACCTTCTTCGACACAGAACCCTCTGGTCTGTGTTGTGCCTACCTTCTTCGACACAGAACCCTCTGTGTTATGCCTACCTTCTTCGACACAGAACCCTCTGTGTTGTGCCTACCTTCTTCGACACAGAACCCTCTGTGTTGTGCCTAAGTCTCTTTGACACAGAACCCTCTGGTCTGTGTTGTGCCTAAGTCTCTTCGACACAGAACCCTCTGGTCTGTGTTGTGGCTTACCCTCTACGATACAGAACCTTCTGGTTTGTATTGAGCCTAAGTTAATATAGTACAGAACCTTTGGGTGTGTGCTACATAACGAGCTTCTACGGCACAGAACCTTCTGGTCTGTGTTCTGCCACTCAAGCCTCTACTGTACAGAACCCTACGGGTTTGCTTTTGGTTGCTATCACTTGTGTAATTTGTACTGAGATACATTTGAGTGGAAACCATCCAAATATCTGGGTGAAGAGTGGACGTAAGCAATTTGCTGAACCACTATAAAAATCCTTGTGTCCATCAAACAAATTTGCGTACACAATCAAACGTTCTGTCTTACAGAAACTTACAGGCTCTGTTTAACATAAGCTTTTCATTCCGCTGTGGGGTAAAAAGAAAAAGGGTTAAAATCCAATTTTGGAGATTAACACTAATTCACCCCCCCTCTTCGTGTAACACATTCAAATTTATTTTTGTTATATTAATTTGAACGCCAAATTATTTATTTTCATAATTTTATGTTGGATATTTATGGATTTGTTTTAGTTTTTGCTCGTTGAATTATGATGTAATTCAAATATTATGTCTATTTTATACTAAATTATTTAGTGTGTATCGGGTCATCTTGTGTCTACTCGTTATATAACGGTTCGTGTTTGAATATACTCCGATAATACGAAAACCTTAACGGATCGTGTTTGAATTGATGTGTCTTATCGTGTCTGGACACGAACCTGATCCGTTTACTCGTTTTGCCACCCATAGAATTATGTATTAAATAGTACAAACACTTAACTTCATCCAATAAACTTGGTATCATTATTTGAGTTCTTAACTGGAGACGACTTCTTCTCTTTCCCCACATCCGTAGAATCAGGATCATGGGGATGAAGGATTTGATCATAATTCAAATGACAACGACAATCTCTCTCTGTTAGAAAGTCTTGATGCAATTGAATGGAAAGGTGGAACGAGGAAAACAAAGTAAATAATTTCACAACTCTCCAATTATGCGACAATCTCCAATTATTTAAGTTTTTTTTCTTGAAAATTGGCGAATCTATCACACGAGAAGTTCTATAAATAAAAGTTTTAAAGGAATTCCAAAAAGTCATTTCCACACGCGTGAGAAAATATAATAATTTATCGATGGAGGCCATCTTCTAAAGCATTTTGGAGATTTTTAATTAGGAGAAAGAGAGTTCCGGGCCTATGGCCAGCGTGATTGAAGAGATGAACAATATCATAAAAGCTTCCCATATTGAATTGATGGGCGACATACCGCCTGAATGGATCAAACCCAAATGAGCGTTTGGCTCTGTGAAACTCATAATTCGTCGATTAATATCGAGAATTTATAGTTAAAAAATTTCGAATTTTACTAAGAAGTTGGAACGAATAGGGGAAGGGATACGGGAGAAAGGGGGCTTTATTCTGTTTTACCGTTAGTGAAAAAATCGCGAAATAGGGTAAAAAGTTTCAAAATTTTTTAAATACAGTCACAAAGTCGAATTCGACTTTGCCTAAAAAGGAAGTCAAACTTATAGAGTTCAACTTCCAAAATATCCTCTTAAGGAAGTCAAACTCTATAACTTCGACTTCCAAAATTTAAAAAATAAAAAGGAAAGTCGAACTTATAGAGTTCCACTTCCTAAATGGTATTATTACACTAAATGGGGGGGTGAATTAATGTTAAATTTTAATGAAGTATTTTTAAGGTCTTTGCAACAAATCTCACATAGGAAGAAAACTTCTATAAAACAAAACATTTTATTTCGGCTTCTGTTAATACAGAATGTACGAAAATGAATGCAATTTGATTTGATGGACGCAAGGTTTTTATAGTGGTTCAGCAACTTGCATACATCCATTCTTCACCCAAGATTTGGATGGATATCACTAAACGAAATGTTTTAGCGATTACAGAAGGTGGTGTGTGATCAACCCTCTATAGCACATACCATAATATTCTGCACCAAAGGTAACTGAGTTGCACAACACAGACTAGAAGGTTATGCACCAAAGGTGATTGAGTTGAACGCGTTAACGTGACTAAGAATGGCAATCAAGTTGCTGGACGTTTCACACAAGCGGTGTCCTCGCCTACATAGCTATCCGTTGTGACTTCATTCTAGACTTTTCACTTCGGAGGTGTCCCCACCACATGACTTTTCACTCCGATGACCGTTCCCACTTGCACAACAACCTGCTGCGACTTCCCTTGTGCGATCTCTTAAGACAGCAACAAAGCAGACACAGAACCCCTGCCCAAGGTTATTTTGCGTGGTCCCTAGCGACAGCGACTAAGCAGACATAGAACCCTTGCCCAAGGTTATCATGTGTGATCCCTCAAGACAGCGACTAAGCAAACATAGAACACCTACCCACGGTTATCCTATGCAATCCCTCGACAGTGACTAAGAAGTCATAGAACCGCTGCCCAAGGTTATCTTGCACACATGGAACACACCCCAAAAGCTGGTCAGTCCCTCGTCGATATGTGGTTGCGGAGTCCCACGTCGAGTGATGGAAGTCTACCTGGCTAATATATAAGTAGAGAACTCCTTGTATCATTTGATATCAGAGCCAGCCCACTACGGACCGAGTGACCTCCCGGTTGTTAGCATTGTGCGGCGCGGACGAAGAGGCACAGTGTAGCGCTGGTCCGCGTGGGCGTCGGACCGTGGAGCGTGGTAGGTAAGCTTTTGGGGTGGTGAAACGGGAATTCCTTGTATCATTTCGTGTCAGAGCTAGCCCACTATGGACGGAGAGTCCTCTCAGATGTTAGCAATGTGCAGCATGGACGGAGAGGCTCAGAGTAGCACTGGTCCGAGTGGGCGCCGGACCGCGGACCGTGGTGGGTCTGATATGTGGTTGAGAAGTCCCACATTAGGTGAGGGGAGTCTACCCGGCTAATATATAAGGAGGGAGGTCACTCCCACCTCTGAGGCTAGCTTTTGAGATGGTGAAGTAGAAACTCCTTGTATCATTGGGTCTGATATGTGGTTGAGAAGTCTCACATCGGGTACGAGGAGTCTACCCGGCTAATATATAAGGAGGGATGTCACTCCCACATCTTAGGCTAGCTTTTGGGGTGGTGAAGTAAGAACTCCTTGTATCAATTTATGCCCTTCTCTCTGGCCCACTACACGTTGGCCACGCCAGCAACTAGACACACGCCTTCACCAATGTCTCCGACAGCCTTCAACGAAGAGTCTCTCGTGGCCCCCAGGTCACTACTCTCCCAGAAGGCTTCACCAATGTTATAGCCTTCGGCAGCTCACATCCCTTCCTGTGTGTGACTAACTCATACAAACACGTACCCACACACTCTCTCACGATCTCTCTCTAGATTTACACAATGATTCTTTCTTCTACAAAGGTAACCAAATGGCCCCTTAGGATTATACACGAATGGAATATACTTAAAAATTCTAAGCTAAACGTTGAATGTGAATTTTGACAAACCAAATTTCTGCACACGAAAGACATTAAATGATTATATAATATTAAAATTCCATATTTACAAGATCCATCAGGAAAATATCCGTTGGGAATTTAAAATCATATAAATAGGATTATGATTTGGTAAGATTCCTAAGAGTAATGTGTCACAGAATGTTTTGGACTGAACCAATCAACAACCTTCTACAAATGAAAGTAATTCGATATTAACTTCCATAAATATCAAATTTGATTTCATTCGGTCCAAGATGTCTAATTCAATGAACCTAGATATATGATGTAGATAAGTGTCCCAAATAACAATTACTTGGTGGTCAAGTCGATCCACAAGAGGTTGGAGACAACTTTGCAGAACATTTCCATAAATAGGTAATTTATCGGGCTGTATTTCAGGAATTTCGAAAGTGTCTACCCTATTTCGCGAATTTTGTTTTTTCGACTTACCTCATTTAGAAACTTTCCTCAAGAAAACGGAGAGGGGCATAAGGGTTAAGGAGAAGGGACGGGGGGACAGAGGGGGATAGGGGTAAGGAGAGGAGATAGGGAAAAGGAAATGAGGATATGGAGAGAGGAGACATGGTTTTTTTGTATTATTTGAAGAATTATGAGTTTAACCAACATATTTTGTAAATTATTTTACGGACAAAAGTTATAGAGGAACATTCCTTGGGTAAACAAAACCAATAACATTCGAATGTATGATCTTATCAGATGACAAATCTCATCTCATGATACCGGTAAAGGATTCATAAAATGTTTGACAATCAAAAGATCTACCCAAGAAGGGGTCATGAATCTACATAATATCTTTTATGATTTCCTATTAGTTCACTTGAGTCCTGTTGATACACATGAATTTCTGGGCTTCGTCCTTAGTGGGCCGAAGAAGTAAAGTTTCGTACAGACATTGTTAACTCCGCTCAAGAAGCCCATGAAGCATTGCTCGGGACACATTCCCCGAATGCTCGAGATCGACCCCGCTCGAGGAGCAACTTAACCAGCATAGCTCGAGACATGAATATTGTCTCGCAACTCGAGAACTTGACCAAACAACGTCTACTTTACGTCAAAGGAGGGGGACAGGTGGCAAACTCTGAAAGTCCAACCAAAACACGCGTGCATGGTTCCTACAAAATAAGAATTAGATCGTGCACACGATTTAAAAAGATCTTGGGCTGACTGAACAATCGCAACTACCAGATTCAGGGATATCACGGACTTCAATCTTTTACCTTTTATTTTGGTCCTTTATCCTCCAACCTCAGCGCTGTCGATTCTGTCCAGCGTTGTTGACGCTCCTCCCCAAGCCTCGGGGGCCGTTGATTCTGTCCGGCATTGAGGTCATCCTCGGTGCTGTCGATTCTGTCTGGTGCCGTTGACTTGCTACCACTTTGACTCTGCCCTCCAACCTCGGTGCTGTTGATTCTGTCCGGTGCCGTTGACGTCCGTCCGCTGATCCACAACGGTGAATTCCATTAAAGGGGTTTGCCTCGACCGCCGTTCGCCCGCCGCAGACCGTCGTGAAGCGTCAACAGGCCTTTTCTGTTGTTTCCGTTCAGGTCATATTTTTGTAAGTATAACGCTGTAAGCTCGATACTATCGCATTAAATTCCAGTGTTGTGTTTGCTTCATTAATTTTGTACTCGTTCACTTTGCGGTATGCAATACCAAATGCTGCAAATTCAGTATCGTCGTTAAATTCAGGTATTGCGTTTAGTTTAACTTTACGACGACCACACCATCACTGTAAAATTTGATACGTGTTGCGATGAACACAAATTCCATGCCAACACGTTTTTGTCGAGCACAATGGGAGTCATAATTCAAAAATCCAAGAAAAACATTTGAAAAATGGCTTGTACTAGGAAAGATACTATAGATGAAGATCCTAAAGAAAATGATCCCAATGAAAATCAAAATGAGGTTGTTCTGGTGGTACCCCCTATAGGGCCTCCGGATAATCCTTGGCGAGAATATACACCTAACGATTTTACAACCAAACAAGAGTTTGAGAACATTATAGGCGAGTTAAAATTAGAATTAGCGGAAAATCATAGGAGAATAGAGGCACGAATGGATGAAAAAATCCAGAAAGTAATAGATGCATTAAATTTCCTTAAGGGTGACAAGTCTGAGAAAAAGACGGAGCCTTTAGGTGAGAAATCATTCATGGTAGACGCTAGGGCTATTGGAATGCAGAAGGTTAATGATGCAAGTTCGCATAACGAACATGTAGAGCCATGTCCTGTGACCTCCAATGGAATAGGTGTGGGTAATTCCAAAAGTCTAATGCCTATAAGAATGTAAATCCCACATTTATAGATCTCGAGCAGAATGCTTGTCTAGTTTATGTTCCCCCGGGTTAACGTAAGGGGACTGAGAGCTTTTATTACAAACCTAAGAAAAATGAGTTTAATCTAAAAATGAGTCCTAATCCTGTGGTAGACTTGAGCGGACAAATCGTTCGAGTTGTACCTCAAATAGTGCCAGGCGCGAGGACTGAAGAGGTGCGCCAGTATAGGAGTTCTATCCCTGAATACATAGAACAAGGAATAGAGATACTTCGAGGATATGAGATTCCTAATTTTACCTTGTTTTTGGGAGAAGACGAGATGATTCCCGTTGAACATATAGATAGGTTCACTTATCAAATGGGAGAAATGTCGAATAGCGATATGCTAAAACTTAAGTTGTTTGAATTCGAGTCTCTTTCCAAATTCCATCCCGAGTTGGGTTGAGATGCAAACCCAGTTCCTTAAAACGTTTGATAGGCTGGACTCAGTAACTACATTAGGAGAGATTCTAAAGATGAAACAACTTCCTAGGGAAAGCCCTGCTCTATTCTTAGTAAAGTTTAGGAAGAACCTGCTGAAATGTACAACACCCTTGGCTGAAAGAGATCAGCTCGAGATAGCACATAACGCCTTGTCTTTAGAGAAAAGGAAAAAACTCCAGGGAGAACGTTTTCGAGATTTCTATGAACTCTCGAGACGAGCCACTGAATACCACAACCTCATGTTAGAAGAGTTTCAATCGATTAGAAATTGTCAAGCCGAATTTGTTGAGATTGACTTAGCCGAGTTTGTAAAAGGAGAGCCAACAGTATGCGAGCCCCAAGTGAAGAAGAATTCTAAGGCTCGAGTTTCTCCGAAATCTGAAGAGGAGAGAAAATTCTCCTTCGATATAAAATAGATGGATAAGATCTTTGATTGTCTGTATCAGAAAGGGCGTATAAAGCTCCGACCTGGACACAAGCTGCTGCAAAAAGATCGAGAAAAACGTAGGAAACATTGCAAATGGCACGGGACGTTCACTCCCTCAACTCAAGAATGTGTACATTTTACAAATCTAATTCAAGACTTAATTGAGCTAAAAGAGTTGAAGTTTGCTGAAGTAAATGAATCGAGTGCAATCAATAGACGGAAATCCTTTTAGCGAAGAGCCTATAATACATATGTATTCTCTCGAGAATGAAAATAAGTGTACTAAGTACATCGATGATGATTTACCCGTACTTTATCTCGAGGCTTACACTCGTACATCGGAGGGGATCAAGTATCTGGGGAGACCACTGGCGCCAACAGGCTTTTCAAGCTGTTGGCATGGCAAAATCTCGGGCCTGATTATGATGAACCCCTAAATTCAGGCCATTTAACACCCAACTGAAGTAGCGTTGGAGAGTATCCGGTTATCTGTGAGCACTGGCATCCACAAGCAGGGCCACAGATGCACAAGCCACGGAGAGCCACCGGCCTTGTGCTCGCTCCCCGAGTTGAGTGGATAACCACTTCTGCGCTACTGGTTTCTCGACAGAGGGGAAGCAAGGGAAACCACTCTTCTTCAAGGTGTCCACAAAGTCCTCTTGGCAGATGAGGATGGAGGACTCTACGATCAGGCACTCGTGGGGTGCCATGCCGGGGAGCAAGGTTGAGAGCAAGACCCAAGGTCAGCCTGCTGCCGTCGATTTAGACCACGCTGGAGAATTCAGCATGCTGAGAGTACTATTGGAAAGGGGTAAGAAGGGATATGATCAGAAAATCATATGATCAGAATATCATCAAGAAGTGATGATTTTCAGAAAATCTACAAGGTTTTTAAAAGAAAAGTTTGGAAGGAAGAAGACGAAAGGTTTTCTTTCTGCAAAAGATAAAAGGTTTTCTTCTGAAGCAAGCAATGTCAGAAGTGCTCAGGCGACAGAAGTCCCCTCAGCAAAATAGGGGGGCTTATGTTGACAAGATGTTGACACAATGGGCTATCTTGGGTTTGTTTTCTGACGAAGCCTACAGTAGACGCGGCGCTTATGAAAGAAAAGACAAGACGCTCGCACCAGGCCTACAGTCCTAGTCTACACGGACTATATGACTGGTTGGTGACCCCGAGATCGGTGGGAGTCTACGGCCCGCGTCTGCACAGGTCACACGTCACAAAAGCTGAATCATTATCTCCGAAATCAGCGGAGTCTACAACCCACGTCCACTCAGTGTGCACGTCTTAAAGGACGATTATTAACCTCGAAGTCAATGGAGTCTACGACCCACGTCCACACGAGTGGCACGTCTTAGAAGACAGTTTGTTAGCTCCGAGATACTCGGGGGTGGTTAAGATTAGAGGATCTTCAGAGGTCGTAACAGATCGGATATAAAAGGGAAGAGATCTCCCTTGGAAAAATCACGATCAAATCCGCCAACAGAAGCTTATCTTGCTCATCACCCCTTAGATTGTTAGGATTCTCCGACCTGGAGGAAACCCTTAAGGTTTCATTGGTCTTCACCACCACCGTCAGAGTGAACAACCGTAGCTCCGACAGCCAAACTCCGCCATCAGAGTGAGCAACCGTAGCTTTTGTACCCAAAATCCGCCTTCACTTCCACCATCAAAGTGAGCAACCGTAGCTCTGTTAAAAATTTCCCGCCAGCACTCCAATGCCAGGACGAGCCACCGTAGTCCCAATACAGGATTCCGCCTTCGACTCCGCCACCAGGGTGAGCAACCGTAACCTTGGTATCCACGTCCACGTCAACATTCGACCACACTCCCGTCCACCAAGCCCCGCAACCAAGTTTTCGCCATCAAGGGAGCGCAAGTCTACAACACTCTGTTATCCAGTCTACGACGTCGTTGCCCGGATTCTCAAGTCCACAGTGTCCAACGCCAAGTCTACGACGTCCCCACCGTCCAGAGTCGCAAGACTGCAGCATTCAGCAGCAAGTCTACGACCTCGCCTCTTAGTCTACAGCTCCCGGAAGCAAGTCTACGACGTTGCACCGCCATCCTTGTTTTATTTTTATGGCTGTAAGCACCATTTCCTCATTGTAAGACTTTGCATATTCAATTCAATCTATTTCATTTATTTACTGGCAACCACATCTTCAAACCCTGTGAGTATTATTGCCAAATATTTCCGACGTGATCCGTTTCCGACGCGAACACGTTTTTGGCGACCACAGAGGGAGACGAGAAAGTTTAATGCTCATAGATGGCAAAGAATACCAGGAGTGGAGTTAATCGCGACCCTCCACCTCCATTAGATGGAGACAGTCATAGTATAACAGGTGACGCGAATGAGGAGAGCGCGGCTCAAGGAAGCCAAGAAACAACAACTCCTCCCTCTTTCGGGGCACATACTCCTTCTGAGTTCATATCTAGGCTTGAGTTTCATAAGGAATTCAATGATACGAAGAACTTGATGGACAGGGGTATCACCGGGCTACAAGACAATATAACTCAGATACTGGAGCAAATCAGTGCCTTAAACAGGCCAAGCCCCACCGCAAATCCAAACAACCCTATAGACAGAGGAAACTCTTTTATGGGAGATGCTCAGCGCTCGGCTGTCAGGAAACGTGTTATGTCGTTCCAAGAGGATAATATGTGGGGAAATACCACTCAGTGCGATGCAGATGTCTATGGCGAGAAAGTGTCTCCCACTAGACCTTCTTCCTCTCGGCCGCCTAGTTCCAATAGACTGGAGCAGCCGCGTAGAGAACGTTTCTATGCGAGACCCTATGTAGACGACTCTGTATATAGAGCATAATCATTAATGGAACAATTTGTACCAGATGTCCATAGAAAAGACATGTATCCCTACGGAAATTCATATTATGAATACATAGACTGGGAAAGGACTCGTGACGAGTCTACGAGAATGATCAGTCCTAATCATGTCTATGAAAATGACGAAGTAGACTGGGACGAGTATACTCCTAGAGCCAATAGAGTCAGGCAGCCCAGCTCTTTCGTCCCGGTACAAGTCGAAAACTTCATAGATGAGGGCTACAAAATAAATGATTATGCGAATAATTACTCTAACAATGCTCATTCATATCGACGAAGAGAAAGTTTTTATACGAAACCTTCCGTCGAGGGGTATGTCCCCACTCCCGAACCTCTCGTAACAGATTATTTGTTCGTACCAAAAACCCCCGTGGAGGAGTACTTGTCCATAACAAAATCTCCTATTGATGTAGATGTCATAACAAACCCATCGCCAGAGGTTGAAAGAGTTGAGCAGTTTAGACTGCCAACCCTCAGAGATGTTGGGATACAAGTGGTAGAACAAGTTATGCCAAAATTTGTGCCCATAATCGACGTCCAACCATTTTAGAATGAAATTACAATTCATACTTTTCATACTTTCCAAACAAAGGTTAACATCGAAGAGAATGACCTTGAACTTCCCGAGCATGAACCGTGGGCGCCTGGAGAAACAATAGTGGCCAACCCATTACTATGGTGTCATTTGCCCTTTGATCCGGGCGGTTTGCAATACGACATACGACAACGTCTCGCCCAACAAAACAAGTACTTTCAATTCCCGCAAAACTGGCGAATAAAATGAGCTCACACCCTCAACAATACCGCGTACCATGACATGGAATTCCAACTCGCACGAGGATATAGAGTTTGGTAAATACCATGGGATCACATCGTCTCGTGTTAGGACTCGAATCTCCAATGTCTTCCACTCTTTTAAAGCATCTTTGTCCGTATTCAAACCACTTTACAATGCTAGGTAAGACTCTTAGCTATGATCGTCTCACCTTAAAAGGGGAGCTTATGTTGGCATGGAAAAATCTCGGGCCTGATTATGATGAGCCCAAAAATTCAGGCCATTTAACACCCAACTGAAGTAACGTTGGAGAGTATCCGATTACCTGTGAGCACTGGCATCAACAAGCAGGGCCACAGATGCACAAGCCATAGAGAGCCACCGGCCTTGTGCTCCCGCTCCCCGAGTTGAGTGGAGAACCACTTCTGCGCTACTGGTTTCTCGACGGAGGGGAAGCAAGGGAAACCACTCTTCTTCAAGGGATCCACAAAGTCCTCCCGGCAGATGAGGATGGAGGACTCTATGATCAGGCACTCGTAGGGTGCCATGCCGGGGAGCAAGGTCGAGAGCAAGACCCAAGGTCAGCCTACTGCCGCCGATTTAGACCACGCCGGAGAATTCAGCATGCTGAGAGTACTATTGGAAAGGGGTAAGAAGGCATATGATCAAGGCAAGAAGTGAGGATTTTCAAAAAATCTGCAAGGTTTTTAAAAGAAAAGTTTGGAAGGAAGAAGACGAAAGGTTTTCTTTCTGGAAAAGAAAAAAGGTTTTCTTCTGAAGCAAGCAATGTCAGAAGTCTCAGGCGACAGAAGTCCCCTTAGCAAAATAGGGGGGCTTATGTTGACATGATGTTAATACAATGGGCTATCTTGGGCCTATTTTCTGACGAAGCCCACAGTAGACGCGGCGCCTATAAAAGAAAAGACAAGACGCTCGCACCAGGCCTACAGTCCTAGTCTACACGGACTATATGACTGGTTGGTGACCCTGAGATCGGTGGGAGTCTACGGCTCGCGTCTGCACAGGTCACACGTCACAAAAGCTGAATCATTATCTCCGAAATCAGCGAAGTCTACAAACCACGTCCACTCAGTGTGCATGTCTTAAAGGACGGTTATTAAACCCGAAGTCAATGGAGTCTACGACCCACGTCCACACGAGTGGTACGTCTTAGAAGACAGTTTGTTGGCTCCGAGATACTCGGGGGTGGTTAAGATTAGAGGATCTTCAGAGGTCGTAACAGACCGTGTATAAAAGGGAAGAGATCTCCCTTGGAAAAATCACGATCAAATCCGCCAACAGAAGCTTATCTTGCTCGTCACCCCTTAGAATGTTAGGATTCCCCGACCTGGGCGAAACCCTTAAGGTTTCATTGGTCTTCACCTCCACCGTCAGAGTGAGCAACCGTAGCTCCGACAGCCAAACTCCGCCATCACTTCCACCGTCAGAGTGAGCAACCGTAGCTCTGGTACCCAAACTCCGCCTTCACTTCCACCATCAGAGTAAGCAACCGTAGCTCTGGTAATAATTTCCCGCCAGCACTCCAACGCCAGGACGAGCCACTATAGTCCCGGTACATGATTCCGCCTTCGACTCCGCCACCAGAGTGAGCAACCGTAGCCTTGGTATCCACGTCCGCCTCGACATTCGACCACACTCCCGTCCACCAAGCCTAGCAACTAAGTTTTCGCCATCCAGGGAGCACAAGTCTACAGCGCTCTGTTATCCAGTCTACGACGTCGTTGCCTGGATTCTCAAGTGCACAGCGTCCAGCGCCAAGTCTACGACGTCCCCACCATCCAGAGTCGCAAGACTGTACCATTCAGCAGCAAGTCTACGACCTCGCCTCTTAGTCTACAGCGCCCGGAAGCAAGTCTACGATGTTGCACCGCCGTCCTTGTTTTATTTTTATGGCTGTAAGCACGATTTCCTCATTGTAAGACTTTGCATATTTAATTCAATCTATTTCATTTACTTACTGGCGACCACATCTGCAAACCCTGTGAGTATTATTGCCAAATATTTCCGACGTGATCTGTTTCCGACGCGAACACAAGCGCCTAGTCGAGGGGCAAGTGGTGAATTGCCCGGCTCGAGAAATTCATGAGGAGCATTGTCACTGGCATATGGATTCTTCTCATTCCACAAATAAGTGCCGCAATTTCTGCAGATACTTGCAAATGAACAAGGAGTGCATGTGGTATGATCTGACTCAGTTCGAGGAATTGGCGATGGGAATGGTGCCATCGTACTCCCATTTTGCTGCAAAGCACCCCTCAGGGAGTTCTTCATTTGGGTTTGCTGGCCGTGAATACCGACAAAAGCAGCATGATGAGGGCGGCAAGCCAACAGACCTCATGTGCGTGAGCATCTGAATGGATAAGGCAGGACTGAACGGAGCGCTCGAGACAAGGCTCTAAACAAGCCCTCGAAGCACAACGATCCTGCTCTTGATAGGGTCAAGGTTGAAGGAGTTGCTGCTGAGATGAAAAGAAAAGAAGCAGCGCGATTAATCCTAGATTGGTATAGGAAGGTCCCCAGATTGTTCGCTTCCTCTAGGAAGAAATGTTGTGCGAGAAGTGTAAGTTGATTGCCTCGAATAGATTGGTACAGGAAGGTCCCCAGATTGCTCGCACCACCCTAGAAGTGCTGCGTGGTATACTTCTTGAAGCTCGTTCAGATGTCACCTAATGAGAGATCGAGATCAAACTTAAGAACGAGATCATAGGTAACTTCACCACCAATTTTTTTGATGCTATAATGACTGAACCGAACGTGTAGGAGATTCAGGGCTATGATCCCGAAAATCAAGATTTTGTTTACATCAAACGCCTTGTTAAGAGTTTCGGATGAATTGTAAGTGAGCCTTTGGGAGACCCACCATCAGAATGGCAAAAGGTCCATAAGAAAATGGTAATCCCGAAAGCAGCACGCAAGAGACCCGTAAGACGGACTCAAAGAGAGATTAAGAAAACCAAAATCATTTAACCGAAAGAAACGAATGAACCTCGAGAAGAGACATCACAGGCAGAAGGCGAAGAAGAGGAAGATGCTGCCAATGATGATTACATAGACTACACACCTCTATAAGAAGAAACCCTCGAGGATTATCAGGTGGACAAAGGTCCAATGGTGACCTCCTGTAATGCGGTCGAGCTACCTGCCTGCTTCTCGAGAGAGAATAAAAAGGTTGTGCTCGCTAACGGTGTGGTGTGTAGAGTACCCAAGTCGAGTGCCAGATTTCCAAAAGGATCTCCGCTCCATTGGTTTGAGAAACCTTCTCTCGGGATGAGACAACATATCCATTTCATGTACATCATGGCAGACTTCGATGGAGTGAGGATGAACAAGGTGTTGGTAAACAACGAAGCCACAGTCAACATCCTCCCTTTGAGATTTTCTTGGCGATGGGAAAAGAAAGGTGGCAGTTGACAGACACAAGGATGTCAATTACGACCTTCAATGGCAAGAAGTCATAATGTATGGGAGTGTTCCCGGTAAACCTCCAGGTCGGAAGATACGAGATGGAGACCACCTTCTTCGTACTTGACATCGCATCAGCTTTCAACGCATTCCTTGGTCGAGACTAGCTACATAAGGCAGCTGCTATACCATCGACCCACCTTCACAAAGAATTGATTATATGGCTTGATAATGATAGAGCTCGTGCGAGCTGATAAAAATCAGTGTTCTTGTGAATCTAAGCCTCTATGTTTCATTGCAGAGCCCGAGAAGGAGAAACATGGCAAGGAAGATGGCTATGAGGACAGGTCACTGAACCGGGGGTTCGAGAAAGTCATGATTCATCAGGCTGAGGCAGCGAGAATCGAACCACCTATAGTCCCGAGTAGGTGGGAAAGTGATGAAGATGATAACGCTCCTCGAGATAGAGGCATTGTCCCACTGTTCAGCTTCACCATAGAGGGCTCGAACGATGGAGAGCTCATGAACAATTTAGGTATGCTTGTGCCCGAAGAAGGGTTGCCCATCTCCTGGTTTGGTGAGAGGCCTCGAGGCATGCCAGTAAGCGAGATCGTCCTGACGCAGGCTGGAACCAGAATTGGGGACTTAGAATTCACTGACGTCGAGTACCGCACTAGACAAGCCGCTCGAGAGCAAGATGAAAACACGGAGTTGGGGCCCGATAGACTCCTACGAGAAAGAACCTATGAAGGTTGAAGAAATAGAACATTCTAGCCTTGAAAAGGTGCGTTGTATCGCACCGTTATCTTTGCCTTTCAATTCTAGGCCATTTCTAAGTATCACTTGACGACTATAGTCGAGAAACATTATTTTCAACTTCGGATTCTTTAATTAGTGCTAACCTCGGCCCCGATGAAAATCCCTGACTTACTTACATAAGTGCAATTCTAGATGACAAGCTAATATCAACTTAAAAGAGTTGTTATACGAGTTTCAGGATTGTTTCGCTTGGGATTATACAGAAACTTGGTAGAACATAAACTCCCAATTCGAGAAAACTTTAAACCTGTCCAACAGGCTCCCCGAAGAATGACTGGCGAGGTAAGTAAACTGGTATATGAAGAAGTAAGAAACCTTTTCAAGCCGACTATATCAAAACATCTAGATATACAGAATGGATCTCAAGCATTGTTCCTGTAGTAAAGAAAAATGGTAAAATCCGGGTATGCATAGACTTTTGAATCTAAACAAAGCAACTCCCAAGGACGAATATCCTATGCCAATAGCTGATGAATTAATTGATAAGATGGCATGGAATGCCATTATGTCGTTCATGGACGGCTATTCGGGATATAATCAAATCTTCATTGCCGAAGAGGATGTGCACAAGACGGCTTTCCGGTACCTAATTGGTATCTTTTAATGTGTAGTAATGCCATTTGGACTAAAGAATGCTGGAACCAGATACCAGGGAGCCATGAATCCCATCTTTGACCCCTTAATTAGGAAGATCGTGGAGGTCCACATCGATCGTGAAGTCGAGAAAGAATGACGCACACGTCGAGGACCTCCGAGCAACATTCATCCAGATGAGAAAACATCATATGAAGTTGAATCCTTTGAAATGTGCATTTGGAGTACAAGCTGGACAATTCCTTTGATTTCTAGTATACCAGAAAGGGATCCAGATCAATCCAGGGAAGATCAATGCAATACAAGAATTGCAACCCTCGAAGAATAAGAAAGAGCTACAAGCTTTCCTTAGACGAGTAAATTATTCGAGAAGATTCATTGGCAATCTAGCAGGAAAAGTGGAGGCTTTCTCCACATTACTGAGGGGAAAGGACAGATATACTTGGATGGACGAACATGAGCGAGCATTCGAGAACATCAAAGGTTACTTGATAAAGCCTCTAGTCTTAGCTTCCCCTCAGCTAAGGAAGCCTTTTGTCTTGTATGTAGCTGCGATCGCCACCATGACAGGTGCACTCTTGGCACCGGAAGATGATCAAAAAAGAGAAAGAGCCGTGTTTTATCTGTCACGACTCTTGAACCCTACCGAAACAAGGTATACAACTTCGGAAAGGCTTTGTCTCGCGGTGTACTATGCCGTGATGAAGTTAAGGCACTTCATATGGAGTAGCGAGGTTCATGTAGTCTCGAAAGCACAAGTACTGAAAACATTCTTTGAGAGTCCTTCGCTTACCGGAAGAATTAACAAGTGGAGCCCGGTGCTCTCGATATATGACTTAAAGTTCAAACCCCAAAAGGCTGTTAAAGGACAAGTTCTCGCCGACTTCTTAGCGAAATACTCGAGTGAGACCTTAACAGATGAAGAAGAAGAAGTACAGGAATGCTGGGAAGCCTAGTTCGATGGATCATCAACAAGGTCTGGAGCAGGGGTTGGAATTGCGATAGTCACCGGCGGGATTTCAGGCCAAATTCGCTTTTAAATTGGCTGATCATACGACTAACAACGCCACAGAGTATAGTGCACTCATTATCGCGTTACAAATTTTACTCGAGAGGAGCAAAAGTTGTGTCAGTTAAAGGCGATTCACAGCTAGTGGTAAATCAAGTAAACGACTTGAGTCTTTGCCACACTTAAGAGCTAAAGAAATACTTAATGCTGACCCAGCAGCTAATTAAAAGGTTTCAACAGGTTAACCTAGAGCATGTAGGTCGAGGGGATAATCCAATAGCCAATTTGTTAGCCCAATTGGCGTCCGGATACAGATAGAACGGCACATTACAAAGAGAAATAGGCAGGGTAATCCCCGAGATCAGTTCACCTATTGTTAATGAAAAAGAAGTTGAGGCCGCCTCCAATCATAAGGTAGACGTCATGAGAGCAGACGGAGACTGGCGGGTGCTTTATATCAAATTCTTGGAAAATCCTAACTCACAGGTCGAGAGAAAAGTTAGACTAGCAGCTAGACAATATGTACTCCTGGATGGTCTATTGTACAGGAAAACCAAGGAAAGGGTTCTATTGAGATGCGTTGATCTGGACGAAGAAACACCAATCATGTTAGAAACGCAAGAAGGATTATACGGCACTCACTAGTCGGGAGTGAAGATGTTCTGGATGATTCAAAGGCACAGATTCCATTGGCCATCTATGAAAATGAATTGCATCGAGATGGCCAAGGGTTGTAGGAAGTGCCATTGGCCATATATGAAAATGAATTTCATCGAGATGGCCAAGGGTTGTAGGAAGTGCCAGAAGTTTTGACCCATAACTCAAGCTATGAGAATGGAATTAAATCGTGTGACACAACGATGGCCATTTAAGTCTTTGGATTTGGATATAATCGGAGAGATTAGACCCCACTCGAGTAAGGGAGACGCCTACATATTGGTGGTTACAGATTAGTTTACCAAGTGGGTAGAGGCCAAAGCTTATCAGAGAATCGACCAAAAGGAGATTATCGAGTTCATTAAGACGAACATCATTTTTCATTTTGGGCTCCCGCATAACATTGTAGTGGATAATGGAACTGCATTCAACGGAGAACAGATGCATGAGTTCTCAAGAGAGTTCGGCTTCATTATCAATAACTCCTCACCGTATTATTGACAGTCTAATGGACAAGCGGAATCCACTAACAAGCTTATTAAAAATGTAATCTAGAGGATGATTGAAAACAACCCTAGGAGATGGCATGACATTCTCCTCGAGACATTGTGCGGCCTAAGAGTTACCAAAAGGGACAACACTGGGGAAGCACCATATAACCTGGTCTATGAGAAGAAGCTATTGTTCCCATCGAGATAAAGTATAAATCTTTTCAAGTCAATCAAGCAAACCAGGATATGGATCGAGAAGAGGAATTTCCTTGAGATAATGAACACCTCAAGAGTTTGCGCATGAGAGCAACAAACAGAATGGAAGTTCAGAAAAGAAGAATGATGTGACATTATAACATAAGAGTCCATTACAAAAGCTTTAAAGAAGGAGAACTGGTATGGAAAATAGTTCTTCTAGTAGGCACTCGAGATTATTTCTTCTGAAAATGGTCACCGAATTGGGAAAGTCCGTTTAGAGTTAAAGATGCGTTCCCCAAGAACATGTATCGTTTAGCTGACCTTGAAGGGCATTCTCACGAATTGATAATTAATGGGAAATATCTGAAACTTTACAAGACGACCATTTGGGAGATTCATGAAGAAATTGTAAAGAGGAGATTCCCAAGCTTATAGATGCAGTTGGAGGAGTAAGGCATTTCTTTAGAAATAAAATCTATTACAACCCCTGAGAGGATAACACGTGAACAAAATACATGAAGATTGGTTCCTAAAACATTTTGATAATAGCGTTTCAACTAGTCCATCCTACGGATACTCCTCTTTACAAAGTTTGGAAGAGAAAGAAGCGCAGAAAAAGGGTGGTCACCACGAATTCCTCCATGTCCTCGAGTTATCTGACAAGCCAACTCCCCAATGCATAATACTGGTCTCCTTCCTTCTTCAAGTCAGGGACGACTTTCGAAGAGGGGGAGCTAAGGTGTTGCACTCCAAGGAGACAAAGCGGAAGAGCGCGCTCGAGTTCATTCCCTTTTTACCCCAGAAAGGGTGCAAGACAATGAAAAGTTGGAGGAAGTCCCTTCAAAGCTACCCCCTCACAAGGGCCACGTGCAGCCGATGAGTGGCGCGACCGCTAAAGGTTGTGGACCTAGGCTTTCGAGCGACAAGAGGTTGTGAACTTAGGCTTTTGAAATCAAAAGAAAGTTTTGAAAGAATAGATTGTTCAGAGAACAACATCTCAACAAGACATGGTTGGCGTGAGTATGCAAGTTTGTGAAAGAAAACCAGGTTTATTTATAGCCAAGAAAAAGGATGCAATCAAGGACAAGTTCGCGGACCTCATGAAGGAATAGTAGGAAATCTTGAGAATCTCGAAAACCAGCATTTTCAGGAATCTTTGCAGCCTTAATGTACAGCATTAAAGCTGTTCAAAAAGAAAAGTAAATGTTGCATGCTGTCATGAAACGTCTTGGGAAAGGTTGAAAAAACGTTTCAGGCGGGAAGACCAAAAGATTAAAGCATTAAATGGCATCTAATGTCATTTGAATTAAAAAGAAAGTCACAACAATAGAGGTTGACAGTCAACAAAATGTTGAATGAGTTCTAAACGCTGCTTCTCAAGAAACTCCTCCTCTCGTAATATAACCTAAGCCATTACGCCTTCTCGAATTGAAGGATCATCAGGTTCCGTAGCAACTGACCACATGGCTCGTTTCTTCTTGAGTTTGGGCAGAGATCTTAAGAGAGCCTTCTTTCGCTTAACAAGCTTCCGTATCTTCCTTTGGGTAGCGGTTAAGCGCTGGCTCTTAAATTCGATCTTCTCGTCCAATCGCTCGAGCTTTCACCGTTTTTCAGCCTCTGCCGATTCCTATCGATTTATTGATTCTCGAGCCGTTTGCTGGGCAGATCGTTTCTTGGCATACTCATTATAATTGAGCCAGTAGAGTTGTTGAGCGAGTGTGAAGGCAAGAACTTGGTCCACTATCGCTAGAGGAGAAAGGATAATGCTCTTCATAGCAGCTCTGTATCGATAAAAACTTACCTCAGTGTAGACGATATCACCACAGAGGAAGTTGATCACGAACTGAAAGTTCGCGTCAAACTGGTCCACCTCATTCAACGGACCTTCAAAAACTACCTTATCTGAGATGAGGCTATCGTCCATAAGTTCTTCATGGACGACATTTTCAGAAAGATCTGTCGCTGGATCCTAACAAAAAAAGCGGTAGGAGTTAGATGGGGAGAATTTACAAACCTGACAATGAAAAGAGGGAAAGTGCTCGCTTACACTAGGCGGAACATCCTCTCGAGATACATTTTAAGGAAGCGGTTCATCTGCACCTGACATTCCTGCAACAACAGGAGAAGTATCCGTAGGCGTCTCCTCTACCTCAACAGGTGGATCATGAATATCCTCAAAGCCCCCAGGAGATGATGTTTCTCGAGTCTCCAGGCCTAGGGTTTTCTCTCGAGACATGGCTGCGTCCTCGAGATGAGAGACATCTTGGGTACCCGGGATGTCTCGAGAAGTAGAGGAAACACCCCAAAGGTTTCCTTCAGTTGTTTGTGCATGAAGATCGACCTGTATCATTCTCAAGAATAAGCAAAACGAAAGAAAAAGGGCCCTAGAATTGGAAACCGAAAGAGGTAAAGAGATATCACATCTCCAGAAACTTCGTAATCTGGAATTGGCATGTCAACCCTGGTAGATGATGGTTTAGGAAAACGTGAAGTGAGTGTATCCGCCTCCGAACTCTGGTCTAAGACCTGAACAACGGGTTCTTTAAGCATGGGCTTCACCCGTCTCCTGAAAACACGCTTGAGTCGTGTGGAAGTTGGTGCTCCCTCACTCTGTGGTTTGGAGGGGCTATCTTCTCAAGCCTTAGAACGTTCCTCTCCAATACCTTCCTCTTCAAGGTTTGTACAGATCGAGCTTTGCGCTTCTTTCTGAGCATTAGAGACACTTCATCCGAGATTGCTTCAAGTAAACTCTCAGCGTTAGTCTCAGCTGCAAAAAACAAGCAAGAGTAGGACCATGACAATTGGCAATTAACAACACAAGCTGAGTTTCATAACTTACTCTCTAGAGCAGGAGTGGGTACATAAAGGTCACCCAAGTTGCTGTCTAAAATAGCCATGTCCCCTCGCAACTCAGACCAAGTTATGGCCCAGTAGGCTTGAAAGAACTCGGACGAATCAATCCGATCATTCCTAAAGAACGGAAACTTGATATGGGAGGCAGTTCGAGCCAATACCTCAGCTGCTTCCTTGAAACTCACGGTCGCATTTTTCCCGTGCACAAAATTATTAAAAGACTTCTAGAAAGGGATGCTAACATCTTGTAAGAAACCAAGTTGTCTGGCACACAACTGCGAATTGTACATCTCGAATATGAACTTGTCTCATGATTAGACTCCTACCAGATCTCGAGGTGTTAAAGCACTATTCCAATAGGACCAGTCAGTGAGGTCATCTCGAGCAGCATAGAATTTGTTGGGGGGATACATCATCCATTCTTGTTCCCTCTCAGGATCAGCCAATCCACCTATCAAAGAAGTAACAGCCACAGAAGACCAACTGTCGGAGTCACTACAAGCATGAATGGCTATATCAAGTCCAAAACATCTGTTACCCTTAAGGACCAACTTATCAAAGGAGGATAGTCGAGGAAACCATACGAGTGCCCATAAGTGTAACAGCCACATTGGACCTCTAGATTGATGGTTCGGGAAACCTTTATTTTCAATAATGGTAGAGGTAACCGGAAGGCTTATGTATAACAGCTGGAGGAGGAAGGGTACAAAAGCCACAATTTCATTGGTTTGGACCAAGAAGTTACTTATCCAAGACATGTAAATGGCGGCATGCTTCCCTGGACTGCAGAAAATATACTTGCTAAGCCACTCGAGGAAGAAATCAAACTCCTGCTCTGCTTTCCATAAGGCAGTTGTTCCCCCTACTGTACGGAATAGATCCATGTGATTACTAACTGTGTTTCGGATCTTATGTCCTTTGTACTGAAATTGATCTTCTTTTGATCTATGAAGGCGAACATCAACACCCGAGGCTGAACAGCCTGTCAACAGACAAATGTCCTCTATGGTGACTGTCATAGGCCCCGCAGGAAAGAAAAAGACATTTAGTCTCGAATTCCAGAAAGGAATTAAACCAAAACAGACTTTGAAATCATTACACTTCATTCTCCTCGAAATTGATACTAAACCCTCAGACCCAAAAGGCACAACTTTTGACCCAACTTCTCTTCCCACAATTTAAACCATTTCTCAGTGGAAGCGTCAGTTGGAGGAAACCCTACATGCTCCTTTGCACTAAACCAAGAGACATGAGCACAAAAGTCGAGGTGACATACTAGGATAGTCGGCGAGATTAGAAGATAGATCTGCGGAATCTCATATTTCCTAAAATCAGATGGCGAGAGCAGAGGACCTAGAGTCAAAAGTGAAGGGACGCAGTCTAAGACGGGAATGACCACATCTTGATAAGCAATTTCATGGTGCTGGTCAAACCGACATAGTCGGACATCATCTGGGAGACCATTGCTTGCAAACCTCACGCCAATGAAGGAAAGTTCACGACTTTAGGAAGAAAAATGATGAGAAACGAAGTCTGACCGAAGAAAAGATCAACCTTGGTTATAGAAACGGCGCTGGAAGTTGGAAGGAAAGAAAAGTTTTGAAGAAGAAAAGAACGATTGATGTGCCAAAACCAGTGAACAGAGAAGCGGGAGAAGAAACTTGCTCGACACGATTCGTGCCAAAACGCAGCCGTTTCGAGGTAAACATAAAGTCTCCACATTATGTTTAACAATGGGGGCTTAATGTTGACACACATAAATTCCTGGGCTTCGTCCTTAGTGGGCCGGAGAAGTAAAGTTTCGTACAAACGCTGTTAACTTTGCTCGAGAAGCCCATGAAGCATTGCTCGGGACACATTCCCCGAATGCTCGAGATCAACCCCGCTCGAGGTGCAACTTACCCAACATAACTCGAAACATGAATATTGTCTCGCAACTCCATAACTTGACCAAAACACATCTACTTTACGTCAAAGGAGTGGGACACGTGGCAAACTCAGAAAGACCAACCATAACACGACGTGCATGGTTCCTACAAAATAGGAATCAGATCGTGCACACGATCTAAAAAGATCCTGGGCTGACTGAACGATCGCAAATGCCAGATTTTGGGATACAAAAAGATCACAATAGAACTAACAACACAACAACAACGACTCAAACACAGACTTCAATCTTTTACCTTTTACTTTTGGTTCTTTATCCTCCAACTTCAGCGCTGTCGATTTTGTCTGGCGTTGTTGACGCTCCTCCGCCAAGCCTCGTTGCCGTTGACTCTGTACGACATTGAGGTCCATCCTCGGTGCCGTTGATCTTGTCAGGTGCGTTGACCTGCTACCACTTCGACTCTGCCCTCCAACCTCGATGTTGTCAATTCTGTCCGGTGCAGTTGACGTCCGTCCGCTGATCCACAACAGTGAATTCCATTAAAGGGATTTGCCTCGACCGCTGCCGACTGTCGTGAAGCGTCACCAGGCCTTTTTCGTTATTTCCGTTCAAGTCATGTTTGTTAGTGTAACACTGTAAGCTCGATACCATCGCATTAAATTCCAGTGTTGTGTTTGCTTTATTATACTTGCACTCGTTCACTTTGCGGTGTACGCCACTAATAGTTGTAAATTGAGTACCGTCGTATTAAATTTCGGTATTGCGTTTACTTTCACTTTACGGCGACTACACCATCACTGTAAAATTCGATAGTGTTGCGAGGAACGGAAATTCCGCGCCAACAAGTTATAAATTTAACGCCTCGTAATTTACATCCCTTTGTTATGATGGGTACATATCACTTAGATGTAACGAGGAGAAGAGAGTGAACAACCAAACTCCCTTATATAGGGGGATTCCGAAGCATTCTTCTTTAAAAAATCAGAACAGTATGATTAGTTGATTTCGCGTTTCAATAGAGGACCGGGATCTTTTTTAAAAGGTAGGAATCTGATTCCGGATTATAGAAAAACAAAATAAATAACAGCAAGTCTAAAAAAATTAAGTAATTTATTATTAATGTACGAGAAAAGGGAGGACTAAACCATCCTCGAATGAAAAGAGAAAATTATTATGTTGAAGTACAGCCGGTGTGCCTCATTAGGAGGACCTTCGTCATTTCCTTTGGTCTCCATTGCATGATCAGACAAGAGTAACGTGATTCCTTTATTACCATTACAGAGACCTGGGAACAGATGCTTCAAGTTAAAGTCGTGTTATTTCAGTAAACGAAGTTGTTAGACACACTAAAGTGCATTTTGGACACGGAACAAGGTTTTCAATTGTAGAGTTTATCTATTTGTTCCTTGAATTCGGCCGCCACCCTGTCCCTTCTTATCTTCAGGGTTGGAGTCATGAAACCCCCTTCAATCTGCAGAAAGGGAAAACAAACAAAGCAATTGACCCTCAAACTTCTGCAACCAGGATAGCCATAATAAGTAGCCCAAGAGTTGTTGGAGACTGGTTTGTATAATTACCGTGAAAGGCTCGTCAAAGACCAGGAATGGCCCTACTTGGAAAGGGCATTCTGATGTCCTGCGAAAGATTCAGACTGAGTTATGATGAGACGCAAGCCACTAATGATGTCTATTTTAGTATGAAGTTGTTGCTAATTTACTAGTTATGAGATGTGTTACATCTGATGCGTCCAAAGAATACACTTCACCACATTTTGAAACACCAGCTTTCGTCATATGAATAAACTGACAGTAGAAAAATGTGAACACGCTTTGTTTGCTTTCTAACTAGAAATTACGCGCCAAATATTTTATCCGCTCAATTTCTCAGTTCCAAAAGCATAAAATGTGGAGTATATTGGTAGTCATACCAGGTGGTAAGTTCTTCGCGTAAGAGATTCTTCGCCGTCTCCAGACTAACCTCACAAGCATCGGCATCTATCAAAGAATTCCTTTTGGCAGCCAATAGGATCTCCTCTGAGTTTGGTACTATTATCGCTCCAAGGCGCCGTTTATCCTAAAAATAAATTGCAGATGGACAGTAAATTAGCGTCCCACTCCCAGTTACTTGAATTGCTGTCCCAAAACATTTGTATATGAGTCATCACTTTAGCTTCTTACAAACCTGGCCGACAACAACAATTTGTTGGATTAGGCAGCTCCTTAAAGCAGCTTCTTCCAATTCTGCTGGTTCCACATTTTCACCTGATTATCCAACATATTAGAAAATTACAGTATATAATTCAGGAGACAAAAGCAAACTAAAGATTACAAAGGGTGTACATGAATTAGACTTTCTTGTCATGTATTTAGTACCTGTGGAAAGAACTATTGTATCCTTAGCACGGCCTTCGGGTACAATCATACCTCCACAATGCCGGCTGCGCCACAGAGAATGTTCGGGTATAACAAAACCAATATCCCCAGTGTCCAGCCAACCATCCTTATCCAAGGTTCGACTAGTAGCAGCAGGATTCTAGATAATGATATTTAGTATTAAAGCAACACTCCAAGAATTATATAAGAAAATAAGAAATACAACACAGAATACTAACAGGCCACCTACACTGAAATCCACTTGGATTTAAGAAACCGAAACAATAAATAGGACTATTAGGAGTGCACATGAAAATGAAAGTGAAAGTAACATGTACAGGATAGTACTACAATTTCTCAGGTTTGCAGGGAGACAAAATCTAATGTTGAAGCATGATTAAATATCAAAAGAGGGAAGCCACTTCCTCCGCACCTTCTGAGTTAATCAATGAAAAGTGTGGTTTATGATGTATAGACAATAGATTATTCTTCTTTTGGCAGAGAATAAGACGGTCAAATCAAGCAAAATAAACTGAAATATTTTATATTATCGTGACCAACATCAGATCCCTCGTCAGGAAATTATCATGAATGCGACTCAGTGCTCCACAATATGAAACTTCATTAAGAGTTAGATTTACCTTGAAGTAGCCTTTCATCACCTGTGGACCCTTGACTTTAATAATGCCCTTTGAGCCATGAGGAAGAACTTCATTAGTCTCAGGATCAACAATTTTCACTTCAGTATATCGTAAGGGATGCCCACATGTACCAATGACCTACAGATAATGACCAGCACCAGTCATTAGAAGGTTTACTCCTTTAAAATCGTAAGGAAAGAGCATATTGACAAACAATACACATGCACTAGTTATCTTCAACGAAATGGGGCTAGTGTTATTGTGTAACTAGAAATTCATAAGTTCTTACTAGACAAAACTGTACCCCAACTGAACTTCAGTCAGATATTCCCCAGACAAATGATTGGCTAACCCTGAATGAGGCTGATTCTCTCACCAAATGATGAAGAAAAGGACTGTGTTATAATGTATGAACTTGTATATCATTAGTTCCATGATTCTTCTCTCCACAAGGAAAAACAATTTAAGCAATCAGGAAAAGAATTTAGATTGTTTGATAATTTCAATCAGCACCTCTGTGAGAAAAGAGTTGTCATCACACAAGAACTCTGCCAAAGAACATAACGACAGCTTACAGCATTTGCGCCGAAAATTTGCAAATTCAATAAAATTTATTAAGCTTCTACTATATATAAAAGTATTTGCTTTTAGTAAGTAAGAGATTACATTGGAGCCAGGAAGGCGAGCAGCAATCACGGGAGAACATTCTGTCATCCCATATCCATTCTGAATCATCACACCTATTGCCTGCGCAGATGACTGGTTTCAGAAACAAAAGAAAAATAAATTTAATAGATACCACAAATAACATAACCGACCTCAAAGAACTGGTCGACGTAAAATGGCAAGCTACCTCCGCCGCTAATTCCAGCCTGACGAAATGCAGAAATCATCATTCAATCATAAAGTATATCAGGAGAACATTAATACAACATGAGAGAAAGACTCCATGTACTAATTAAATAGAAGGTAAGAAAAGAATTAGAAAGAAAAAAAATGTTATGACCATGAAATTTGCATTGTATGGAGCAGCCATGCATGGAGGCATTAGAGTAAATTTTACATCGAGATAATAAATATAGCAGTGATTAGTGGAACACACCTTTGATATTCCAATGGCTGAACGAATCTTACTATGCACAACTTTCTTAGCTATCATGTGCAGTGGCCATAAGATGGCAGCGATACTTCTTGCCCAGAAAAAGTCCAGCAACGAGAGAAGAAACCATGGCTGCTTCCGGTCTCTTGTCACATAGTTTCCCTATCAGCAAAGAACTCTTAAGTAGAACATATTGTGTGAACTCAATGCTGCATTTCTAAGCTTCGTTTAAAATCACCATAATCTTCTGATATCCACTAATTTAGACCCTAAAAATGTCTGAGTTGAACATTAATGCCTATGCTGTGTTTGGTTGGTTTCCAATGGGGTAGGAAAATGAATAAGGAAAAGTTAATGATAGTCCCTCGAGAAAAGATGAGAAATGGTACGGGGTGAGAAAAATTTTGAAATTTTGTGAAATGAAAAGTGTGTGGGTCCATACGGAAACATTTTCCATTGAAACCAAACACAACATTAAAGGTCATTCAAGCGGCTATCAAATTCAAAGATAAACAGCTATTCAACTTTGTAAGATGACATGAATAAAACTGATACGTGACGATATCATGCTTATTTATACTTATGGTCTAAAGAATATGGTAAAAAATAAATAACAACTTAACATGGTAAATTTCAAACGATCTTTCTCTTAACTTTTGAAATCCACAATACATAAAGATAAGGCCAACTATACCTTTTCCATTATGAAAATACAGCACAATTTAGAAGCATATCTAGGTAGCAATAATTGTCCAAAGAAAAGGTTATCCCATGTCCCCCTAGGATGGAAGTTATCACTAAGCAGTAATAACAAAACCATTTCCTCGATAATGAAAGGAATACCTCATATATCCTCTTACATTCCATGAAAGTCATGCTAATCTTAATGAACGCCAGTGCAACAAGCCTCCGAGCAGCTGAGCTAGAAGATATCTGTTTTTGAATAGCGCTGCAACAAGAAACCGTGAAGCATGAATAAAATGAAATAAATTCATTGGTGAGCATTACTAGATTCTTGGTCTTGGCGATTTCTTTTAAAACTTATCCTCTTTTATTTTGGTTTAAAAAATTTCAAGTCCATCAAGGACAGATTAACTTATTATGGAGTAAGGTCCCTACATGCACTTCTGGAAAGAAAAAAAGAAGTCACAGCAGTCTACTTTCCCAAAAGGTGCCAAAAGATGAAGACATTGAACTTCCAGCAGCAGTACCCCACAAATTCAATAATAAGCATACTAACTTACATGAGTTGTTTAAGTTAAGAAGACTTTTCTGTCTTCGTAGTGGCATTGTGCAAAAGAGAGCCCGCACCAAAATACGACAATATCAGAAGATCTTCCAAGAATTATGTTTCTCACAGGTCATTTTCTTGTGCATACTATTTTTCTCGGTCCATATCTTTAAAGTACTTTGGGCAGATCTAATTCAGACATCTTCAAGATCTACTGCATGCCATTTATCATTTCTGAATCACTTAAGATCACCTTTTAGTAATTGATATCCTCTGTAGAATGAAAGACTAGGCTCTTCCACAGGGTGTCCAAGACAACACAACGGAAGGCTAAATTTTAGCAACAACTATAAATTATCACACACTATTAAATCAGACAATGGATTCCAAACAGACAGTCTGCCTTTGCCATGGGAAAGAGATGCCGGAGCCTGAATTGCTTTTGCTAGCACATGTAATGAGAAAATAAAGCAGCATTCTACTCCCATCTTTCAGCCTACTTAATCGTGTAAACCAGTAATACAAAAGGTAGAACAGAGGATAATTGAAGCAATGGAGTAAAACAATCTTCTATGTTTAACGGATGAACAGTTATTTCGTTTTAATAAGATAAAATTTCAATCTATTATGTATCTCACTTTTTGATCAACAGCATGACAAAAAATGACAGTATACTGAAGGTTCTTTAGTGAAAATCTTTTAGAACATAATTTGTTCGATGCACTGTTTAAGAACAAATACCTGTACAATGTATCATATATTAAAGGAACAGCTAGAAGATAATGAGGCTGATAACGTCGCAAATCCTCCTGTAGTTAAGAAGCAAAATGAGTGTGATATTGCTAATATAGATGCACTGCCTACTAGAATACTTTGATCTAATTTATCACATCACTTGCGCTGATCAAAACCCATAAAATCAAGAACTAATTATCCTTATTTATACAAAAATTACCTTCAAATACTTCACCGATGTATACATCTGCTCGATTCCATTAGTGAAGATGAAATATTCGCAAGCACGTTCATAGATATGCCAAGGAGGAAGTATGCTCAAAAATCTATCTCCAGGAATGGCAGGAACAATATCAGAAAAATGGTTTATCTGTAGTTTTGATCAAAGGAAATATTGATTAGCATGCCCACTCAAATAGGTCATCCACCGGATTTTCATACGACAACTGCAGTAGTCAGGAAAAATTACAATCAACCTAAACAAGACAGCCAAGTAGCATACAATACCATATTCCCAGGCTTAATATGATGAAAAGGATTTGACTTGCCACATACATAATACAGATAATAGGATTTGACATCCCAGGCTTAATGATTTATTTCCAATGACATGATTGAGTACATACTAAAATACCAGGCGAAACAAAATAGTTAGCACCTTGCATAAATATTATACTAAATCAGCAATAGCATGAATAGGGTATGCAGTGGACCCACCCTACCTAATCTTCCCCTTCAAAAATTATAAACGACAAAAAAAGAACAAATACAATGTCTTCTGCCATGGTCTTCAATTTGAAATGCTGATAATGGAAAGCTATTTACTCAGATTTATAAATAAAATAAAATGAAAACGAAAACCTGATGCAAAAGATTCCGATGAGTTAACATTACTCCCTTTGGATCACCGGTTGTGCCGCTTGTATATATTATAGCAGCGACATCATCAGTATCTATCGCTTGATATTGATAACTCTCCCCTACAAACACATCAAGCCCATCCTCATCACTTTTAGGCTTGCTTTATTGAGATAGAACAATTGCCGCGTGAAGTCCAAAATGCAGGTTGTTCACATGAGAGAACAGGTAGCAGTAACTAACACATAATAAGTTGGAGGAAAGTACCGAAATGGTGTTAGGTGGGAAAAAAATTTGAGAAATAGGGTAGATAGTTTCGAAATTCCGAAAATAATGCCCTGAAGTCAAATTTTACAAGTCCGAGTTCACTTATAAAGGAACTCAGAATTATAAAGTCCGACTTTCTTAAAGGGGGTTTTTGGAAGTCGGAATTATATTTTTTAATTTTTTTTGAAACTCGGACTTATAAAGTCTGACTTCTAAAAAACCCCTTAAGAAAGTCGGACTTTATAGTTCCGAGTTCCTTCATGAGTGAAGTCGGACTTATAAAGTCCGACTTCGGGGTATTATTTCCGGAATTTAGAAACTATCCACCCTATTTCGCAATTTTTTTCCCTATTACATTAATATTGTACAACGCCCGAATAAGTTGAAGCTGAAAACTTTAGTTCAACACCAAAATGATTGGTACCTTAATTCCAAGCTCACTTAAAGGTAAACAGAATATGAATAAGAAGCTGTCACAGATATTAGAAAGCCTCTCCTAGAGCTAAAACCTTAATGTTGACAAAATATTACCAACTTTACCCAGGAGTCCTCTGTTTTTCCCTTTCTGGTGAAGCCCCCCATTTCATTGATGAACGAGACAAAAACTGAGGTCATTAGCCCGACCAGATTAGGGCATTGCTATCGAGCAAGCATCCTAAATACAAAATGTTTGACCATCTGGACTTCATTCTAGAAGAAAAAGCTACAAAATGTGGAATGCCATTATTATCGTAGTCTTACTATTAGATTGAAAATAAAGAATGAATAACCTATTAACGTTATCTAATATTTGTTTTACAAATTATAACGAAGGCGTCCCCAGTATGTAGAATCTGACAGCATCCCCCAGTATTTAGAATATGCTCCCATTATCGACACATAAAAAAAAAAGAGAAAAAATGGACTTTACGCCAAAGTCTGTCTCATATCCACCATATCCACATTATCCTACAATGATTCTTAAAAACCTTGTCATCTTTACCAACTTTCTCAATAGAAAAATTGTTAATAAATTACCAGTTAGCAAAATATCTCACAATACTGCCAGTATTAGACACAATAACCAGTTCATCTGAGCCGGACATAGTATTAATGTGCTTTCATAAATCAATAACTGCCAGTACTCCTCAAAATAAATAGAAAAAATAGCAACTAATAAGCATTGTGCTGAATCAATAATGTGTCCATGCGGACTTTAGGACAACCACACAATGCCAGACTACAAAGAGCATGCCGAATCTTCCTTTTTATTAGAAAAAAGAAGAGGTTGACAACACCAAATTCATCAATTAAATATTTCAATTATCAAAATTAATTGAGACTACAGCAAAACTCGCATGAACATCAGCTAATATACCGCATCCTTATACTGAAGAACACATTGACTTACATGTATCCTTTGAGGCAAGAAAGGTCTTGCGGCTCTCTCGTCCCAAATTTAGTATCTCATGGTATGTATAGACAGGAATCTCCTCATTTTCCTCCATTGAAAGGTTTGATTTATCCCCCCAAAGCACGATAACAAATCTCATAGCAGCCTCTTTAAAAAAGACTTTTGCAATACGATTGAACAGATCAGGACTATCAATGGTAAGAGCAACGCTGCATTGACAAAAACAGGATTAGTTAGGATGGGCAATGGACGCCTAAGGACAGAAAAGTCCCACGTCGAATATTGCAATCACAGATCTCAAAGTTCAAACTATATAAATGTGTGAACTACCAGTAATCCATCAATTTATCATAAAACAAGAATTTAAGAGCTGAAACCCAAAACTAATTTACCAAAGAAGATCAACAACAGCATAACCATTTTTTGCACCTTTCAGAATGCTGGTAGATTCGGATAAGCTCTTCCGTGGATGATCTTGATCCCCTCACAACATTTATAGCGCCAGTTGCCATCATGCCTACGCCGAAACACGACAAATGCATCATAGGAAATCATGAAAAATAACCATGGGTAAAAGATACCAGAGCTCTGCAATTAAATATTTGTTCCAGATAACCATCCAAGGTTTTACAACAGTTTGCAATCTTTCAGGTCTGAAAGAAGAACGATGTGCTCTCCAAATAGAAGATGGAGAAACAGCCAGGGGAAAAGATTTTGCAGTTCAACATATAAACACTAGAAACATATTGAGGTTAAGATTATAATCTAGGGTTGATTCATGATACTAAAATATGGGCTTCAGTTTGAATATCATCCCGAAGAGAGTGATTGGGTCCACAATTATCTTACTAATAAGCATAACACTTGTAATCGTCCACGAAAGATTCTTGTTAAACTATAAAATAAATCAAGCATTAAACGATAAGGTGTTTCGACTTAGTATCAGGTCGTTCAAACCTCGCGCATGCAAAAATTCCCAATATATGAGAAAAATGGGCCAAGAAACCTAGGGATGTGTTAAAGTTTTTGCACAACGATTAAATTGGAACCTTTAGTGATTAGTGGTCTCAGGTTTGAGGCATGGGTATAATTTGCATACAACTACATCAGTTCTCCCCTACCTCCATGGTGGTCGGGATCGATTTTTGAGCTGGACTTTGTTGTTCAGAGAATCAACGAAAAGAAAAGATTTCGAAATAACTGTTACTTCACATGCCTTGATCAGCAACAAGCCATCGGGAAGAATTATCGGCGAAAAATGCAAGTTTTTCATCAGGCTTTACTCCAATGACTCTTAGACCTTCTGAGAATTCCAATATTCCCTGCTCCAACTGAAAGTACAAGAAGATCAAAATCATCTGAAGGGAACTCCACAGATTAAGTTTTCCTTTGGCCTCAATTCTTGAATTATCATAATTCTAGGGTGACAGATGGTTGTTTTCTAATAGGATGAAAGACGAAAAAAGTAGTACAGCCATATTGAACAGTGTGAAGACAATGCGAAGTAAAGATGTTGTTTCATGGATGAAAGCAGGTAATGGCCATCAAAGAGATGAACAGAGACGAAATTTGCATATTGCATTCCATCCTCGAAACCAAACAAGCAGTAAGTAGATGAGTCAGCAAGCCACCTGTTGATATGTCATGTTCGTCGGCGGATCATGATAGGGATCAACTAATGCAATCCTATCACCATATTTTTCCGCAGAGTCCCTCCATAAATCAGGAATTGACTTCCATTCATTAGACGCTGGTTCCCCAACACTGGTTAGCAAAGCACTTTCTAGATATGGAGGAAATCGTCTTATCAGCTTTTCCTCAGTCTAAACCACCGCAAGTTTAGAAAAAGGAAAGTAAGAAAGAAAGAACACAGTTAGAACGGCATCTGTCCACCCAAACAAGTATCAAGCCACAGCCACTGGTCACATCACCATAGACAAAGGCAGAAAACGAGTCATTGCACTTAAAAATTTCCAGGTATGAGGAAAATATGCACACAAAAACAGGACATCATCAGGACGGACAAAGATTACATGTACTTAGTTTGCTTCAACAATCTGCCAGGAGATCGCCAGTGTGGATCAATTAACAAGAGGGTCGAAAAGCACAGCTGCAGCGAGGACACAATTCAAGGCGTACGCCAAAGAAGAAACAATGATCGACCGAAAACAGAACAGGGGATGCCTCTTCAGGTGACTCGCGAAGATCACTCTGATCACTTTCCTTCCTCGCGATCATTGAAAGAAACCCAGAATAACCAGCAAAACAAAACTTAAAACACAACCCACACACATAGTGAGAGTGAGAAACAAGGTGATCCCCAACAACTGACCTTGGACTCACAGGAGACATGGAAACCGCGACGGGGACGAAGAAGGCGAGGGCTACCTCCCCGTCCGCCAGTGCCCAAGCCCGGGGTCAACAACTTGGACGCAAAGCCCCCAAAGAAGTAAAGATTGCGAGAGCCGGGAAAGCGGGAGCGATGACGGACGGCAGCCCCTAGACGGGAAGAAGGAGAGGGCGCCGCAGCAGCAGCAGGAGACGACGACATTCCCTCCAAACAATCAACGACAAGGGAGACGATCAGATGACTTCTTCAGTAGTGGGTGTGGGAGTAAATATATATAAATGAGGTTTTTCTTCTGGGGGTCCCCCCGGTTGGTTTGTTTGGAGGAATTTGGGGGGGGGGGGGGTTGGAAGCAGCCGACAAGACTCCGAGGTTCGGTGTCCGGATTTCAGACGGACGGCATCCTTGTTCCGATGTGTGTGACTCCGGTAGCTGTAACCGGTGGTTCTGATGATAAAACCCAGCACCACGACAAACTTTCGCTATCCTCTTTCCTTTAAACAAATGAGATGATGGAAATAGATAAAGAGGGGAATTATTTTTTGTAGGTAATAAGAAAAATAAACACGCGGTGGCGGATAATTCTAATTTTTCAGTAAGAAATTTATTTGGTCATTCTATTTATTTATTAATCTTTTAAACCGAAACAAGCCTCGGGAATTGCGTCTAGTAGCGGGATTAGCCTAATGATTGTATCAAAGCCGGGTGTGGAAAACTATGCTAGAAAGATTAAAGAATTATGATTTGGAGGCCTAAAAGTCAGGTCTCTCTTGCGGCTCTGGCTTATTTGGCAATGAAGGAAGAGACATCGGACTAACAGCTATGTTTTTTTTTTTCCATGCGAATCGGGCGAGGCAGAGAATTTAGGGGCGTGCATCGTTTCCGGTTACGTTTTGTTTTAAAAAATCAACACAAATCAAAACTATTTTATATTTTATTAAAAATAGCTTGTGTCATCGGATAGCTTTTAGACTCTCGATTAACTTTTGTATTCGATTGGCATGGATTCTCGACCACTTGATCCGCTCGGACTCCCTTATAAGTTCGTGAGTGTTAGTCTTGCTGAGTTCTCTTCAAGGTCAGTTTGAAAATCCAAACTTTACTATAAGTAAACGTCGTTGATCGGAAAAGTTTGAAGTTAGAAAACTTTTGCCCAGATTAATTAGGAATTCTATTCCAAATTCCTAAACCAATTTCAGTACATCGGTTAATCTTAAGCCGCACTTGAAAAAACGTAACATTCAAAACAAATCTTCCCTGAATTTGGCCACACATCCTCCGAGGAAGCGAGGAGGTGGGGAGAATGGGAGAGGACCACAAGAAGCGGTCAAGGCATGTGGATTACGTCTGTTTGCTCCGGAAGTGACCGCGGACAAGTCGGATCCAAATACGTCGGAAATCTCTCGCACTACGAGCAACTGGTATTCGGAGGTTCGTTGAATGTGTGTGTGTGGTCGCCGTATGAAAGAAAAAAAAAAGAGAAGACAACGGACGAATACCCCTAAGCGGAAGCACTTACGGATACCATCGACGATGCCTTCGGAGGGAAGCAGAAACACAGGAGCACAGAGAGCTTATACGTTGGAATGCTTGAAGATAATAATGAAAATATGTCCGTCTGTAGAGAGGTGTGGATATACAATGCCTAAGAACGACTATTTATACTAAGCTAGATCTACGTATGTACGGTAACGAAATATTACACATATATTACGCTTCCTTTGTCACCAGTCTTCATGGAATATCTTCTTTCTATGTGATTAAACTTGATAACAATTCCCTTCCAAATCTTGAGATCGTCTGGAATCTTCCTTAACAGCCACTGATCGACCATATTGCCCATTAGCCTTCGCCGTAGAGTTTCCTCATTCGCCAAGTTAGCTGTCGCTTCGTTGATCCTTGTCGTCCATCGCCTGGTAATCCTGCCACTTGATGACTGTTTCGCCCAGCAAGCCTTTGCCTGACGTATTTCCGTGGTCACCTCCTTACTGGGTTTCCCGTTCCTTGGGCCTGTATTCTAGACCGTCGATCCAAAGATGAGGCCGAGATCTATGGCCCAGAATTTCTATTGCTAAACATATAAGCCCCTCAAGGCAGACTGAGTCATCTGTCTTGCCTTGAAAAGGGCCACGTAATCATTCCCTTCAATTAAGTAGCATGTGCAGGCGAACAATAAATCCTTGACCGTCGATATCTCTGAAGCGCATCGGTTGAGATTCCTGGAAACACTGTTGAGATCCCCGAAATCTCTGTCATAATATCTCCGGTCAGAGCCTTGATTTTCCTCATAACCCTGCTATAAATAGCTATACCCGGTTTCTCTTCCAAATCGCAAACCATCGCTTCTGAAAATAGCAAAGCCATGAAGTTTTCTTCTGTCCTTCAGTATTTCACCCAGGACTTATGTCCATCATCTTAGCTTACTTGAGAGCCTATGTCCATCACCTTATGAGGATTGTCTCTCCCCTTTCCAGATCTTCAATTTGCCTCTTTTGGAAGGGTAGAGGGCCTGAGCAAGCTCTTTGGTGTGCCGTCCTGGGTGGTGTCTGGTCGGACTATCCTTTGGTGCTTCCCGGTTATGCCAAACCTGTGCGACCGCTAGGAAACTATGAGGGGAAGTCATTGTTTCGCCCTCGTCTTGCTAGTCTCACGGTTTTTGGGAGACCCGACCTGACATTAGGTCTTCAACTCCACAGCATCCGACAGATCCTCTCTGGTATCCCTTAAAGACCAGGGATTTCTATATTTTGCTGCATTAACCCCTCCGCCGAGTGAAGAGGCTTCCATTTACAGCCAAGGATCTTCTCCATCAGAAGGAAGAACCGAGTGTCATGTGTGACCGCCTTCTGTAGACAAACCCTTGAATCTTTCGGAAAGTTCGTAGGATCCTCAATAGAGAGCATTTCGCTAAGAATAGGAAACGTCGTCTAATGAGTCATTCCTTTTATATATATATTCATCATCAATCAAACCCATGTAATGAACATATTTGGATGAGGATAAATGCGTTTCTTTTAACAATCTCTTCGCCTGCCCACTCATGACTTCCGGAACGTCCATAGTTTTCACGCGAAGCGACGCTCCCTTTTAGGCCCTGGTCATCAAGCGACGTTCCAGTTAAGCCTTAGCCGTCTTATCGGTTCCTGAGAGTATAAAGCCCTTTGGGGTCAGAGTTTCCCGTTCGTGTTCTCGAAAACCCTCTCCTTCTCTTGCACTATTAGAAACCCTCATTCTCTTTCTAAAACCTCCATGGACTCCGGTACTTCATCCCCGTCGTCTCCGGGTCCTCCGACCTGTCAGGAGGGTGACGTGGTTAACTTTCTACGGGACTTTGTTGAGTCCCGGCAATTTCATGGTTTTCCTTGCCATGAAGCGGAGTCCGATTTTGGCACGCCGGTGTTCGACCAACAAACTCTAGGTCCGTTTGTCCCGGATTCCAAGCGCCTGGTCCTCTCTGATGCGGAAAGGTTTTTCCTTTCTACCCGCAAGTTGCCCGCTGTGTTCGCTTCTGAGGAGTTCAATCCATCTAGGTGGGGGACGTCCGCAAGGACGCAGCTTCGTTGCTTTCTTTCACCCAGGAGCGAGACGCATAAGGATTAGGTCTCTAAATGAATGGAGAGGAGAGGCGCTGTATGGGAAGCGATGGGGATCAAGGTTTTGATCATTGTGTGTCGCACCCCAGTCGAGCCCAACTTGTCCGTGTATGCAGGGTTCCTGTCATTCTGGAACCCAATCGTCAAGAACCCAATCGTGAACTGCTTCTATCTTCCTAAGAGATCAATGTCGATCACCTTGGAGGATATCTGCTTCCTGACTGGTTGCAGTCTTTCTGGAGCCCCCCTTCGGTTTGATTACAGGCGCGACGATTTGGAGTTTAATCCTTCGTCGCGCATCAGCAAAGTGGCCGAGCGGCATGTTTCTAAGGACATGGGGACCCCAGGAGGAGTTTGAATTCTACTTGGAGTGGTTATCCAAGTATATCTTCTGCAATCGGGGAAAGTGCCCTAGTTCTTACATGGTTAGGGTGACCGCCAGCCTCGTCGACGCTGCTAATGCGGATCAGTCGGAGGCTTTTGCCCCCTTTTTGTTGAATCTGATCTGTCGCGGGCTTTACCAGGCGACGACTGACCCGACCAACTTTCCTAGATGTTGGACAGATGGCCCCTTGTGGATCGTGTACCTGTGGATCGCCTTATACTTCCAGGGTTTCACCTGTTACCCTCGCGTCATTCACGCTCGAAGTCAAGTTGTCATGGCAGGTTCCTCCAAGTACTGGGCTCACTTTGGCTTTGCTGGCTGTATTCAAGCCCTGGCGAATGGGTATTCGGATGGCGGCCAGGGCACAGTGTGTTCCCGGCATCCTTTCCCTGAAGAGTGGGAAAAGCTTCGCCAGAAGAGGGTTGAATATCTCCGCCCGACACTCTTTGCTAGGGACTTGGTAAGTGTGGACTATGGTGGCCTGATGTTTGAGGTGTATAATCCTCAATTCCATGCCCGTCAGTTGGGCTTTGCTCAGTGTTTGGCCTTCCCATTCTTTGAGTTCAAGAATCAGCCGCTGCACTTGCGATTATCATTTCCCTTGGGGTCTGGCCTGATTAAACAGTCTCAACAGCCGTACCTTCCCATGGCTAAGATCAGGCCGGAGCCATCAGGTGGCCGATCTCCATTCTTTTCCTTTGCTTGGTATCAAGTCTGGGGAGTGCTGCAAGCCTCCCTCATCTAACGAGGCTGATTCAAGAGGCAGATTCGGCCCCTCCACCAACTCTTCCGAGTTTGAGTGGGAAATCTTCGAGGAAGCGGTTGTCAGGCGATAACACATCCTCCTCAGGCATGTCAGATCAGTTCATCCTGACTTAGTCGATATTTGACTGGTAGACTGACTCTTTTGTGTTACAGGCATTAGAAGGACTAGGCCTTCCTCTGCGGGCTCATCTTCGCAAGGAGCCCGTCAGGCTATGAAAGCGTCCCTTGGATACGTCACCCCGGTATTGTCAGGAGTTTCTGTTGAGCACCTTGTTCCCGAACAAGTACCATCCGGGAATGCATCCGGTATTACACCCCTAGATGCCTTGTTTCTTGGTAGGGGATTTCGCTGTGACATTAATTCGTTTGCCAACAAGGTGTTTCTGGTGTCCCTTCTGTCGTTGATGATGACGAGGTCCCTGATGACATCCCTATTGTTTCCTGGCTTGGCGGTCGAGGTCACCCCGAGCAGCCAGCCAGGGTGGAGGCATCCCCGAGCGAGGTGGTACCTAAAGTTCCGCCCCGGCAATCAGAGGGTGGACTCAAAGGCTCCCTGGTCGATGATGTCGTTGTCACCCAACAAACGTCGGCGGAGGTTTTCCAAAGTCGAGTGGCAGGAGCCCCCCAAGAGCAAACGACGGAGATTCCCTTAGGCGAAGCGAGGAGTGTTCGTCAAAGCGAGGCGATGGAAGCCCCCCAAGGCCAGGCGACAGAGGCCCCCCAGAGCCAGGCGACGGAGGCTCCCCAAGGTCCTCGAGCGCAGGCGCCTTCGGTAAGGTCTTTGTTAGAGTTGTATTTATGCCTTACTCTCGAGTCGGCATCTGACTCAAACATATCTTCGGCAGCCCTTGCATTCTCTACTCGCCTCTTTCAATGTCATCCTCGAGCGTGGGGTTAACACTGAGGATGACTTCGTCACAGTATCATCTGTGACGGACAAGCTAGGGCGAGTAGACGCCAATTTGCACGTGTTGAAGGTGATGCTTTCTCTTTCTCGGAGGTCCCTTTAGCGCTCATGGGGCAAACTGCAAGAGGGTCTCGCACTCAAGGCGAGGCTCGAGGAGAGGAAGGCTTACTTGTCCCAGCGCTTCCTTCTTCCGCTCGGGTACATGAGCTATCTCTTGAGGAAGCTAACCTCCTCAAGCGAAGGGAAGAGTTGCTAGCCACTCTCCAGCGTCTCCAAGAGGACCTGGACGTTACCAGCGCAGGCTTGTCTACTGCTCGGGTCAATGAAGCAACTGAGCGAGCGGCCGTCAACCAGGAGCGGGAGAATTTGGAGAGGGAGTGGGACGAAGCCTTGGATGTCGAGGCAAAGAAGATTCTGCGGCCGGCTTGATGGACCGGGCGAACCGCTTGTTGCATTCCTTGCCTCCTGCTTGATGAAAAACTACGTTTCTATCTAGCCCTGCACTGTGGGGAAATGTTTTGAAATGATATTTTTGTGCATTTCCCACATTGTTGACTTATACCTTTTCAAGTATTTGCCATTAATTTTGAGGTCGTGAATGGATCCGTCAAGCCCCCTTAGGCGGTATGAATTCTCAAGGTGAGTTTCAACTACTTGGAAAGGGCCTTCCCAATTTCGTGTCCATTTTCCGTGAAAATAGTCGCGGATTCCTTCGGGTAGTCTTAGTTTCCAAACTAGATCGCCTTTGCTGAAGGATCTAGGGACCACCTTCTTGTTGTAATAACAGGCGATGTTCTTTTTATGAGCCTCTAGATGATTTAACACCTTGATCCTTGTAGTTTCTAGATTTTCCAGTTCAATATACATATCTCCATCGTACCCCTCGTGTTCTCCGAGGTGTTTAAGGAGTCTAAGTAATCGATGTCGCACTTCTATTGGAAGCATCGTGTCGTGGCCGTACACGAGGTTGAACGGTGCGACGTCCGTGCTTTCCTTTTTTGTAACCCGGAGTGCCCATAATGTCTCCTGGAGCAGAGTATGCCACGTTCGTGGGTTATCCCTAACCATCCTCTGTATAACCCGCTTTATGAGTTTGTTAGAGGCCTCTGCTTGCCCATTTGACTAAGTGTAGTATGGGGTCGAATTGAGTACTTTAAATACAAAATCTTCGGTGCTCGTCTATGAGCTCGCCATTGAACACCCTTGGATTGTCTACTACTATGCTTTGGGGAATTCTGTATTGATAGACAATGGAATTCTTGATGAACTCAATTACATCTCTCTGTTTGATGGACTTGTATGATGTCGCCTCTACCCACTTGGTAAAGTAGTCCGTGGCGACGAGTATGTACGCATCTCCCCTACTCGAATGAGGGTGGATTTCTCCCATGATGTCTAGTGCCCATGTTCTAAACGACAATGGATTCACTATGATGTTCATGTTAGTAGCCGGGGTTCGCTTTACTGGCCTGCATTGCTGGCAAGACTGGTAGGCTTTAGCTATCTCAATGCAATTCTTGACCATTGATGGCCAGTAGAAGCCGTGTCGTTTAATCGACCAACTCATCTTAATTCCTATCAATGCACTCCACACAACCCTTCATGTGTTTCCATAATGATTGGGATGGCTTCATTTAGATCGAAGACGTCCTCATTGGTCTTTCTATAGAGGACCTCGTCGAGCAGCGCATAGTGCCTAGCGATCACCCGAATCTTTTTTTTGACTTCCGCGCCAGTATTTTTAGGGAATCATCGTATTGGTTCTCTTCAGTCCTCTTTCTGTTCGAATAGGTTGGCGGTATGAACCTCCTAGTTTTCTATCTCGCCGCTGTTGTGAACCAGAGGCCAATTCTTTTTGCTTAAGAACAGGGTCATATAATCTTTTGGTGAATCGTTTATCAGAGGCTAATTGTGCCAAGTAGTTAGCCTCTTGGTTCTCGCCTCGCTTCACATGTATGACCTCTGCTGTGTCTATTTTCGCAAAGAGCTCTTTTGCTCTTCGTAGATATTAGCTGAGGTTAGGTGCGTAACACTCGCTCTGATCTAAGAGCTGCTGGATTACCAACTGGGAATCACCGCATATTTTGACGCTTCCCAATTTCCAGCCCAGTGTAATTTGCAAGGCCAAGATCAGGGCCTCGTACTCTGCTTCATTGTTAGTTACTTTCCCAATGAGGCGACAAGCCACCCTAGTTTTTGCTTTCCATGGTGTCTTGATAAAGACGCCCACGCCAGCTACGAACTTGTTAGAGGATCCGTCGAACCACATGGTCCAATTTTCGCACGGTGGACTTCCTCGTGTGAAGAATCGTGGTTACCTTCACCATAATGAGCGGTGAATTCAGCTAAGGCGTGACCTTTAACTGAAGCTTGTGGTTTGTGATAAATATTGTAGTATGAGAGAACCGGACTCCACTTGCCGATTCTTCCCGTGAGCAAAGGGTTGTCAAAGAATACCTTAGTCACAGGGGTCTTAGAGATGACATATACATAATTAGATCCGATGTAGTGTCTGAGCTTTATCATTGAGTAGTATACTATAAGGCAAACCTTCTCAGTTGGGGTATATCACTGTTCCGTCTCCGTGAGAAGGCGAGACCAATAAAGGATATATGAATCAGTTGGGGTAAATCGTTGTTTCTACTTCATCTTGTTCCTGGGCTAGCATAGACCCGATAGTAGACTGGGATGCAGCCACATAAAGGATATATGAATCATTGATGTCTGGTGTGTGCTAAGACAGGGGGATTGATCAGATAACTCTTTAATTCCTGAAAAGCTAACTCACGTTGCGGTGTCCACTCTTCAGAATCGACGAGACGGTGCTGGTTTTAGATGCCACGTTACCAAGGAAGCGTCACATATAATTGACTCTCCCGATAAAGGCTTGAAGTTCCTTCTTGCTTCGAGAAGCATGGAGGTTCTGAATGGCGCGAGTTTTTAAAGGATCCACTTCGATTCCCCGTTGATGTACTAGGAATCCAAGGAATTGGCCCTTCTATACTCCAATGGCGCACTTTAGCGGGTTGAGTTTATGGTTATGTGCTCGAATCTTTTCGAATGCTTCGCTCAGATGAGCTGATGGTCTTGTCTCTTTTTGGATTTTACCACCACATCATCAATGTATACCTCAACTGTTTTTCCTATCAAAGTAGCGAAGATTAGGTTCATTGCTCTTTGATACGTGGTTCCAGCATTTTTTAATCCGAAAGGCATAACTACTCTTTCGAATATCCCAACAGGGCATCTGAATGTTGTCTTGTGGAAATCTTCTTCAGCAATGAAGATTTGATTATACCCAGAGTATCTGTCCATAAAGGACATTAGTTCATGTCTGGTTGACTTGTCTATGAGGTCGTCAGCGATGGGCATGGGGTACTCATCTTTAGGTGTTGCTTTATTTAGGTCGCGGAAGTCTATGCATACCTTGATATTGCCGATCTTTTTTACGACGGGTACTATGCTAGAAGTCCAGTCTACTATGCATCTCAGTGTAGTAGAAGATCTGTTTGACTTGACGGTTACTATGCATCTCAGTGTAGTCCCATGCGAAACAATCTTTATAGGTATGTAACACCTTACTTATGTCATATGCGTCAGTTTCACTCATGAGTGAACTGAGATAGGTGACACATGGTGAATCATCGGTCCCTAGGTTTATTTCTTTCAAAGGATTGCACGGAATGACGTAAGAATTAACAACTTCTTTATTAATATTTTAGCATGTCTTGACATGCTTGGGGAAACACATTACATCATCTCTCGCTTATTTTGGATGGCATATAGCTAGCTAATCTCTCTAGGACATCCGTTATCGGATCGAGTACGTCACTTTCCATTACACGAGGTTGTGTTGAGGAGTCTATCGGGCCCCAAATCCGTCTCCGCTTGCTGAGCATTAGTGTTATCTCGTATCCCGACCTCGTCCATATCTCTCTCCAAAGGGGTCAAATCTTCATTTACCTCGAGTTGTAGCTCGTCGCCCCATCCAGTTTGAACGATTGAGTTCTAAGGTTGAGCTAGAGGTGGTCTGTCATATGAGACTAGAAATTCGTAGCTTCCTTCGCCCAGAGGGCCAACGTTCGGGTCTCCCATTACATCCCTTTGCTTCAATGTCATGTCTTTAACTTGCTTGACTGCCCCTGTGCAGATGTAAGGTTTATTAGTATTTTCATTTGCCTCACCTATGATAACTTCTAGGCCATGTTTTTCCCATAGCAGAAGTTCTTGGTGAGGAGTAGATGTTATGACGCCAGCTTTGTGAAGCCAATCCTTCCCGAGCAGGCCACTAAGAGTGGGCTTTATGTCAATGACAAAGAAAGCCGTCTTCTTTTCGTGTGTACCCACTTGGAGTCTGGCAGAAACCACGCCCAAGCAAGAGGAGGTAATCCCGTTGAATCTGCTGACTCTATCATCAGTCTAGTTCGGCTATGTCATCCCCTAGACTTTATGCCTTTAGAGGGAGCAGATTAATAGTCGCTTCGTTATCAACAAGGACGCGACGCATTGCCACGTTGTTGATCGTCGCCTGAATGTGGAGCGGGAACATGTGTTTCCATAATGGCGTCGGAGGCTCTCTCAACCATCGACTTCGAAAGTTCCGTGGTATTTCAATGACGGTGTTAGGATTAAAAGGTAGTGTTAGCCTACCTTCTGTATGATTGCTTCCTTTCCTAGCGAACTCGGCTGGTAGCATGAGGACGTTACAACTAGTTCCGTTCGCCTCGTGTTGAGTCCCGGATTGAACTGGGTTATAATTGTTCAGCAAATTTGAAGCGAGGTCGCTTTCGCTTGATTCCTTAGTTTTTTGGGTTTCAGGGACTGCCGTCTTGGCACGTTTCTGCGCAGCGTGTCGTGCCTTCCTTTCTCTTCGTTTTTTGGTTTTCTCAGTGGGTATCTGGGGTTGTATTCCGATGCTCACTTTCTGCCACGTTCCCACATCTGGGAGGATAGAAACACGAACGAAGCGTGAGTTTCGTATGACTTGCAGGCGATCATTAACCTGAACAAACTCCCTTTTGTGCGGGTCATAACCTCTCTTGAGGTATCCCCCGGATGAAGTCTCCGAAGAGTGAGTGAATTCGGAGTCAGATATGTTACCTGATGGAGGGTTGACTCTTTCCACCTTGATTTTTCCTTCAGATGCCAATCCGGCCAGCAGTAAGAAGTACTGGTTGCAGCAGAGTTGACACATCTGGATGATGAGTACTTTATGTGCTACTATGGGCTTACACATCTGGGCAACAAAGCATGTCGGCTTTTAGAAATTGGGCTAGTGAGATCGCTGTTCTCATAGTGTCTTCATCGCCTCGAGGGTGATCCTGTCGCTCCACGCTCTCTTTCGCCTGTTGAGGCCGACGCGTTCTATAGCGCGTCGCCTAAGGAGCTTTTGTTAGACAGGCTTCTGTTGAGGCCGACGCGTTCTCTTTCGCCTGTTGGACAGGCTCGCTTTCGCCCGCAACCCCCTGTCTCATAAGTTCTCCAGGAGTATAGAGTCCATTGTTCTCATTTGGTGGGACTATTTTCTGCCCCAAGCGTTTATCCACGCGTTGGTACACCCTTGGACCACTACTGATTCCCACAGCCATTTCTTTAAGGCAGTTGAGATCGTACCACTATGCTTTCCTTTCGTTCAACAGGTACTTCTTGAAGGTATGGCAGTGTTCAGTGGTGTGCGAGGAGTCTATATGCCAGCGACAGCGATTACGTTGCATGCTTTTGAGATCAGTAGGGCACTGCAGTATCCCTTTGTTCACAAGTCGTTCAAACAGCATATTGGCGATGATCATCTCGCTAGTTCCGGACAATTGATCCTTGTCCTCCTGCATCGATAAGGGAGGTACGATTAGGCAATTGACATCAAAAGCGTTTATGTCAACTGAATTGCCGAAAGGATGCAACTCTGTTAGCGATTGATCCTCTGAGTCTGGGAAGCATAATTCCTTGGACTTTATGAGGTCTTGTACCAGGTTTCTGAACGTGATGCAATCCTTGGTAGTATGGGTAAATTACCCATGCCACTTATAGAAATTCCTCGACTTTTCTCTGTCGGTACGAGGAATTCGATGGCCCGATTTTAGTCGAATTCGTCCTTTTTGGAGCATAAATTCGAAGATTTCGTCGGCTTTCGCCTCGTCGAAGGAGTATTTCCTTTCCTCCTGAGTTTTCAGGGATACTTTAGCCCGGAAGTTTTTCTAAGTCAACTCATCACATGTTAAGGGTTGACCCTTCACATACTCCACGATGTCAACATCCACGACCGGTTCCGCTTGATAAGTCATCAAGGGTCCCAGAATCAGACTCCCATTTGCTTGTGTTTTCTCTCGAAGGAGATTCTCGTATCGGATGGCTCTTTTGGCCAACTTGTTCCAATCCCTGAACACTTCTCCCTCTAGCTTCTTCTTAAGCCGAAGAAGGAGAGAGTCTTGGGCGATGCCTATGAAATCGGCTTTAGATGCAGAGGCTTTACATTTCAGCCGTGCCTTCTGAAGCTTATTCTTGAAGACAACCACGGGTTCATCGGGTTGTTGTTTCATGTGAGTGAGATCTTATAGAGTCACTGCAGGATCGGTCTGAGCGAACGCCAGAGTGAATTAAACCTGCATGTCATCCCAGTTTCTCACTGAGTTAGGCAGGAGGTTTACGTACCACGTAACTGCTCCTGTGAGAGACCTTGGAAACAAACGGAGTTTTTAGAAACCATTCGTCGCAGCTTCTCCAGCCTGATGAGTGAAGCGAGTGACATGTTCCGCAGGCAAAGTGCCCTCTTCCCCCAAAAAACGGGCAAATTAAGGAATGAGGTAGCTCCTCGGAAAAGGGTAATCCCTATCGATGTTGTCAGGGTAAGGAGCCCCATAGAGCTGAACCTCATTCGCAACGTTCGCCCCGGGAATCGCTTGTTTTCCCAGTCGGGTGACATAATCTCTGATTTCGGGTGCGAGATCTGGTAGCACCATCGCTTCCTGAGCGGGTATTCCCCTTTCGTGTATGGGTTGAGGAGAGTACTCAGAGTACTCAGAGCATTCATGGTTTTCAGTAGGAACGATTTCGTTATCTACCGGTCAATTGACATTCTCTCTCCTCTGAATAGGGGGCTGATACGCTACATGATGGCTTTGATGTTCAGCCGTTCTGTACTCGTTTATCACGAGTGGTGGATTATTATGCATGACCTTCTTGGGACCCGTTGGGATGATATGAACATCGTCTATGTCAACCGTTTTCTTCCCTTCAGTGATTGAGGCCCTCTGAGGGTCGTAGTAAGGTTGACGTCTAGTGGCTGACTCACCTTTCCTATCACTGGGCTGCTCATCGGTACCCCTGTCATAGTTCACATGTTTTGAAAGACGGCCTACATTTTGGAGTCATTCCTCTGCTTAAAATTGTCATGCTTCTGGTCGATAGCACTGACTTTCTCCATTAAGAGTTGGAGAGTATTCATGATGGCAAACAGCTCCCCAGCTATGGCTGGGTCTGAGTTGTTTCCATCATTGTTCTTTTCCCCATCGGAGTGGTTATCTCCGAGGTTGTTCAAATTACCACCAGCTTGAGTTCTAGGCATGTTCAGCTTAGTCTCCCACAGTGGTCGCCAAAGGCGTGTTCGTTGCGGAAGTGACCGCGAACAAGCCGGATCCAAATACATCGGAAGTCTCTGGCACTACGAGCAACTGGTGCCCGGAGGGTCGTTGAATGCGTGTGTGTGGTCGCCGTATGAATAAAAAAAAGAGAGAAGACAGAGGACGCACACCCCTAAGCGGAAGCACTTATGGATGCCATCGACGATGCCTTCGAAGGGAAGCAGGAACACAGGAGCACAGAGAGCTTGTACGCCGGAATGCTTGAAGATAATAATGACAATATGTCCGTCTGTAGAGAGGTGTGCGTATACAATACTTACGAATGACTATTTATACTAAGCTAGACATACGTATGTGCAGTAACAAAACATTACACATATATTACGCTTCATTTGTCACTAGTCTTCATGGAATATATTCTTTCATGTGATCAAACTTGGTAACAATTCCCTTCCAAATCCTGAGATCTTGTGGAATCTTCCTTAACAGCTACTGATCAACCGTATTGCCCATTAGCCTTCGCCGTAGAGTTTCCTCATTCGCTCAGTTAGCTGTCGCTTCGTTGATCCTTGTCGCCCATCGCCTTGTAACCATGTCGCTTGATGACTGCTTCGCCCAGCAAGCCTTAGCCTGACGTGTTTCCGTGGTCACCTCCTTACTGGGTTTCCCATTCCTTGGGCCTGTATTATGCACTGTCGATCCATAGATGAGGTCGAGATCTGTGGCCCAAAATTTCTGTTGCTAAACAACGTCGAAATGCTTGATTAGGGGGCCGCGGGAAGGGGGAAAAATTGCGAGGAGGGACGAGAATAGTAAGGTATGAGTTGAGGGCAGCAGAATGTGGTGATGTAGTAGTTGTAAAGGTGACGTGTGTAGTGGCAAAGCGTCCCCCTTCTCGAGCTCATTATGCAGCCGCGATGAAGCCTCTACTATTATTAGAAATGTGTAATAGTTTCCTATATATATAATTCATTGTTTGGGATGACAACGCCCCACAATCCAGTCTTCTCTAGTGTACGCACATCCGGCCTCTTGGCTATATTCAAGGCAATTCCCGCCTTGCAGTGTTCTCATTCGCGTACAGAGATTCTATTATAGGATCGACATTTCACCATTTTTCCAATCCAATAGTTTAGTTTCTCCTTGAGATCGCTCGACGAGCGATGTGTATCCTTCATTCTACACATAATAGTGTCCTTTTTTTGCCCTTCCTGCCTCGACGGTGTTCGCGTCGGAAACGGAGTATGTCGGAAATATTTGGCACGGACACTCATAAAGATTTGAATGTGGTCGCCAGTAAAAGAAATACAGATGATTGTATTAATAAATGATAGCGAATGATGTCTTACAATCAAATGAAAATGCTTACAGCCATGGAAAAGTAAAAGAATTGAAAAAATGGATGGTGAGGACGCCGTTGACTTGCTGCTAACGTCGTGGACTTGTGGACTGGTACGGTGGCGTGATGGATGAGGATATGAATGTAGATGTGGACGAAGGTTTGGTGAAGGGATGACTTGGATGCAGGTTGGGAACAAAGGACTGGAAAGCTGAGCGCCGGGGAACTGAAAATTGAGAACTGTTTAGACAATCAATTCACTTTTTGGCCTTAGATGAATGTCCTTGTCGTTTTTTACGAATCTTACTTCCTTTTATATTGAATCTGATATACTAAGATGTGAGCCACATTTCCCTGATTTTTGTTCACCAGAATATTGACTCAAATCATAGGGACGTGGTCTCCCTAACCAATTTCCTAAAATCTCAGAATCAAAATCTTTTCTGTTCTTCGTAGACTCTGACCCTGATGGTTTTGCCTTCGTAGATTTAGTACTTTTCCTGGCGGACTAAGATAACGGTGGCTTGCCAAACATTCTTACAAACCCTTGGACTTATGGGCTTCCCATATAATCAGCCCAAAATTTCTGTCATTGTCTTGGTATACTTGCTGTGGATCAGCGAAATGGCTTTGCGTGTTTCTTATAAAATGGGTCTAAATTTCTGGGCTTCTCATAATTAGGCCCAAGATTTCTGCCATGTCAACAGGCGTCGAACGCCAACTTTTCCGTATCATTCCACCTTATCCCTCCGAGTACAACCTGCTTTGATACCACCTGAAAGGTCCTCAAATATCTTATTTAAGGAAAAAAGAAGTGATATTGTATTAGTAGGAAAAATCGTCTAGATTATCCGTACGAAGATCGAGATGTACAACTATATGAATGCATATACTATGTACAACTTAATTGGACACTTTGAACCTTTGACAACCTGTCAAGCACAGACTCACCATATTACGTTAGTCAAATAACTAATTACCATTTTTCACGGAAGTCACTATTTCTCTAAGCCACGTTACATGTAACTCTCACATCAAACTTAAGCCACCATTCCAATACTCATTGTTGGCGCACGTGGAAGCCCTCAAAAGTGTGTTGAATTGGATCCGGTCCTTGATCGGAAGTTAACAAAAAATAAGGAGACAAAAAATTTGCGTGGTTCGGTTAATCGTCCTATGTCTACGGATGCAGAAGAAGATTTCACTATAACAATGGAGTATAAATTTTAGGTGAAAACCATTTCTAACCCCATCGACCTATCTGAGCACATGATCTCGTTTTCCCATTAAAAAATAAACCCGAAGTATTTTCCGTGTTTCCCCAACACACACCATATCTTTACCACTACACACTTTACACTCGTGTATCCCTCTTCTATGCTCTCAGGATTTGCTCTATGTTGTCTCATACTTCGCTTCGTATGGTGACAAATGCCCACAAATATATAGAAAATCTATGAAATATTATCTCCAATAACGACGGGGAAATATATTATTGATATAATCGGATATCACCCAATATATTTCCCCCAAGATATTCTCTCACGTTCCGTATGTTTCACTAGCGAATTGACTATTCTCCAAATCGCAAAATTTTCAACTTCGGGTCACAAAATCCTAACAAAATCCATTTTGGTTCGAAGTCCATAGAACATCTAAGTAATTGTCAGTCCATGTACTTGTCTCCCCTTCCTCTCCTCCAGGCTCCAACGAGCCTATCAATGGAACATCCAAGCCAATCCACGACATATTTGACTACCCAGATCTTCTTACTTCTCCGCAATCGCGACATATTAACTTGCTTCTCCGATGACTGAATACTCTTCTTAAAAGGTTCATAACGCCTTTCAGAAGACCCAACAATGGTAATAGCAATGATACCTCTCAATAATATACAAGCCTTCCAATCGACCCCCCTCATCCGCAACCGCCTTCCTCGGCGAATATTGATGGCTCCATCTGAAGCAGAAAATTCGTACCCTTTGGCTTCTAAAACACTCACATAAATAATCTTTCTCGTGATCTCAGGTACATGTCGGACACCTACCAACTCTCTCACAGCTCTATCTTTCATCCTGAGTCGAACCGTTTCTGCACCTATAACCCTACACTTGTGACTGTTGCCCAAATGTACCTCTGCATCTACAATGGAGTAATATGTGATGAACTTTGCCCTATCATGTGGAAAGTACTCCTTGAGTCAAGATTCTAATCCTTGTATGACGGTCCCTCCAACTCGGTTTCAACAGCCAACACCTCGCTAGCCATGAGCACATCTCCGTCCCTGATATCACTGTTGCTAATATATACAACAATCTTCGGTGACGCCTGCAACCCTTCATCCTTCCTTGCCAACTTCCTACAGTTTTTCCTTATGTATCCCTTCTTACCACAATGAAAGCATCTTACGCCGCCGGTATCTTTGGAGTTGGTCCTACCTACTGTTAATGCCTTCACAATGGGTTGCCCTGCTTCACATGTCAACTATTTATCAATTAAATACTCTGATAAAAGGGAGACCATACATCGTCAACTATGAGAACTCTTCTCCCATACAAGAACGTCTCCTTGAAGCTCTGGTATGAAATGGGAATTGAACATAATAACAACGTCGCTTGGATCTCCTTATAGATCTTGTTGCAAACCTTTCCAAATCTAAAGATGCAGACGGCTAATTATCTAGGTAGGATTTAATGGACATACCTTCCATCATTCTGAGCATGAAGAACCTTTGTCTAAGAAGAAGTTTGTTGCTCAAAGTCCTCGTCATGTACAGATTCTCCAGCCTACAGCCCGACCGGTATCGTCTTCTTGAGCAGGTTTGTGAGAACCTCGTTGGACAGACACAGCTGAATATCCGATCTCTCTCTAGCATCCACCTCTTCTCACTAGACAGAAATCGACTTTGAAGAGCACCTCGACTGATCTGCAAGAGTCTTCTCCAATTCACCATGTACCAGTAGCGCCGCATCTTGACTTACCACAAGCCAAATTCACTCTTCCATCCAACATCTAGATCTCAAAATTGCCACTCGCCATGGATCTCAAATCTGCGAGCACGAACGTCAAAATTCACGCTTCCATCCACTTTCTCGATCTCAAAGCTTTGACACCAATTGTTGGCGCGCGTAGAAGCTTTCGGAAGTGTGTTGAATCAGATCCGGTCCTCGATCAAAAGTTAACGTAAAATAAGGAAACAAAAAATTTACGTGGTTCGATCAATCGACCTACGTCTACGGGCGCAGAAGAAGATTATCTAGGAAATATTATCTCCAGTAACGTGAGGTAAATATATTAGCGATAGTTGCTGGTGGATCCCATTTTCGATTTCATCTAAAATGGATACCCTTCCTTAACGATAATGCTTTGGATTTGAAAAAAATATAGGAGTCGCCACTAACTTATTTTAAGTTTAAGTTAGAAAAACTGTTGAGATATGTTAAGGTTCTGGAATTAGGGATTACCAAATCGCATGCGTATATTACAAAGAAAAGGGGAGGCGTTGAAAGTGTGTTTCGAAGCATTTCACTTTATTAGAGCTCGTTTTTGAAAATAAAGATCATACGACATTAAAAATCTCGAGTTCTTTAATATTAAAAAAGCCTATGTGAATCATTTTAGATAAAAAGAATTATTCGTTAAAAATTACCTTGCTCAAAGACGCAATCACTGATTTTTTAAGACGCCCTTAACAATTTTAAACTGAATTGAATTCGAGGAAGAACCGGGCGAAGGACGAGTGGAGTTTGTACCATTTCACAATCTCCTTAAAATAGAACGTCCATGTTAGTGTTTATACTCACTCTGCTCTTTTGTATTTAGGTTTATAGCGAGCCTATTAGTCATTGATGTCGATCGTTGGTAAGTGCTAAGCCGTCTTCATAGCGCCTTGATCTTCGAGAATCCAAATAAACCTCGAATATTTAATATTCGTTGTCTTTGTCTCGAGAGCGTCGAATGGGGTGCGTCTTGGTTGTCTGCAAGCCACGCCCAGAAATATATGCATAAAAATCAAAGCAAACAAAATAAATTACTTGAGGCATGTTAATGATTGAAACTATATGAGACTCTAAAGGAACATAATTTTTTAATATTGTCTTAAAATGAAATCTTAAAAATAAAAATGTATAGAAAATAAATTATTCTAAAATATGAAATCATGTGCCTCATTTTCGAATAGTCACGTGGATTAACAATTCGAAATCATGAAATGAGTTAAAAAATAAAATTTCATCAATGCACTTATTTTAATATACCGAAACACATTGGCCAACACCATTATAAAAGCATTAAATTGAAATTAATACGGGATGCACTTTAACAAGTTTGGGATGACACAACCAAGTTTGGGACCATTATAAAAATGTTAGACCCCAAAATACATTTCACCAAAACCATCTCTAGATCAAACATCAGACAAACCAGCACTATTATTAAATGAAAACAAAAAAAATGCAATTGACACCGACCTCAAAATCAAGTAACGAGGAAATGGATGAGAGCTGACCTGGGAAGACGCCTTGGGAGCTTGGGTGTTGATGCTACCAACCGCAAAAATGGGAATAATACTACAACGTCGATGAAACACACGAACAAACAAACTGAAAGAGACGAACGAAACGAACGAAAGGGATAAAATTCGGACCGCCTCTGGATACAGCTGAAGCACCATCAGGACCACCACGAGGGTTGAACGCCATATAACCGGATACAGAAACACCACCGATTATGGGAACGCTCGGATCAAATCTCGCCATGTTTGGAATCCACCAAACGATAAGAGAAGTTACGCAAAGTTCTTGCAAGAACTTGACGGCTGCCAAATTTGGGTAAAAAGTTCAAAAGGTTCTATCTAAACCTAAACACAAGAGCCCTATTTATAGAAGACCTAAAGTGGGCTAATCCTAAATCCCAATTAGGCCCAAAATAGAAAAACCAACAATAATTAAAACAAAGTCCAAAAACTATAAACTAATGAAACCGGGCCTGACGTCGATTGGGCCATCCGTCAACAAATCCCGACTTTGAACGCTCTCGAGTTCCCCGTCTTCAGTTCTCTTAGGCGAATGGAAGCTGACCTCGGGACGGACATCGTCCTCTTCTCGAGTTGACGACGTCTTCTTGATCTCGAGGCGAATTCCTGTCTTCTCGATTTAAAGACTCAACTCGACCTCTTCAATATCGTCAAGGTTGTCCCCATCTCGATTGCACATCTTGATTCGACCTCGACTTGGTCAACTCGCATCACATTCATTCGAGGGATACTGGTGACTTCTTGGGTTCCAAACTCGATCAATCAGACGGTTGTGAAGAAAGTAACTCCACCTCGATTTGCCTCGAGTCGAAGTATCTAGAGTTGGTCGCGATTTCGCATCAGGTGTAACCATTGGTGGGTGAAGGAGCCACGGTCGTTGAAGTCGAGAATGCTAAGGAGAGATGTCGTTGGTTGCTGGAGCATGTCGTTGTAGAGATTGACAAGAAATTCCATGATAGCTCCCAATATAAGAAGAACGAAGGCCAACATTATGGTCGGGACAAGCTGTTGTTGTGTGTTGAATCGCAAGGTGAACGTGGAAGATCAACTATGGGTTGAACTGTCGAGCTTGTGGGGATCGTCACTGTAGCCAGGACACTTGTTGCCGCAACCGGGGTGAGGTCAAGTGGGAGATGGCAGGAGGATGCCTCATCTGGGGACTGGGCGAACTCGGGGAAGAGATTGTGGCTACTAGAGCTAGGAAGAGGAATATCCAAAGAGATCGATTCTAACAGAGGGCCCTTGGAAACTGTTTACACAGTAAAGCAATTTTACGATACGATGTTGATAAGGCCCATCATTCTGGGTATTGGTGAAAGGACCTACGGATTCGTAAAAGAAAACTTATCGACCGTTTCATTAATAGTTGGAAAGTTTTACACAATTCGGTTATAATTGAGTTATAAAAATTTATACAACGGAAGCTTTCTATTGAACATGAAATAAGCATGCATAGATTACTTCTATGACCTACCAAAAACACGCAATAACGTTAGTCAAGTGACTAGGTACGACAGCTCAAGCACACGCAACCAATCGCCCATAACATCCCTTGACGTATCTCAAAATTGAGACCTCATCTCAAAATTTCGACATACACCGTTGCGTTTCCAAATCCTCAAGGATCGCAACTAAGTTGTTTTCAACTGAATCCGGGAACGTCGCATTTTCGGCCTACGCACGCCCCGAGCCTAATGTTCAGGTACTTTTAGCCAGACAACATCCCGCTACCATGGATCAACCCATCCGGGTGCGTAAAGCGACAGAATTTCCCTCCGTGCCTTAGCCTTTCGCCCATCTTTTCCAGCCAACTAGGCTGTCCAATAGATCATTCCAAGGGTGGATTCCTTCTGTTCGAACCCTTCTCATATCCGCCACATAAGGTAGCCCCATGGGCGTATCAATGTATCATCGTAAACTTACATTCCGCCCACGATACGTGGGTCGTTCGATCACTTTCATTTATCCGTGCCTTCCGCACTTAATTAACCCTCCTGTCACCGAGGAGTATCAACTCCGGACCAACTTTGAATGACCATAACAAGTCCCCTTTCCAGCCCTTGTTCATTTAATAATATTGTTCAATAATCGTAAGTTTGCATCCACGAATGTTCATGCTTGTCCGCAACCATCTCATTCGGAGTTTCGACCTTTCCTTTTCTCAATATCGACGGACCAGCCCGTCCATCCCCATTTACCCTATTCCTAGGCCTCAATTATATGCCAAGGTATACACTCCGAATGGGCAGCCACGTACTCGAACGAACACACGCAAAACAATACATTTTCAGCCCAATGCACACACAAGAACCTGGAAATTCTCTCCCGACCAGCCAACAATCACCATTAGTATCCATTCATAATTCAATACAACCTTCACCTCATGCATACGGATGAGTTCCCGTATGACCAGCCCGCACACAATTGTCATCCGACACACACACGCTTAACCACGAACCACCGACCAGCCCACATACGGTGTGAATCCGCTCATCCGTCGCATAACCGAGAGTCCGGAGTGCCATCTTCTACTATCCCAAGGGTCTGACCAGCCCCTTTTTCTCACCAAACAACACATACATAGCGAGAAACACAAGGCTAACGAGTTTTATGGCCGTTTTGCAAGAAGAAAAACGAAGGGAATTGAGTACCGTACCTTTCGTCTTGTCTGGAGCAAAAACGCTCCAACTCCTTCCTCCTCCGCACAACTTCGCCACGAAGGGGCCTTGTCACACTCCTACTTGATGGCAGCCCTTCCGTTTGGCTCTTTTCTTCACTACCGAACCAGCCCCCTCCTTCTTTCTCTTATTTTTCTTCTTCTTCTTCTTCTTCTTCTTCTTCTTCCTTCCCTTGCTATGGAAGTTTTTCAGATCTGTCCCCCTCCTTTTCCACCTCTTCTAAGCTTCTTATTAGTGTCCTTGAATGATGAAAAGCGGGTCCCACATCGATGGCTTGTGGAAGAAGCCTTGTCCCCAATTAGCACTAATTAATCACGCTAAAATTTGCGCTAATAATCTAGCTTAATTAAATTTAATTAATCCAACTTCTTATTCACTATTTTATCTTATTTGACCAGCTTTGTCGTGCTTCTAAACTTGTAGGATTTGTGGCCAAATTTCAGCCATAAATCTGCACGAAAGTGGGCTGTCCACGGGCGACGTCGAGAAGTATTCGGGGCAGCCTTTTTGCTTGTTTCGTTCCCCTTTCTCCGCTCCTCATTATTCTCATTTCACCCACTTTTGGGACTGAAATAATTTTTGAATTTTCTGCCATAATCGATTCGGTTCTCAACCTTAACGTTAAGTACGTTTTAACCCAACCCCAAACTTATCATCATAACAACGAAAATGTCAATCCGTCGTTCGCATGTATACTTCCAAACATTACTTCCTCACTTAAGAGGTTGTCCATATTGATCATGGAAATATCTTTGGATATTGGATATCATCCTTGAGTATCGTTCGCATCAATCCATTCTTACGCATTCAAACCATTCACCGTTCCGGACTCAATCTTACCATCTCACGAATTTTCCTTTTTTATTACACATTCAAACCATATGTATAACCACATTTACATTAATAACTAGAAAAATGTGGGTTATTACATTCTCCCCCTTAGGACATTTCGTCCTCGAAATTTGTTTACTCGAAAAGCTGCGTGTATATTACTGTCATACGTTTCTCGGGCTCCCATGTTTGCTCTTTAACGCCGGCTCCTCTCCAGAGCACTCGTACCAACGGTGTCTTTCTTCCACGAGTGACCCGTGGCCACAAGATCCTGGAAGCCCCTATACTCCTCTTTCTCGTGGCCACCACTTGGAACAGAACTTCGATGGTGACAATGAGGAAGAGTATAGGCCACCGGTATATGCTCCCCACATCGTCGACGAGAGAGTTTTTATGTTCAGCAGTCGAAGACGCTGATAGACCACCCCTACAAAGTTCCCTATCATGAGACGAAATCTTTTTGAGGAGATTCCCAGGGAGCGTTCTGCTGTTAATTTGGATCGACCAGCTTTCGATAGGGCAATACGATAGGGATATTCCTAGAGCTCCGGTGGTACAACGGGATCCTGTCGATTATAGGGATTACATTGTCCGACAAGTAGAGTAAATGGTTCCTGGTATGATGCGTAGGGAAGAGGTGAACTTCTATAGAACACCTTATCTATATTATATCGATAGAGATTATCCGTATCCAAGCGGTATAATATTATCGATTTTACTAGATTCTATGGCGAATATGATATGATGCCAATGGAACATGTAGCTCAATTCACTCACCAGGCTGGTGAGACTTCTAACAATGATTTCTCGAAACTTAGGTTGTTTCCGAATTCATTGAATGAGTCGACTTTCAATTGATACATCCACTTGTTTGCCAACTCGTTTCAGAATTGGCAAGAGATGTAGAAACGGTTTATGCAAGCCTTTGCCACATTGGATTCGACCATTACTATAGTATGTAATGTTTTAGCCAAGAGAAATTTTAAAAGCTAAGGCCTCCCAAAAGTCCAATCAAGAACGTAGGTATTCATTCGACGTAGATAAAGCAGACGACATCTTTGATTGGCTTAAAGATCGGGGTCGAATTAAGCTTAATCTTGGTCATCGACTACCACAGACTGATAAGGAGAAAATGAAAAGTTACTGCAAGTGGCATGGGTACTTTACACATGCAATCCATGATGCTTGACTTTTACGAATCTCATTCAGGATTTGATTGAGTCTAAAGTCCTCTTTTTCAAAGAATCAGAGGAGTCTACCTCCGTCGACAACAAACCTTTCGCTGATTGCAAAGTGTATACCTTCGAAGTGAATGTCATTGATATTGTTATTCTGCATCGCAGGTCTCACGCATTTCCAGCGAGACTTACGTGGCCAACAACCTGTTCAAGCGACTCCTGAAGAATGGAGTTGTCTCATGCCCTGTTCAAGCTTCGAAACTGAGGAATGAGATCTGTTAGTGGCATATGGATGACACTCATCCTACAAATAAGTGTTTTACCTTTAAGAAGTTCGTCCAGTCTCATCCAGCGGAAGCATGGTTCGACCTGACTGCTGTCGAGAAATCTACTTTTGGGGTCAACCGTCAAGGACCTCCAAGGGTTACTAACTGGTGTTTCACTTTTGGTCCTGAGTTGATGTGCATCCCATTGAGTTGAAGCCTGGTAAAGGAAGCCCAGTCGAACAAAGACAAGGATCTACAAAATTTTCCAAATGTGCATCCCGTTGAGTTGATGCTAGTATGGTGGCTGCTTCAACCACTAGCGATTCGGCTTTGACTGAGAAAATCAATGATGTTGCTAAGGTCTCCTCTCGCGATGTTAAGGATAGATTGGGACCAGCTCCTCGACTGGATGCTCAAATTTTGAAGGATGGCCCACCTATTGCCCAACTCTTGGAAGCTAATGGCGTATGCAATAGATGCCGTCATCCATAGGCACAAGATCCTGATTTCTCAGTTGTGTCACTTGTGCTCTTACAACTACTTCCAGAAGCTAATTGTCATGTCTTCCGCCAACATGTATTAGATCACAAGCGTGGGAGTACCGAAGCCAGGTATGGACGAGATTAATCAAGTTTTTTATGTCGATACTGTTAATGATGTGATTGCCCCTGGCGAAGGATATGATCCCCATATGAGGCAACATATTCAGGTATACCCTGATTTCTCTAATTCCTTGTTCCGCCCAAAGGCATGCAAAGTTAGAACTCCGATCGATGATAGTTGGCAATAGGTGAGCAGGCATGAAATTGATGCTCCAAGAAATAACAAGAGGATAAAGGAAAGACGCTGCAGATGTACGGAGGAGAAAAGGATGAAATTGGATCAGTTGGATAAAGAGATCGACGAGACAACGAGGATATCCTTGTCAATAAAACGTCTGAGCCTAAGATTCGGTTTGATCCTTCGACACCTGTTAGTGATGAACAATTCAATGACTCGGATTATAATCCTATTAGGGATGATTTTCGGAGTCCGAATGAACATCCTATAGAGTGCAACGTGATCATGTTGCCAATAGAATTTACGGACTAGAGTGTAGGGCGACAGGACACAGCTAACCCTGATCTTCGACCCCTCGACTTGTTCGTTGTCCTGTAGGTTTTCAAATCCATTGGTTCTCAAAGCCTACTGTTGCGATGAAATATGACATGCATTCCTTTTATATCGAGGCAGATTTCAACGATGTTTGACTTGAGAAGGTCTTGGTCGATAATGGGGCCATAGTGAATGTTCTTTCTTTGAGAACATTCAACTTTCTCGGTCTAAGTCGAGATGATCTTCAAGCCACGTACGTCACTATAAGTGGCTTTAACAGCTTGATGTCTAAATGTATAGGCGCAATTCCAGTTCGACTAAAGGTTGGGTGCTTCATTGTGAATACTATCGTCTTTGTCATTGATGTTGCAATTACTTTTAATGCTGAATTGGGAAGAGACTGGTTACATAAAGCTGCAGTTATTCCTTTTACACTTCATCGGGAATTGATGTTTTGGTTAGAGTCGGAAGTAGGAGTTATTCTGGTTGAATCGATTCCTTTTCCTTGTGTTAATATCGTTGAAATCTCTACAGGAGAAGTTGTCGGCACCATTAAGGATCTTAGCCTGAAGAGGTGATACAACCTTGGTGATCCGAATGTTGGTCCGCTTGGTGAACCATCCGAAGGCTTCGAGTACCTTGTTAGGTATGGAGGCCCTCCCCTACCTGATGTCGATGCACAAACTAGATGGGATTCTAACCAAGTCCCTACGGAGGTCGAAGCTGCTGCTCAGGTGCAATGAGAGGAGAAGTTGGTTGAAAGCTTCTGAGCAATAAAAACAACACTTGGACTTGAGGATGATCTTGTGATAGAGACAATGAATGATGCCGAGAAGAAGGAAGTTACCAACCCAGAATTGGAGCCCGAGAGACTCCTCCAGGGAGAAAATGATGTTTGAAAAAGAAGAGGAAGACTACGAGTGTATAGACTAACTAGACCTAGGGTTAGTTTAGAGTTGTGTTTCGATGCCAGTTCGCTGGACGTTGATAGTCCAACCAACATGCTGAAGAGGATGAGTCGAGCCTTGGTTTGAAATTCACGTAAGGGTTCGACTAGTATTGTAATTCATCCTATGATGAATAAAACAACGTATTGTCTCCAATCTGTTCTCGGTTTTGTTGAGGAGCGACAATCGTTAATGACACCGTGCGATGCGCTCAAGATGGTTAACTTGGGTTCTCAACAATTGCCTCGACCAACTTTCATTACTATTAAATCGATGGAAGACTATTCCACTCAATTATGAAAAGATTACAAAAATTCAAAGATTGCTTTGCTTGGAACTACACCGAAATGCCAGGCTGGACAGAAGTTTAGTAGAACATAAACTTCCAACAAAGCCCGATGTTAAAGCCGTGAAGCAATCAGCACGGAGAATCCCAACCCAATATCATTAAAATATTTATGATGAAGTGAAAAATCTTTTTGATGCTGGGTATATTCGTACTTCGAGATATACCGATTTGATATCATCGATCGTTCCTGTGAAGAAGAAAAATGGTAAAGTAAGGGGATTCATTGATTTCAAAGATTTGAATAAAGCGACGCTTAAAAATGAGTATCCAATGCCAATTGTAGATGAACTTATCGATAAGACATCTGGTCACCCGATCATGTCTTTTACGGATGGATACTCTGGATATAATCAGAACTTCATCACTAAAGAAGATGTCTATAAAACTACATTTTGTTGCCCTTCTGGGATATTCGAATGGGTAATAATGTCATTCGGACTAAAGAATGCAGGTGGGACATACCAACGGGCAACGAATCTTATCTTTGATTCTTCGATCGAGAAAATTGTTGAAGCCTATATTGATGACATTGTTGTAAAGTTAATATCGGATGACTTTCACGTCAATGAACTAAGAAAAGCTTTCTTGCAAATGAGGAAGCATAATCTCAAGTTGAATCCTCTTAAATGTGTCACTTAGAATAGAGAAAAGAAAACGAAGGGGTTGGTTCCTCGCACAGCAAAACCTGACCTCTCACAAGGCAAAATCGGGGTATCCGTCCTCCATACAGTTTAGACGTGCATGGTTTCCACAGTCATGACTCACTACACTGCACACCCAATCCATATAGTAGAATTTTCAACTCCGGCGGCTCCCATGCAACCAACTCTATTGTCCCTTCAGGAGGTCGAGACTTATGCACCGCACCCCTGTAACCAGTTGCTGATGGGTTAGTAACTGGTTACTGCAATCTGAACAGGTATTAACTTATCTTCCCTTAGACGATTCGCCAGTCGCTCGTTGAACGCACCGAGGACACGCAGTCCCTCTGAAGACGACTAAGGTAACACTCAACACTTGGCACTCTTACACGCAGTTGCGAGAAGTTACAACCAGGCGATCACTTAGCACCTTCCGTTCTTCGTAAAAACACACAGATCACACAACCTCATAGCTTTACATAGATCACACAGGCACTGAAAAATGACACTTTGATCGTGTAACCAAGGCTGGGATATATGAAAGAAAACAACAAGAGCGTGTCCAGGTTCACTTAACATTCTCGTGGATTTGTTTCCGTATTTTAGCAAATCACACAAATCTAAGTGAATACTTGCTTAACGGTCGCTCCATCACATATGGAAAGTTCTCAAACGGTAACTTCCCTTCGCTAATTTATTTCATCCAAATGAAATGATTGATTACCAAGTATATAGTTAATTGACCTGATAACAGTTCTATCAGAACAATTATCGAAGTCAAATCAAAATTTAATATTGTCTGATTTGACGATTATTTCTTTGCAGCGTAACGTTGCTGCAGATAAATTATTGGCTTCCATAATAAAATATATTGTTTCCAATTCTTTATTGGAAAGACAATATTCTAATTTTGAGTTGCATAATCAAAGGATTTGGAAAATTCAAAGCTTATTCAATACTCAATTTAAATATATTCTAAAATAAATCAAAACATATTGTAGCATAAGAAGGAAATATTCATTTGCATATTTCCAATGGACAACCGTAGCAAGATAGTAACGACTTACTCTAAAGTAGCAACATACAGCTCACGCTAGTTGTGGCTCGACAACACTTTGCTCAAGCTCATTACTAATGATATGCTTTCCTTTTATGAATGAAATTAATCAAAAAGACCTTGATTAACTTCCATAAATATTGGCTTTATTACCATAGTTATGATAAAATATATTCTAAATTAGAATATTTAGGACATCCAGATAATGATTGAAGCATCAAATTAATTTGGACAATTCGAAACACAATCTAATTCCAACATTTTATTATGGAAAACTAATTATTTCCACGTTTATAAACAAATAAACGCAATATTGCAGTGAACCTCATTGTAACCCGGCATCACATTCCTAAAGCGCATCATCAAAGACAAGCAAAATGCTACAACAACACAGCGCTATGATTTTATAACATAGCTTCTCAAGCTCATCATCAAAACCAAGGTTAGCATTCTCTGCCTTTTTAATGTTGACAAAATACGAAGCTTTAATTTAATGATGATAAGGGATAGAGCTGGAGATACAAACTCAACTCCCCCTGAGAATAAGCACCAACTTGCTTACTTTGTGCAGAGAGCTAGACTCCTCCTCAACATTGCGCAGAGACCTAGAACTCCCCGTCAACAGCTCCCGCTCAACTTTTCCTTCTAACCCTTTTTGTCACGTCAAAAAGTACTGTAATGGATATAGTTGTTTATAGTGGCTCGGCTTTAATCGACCTACGTCCACTTTTCACCAACGAGATGATTCCAATATATAATATAATGGGTGCAAAACGCCCTTGCACTAGGCTTTTAGTTTCTCACAAAGTGAGATTTAGAATCCTAAGATCCCTCCAAGACAATGATCAGCTCCTCACTCTGTGGACACCTTCTCGTTTCCAGTAGATGGATGCTCACGCTTAGCAGTTGGTAGCTCAAAGGATTCTCACACATTGCCTTCTCACCCACACACTTACTAAGCGCTTCACCATGGTCTCTTAGACGGTTGGCAGTTGTCTCTGGTTTGCAGATTGCGATCAACTAGGTACGCTCACATGGGGGTCGTGATGGAGAACAACTCGGTTGTCCTCCACAAATCTCCGAAACGTGGATGAATACTCCGTTGTCGGCCATAACGTCCGTTGTCGGCCATAAGCAGACTGATTTTCGGGATGGTTGTTCAGGGGTTTACATGGACTTTAGTATGCAGTTTGAGGATATGAAGAGAGGAAGAACACATTGAGACGAGGCTTTGGACGGAGAAGAAGAGAGGAAGAACACAAGGAGAAAAATGGGGTTTCCATTTTCACGACTTGGTATTAATAAAAAGGGCTTAAACACTTCAAGACCATCTTCCCGATGCTACCAGAACAGATAATTAAATATTTGGTTGCTGCAGCACTTACAAAAAACAAAATGCTACTGCGGCCTCATTTTCCTTGCATTCCCTTGATTTTCGTCTGGACCAGGAATGATACGTTTAAACATACGCTACTCCCAGGAAACAAGACTTCATAAGGGACGATGTACCCTTCCATGTGGCGACTATGCACTTTGAAGACACGTGCTTTAAAAAGGGGGGGGACGAGACGTGATATACTTGTTCGGGGGGAAATCCTACGTATATTGTGATGAATAGGTGTTAGTTGCCGAAAGTATGTATTTTGAAATCCGGAAATTTTCCACGATGAGACCATGGACCTCCGTGTCGTGATGTCATCCGATTTCCATAAGAAGCCACCGCAAAAAAGAAATCGTCAAACATATCCAGTGCAGTGCATGCCTCCGTGGGGCTTCCAATGTGATAACCAGGTAAAAAAAACGACTATTATCGACAGACTATGTTGGTCGGTTGTCGCCAGGCTATGTCTCGCGCTGCCCCAACCACTTTCGGTGGTCCATTAATGTCCGTCCTGGACTCTGCAGCACTGTACACGAGGATGTTCAATTCCTCCTTTCCTCGTGTATGTCCGTGTCCCACATTGACATGTCAAGGTGTTCGCGTCGAAAACGGATCACGCCGGAAATATTTGGCAATAATACTCACAGGGTTTGTAGGTGTTGTCGCCAGTAAGTAAATGAAATAGATTGAATTGAATATGCAAGGTCTTACAGTAAGGAAATGGTGCTTACAACAATAAAAATAAAACAAGGACGGTGGTGCAACGTCGTAAACTTGCTTCCGGGCGCTGTAGACTAGGAGGCGAGGACTTGCTGCTGAACGCTGCAGTCTCGCGAGTCTGGGTGATGGGGGACGTCGTAGACTTGGCGCTGGGCACTATGAACTTGAGAATCCGGGCAATGACATCGTGGACTTGATAACAGAGCGCTGTAGACTTGCGCTCTCTGGATGGCGAAACTTAGTTGTTGGGCTTGGTGGACGAGGTGTGGTCGAATGTAGAGGCGGACATGGATACCAAGGCTACAGTTGCTCACCTTGGTGGCGGAGTCGAAGGCGGAATCGTGTACCGGTACTACGGTGACTCATCCTGGCGTTGGAGTGCTGGCGGGGATTTGTTACCAGAGCTACGGTTGCTCACTCTGACGGTGGAAGTGATGGCGGAGTTTGGCTGTCGGAGCTACGGTTGCTCACTCTGACGGTGGAGGTGAAGACCAATGAAACCTTAAGGGTTTCGCCCAGGTCGGGGAATACTAACAACTAAGGGGTGACGAGCAAATTAAGCTTCTGTTGGCTGATTTGATCGTGCTTTTTCCAAGAAAGATCTACTCCCTTTTATACTCGGTCTGTTACGACCTCTGAAGATCCTCTAATCTTAACCACCCCCGAGTATCTCGAACCTAACAAACTGTCTTCTAAGATGTGCCACTCGTGTGGACGTGGGTTGTAGACTCAATTAATCTCGGGGTTAATAAACCATCCTTTAAGACGTGCAAACTGAGCGGACGTGGGTCGTAGACTCCACTGATTCTGGAGATAACATTTCGGCCTCTATGACGTGTAACCTATGCAGATGTGGGCCGTAGACTCCCACTGATCTCGGGGTCACCGTCCAGTTGTGTAGTCCGTGTAGACTAGGACTGTAGGCCTGGTGCGAGCGTCTTGTCTTTTCTTTCATAGGCGTCGTGTCTACTGTGGGCTTTGTCAGAAAACAGGCCCAAGATAGCCCATTGTGTCAACATCATATCAACACAAGGCCCCTTGCTGGATTAGTCTAGAACATCCATCGATCGCACAGCAAAATCGGGGTATCCGTCCTCCATATAGTTTAGACGTGCACGGTTTTCACAGTCATGACTCACTACACTGCACACCCAATTCATAGAGTAGAATTTTCAACACTGGTGACTCCCACGCAACCAACTCTATTGTCCCTTCAGGAGGTCGAGACTTATGCACCGCACCCCCGTGACACAACAGTTACTGATGGGATAACAACTGGTTACTGCAATCTGAACAGGTATTAACTTATCTTCCCTTAGACGATTCGCCAGTCGCTCGTTGAACGCACCGAGGACACGCAGTCCCTCTGAAGACGACTAAGGTAACACTCAACACTTGGCACTCTTACACGCAGTTGCGAGAAGTTACAACCAGGCGATCACTTAGCACCTTCCGTTCTCTGTCAAATCACACAGACCACACAGCCTTGGAGTTTCTCACAGATCACACAGACTCTGAAAAAAAAAAAATACTTAAATCTTGTAACCAAGGCTGGATATATGGAGGAAAACAACAAGAGCGTGTCTAGGTTCACTTAACATTCACTTGGATTTGTTTTCGTATTTTAGCAAATCACACAATTTTAAGTGAATACTTGTTTAACGGTCCCTCCATCACATATGGAAAGTTCTCAAACGGTAACTTCCCTTCGCTAATTTATTTCATCCAAATGAAATGATTGATTACCAAGTATATAGTTAATTGACCTGATAACAGTTCTATCAGAACAATTATCGAAGTCAAATCAAAATTTAATATTGTCTGATTTGACGCGTTGCTGAAGTTAATTATTGGCTTCCATAATAAAATATATTGTTTCCAATTCTTTATTGGAAAGACAATATTCTAATTTTGAGTTGCATAATCAAAGGATTTGGAAAATTCAAAGCTTATTCAATACTCAATTTAAATATATTCTAAAATAAATCAAAACATATTGTAGCATAAGAAGGAAATATTCATTTGCATATTTCCAATGGACAACCGTAGCAAGATAGTAACGACTTACTCTAAAGTAGCAACATACAGCTCACGCTAGTTGTGGCTCGACAACACTTTGCTCAAGCTCATTACTAATGATATGCTTTCCTTTTATGAATGAAATTAATCAAAAAGACCTTGATTAACTTCCATAAATATTGGCTTTATTACCATAGTTATGATAAAATATATTCTAAACCAAATTAGAATATTTAGGATATCCAGATAATGATTGAAGCATCGAATTAATCTGGACAATTCGAAATACAAACTAATTTCAACAATTTATTCTGGAAAAGTAATTATTTTCACGTTTATAAAAAAAAAACACAATATTGCAGTGAACCTCATTGTAACCCAGCATCACATTCCTGAAGCGCATCATCAAAGACAAGCAAAATGCTACAACAACACAATGCTATGATTTTATAACATAGCTTATCAAGCTCATCATCAAAACCAATGTTAGCATTCTCTGCCTTTTTAATGATGACAAAACACGAAGCTTTAATTTAATGATGATAAGGGATAGAGCTGGAGATACAAACTCAACTCCCCCTGAGAATAAGCACCAACTTACTTACTTTGTGCAGAGAGCTAGACTCCTCCTCAACATTGTGCAAAGACCAAAAACTCCCCGTCAATAGCTCCCCCTCAACTTTTCCTTCTAACCCTTTTTGTCACGTCAAAAAGAACTGTAATGGATATAGTTGTTTATAGTGGCTCGGCCTTAATCGACATACGTCCACTTTCCACCAATGAGATAATTCCAATATATAATATAATGGGTGCAAAATGTTCTTACACTTGGCTTCCGGTTTCTCACAAGATGAGATTTAGAATCCTTAAAGAAATTAAAGATCCATCCGGGACAACGATTATCTCCTCACTTAGTGGACACCTTTTTGTTTCCAGCAGGTAGATGCTCAAGCTCAGCAGTTGGTAGCTCAAAGGATTCTCACACAGCACGTTCTCACCCACGCACTTACTAAGCGCTTCACCATGGTCTCCTAGACGGTCGGCAGTTGTCTCTGGTTTGCAGATCGCGATCAACTGGGTACGCTCACATGGGGGTCGTGATGGAGAACAACTCGGTTGTCCTCCACAAATCTCCGGAATGTGGATGAATACTCCGTTGTCGGCCATAACGATGCAGACTGATTTTCGGGATGGTTGTTCAAGGGTTTACATGGATTTTAGTATGCAGTTTGAGGATATGAAGAGAGGAATAACACATTGAGACGAGGCATTGGACGGAGAAGAAGAGAGGCAGAACACATGGAGAAAAATGGGGTTTCCATTTTCACGACTTGGTATTAATAAAAGGACTTAAACACTTCAAGACCATCTTCCCGATGGTATCGGAACAGAGAATTAAATATTTGGTTGCTGCAGCACTTACAAAAAACAAAATGCTACTGTGGCCTCATGTTCCTTGCATTCCCTTGATTTTCGTCTGGACAAGGAATGATACGTTTAAACATAAGGTACTCCCAGGAAACAAGACTGCATAAGGGACGATGTACCCTTCCATGTGGCGACTATGCACTTTGAAGACGCATGCTTCAAAAAGGGGAGGAACGAGACGTGATATACTTCTTCGGGGGAAAATCCTACGTATATTGTGGTGAAATAGGTGTTAGTTGGCGAAAGTATGTATTTTGAATCCGGAAATTTTCCACGATGAGACCATGGACCTCCGTGTCGTGATGTCATCCGACCATAAGAAGCCACCGCAAAAAGGAAATCGTCAAACATATCCAGTGCAGTGCATGCCTCCGTGGGGCTTCCAATGTGATAACCTAGTCAAAAAATGACTGTTATCGACAGACTATGTTGGTCGGTTGTCGCTAGGCTATGTCCTTCGCTGCCCCAACCATTTTCGGTGGTCCATTAATGTCCGTCCTGGACTCTGGGGCACTGTACACGAGGATGTTCAATTCCTCCTTTCCTCGTGTATGTCCATGTCGCACATTGACATGTCAATGCCCCTTGCTGGATTAGTCCAGAACATCCATCGGTCGCCAGATTCGGCGATCTCCAACCTCGCTCTGAACTGTATCACTTTTCCAGTTGCAACTGCGGTTATCAACTAAAGCCTTAGAGTGTCGATCGGCGTATTGTAGGTCCGACGTCAAGCTTCGTAACCGTGGGGACCTCTACATCGTACAGGGCGTGAAGCAGCCCCTCACGACAACTTTAGTCGTCCACCAAACCGATTTCCTCGAGTTTTGCCTTGAGGACTTCCCTGAGAAGTCCGGGCCAAGTCGACATCCTGGACGACGTATGAAAGTCGAGGGCATCCTGGCGTGCACCCGCGCCATGAAAGTTTGGTGGGAAGTGTCAATCGTCAGTGAGGCCACGGTCAAATGCACCGCGGTTTTATACTCCGTAGGATACGCTTCCATCAGTTTGATGTATATGTATGGTAGATCGATGGTCATTGTCGGGACATCCATTGATCAAGGATTTTTTATTGAAACGGCTCAAATGGAAAGGGGACACTGTATTTGTGATATGGTTGGTGTGGCGGAAGCGGCTAACGGTACGTGCACGTAACGGTTACGTAGTTTGCTAATTAATACTAAATTTTTTTAGTAAATTTTACTAAAAGTTGACCGTTACTAACGAAGTCGACGCAAAATTAGTAAAAAATGTAGTAAAATTTACTAAAATCCAGTCTTCTTTTAGTAAAGTCAACGCAAACTTAGTAAAAAAGTATGGAAATTTTACTACTTTTTTTACTGTTCATAGCAGTTCAAGTTTACTAATTTTGTGTTGACTTTACTAATTTTTTTTACTTCTTCTCGTTATCCGTATCTCTACTAATGGAGTATGACGATCCATCCACCAAAATTTAAGATGGACCTCAAGCTTATTGATCTACCTTCTCCCTAAAGCCGATTGCCGACTCCTTCTCAACAATCTCCCTCTGCACAGAGCTTGTAATCAAATCAAAATCACAAAATTTCTACACCATGTTCAAATAATGCTCAATTGTTGCATCATGCACATATTGATTTATACATTGTATTAAAACATTTACCATCCCCGGAATTCGCTTCCATCTGATGTTAGACAAAATCGAACCGTTGTTCTCTGTGCACTTTATAACCTGAACAACTAATTCCAGAAAACACTAAGAAACCCTGTATGTATGAGAACTTATTGTTTTTGCCAGAGGCCGTGGAATTGGAAGAGGCAGAAGTAATCCTGCTGGTTTGGACAGCAACGCCTTGTATATTTGGCACGCTTCTTCGAATATAGTTCATTTCATGCTTTTTGAGTGGCACGTACTCCTAAATTGCATACACAGATCCAATCCCCTTTTAGTATGTCCTGCATTGAACATATGGCGTGTCCATTAGGATGACTCCAATTAGGAAGGAACATTTCTTTCATTCAACGAATTGGATTAAAAGGTCAAAAATCCGAAAAGCACAGTCCATATTTAATACCTTAAAGGCTGAATATATCAACTGTAATTATTTATAGCCTTTTGTTTTGTAATCTTAGGCAGACATGGTAAGGATTCGTACCCCTTATGGCTGACTTCCGAAGGCAGAGGCATGGTTAAAAACAGAGATTCTACCGAATGGTCACTAAAATTCGAATACATGATTTTCATTCGTGTAAGCTAGGAGGTCCATTGGAGGTCCTGCGTCTTGGACAAACATGTTTAAGGATAGGTACACAACCATGGTTAAGGATAGGAAATAGGACAATATGTAGTCATATGCAAATGTGTGACTTCAACAATCAGAGGCATGATGATGTGCCTGGATACTATCCATTCCAGAATATCGAGGGTCGGCTTGCATTAAATTTTTAGTAAGTGCATAGAGTGACGATTGGATTGCATTAAAATTTGGTACATAAAGCCATATTAAGCAGGAAGGAGGTTATCAAAACAAAAGTCACTTCGAATACAATTTTAAAAATGTGTGGGCTCGGATGACACTTCCTGTATTTGCTTCATTAGCAAGGAAACAAATGACAGGTAGTTAATAACGTGTCGCATGCCAATTTCTTTTGTAATTTAAAAATTTGAAATTACCAACCAACTTATCGACCTACCCTCTTCGGTATAAGAAGGGTGTGCCATTGCTGGATCCAGTAACGAACTGTTGCACACAAATCGTGTCCATGGAAGGAGCCATGTCGCCTCCCGCGTTTCCTTGCCACGTGTTTGAGGTAGCTGGTCGCCTGACCGTTGCCAGTCCATCGCCCATTCATTTGTGGCTATTTGTGTTGACTTCGTTGCTCACTATGGTGTTGCTCGTTTGTCGTTGATCGCTCACCTGAATGATTTTAGGTCTCCGTCTGTGTGTACTGATTTGATTTTATGTCTCCGCCTCCCTGGATGATACTTGAATGTCTCCATCTTCCACGACAAAACCCGATTGTCTCCTTCGTCATCATCTTTCCATTCACACAGGAGGATGTCGCAAGGAAGTGGGCGGAACGCACTCGGGTTAACTCTCCGACATACTCATAAACATTCCACCCGAAGGAAATGTTCCCGGAAGAACATTGCCACTTCTCTCTGCGGGTGGGCCTTGCAGTTCCAATCACTACAGGGATAAACACCAAATAGAGGTAGCCGATCAGTGCAATATCTGTGATTAGGGAGAATTCTCCCTCGACTAAGGTTTTGGACCTAGGCTGACAAGGGATTTAAGGTTGTGAATATAGGCTCTATGGGGGAACTAAATTGAGCAACGGCTGGTGATCCCTAACAGACATGAGGTTAATTAGAATTCAGGTTGTGAAGGAAGAATGGGAGAAGACGTTGAATGATACCACTACCCATCCTAATTTATATTACTGGAGAGGGTATTGGCATTTCAAACCAAATGCCTTCCTTCCAAAACTGTGAACAGTAAATACCTCCTTTGGAAAAATAAACTTGGAACATCTTTCTTCAGAATATTTATTACAATAAAATCATATCTTTTTTCAATCTTTCGGAAGATTTGTCGCGGGGGAACTATGATGTGACTACAGAGGACGAAGTTTCTTTCCTTTCAAAGAAAGCAAGTGTAAAGTCACGTGTGTGATGTGAAAGCCTACAAATTACAAACTGGAAAAGTGATGGGACAACCATTCATAGGTCTGCCTTCTAATGCAAGTACCCCCCATAGTAACTTCTTTGGATAAAAATTACAAGGCAAACGTCATCAGGACAGAGGCCCATTGGTTGTAAACAATCGCTTGTAGTCGCCACCCTAATATTACGTAGCCCACCTCCGACTGCTCGGCGTCATACGAAACAAGGTGGAGGTTAAGTGAACGTGTATACAGAAAAGTTAACGCTGAGGAAACTTACAACGATGAACCCACAAATATAGTCCCCTGCTTCTGCGATTTAGGTTCGACGAACCTAAATAAAGAGTTGCATGTTGTGAACGTAAAGAAAAAACATTTGAAAACATTTTAAACAAAGAGTATTTGGGGCAGTCGTTTGCGCTCTTCAACCACCATTTTTCCGCTCCATATTACTCACATTTCGTCAACCCTTGGGGCTAAAATTGTCTTTGAATTTTTTGTCATAACCAATTTGATTCTCATTTTAAAGCTAAATATGTTTTAATAGCAACAACCCCAAGTCTATCATCGTAACAATGAGAACGTCAATTCCTCGGCCACAAGGATACTTCCAAGCGTTACTCTCTTGCATAGTAGGCTGTCCATATTACTCATGGAAGTGTCCTTGAAAAATGGAAAACATCCCTAAACATCTTTCACATCAATTCATTCTTAAGCGTCTGAAATGTCCTTTTTATCATTTTGGACTCACTCTGACAACCTTGTAAATTTTCCTTCTTATTTACATTCATTATGTATGTACAATCACATTACATTTGTAACTAGAAAAAGATGGGTTATTACATTCTCCCCCCTAAGGACATTTCGTCCTCATAATTCTTTGCTCGAAAAGCCGAGGATGTTGCATCCTCATACGTTCCTCGGCTCCCACGTTTGCTCTTTAAATCCAGCTCCTCTCCAGAGCACTCGTACCATTGATGTCTTCCTTCCAGGCGTGATTCGTTCTTTTTGCCCGATTATTTGTACCGATTCTTCCATGACACCCATGTTCACGTTAATATTCACGTTCATGGTCTCCATTCTTTCCTCCTAATCTGGTTCACGCTTCCTTAGCATGGGATACGTGAAAATATATTATGACAATGCGACAGCTCCGGAGGTATGGTTGTTCAATATGCCACTTTCCTTATGCATTCCATGATTTGATATGGTCTGTTGTACCTCATACTCAATTTATTCGCTTTGCCCGACCGAAACATCGATTTCATTTGGTATAGCTTACGAAACACCTTATCACCCAAGTTGAACACCATGGGTCTCCTTTATCGGTCTGCTTAACTGTTTTGTCGACTTTGAGCAATCTTCATACAAGCCCTTACTACGACGATCACATTAGATGTCTCTTTTATTATCTCATGACCGTCAAAGTCCCTCTCCCCAAGCTCACTCCAACTTAGCAGTGACCTACAATTCCTTTCCTACATGGCCTCGAAAGGCGCCATACCAATGTTAGTGCGGTAACCATTATTACATGTAAACTCCACCAAAGGTAAGTGATCAACCCAACTATCCTTCCATTCAAGTGCACAAGCTTGGAGCATATCCTCTAAGGTTTGTATTGTACGCTCCGTTTGACCATCCGTTTAGGGGGTGAAACATCGTACTCATTTGGAGTTTTGTATCCAAAGCAACTTGAAGGCTCCTCCATAACTTAACCATCAACCTTGGGTTGCGGTCGGACGTGATGGTGTGTGGTACTCCATGGTATCTCATGACTTCCCGAATATAAATTTGTGTTATTATTTTCAACGACCGATTAATTTGTATGGGAATGAAGCGTCCTGACTTCGTAAGTTAATCTAACACCACCCATCTAGAGTTCATGTTCCAACCACCCTTCGGAAAGTTTGTGACAAAATCCATAACTAGGTTTTCCCATTTCCATTCGGGCACCGGTAGCGGCTCAAGTAATCCTCTCGGTCGTTGATGCTCTATTTTTACCATTTGGCATGTAGCACAACGATTCACATACTTAGCAATCTCCCTTTTAATCTTCGGCCACCAATAAAACTTTCACAAGTTGTGATACATCTTCGTGGTTCCCCGATGTATACTATAAGCTTGTGAGCTACATCCATCAATCTCTTCTTCACCCCTCGCTCATCCGGTACGCATACTCTATTCCCAAACCTTAAGAATCCGTCCGGAAATAGCTCAAAATGAGAGTATGCCTCGGTTCTAAGTCTCTCTCGAATGACGGTCAAATACTCGTCCTAAGCTTGAGCTTCCCTTATTATTTGGATCCACCTCCGATTATACTTGTCCCCATACCACATAGCTTCCCGTCTGGTTCCTCCATGTTCAAGTTTAAGTTGTTCAATTATTTTACCAAACGGGCTTCCTCCACCCTTAGATTCATAAGGACACAATGTTTTCGACTCAATGCGTCCGCCACCACATTCGCCTTTCCCGGATGATATGAGATAGTGCAATCATAATCCTTAAGGAGCCCCATCCATCTACATTACCTCATTGTCGCGGGTGGATCCCGTTTCCGGTTCAATCTAAAACGGATATCCTCCCATGACGATAAGGCTTTGGATTTTGAAAACGTATCGGAGTCGCCACTAACCTATTTTAAGATCAGGTTAGAAAAACTATATAGATTTGTTTAGGTTCGGGAATTAGGGATTACTAAATCGCATGCATCACAAAGAAAAGGGAGGCGTTAAAATTGTAACGAGATTGTTTGACATTAAAAAGAGATTATTTGACATTAAAAATGATCTCGAGCTCAATATGCTAACAATGTCTACGTGCATCATTTTTAAGAAAATATATTTTTTAAAAAAATTGATTGCGTGCAAAAACACAAGCAGCATAGATTTATTAATGTCCTTAGCAGTTTCTAAGCCAAAATAAATTCAAGGGAGAACCGGGTGTTTGTACCGTTTCTCGCTTTCCATAGAACGCCCCCCGTTAGCGTTTATACCTCACGGGGCCGTTTTAGAGTAGGTTTACGGGGAACCCGACGAGCCATTGATTTCGTACATTGGTGAATGCGAAGCCGTCTTCAGAGAGTCTTGATCTGCGAGAATCCAAATTATCCCTCGAATATATATAACTTCGTCATCTTGATTGTGTTGAATGGGGTGCGTGCCTTGGTTGTCCGCAAGGCACGCCCCTAGATGTCTGTATAAAAACCAAAACGATGAAGTAAACTGTTCGAAGAAAGCTTGAAAGTTTATACTTTGATTTCTCCGTTTATAATTTTTCCGTAAAGTCACGAATAGACAAAATTGAACTAATGACTTTCTATTGCAAAACATAGTATGAGCAAATAGTAAAGATGGTAATAACACTGCATGGTTAAAATTTTGAAAGCACTAAGGAAACATAAAGTATAGTCAATGGTGTAAAATAAAATAAAATTCAATGCATAGGATAAAACAATATGTGTAAAAATGGAATAAGATTTATGTGGATAATAATCATAAAATAACAAAACTAATGTCAAATTACTTTTAACAAAAATGACGAGAAATAGCACGCACACGCACAAAAAGACAAAGTTTAAAAAATCAATTTTGACTTTTTTTTAAAGCCAAGTTAATAATCAAAACTTTACCTAATAATAATAAAATAAAATAAACCCAGAACCTAAGATCATAAGAAAGCGAGAAGGGCCAATTTTACCCCTGTGGACCGCGGAGGCGGTGAGGAAGCCGATGGCTGTTACCGGGAAGTATACTGTCACTGCTATTGTTCCTGATCAGGCCTGGGTGATGTGGGAGGCGGTTCTGCCAAGTCCTGGACGTAATGGTTGAGATGAGGTGTAATGACTCAAAAATTTTAGTAATAATGAATATATCAATGCTTTACAAAAGAGCTTCAGTGTCGAGGGTGACGGACGTAGGTATGAGAGTGCCCGATGCCTTATTCACAAACCGTACATCCAGTCTGTAACGACCAAAAAAATATATATATATATATAATATATACATACTAAACAAATTTTGAAAGACTTGCTGCTAGTGTAACTTCATTGCCTATGGAAAATAAGTGTGTGGGGTTATACACCTCATGCTTACATTGGAATGAGGGAAGCTTCCCCCAAAACCCAAGGGAGGGAAATAAAAATCCCATCTCCCAGAAGGCACGCAGAAACAAAAAAAGGAAAGAAGGGGGGGAGTCGGTTCAGAGAAAATAAGAAGAGAAAAGGTAATAAGAAGAGAAGAGGTACCATGACCTATGCATAGCCATCCAAGGTGGGTCCTCGTACGAAATTTCGAGAGAAGAGCGAGCTGAAAAATCCAACTCCAAGTGAGGTCTTGCGGAGACGAAGAGAGCTTGAAGTCTTGTATGGAGGATGTGGAACAAGGTACGACCTTTACCCCTCGTCTTCCTTCTCGTATTCTTTAAGAACTTGCTGCCTCGGTAGATTCGTCGTTGTCGTCTTGCTGCTGTGTGGCGAGGGTCGGTGTCACAGCTGCACGAGTCTAAATTTGTGTGGACGGTGCGACGACTTAGTGCTCTGCGATGTGGCTGTTGTGGAACTCGGCTTCGTGAGGTTGTGTTCTACCGTTAACGGAAGGGAACGGAACCTGCGTATCTTGAGAGAATCGATCTTCATCACTAGAACGTGGCAGCCGTCCTTCCCCTGGATGGTTTCCCTTTTTGATCGCTCGCGAAGCCGACGATTGCGTCCGACGTCATTCCCTGAATGGCTGCGAGGATTTATGGCAGAGGTTGGACTCGGGGAGCTGTTGGTAATGGCTGTGGAAAGATGACCATCTGCTCTTCCCCGTTGGCTAACGAGCGATGTCCATAATACTCCAGGAAGTTGATTCTGGTCGTCAAGATTCCCACAGCTTGTTTTGGATATAAAATCACGACTCCTCACCTCCGCATATACGAGGGGATTTGGAGGGAGGTATGGCTTGAATGAGTTCTGGGAATGGCTGAAATTCGAGCCCGGTATTTGAAATGTTATTATTTACACGGGACTGTGAGTTAACTTAATTATGTGACCGTATCATTGTTCGATACTTGCCGGGACGATGACAGTGGACTCGGTTCCAATCCCGGTGGTTGCACCATGTAGTTTTCTCCTTGTTCTAATGATTGAATTCGTGAATTGCATTTGAAATTGAGATTGGTTTCCGAGGCAATTGAATTGAGATTTGCAACTGAGTTTGTCTGTACCCGCTTGGCCTTGGGGTTGAGTTTATCTAATTACTTCTGGTTGTTCCTCGGCTTCTGATGAAATCGACGAATTTGCGTTATGAACCGTTTGAAAAGTTGAATTTGTGTTCCTTGAGAGTTCAGAAACAAGGAGACTCGGATGACTGAGTCTGACCTTGGATAAATTCGTGACGAGCCCTGTGGACGGAAAGACTGAGACGGACGTTGGTCCGGAAAGAAACACGAACGGAAAGGGTTTGTGTGCGATATGATCGGATGGAACGGATCTGTGATCGTGGAAGGCTAAGGAAAAGGCAATTCGCAAGGCGATATAATCCTTGCCTGGTGCATAAAAGGGGGCTGAAATAGAGCATTCCCAAATGTCGGATTTAGTATGTGAGGTAAAGTCCTCGAGTCGACTTGATTCTGACGGGTTGTGTCGCGATGGAGGAATAAAATTTGGTTCGAGGGTTATGCAGAGAAGTAGTTGAACATATACTTGTTCAATGAATAAGGGATTGTACTTAGTCTATTTTGATTAACCTTTATTCATGTTTTGTAGGTTATTAAGAAATTCCGTAAGTTTTCTTGTTAGTAAAACCTTATGACCTTTCAGGTGGTATCAGAGTGAGTTAAGCTTGGAGTAATAAGGTTGAAATTTCGGAATGTAAACGAGTCGGTTTTGGACTCGGGAACTGGAATTAAGCGCGGAAACATGCGCATGAGTTGGTCAAACTTGTTTGACGGGTTTACAGAAACTTTCTGGGAAACAAATGGATGATTTGAAGGGATCTCGGGGTGTCTTTGGCCCTGAGGCTGTGAAAGATCGGTATGACTCAAGAAGTCGATCGGAACTAGAAGAGTTAGGAAAATGGGTATTGATGTTAATAAAATAAATATCGATTGTTGGATTTGAACAATCGTGTGTCTAGACTGATATAAGAACGTCAATTGCCAAGGATTGAGTGTATAAAGGCTCGGTTACTCTAACATGTTTAATGTTGATTACACTGATGTTGGAGGTATTAAGAATTGTCTTTCACTCATGGAATGGATGTGTGAAATGATGAATGTCCGTGTGTATGTGGTTATGCTTGGTATCGAGCAAATCTGTAAATTATTTCATATTTCCGTTAATGTAGTATTATGAGTGGATGACATAATACTTGGACTGATATTGCAGTTGTTGTGAACGCAAGATGACGGAGGAGAGCATACGCATCGCTGTGCGGAATTCTCCTCCTAGAGATGAGGAATTACAACGCAAGAGAAGAGTTGCGCTTATCGGGCAATTTCGAAAACTCAAAGTACCCATCTATTCGGGCGAAGAAGGGCCTGAGAAGGCGGAAGAATTTATTGTTGAATTGGAGAATGCTTTCGATGTGCTGGGATATTCAACAGAAGAGAAAATGATGTTGGTACAATAGTCAATTAAGCGAGAAGCAAAAGATTGGTGGAATGCCAACTAGGATGGAGCACAGATTCTTCATTCTAGAGATGAATGGACAGTGTTCATAATGGCATTCCTAGGGAAATTCTATCCTCACGTGTTCAGAGAAAAGAAAGCTAGAGAGTTCTTATACCTGAGGCAAGAGAGGCTGTCAGTCGATGAGTATGAGACACGGTCTTCTGCTCTGTCGAGGTATGGACCGTCAATGAGTACTGAGGCAAAGGCCAAGAAGTTCGAGGAGGGACTGAAATAAAAGGGGGCTGAAATAGAGCATTCCCAAATGTCGGATTTAGTATGTGAGGTAAAGTCCTCGAGTCGACTTGATTCTGACGGGTTGTGTCGCGATGGAGGAATGAAATTTGGTTCGAGGGTTATACATAGAAGTAGTTGAACATATGGTAGTTCAATGAATAAGGGGTTGTACTTAGTCTATTTTGATTAACTTTTATTCATGTTCGTAGGTTATTAAGAAATTCTGTAAGTTTTCTTGTTAGTAAAACCTTACGACCTTACACGAGGGGGACTCAGATTTGGTCAACCCACACGCCGTCGGCTAAGGGGAAGGTCGATCTCCCTCGGTCCTCGAGAGCGGCTCTGTGGGAAAAAGGAGAAGGTTATCCTCCTTGGGAGCTTCGATGTAAGTACTGGTGGGTGAGGGAAGCACGGTCGTTGAAGCCGAGAACGCTGAGGAGAGACGTCATGGGTTACAGCATGACCGGGGTGCTTGCGGGGGACAGATTCCTAGGGGTGGCCCCTAGAATCGAGGGATCCGCCGCGGAAGTCGATGTACAAGAGCCTTTCTTGGTTCCTCCGCCGGATGTCGTCGGCCTTTTCCATGATGTAATCGCGGTAGGAATCGAGCACGAGGGGCTTGTGCTTCTTCCTGATGCGGAGGGTGAAGCCGCGCTTCTCGTCGGGGAGGAATTGCCAGGAGATTCGACTGAGGCTGGCACTAAGTGACGACGTGCTCCCATTGGACGGATACCCCATCGAACACGTTGGAGATGGAGTTGTTGTTGGAGACCATGGCGAGGGTGTCGAATATATTGGGCCATGGCTAGTGAGAAAACTTCATTAGAGATTGAACGCTCGGAGTCGACTTCTGATCTGAAGCCAACAGACTTGGAGGAGACACAAGCATCCGATGAATCTAGCAACGTCATATAGGGTCTCGCCATTGTGTGCAGGGACATGGTTGGATATGGAGCGATTTTGCCATCGAAATAAAGGCGAGACTGGTGCTGGGAGTGACAGCGTTCTCCGCCATGGGAAAATCAATTGTCTGGTTGTCGGGGCTCGGGCTTAGAAAAGTGCCACTGTGGGGTGCTGCCATGGAGTTGTAAACGTCGTCGCGACTAAAACTGGAGACTGGGCGTCTGAACTGGAGCTCCGATCTAAGGTTTCAGGAGGATGCTTGGAGGATGACAGTCGCAGCGCCGGGATATTGGTTGCCGATGCGAGGACGGGCGTTGAGACCGGTATGTCGAATGTCGGGAACAGGTCTGGGATGAAGGACAGTCTAAGAAAAGGGGAGAGGCAACTGGCCCATGCCACTGTAGAGAGCGATGTTGAAGCTGGGACGCCTGTTGATGAATGATAGACGGGTAGAGAGGGTATCGTTGAGACTCGATGAATCGATCATTTCATTGAGTCGAGTTCCCGCATGTTCTTCTTCCACTGCCACTGTCGTTGCTATTGCCGGTGTTTGTATCTGCTACTGTGGCGGTAACGAGTTCCCGCAGACGTTGAGAACGTGGATCTTCATTTGTTGGAGTTGTGGCCGGAGTTGGCGGCAGAGAAGCAAACTACAGCTAATTAGGCTTAGGAGAAAAGACATTCTTCAAGACTCGCTTCCTTCTATATGTTCTTCCCTCGTTCTATATTCAATTCTCTTCTCGAAGGCTCCCTCTGAAATATGTGGGTTCATTCTCCCTCTAGCTTTTGTCTGTGTGTATATAATTGAAGGAAATTAAAAGTAAATAGAATCACCAAAAATTATAATAGAGGTAAAGGAAGGGGGTTACCAGATTGTCGAGTAGCGCGAGTTGTAGCCGGAGTCGTCGAGTGTCTGCATTCCAGGGGAGACGAGTTGGAGGCCGCATCGGTGAATGAAGGGGGGACTCGGTCGGCTGAGATATAACCTGATGCAATTTCTACCGAGAAAACCCAAAAGAGAGTGCTACGTTTGGTGAGGATGAAGTCTTGATTTTTTTTTCTCCCAAGTGTTCCTTCCCTGAGAGTCTTCCTGAGTGCTTCCCACATCTAGCTATTTATAGGGAGAAGAATGACTTTAATATTATTTTTTTAATTAAATTTCTCTGATTTTTAGTTGTGTTTTTTAGATTTTCTGATTTTTGGTGATTTTTAGATTTTCTCTATTTTCGGTGATTTTGGATTATTTTTAGTGATTTTCGATGATTTTTATTGATTTTTTATGATTTTCAGTGATTTTTGGTGATTTTCGATAATTTTTAGTGATTTTATTATTTTTTAGAATAAATTTGGTTATAACAGTTGCCCCTCTTTGTGAGAATGTTTAGAAGAATTTTCGAGCAAAGAATTAATAATAACCCAATTTTTTTCAAAAGCATGCTAGGGTCGCGTTTGTTAATAAACGCTTGACCAAAAATGGTGTCGCATTTGTTAGAAAATGCATAACCAAGAGCTGGTAAAAAGAGGTGTAGCATTTGCACGAACGCTTAACCAAAAAGAATTGAAATTGGGGTCGCGTTTGTACGAACGTCCATCCAGGAGGATTGAAAATGGTATCGCGTTTGTACGCATGGTCAACCCGGAGAATTGAAAATGGTATCGTATTTGTACGAATGCTCGACCGAATTGAAGATGGTATCGCGTTTGTACGAACGCTTAACCGAATTGGATATGACTTTGTGTTTGTTAGTAAACACTCAGTCTATTGACGTCGCGTTTGTTAGTAAATTCTTAATCGAATGGTGTTACATTTCTTAGTAAATGCTTACCCATGGTGTAGCATTTGTTAATAAACACTTTAACTAACTTGAAGATGACGTTGCGTTTGTTAGTAAACGCTCACTCGAGTGGCGTCGCGTTTGTTAGCAAACGCCCAAACGAATTATAAATGATGTCGCGTTTGTTAGTAAATTGCTTAGTCGAGTTGAAGACAGTAACGCGTTTGTTAGTAAACGCCCAACCGAATTGGAAATGGCGTCGCGTTTGTTAGTAAACGCCCAACCGAATTGGAAATGACGTCGCGTTTGTTAGTAAACGCTCAGTCAAATGGCGTCGCGTTTGTTAATAAATGCTCGGTCGAATGGCATCGCGTTTGTTAGTAAACGCTTAACCAAGAGGTATTGCATTTGTACGAATGCTTGAATTGAAGGTCGTATAGCGTTTCTACGAACACTTAACCGGTTGAATTGAGAAATGGATAACTTGACTTGGAATTGTTGTCACACTATAAGAGTGCTTAATAGTAGTGAATAGGATCATACCTTAGCATAAAGGTCTGAGTTTTGAAATCATGAAGTATGCTTGAGATTGTTTGCGTCTCCCATGTGCACTTCTTGCTAAAATGTTGACTGCGGATGATATGAATGCTGGATATGCATGCGCAAAAATTTCTTTTTTCAAAAGGAGAAACACTTGTGCAATAGAGAATAAAGAAAGGCCTTTCTTACATCTCTCAAAGCTCACTCAAAGTATGTTTCTATGCTATCAGAGTGGGAAGTTCGATTCCTTTGAAATGAATGCTCAGAGGCTAGTTGAAAGAGACTTTAATTTTAGTTGTAAGGCAGGCTTGGTGTAAGACCATGCTTATAGAAGGCTTAATCTTTAAGGAAGAAAGCAAGCTAAAGAATCTCATCAAATAAGACTCAAAATGCAAGGGCGTCACCTTTAAGCGTGGTTGTCCCAATGTGGACTTGCTTATCGACATAGTACTTGAGGGTATGAGCAAGATGGCATATGAGGGTAAGAGTGCGTTGAGAAAGGTGCTGAAGAATGATTTTTTTTCTTTCTCTTTTTCTCTACAAGAAATGGGGTTTTTGAACTTGAAGTGACTTGCCCCAGAGTGGCAATCAAGATCTTTTGTCCTCTTTTTTCTAACACTTTGCTTTTGCAACCGTCATGTTTCAACCCGTGTGCCTTATTTTGCTTTTTTTTTTCTTTTGAACTAGGGTAATAGCTCCTTTCCTTTATTTTTGTTTGCCCATGTCTCACTTTTTTTCGAATATTCAACAAACTCAATTATCTGGAATTGTTTAGAATGTACTGAAATGGTTGAAAGATGGTAGGAGTATAGTGTCAACTTGCAAGATCCGTTAGGGATGTACTTCACACTCAAACTTGAGGAAGTGACGCATCTACATCTGAGTCCTATTCTGAAGTCTAGACTACATGAACTCCTTTTACCTCGATGTGAGGCGACTCTTTGACTTGAAAGGGTCATTGTGTTTTGAAAAATCTCCACTTTTGCTAGGAATGGCTAGCAATGGTAAAGTGTTTAGGGATAAAAAAAATGCTCGATGTCATCCTAGCTAGAGCATTTTCCGTCAAAGGGATTTCCTTCCCACTCCAATGCTATCGCGTCTGAATTTCTCACAAGTGTTTGTACTAAACTCTCGAAAGGGTATGTGTTTGGGGATAGGCTTGCCTTTTTATCTCTAGCACACAAGTGTTCTACTAGGGAAAGTGCTTCAAATTTTGAGGATGCATGAGAACATGAACATGTAAGCATAATAACTTTACCTATGATGTTCGCTTTGACATTAAGGCCCTGTAGGGAAAGAGATGGTGTATAATTATGTTCAATGTGAGTAGTTTTAAAGTTGGAACGATACTTTCCTTTACCGATTACCTAACGATGCTTGATTGTTGCCCCAGTTACGCATCTGTATAGAAAGGTGGAAATGATTAGTTTCTGGTTTTATGTGACTTAAATTAGAACGTTATTTCCTTTCACCGCTTCTTCAGCATGGCTTGTGAGCCTTGAAAATTATCATGGCTCCTAAAAAATCTCTGAGGGGAATATGTTAAAAGCAAATACCATTGAAATGGATTGACTCGAAATTGTTTGAATAAGGAAATAACATGAGTACAATATTTTGTCGTCATGTGTAATAGCGTCGGAGTGAATCGGTGTTAATTGGTTGCGGTAGAACACTCCGTCCATCTTCATTAAGATCAGGGCCCCTCCTGAGAAAGCTTGCTTGACAACGTACGGGCCGTCGTAGTTGGGGGCGAATTTTCCACGAGGGTCTTTGACGTTCGGAAGAATCCACTTTAGAACCAAATCATCGGGCTTGTGCGTCACTGGTTTGACCTTTTTGTTGAAAGGTCGGGACACACGTTCTTGATAACACGTTTTTGAGCAACGAGCCATTTCTCATTGATGAGATCCAAGTGATACAAACGACGTTGTACATAATCATCCTCTGTCACATTTGCTTCTTGGAGGACTCGGAAAGAAGGAATTTGAACTACGATAGGTAGAACTGCCTGGGCTCCATAGACCAACTCAAAAGGAGTTGTCCCAGTTGAGGTACGTGTTGTTGTTCTATAGGCAAGTAATGCATTTGAGAGATTTGCGTGCCAGTCGCGGTATGTAACTGCCATCTTCTATATTATGTTCTTTATATTCTTGTTTGCAGCTTCCACGGCACCGTTCATCTGCAGACGATATGGTGAGGAGTTGAGATGTTTGATTCGGAATTCTTCACACAATGAATCAATAATCTTGTTGTTGAAATTGGTCCCATTATCAGTCACGGGCAATTCGGGCATTCCGTAGCGAGCAATTATATTGATGCGAACGAATAGGACCACATTCTTTGCTGTAATTTCTTTGAATGATTGAGCTTATATCCATTTGGTGAAATAGTCAATGGAGACCAGGATGAATCGATGACCATTCGAAGCTTTTGGATTGATTGGGCCGATGACGTCCATCCCTCACATTGAAAATGGTCATGGTTCAAATAACAGGTACAATCTAGTGGGAGGCACATGGTTCAAATAACGAGTACAATCTGGCATTTATGGCATCGACACACGTACGAAATGCAGTCTGCTTCGATGGTCAGCCAGTAATACCCTTGCCGCATAATTTTCTGCGCTAAGGCGTATCCGTTCATGTGTGGACCGCATACACCTTCATGGATTTCAGTAATGGTTTCTTGTGCTTCATTCGCGTCAACGCATCTCATGAGGGTTGCGGCAAAGGACTTCTTGTATAAGATAACTCCATTTAAAAAGTAGTTGCGAGCGATCCATCATATGTATTTTCGCTCCTTCCAGCTGCATCCTTCAGGAAAGTTGCCGGTTTGTAAGTAAACTTTAATATCGAAGTGCCAAGGTTTGTTGTCTGGTTCATGAGTGATGGCAGCACAACTCGGGTTTTGAGAGATGTCGATTTGCAGGGGCTCGATATTCACCTGTCCAACTAGTGGGATCATCGAGGCCAATGTTGCCAGTGCATCGGTGAAGCGATTCTCCGTTCGAGGCAAGTAGATGAACTCAATGTGATGGAAGCGTTTGATGATATCTTGAAGGTATTCATGATACAGGAGGAGCTTCGCATCACGAGTATGCCACTGTCCATTTTTTTGGGCGATAATGAGTGCCGAGTCTCCAAAAACGTTGATGCCTTGAATTCGCAGGTCAAGAGCATGTTGAAGACCGAGAATGCACGCCTCGTATTCTGCAATGTTATTGGTGCACGGAAAAACAACCTTTGACGTGACCGGATAATATTGACCGATGGGGGATATCACAATGGCTCCCACACCTGACACATCGAGGTTGACTACTCCATCAAAGTACATAGTCCATCGTCGATCATCATCTACGATCAGGATATTCTCATCTGGTAATTCGGTATCTAAAGGAGACGTGTCTGGTCCCGGATAGTCAACAATATAGTCTGCAATACTTCGCCCCTTGATAGACTTTGTGGCAATGTATCGTACGTCGAATTCAGCCAATTGCAATTGTCATTTCGAGATACGCCTTATTAGTGTGTGTCCGTTAAATAATACCTCAAAGGATCATTTCCTAAGACCGAAAGTATTTCGTAGTGAAGGGTATATTGTCTTAGGCGGTGAAGTACCCAAACCAATGCACTGCAGGTTCGTTCCAAAATCGTGTGACGGGATTCACTGGATGTGAATTTCTTGCTCAGAAAATAAATAGCATGGTCGTTGGCACCTCATGGTTGTTGTGCCAAAAGGGCTCCTAGAGACTCATCTTGTACTGTGAGATAAAGCATTAGGGGATGCCCCCGTGTCGGTGGGAGTAGTACCGGAGGGTTTGATAAGTATTGTTTGATCTGTTCTAATGCGGCTTGGCATTCGATATTCCATTCAACAGGGGTATCCTTTTTGAGGAGTTTGAATATGGGTTTACAGGTTTCAGACAGATTTCAGATAAAACGGGCGATGTAATTCAGCCGACCCTCGAAACCTCTCACTTCCTTAGCTGTCTTTGGCGGAGGTAAATTTCAAATGGCCTCAACTTTGGCAGGATCGACTTCGATACATCGGTTACTTAAGACAAAACCGAGTAATTTGCCCAATGTTGCCCCGAATACATACTTAGCCGGGTCCAGTCTGAGTTTAAATTTCCTTAGCCGCTCAAATAGTTTTCGGAGAACAGTAACATGGTCTTCCTTTGCGCGCGAGTTAGTGTCATATCGTCTACGTACACTTCAATTTCTTTATGCATCATATCGTAAAATACCATGGCCCGTTGATAAGTCGCCCCAGCATTCTTCAAACCAAACGGCATTACTTGATAGTAAAACGTTCCCCAAGGGGTGGTAAATGTGGTCTTTTCCTTATCTTCCTCCGTCATCCGAATTTGATTGTAGCCGGAGAAACCATCCATAAAGGAAAAGCGATCGAATCTTGTTGTATTGTGTACCAAAACATTGATATGTGGTAGGGGAAAATCACCTTTAGGGATGGCTTTATTGAGGTCGCGATAGTCGACGCAGACGCGAACTTTGCCGTTTTTCTTCATTACAGGTACAATATTTGCAACCCATTGAGGGTAGCGGGCAACCTTAATGAATTTCGCCTTCAGTAATTTGTCAACTTCTTCCTTGATAGCGAGCACAAGTTCAGGTTTGTATCGGCGTTGGTTCTGCGTTTTAGGGGGTACCAATGGGTCTGTAGGAATGTAGTGTTGTACAATGTCTATGTCGAGCCCGGGCATGTCTGCGTAGCTCCATGCGAACACGTCCGAATATTCACGTAGTAGGGAAATGAGTTGATCAGCTTCATCTTGAGGTAGATCTGAGGGAATGAACAATTCCTTTGACTCCTCGAGAGTTCCGACGTTAATGACCATTGGTTCACGGATTGTCACTTCTTTGGGCTCTTCATGACGTTTGAGTTCTTGTTCACGGCTGTAGTAGTTATCAAGCAACTTCTGGTCATGGGTTGAGTCGTCGTGTTGCTCTTCATATGGATTTTCATCTGCGTCCGAAGAGCCATCCCTGTAAGATGCAATGATTCTTTTGTGAGTCCATGAAGATTAATCTAATGTGACAAAAAGGTGAAGTGGGAGGGCATTAGGTGTCAGTGAGCATGAATAGCTGTGAACCATTCTGGGTGAGTGCTCATTTTCGTCATCCGTCTAACGTTGTTTTCCCCCACACTTCAACTCGATAATTCCCAGTATACCGTGTTTATTACATTTTTGGACTTCCTTGCTAGTCCACGGTAAAAATATAGCAAGGTGACTCGATTTAAACGAAGACGCGTTCGCGTGTCTAAAAGCTGGACATAACGAACTCTACACGATTTGAAATACTAAAAGTAAATGAGTAGAAAAAGACTTGGAACGATTCACCCTTCGACGACGATGGAGGAGGATGGCGCTTCATCAACAGTGCAGATTGAAAGGTCTTCGAATGATGGGACAAGGTCAACCAGATCCTTCGGGGCCGAATGAATGTCTCTCGAAGAGGTGGGCAAATTAGAGATACATTTCCGTCTCGATAGAGCTTCCGTTGACCGGGATACCGAAAGCTTAGACCGGTACTCTCAGTTTGGCTCTTGATATGGAATGCGAGGGGTTCCAGACTTCCTTGTCCGCGAGTGCCCAGGCCCTTCCCAGTTTGATAGCCATAGTATACTAGCATCCGAGCTGCATTGAGTACTAGGGGCGGGATTTTCGGCTTACTAGCTTCTTTTCACACCATGTGGATAATCTCAATAGATTGGGTGGTGCTCGGCTCTTCTACTGGTTCTGGCATATATGGAAAATTAATCTCATTGCAGACAGGGACATCGCTTTCCCCTTGGACGGTGATGAGCTTGTCTCCGATGACGAACTTGTGTCAAAAGATTTTGACACAATTCCAATACGAAAGGAACTTCAAAAATTCGGTTAGTACCCGATGAATTTTCTATAATAGTCGACCCCTTTCCAAGCCTTGAGAAGCTGTCCATTCACAATATTAATGTTAGTCGAGAAAGACTTATCCAACTCATCAAACAACATCAAACAATTCTTCATGGGAGATATGATGCATGCATCCGCTAAGCCTCGCATAGGCTCCGTAACTCGTTGCAAAAAAAGTTGCCACTAATAGCTGATCTTCCTGCTTTGACTCATTCTCCGCGAGTTGTGCCTGCTCTTCATTGCAAACCTTCTTCTTCCTACAGAATTGTTCGTCGTGACCAAGGACATTACAATGCTTGCATTTATAATCGGATTTGAACAAATAGAAATCTTCCATGTGAGAAGTTTTATTACAATGGGAGGATGGAGGAAACTCTTTTTGATTCTTTCCGTTGAACTTTTGTTCATCAACTTTTTTTAGTCGGCATTCTTCCTCGCTTCATTTCTACGACATATTTCTCTTTCCCCTTTGATTTCATTTCATTAAAATTGCACCTTCAGGATAATCTTCCTGTCTTATTGCTCTCCTTTGTTCTTATGTCTGGAGAGAACCGACCAAATCATCGACTGTCAATGTAGTGAGATTGCGAGATTCATCCAATACATAAATCTTCTATTCAAATCTCTTTAGAAATGTAACAAGAATCTTTTCAACAATTCTATTTTTTTCAAATCAACCTGCAACTAACAAATTTGAATGGCAACCCTCATCATTTCGTCGACATACTCTTTTCATACTCTCTAAGTCCTTTATTCTGAGTAAATCAATCTCCATCCACAAATTTAAAACTCGTATTATTTGATTTCGACCACTACCTTCAAACATCTTCTTCAATCAATCCCATGCTTCCTTTCCTGTCTCACAAGTGAGAATTATTGCTAGAACTCCTTCATAAATAGAGGCATGAATAGCGACGAGAGCCTTGTATGGCTTGGTTGACTCTTCACTGTGTAGCCTCAACTGATTTAAAGTGGGATTCAAAGGAATGACTCGAGTTTCAACGTCCTGCTCAATAGTGCTCTAGATATCCTAAGATTTCAAAAAAATCATCATCTTGACTACCCAAAAATGATAGTTTTCAATATCAAATAGCTATTGAGGTTGCACAAAAAAACCCACTAAAGCAAGAAATGACAACGGAAAGAAATTGGATGATAAAGGTATGAACGAGAAGGGAATTTCTTGGCATTAATCTTACTCACAGTCCTTCAAGATCGTGAGCTCTGACACCATGTCAAACTTGATTCAACGATGAAAAATGTACAAAAAAGGTTGATCTGCAAACCAGATCAACTCACGTTGGCTAAAGGTTCTGATACAAAGATGGTCGTCGTTTTGCCCACACCTCAGCCATCGTCACCTATTGGAGGTATTAATTTGCCCGTCATCGACTAAGCGGGGCGACGAAAGGCACTGAGCGACAGATCACTCAGGCGACGCGTCTCTCAAGTGACGAAGTTATTCAGGCAAAGAGATCAGTTTCACTAAAGGAAGGGATTTAACCAATCTGTAATGAAGGCAATTCAAGATCCTAAACCATTCAACTTTCGGTCCACATTCATGCATCTGGTCATGCATGCATCTCATTTAGGTTCATTGTTAGCATTTAATTTCTTGTCTTTGTAATCCCTATATAAAGAGACGTCATGTCAGCATTGAGGAGCAGATTATTCAAACTTTAAACCCATATTAGACTTTTGTCTTTCTATCCGAAGGAGTGGATTCTCTTTCAACATCGTTTTTTATTTGGTGGATTTCAAGTGCAGATTGAGTAGAGTGTATCAACCGATGGTGGTGAATATATAACATTCGTGTTGTTCCTCGCCCTCGTTCTTGTTCACGGTAGTGTATCTGTATTCGTGTGACAAGCGAGTTCTATCCGAGTCTTCTTTCACGATGATGTATCTGCATCCGTGCAGGTTGATCTCAACCCATCATTCGATTTCCCTTTCATATTCGTTCCGTCCAGCCATCCCGTCTTATCTACCCTTCCGACCATACACGTCGCTCCATTCCCCACCCATAGTGACGTCCCGCATCGTTTCGATATTGGAATCATATTTCCGGTGACGTTCTCGCATCAGGTTCAAAAGCAAAAAAAAAACTAAGAAGAAGATTATATCCCAACTAAAAATAATAATTCTTGACTAATTCAAAAATTATTCAAACTAACCTATTAGAAAAAAATCAATTCCTAAAAAGGTTAACCTCTAACACCCCGAGCTAGCTTGTTCTCATTGGTATGCGTTGAGGCGCAATGATAGGGGTAAAGCTTTCGATACGGGCCGCGAAAATAGTATCAAATCTAGACCAACTCTGAATAGAAAGGCTTGTATATCCATGTTTAATCTTCTTTGTTTTGTCTCTTCCTTCATAGCTGAAATTCAACCAAAAAATTAGATCATTTATTGAAGGTAAACTTCACAAATCCAATCTTTATTTATATATTGTATCCCCCTCCCCGCCTGCAAAAGTACGAGTGGACGGACAGTCAAGTTGCGAGTAAGATAATGTTTTCTTTGGCTTTATATAATTTTATTAGTTGGCATATATATCCCTCACTCCCACCCCATCCCTCCACAGATGCAGACCCGAAACATTTTGTACAGACTGTTGCTCGTTCTTTTTAGATATTTTTCAGATTCATGTTCACGATGCTCGTTCATGCGGGGAAGGCTAAAAATCCAACTTTCCCAAATTTAATCCAGATTGCTTTCTAGCCCATTTCCCTGTGAAATCACCTTCTGCCAATTATTGTCACATGCATGGCCCCCTCTACCCATCACTCCATTGTCCTCCTCCAACTTCTACTCCTTGATTTCAAATAATCTTTAAATTATGAGATCTTGCAACCCCCCCCCAACACCCCAATTATTGATTGAATGTGTGTTATTTATTTGAGTTGTATTTTCTATACCCCTTTCACCCGCAACTGATAGTGCAAAACCCATGGCGTCCAGACACGTACCCCTGCTTACAAAGCAACACCCTTCTTTCTTATAAAACATAAAATCAAGGAAGATGATGGATGATCTGATCGGGGATAGAGACTTAGACTTCCCCTATATTAATAAATATATATATTCAATTCAATACTAAAAATAAGATTGACTACAGGTGTCCGAACCTAAAGACGATTTCCTTTTTCCTATTCCCATCAAGGCATTCAACGGTAAGTTGGTTCCCAACAACATGTGCAATTCCAGTCCCTCCAGAAGAAGGTCAATATGAAACGTGGAAGCAACGGACAGCAGATTTCACGCAAAGTCTCTTGCATCCACACGTTTCGAATCTAAACTAAGAAACTTAAAAGCCAACCCCCCCCCTATTCTCTAAGCACTTTAAAAAAGGAGAACATGTCATCCCAAGTCACTTTTAGCAGAACCACCACGTTCAAGGATTCCGCGATCTTCCAAAGGGGTAAAGAAGAACAAAACAAAAGGAAGTGCATCAGATCTAACAGCTCACATCTAATCCACCCATCACCAACTAATCTCGTCCTAACCTCGTTTGTCCCTTATGTTTTTCTGGTCATAAGCAGCAGGATCATCAGCCCCACAGATCTCAGTGGCATTTTAAGTACCCGGGTTATAAATAATAAGGGATGTGACCAACCGTGAAATTCCCATGGTTGAAGACAGCAAACGATACATCAAATCAGAAAAAGAAAAAGGAAAAAACAATATCACGCGTTTCTATTTCCAAATGTTGTCAACCAACAGCCAACGCCAATGAAATGAGTTTTACCCAAGACCCTATATCTATGATATCATTCAAGGCAGCTCGTCATTTACAAGCAAACCGCAGCTTCGGTTTCTCTCCTCCGAGAAACAATTTTCCAGTCGGAATATACACAGAACTAGTGATTGATCAAAAATCGATGCTTGACGTTCGATAACGTACCCGGTTGGAGATTGCACTCATGTCTTTGATTTACCGGCAGTCGGACGAGCTGAACGAATCAGGGAATCCAGATGGCTTGGGAGGTATGCTGACCTGTGTGTATGAGAACGACATGTTGTCAAATGTCGAGGAAGTGCCTTCACTCGCGTGCCACCCTTGAACCATTTGTGGCAAGCTCATGTGCAGGTCGATGCCCTCGTTTTCGTCTTCCTCTTGCCTCAGTGGTTTCCACTGCTCCACGAGTGGGACCAACATGTTGACGGCGTGGCCCATGTCGGGTCTCTGGAATGGTTCACGTGCGGTGCAGTGCCCAGCAAGCTCGGATACTTTAATAATGCTCTCAAGGGTTTCCTCATCGGGATTGAGTGTCTGATCGATGGCTTTGGGGATGTTCTCCTTGTTGATTAGCACCCGACGAAACCAGGTAACCAGATGGGCCTTCTCGTCTGGGAAGGCGTCGTCCAGCGCCTTTCTTCCGGTGATCAGCTCCATCAAGACTACTCCGAATGCAAAGACATCCACCTTTGTCGTCACTCTTCCGGTGGCTGCAGAAGAAGAAAACACCATTAGCATAAAAAAGACCAGGCATCCCACGAATTTTTCTTCTCAAAGTGGAAACAAAGCGGCAGTAAATCATAGCATGGTATAACTCTGGAAGCAAGACTTAATTTCTCATGATTTCATGGAAAGTTTCCATTGGAAACATACTCAAAATATAAGCAGCTAGAGAGAATCAGAGCACATAAGTGGGCAGCCTAAGAAAACAACACTGCTCCATAACAATGACCATACACTCCCATCACTTCAGCACCCATCATCACATGAAGTGCACCTACAACCGAACTTAACATATGCAGAGGAGAGCAATAACTGCTCGATCCTATAGAAACGACCTAATACGTCCCATATTTCATTGATCAAAACAGCTGCAGCTTAATCAACAGCACATGTAAAAATAACTGTAATGGCAAGAACATTTCAGAGGAGGAAAAACGAGCAAACTCACCAGCATATTCAGGGGCAAGATAACCAAAAGTTCCGGCCAACCGAGTCTCGACAGAGTACTTTCCATCCGGAGCATGCTTCACCAAACCAAAGTCCGCAACCTTCGCTCTCATATCATCGCCTAAGAGTATGTTAGATGGCTTCAAGTCCCTGTGAATGAAGCTCTGCTGTGCCAAACTGTGCAGATACTCCACACCCCTCGCGACATCAAGTGCAATGGTAACCCTTTGCTTCCATGTCAGAGGCGGATATCTCCTCTCCTGGCATTCGAACAGATGCTGCGTCAGAGTTCCCTGTGGCATGTATTCGTACACAAGAAGCCTCTCATCCCCATTAATGCAGTATCCTAGTAGGGCGACAAGGTGCCTGTGCCTAACTTTTGTAAGCACCCCGATCTCGGCTTGGAACTCATTCATCCCCTTAGTGCCCGTTGCAACAGATACCATCCTCTTAACCGCAATCTTGGTGCCATCGTGCAATTCACCTCGATAGACAACACCAAAACCACCTCTTCCCAATATATTGTCATCACTGAAGTTATTTGTGACTTGACGCAGAACTTCAATCGGAATAGATACATTGCCTCCATCGAAAACCGGAAACTCACTATGATCACCACTGCTTTGACTCTGTAGCTCACTTGGAACTCCAGCATACCCATTATTGAGGGCATTCACCATTCCAGCACCAGTCTTGGTGGCGGGCAAGCCAAGTTCGGGATTTCCAACTCTACTGAACTTTGTGTGCTTCCTCTTTACATACAAGAATTTGTAAGACACAAACAACATGATGAGGACGACAATCAAAACTCCTACAACCACCCCCACAATCACACCTGCCGAAACCTTGGAACCACCTGAAGAACCCGACGGGCTGGAGGAGTTGCCACCTGAACCACTCCCACTGTCACCTGTAATATTCTTTCCAAGGAAAGGATTCCCGGAACTGGTAAATTTTACTGAGGCAGGGAAAACGGGTACTGTTCCTGACAAGTTATTGTTGGACACATCGAACACCTGAAGATTCGGAAGTGAGGTCAAGCCCTGAGGGATCGAGCCGGTCAAATTATTGTTGTTCAGGAGCAAAGTCCTAAGTGACGTCAGATTCACAAACGCGGGAGAGATCGTCCCATTAAACCCCTGCTTCGACAATGTAATGCTAGTGACATTCATCCCTTGACAACCTACGAAGCTCCACCCACCACAGGCATCATTCCCGGTCCACGAATCCGCCAGAGGCAGCGGATAACCAAGCCCTCCGGCAACCTGCAGCATTGTCATCACCTGCGAATCACAAGGACCAGAACTATTCCTACAGAAACGGTTCCCATCATAGGTCAACTTCATGGACCCACTACTGCTCGGCACGGGACCCTGCAACTTGTTGTTATCGAGACTCACATTCAACAGATTCTTCATTGACAACAACGAACTCGGTACCAATCCGGTAAATGAGTTGTCCCTCAACTGCAGGTCAAACAAATTCCCACAGTTGGACAAATCCGGGATCTCGCCGGAGAACCCGTTCTTCTGGAGCCAGACCTGGGAAAGCTGCTGCATGGAGGAGAGCACCGAGATGCCTCCAGAGAGGCCTGCGCCGACCTGGTTGTTCAGCCAGAGGAACTGGATGCTGGATCCGGAGAAGGATCCAGGAAGGGCGCCGGTGAGGTTGTTGTAGGAGAGGCGGAGTTCCGCGAGTGACTGGAGGGAGCCGAGGAAGTCAGGGATGGTCCCGACAAGATTGGAACTTCCGGCGTAGATCTTTGCAAGCGAGGAAGAGGCGGATAGCGAGGAGGGGAGGGACCAAGGGGCGAGGTTGATGTTCTGGGTGATGGAGAGTGTCTGGAGGTTGGTGAGGCCGGCGAGAGAAGTCACAGAGGTGAAGTTGTTGGAGTCAAGGTAGAGGGCCTGGACGGAGGGAGGGAAGGCGGGGATGGTGCCGGAGAGCTGGTTGCCCTGGAGGGAGAGGGTTGCGAGGCTGCTGAGATTCGATATAGAAGAAGGAAGGGTTCCGGAGAGGGACTTGGAGGACAAGGTAATGGAGGTGACGTAGCGAGAGGGGGAGCAGGAGACTCCCGACCAGGTGCAGTAGGCGGTAGTGGGAGACCAGCCGGAGGGGGTTGGCTTAAGGGCAGCGAGGAGATCGGACATTGCAGCAGAATCATCGCTGAAGGACGGCGTAGTTAGGACGAGGAGGAGAAAGAGAAGGAGGACGGGGTGGAGGAGGAGAAGGTTTCTGGTCGGCGGCATCTTTTCAAGTAGATAGGTAGAAGTTAGGGAGAGATTCGGCGTAGGTTTTTCTTGTAAAAAGAAGATGATAAAAGGAGGAGGAGAAGACGAAAAGGAGTTTACTTGGTTCCCTTTTTTCGGGATATTTGTCCTGAGTCCTTAATTCTTCTCAACCATATCAATTAAACCATTTTACGAAATACACCGCCACATTTCCGATAATTCCAAAATTTCGTCAATGAATCAATCGAATGGAATTTCGCCAAATTAAAAAAAAACTAAAATTCTAAAAATTTTAGTAAACTGCAAAATTCAGGCCAAACAAGTAACTAAGAGGGTTGATTAAGAAGAAATTAAAAGTTGGAGGGACTGAACTGCAACTGCGTGTGAACGACCTAACGCCTAGCGCGTCAAGTATCGGCGTCCCGAGCTTTGCGTAAGAAAGAATATGGCCGTTTTGCTTCCCCGGTCTGTTTCTACCATTATCTGATTTAAATTGTGGTGTTGATTTGCGTGGGAAATGGAAGTGACGAGGACGTGCCTCTTTTTAATAATATTAATAATAAGTAGCTGAGAGTACAGCTAAGTGGCGTCACTTTACATGGATTTATGGGATTTTTCCTTCGTTTATTACCATTCTAAAAGAAAATATCGCGGTCGGATCCAAAGGAAATAATATTTTGGTCGGAGGTTATCATCAAATATTAATTGATTTTAATGATTACGTGTTAGCGTGTCGCTTCCATGAAGTTGACTCCAACTAAATTATATTGTGGATCCCTCTAAGTTGATCGTGGTTTCGTTTAACTCTATATCTGTTTTTATGTTCGCGGCGTAATGTACGTAAGAACGAAAATATCAAAAAGGAAGTAGGATTGTGTCATTTTCAATTAGGTTCAATTTGATATATTTCTTCAAACTATACAGTATCTAATCCTAACTATCGAGTAAAACTGGAAAGCAGTCGAAACTGGTAATAGGATCGGTACTCATAGATGTTCTCGAATAAATCGATTTTAGATTCTAAATTTTTTAGAACCCGCGTATGATTTCAGGATCTCGTATCGAGAATTGGAATCTCAAATATATGTTAATATATAACTAATTATATAATATTTTTATAATCTATTTATATAATCTATTTATATAATCTATTTTTTATAAATTGTAAATAAGAAGACCAAAAGCCCAAAATAATTGTGAATTATTTGGATTTAAAATTTTTAATTTAGAATTGCAATATACATTATATTGGACAAATTTTTATTTAAAATTGTAGTATTTTTCTTTAACTCATAGAGCAGGTTCTATGTCCTAAAAATTAAAAAAAGGTAAAATATACGTTTATGGCCTCAACTTTGAGTCAACTTTCTGTTTTGTCATTAACTTAGTTTGTTATATAATTTTGTCACCAACTTTTATTTTTATTTTTATTTTGGCCAATCATGAATTTCTTTTAGCGAAAGCCAAACAAGGCCTTAATATAGTCTGACCCATGTCTTATAATAGTTGAGTTTCGACCTCTCATCCGTTCGTCACATAATCTACTTTTTCCGTAGTAGTCACCCCCTAATAGAACATCATCCGAAATTCATCGATTTTTCATATTTTTTGACAACATCAGCAACTATCGTTAACTTCTGCTTCCAATTCACTTGATTTGTCCATCAAAATTTTATAAAAGAAAATACAAATGAAAGGTTTCAATATTATTTCCTATTTTTTGAAATTTTTTTTCCTTTTTAGTCAATAAATAAAAATTGTCTATTAAGGTCTGTTTGGCTTACGCACGATAAAATTCAAGATTGGCCAAAATCAAAATAAAAACAAAAGTTGGGGACAAAATTATATAACAAACTAAGTTAATGACAAAACAGAAAGTTGGCTCAAACTTGAGGCCATAAATTGATATTTTGCCTTAAAAATAAGGAACAAGCTTTAGGTTTTGGATTTCAGGTCCCGAAATTACCCACCGTAAAGCCTGATCACCTATGTAAGCCTACCTATTTTTTTTTTTTTTTTACTCGAAGCAGTTAATTCAACTTTAAAAAAATGTAAAATGTCTATTTATTTTACTGTGCAATAAAATTTTAATTTTTGTGAGACCTTTCAAAATAAGTAAAATAAAATTAACACATAAAATTTGAAAAATCTATGCCCTCTTTCTTCTCAAATTTTTAAAATACGCTTCGTATTTTATTGTTTAATGGAACGAATTAGTCAAATGTTTTAGCAAAAAATTCTAAAATCAAAATTGGTAATTTATCAAGTATGTGGAGTGTGTTGTGGGAGTAGCGAAACAAAGATTTATTTTTATTTATTTAATATTATTCATCACGCAAACATGAAGTAACCACCACCGAGCAGACAAAGGAAGACACTTCAGAGAAGAATAAGATAAACATGACGCGTGAGGAATTTCTGGCAAAGACTGCCAGCTGGCAATACGTGAGGAAATATAAGATTCATATTTAACGCCGTGTTCAAGACAACGCGTTATCTCCTTTTAGATTGGGAAAAAAACCAGTCTTCAGAATTTTCTTTTCTTTTTTTTTTTTTGACGTTAAAAATTTTAATTTTCGATACTTGTGTAAATACATAATATAAGCCACCGCAATTGGAGGGGGGAAATTAGGCTCTGTCTTTGTCCCCAACCACGACGCTTTGTTCACAATTATTCTTCTATAAAGAAGGTCTTGTGATGATTTCTTTGTGAATTTCCGAATATCTTTTTTTCTTGCCCTACAGGAACTTGCTTTTTTCAGATTTAACCAAAAAAAAAAAACGGAATAAATTTGGAGCCTTAAAATTAAATATATATATACACAGCTGGCAAGGAAAATGCATCCGAGAAATCCCTCGTCCGGATTGGGGGCAATTCCACCCACCTAACAACAACAAAAATATCCCAAAATATTCCTTATGAGTTTGAAAATTTAAGCAGAAAAACAGAAGGCACCAAAAGGAACAGCTAATGCTTAGCTAGTCAAGGAGAAGAGATGACTGATGATCGATGTTCGTAGAGGAAGTCAATATTTTGTTCCAGCATAATCGGACAAAGGCCAAAGTTTCACGAGACTTTTCGTATTTTATGTGGAGTTTTGTACGATTTTACGGTTAGTTTTAAAAAATTTACGAAATACGATTTGTGTTTCTAATATTCTCGAAATACGGTTGCCGTGACGGGTTTTGAAAAATAATTTTTCAATTTATAAGAAAGACGGGTTTTGAAATAATTAAGTGGAAGACGAGTTTTTCAAAACTCGGGGAATGAAAAAGAAAGAGAAGGGGAACGGAAATTGAGGAATGGAGTAGGGGAGAGGAAGGGGCTGGGGAGCTGGGGTAGGGATGATGGGGGAGTAGGGAAGGGGGTGTGGGGGTGTGGGCACGTAGGGGCGAGGACGGGGACGTTCTATTTTTTAATCGAAATTAATGGAAGACGGGTTTTCAAAATTCGTCATAACTAACGTATTTCGGTAATATTGAAAACACAAACCGTATTTTGTGAATTTTTTTACGGACTAACTGTACATGCGTACAAAACTCGTTTTATGTAATGTAAGTCGTTTTTGGAGTTATATTCTAAAACAGTGTTAGGTGAAAAACAATTTGCAAACGAAATTTTAAAAATAATATCTCGAAGTCGGATTTTATAAGTCTTGACTTCCTTAAGGGGGATGAATTAGTCTTTTAGCTCGAATAGAACTTTCTTGACAAACTCATAGAACCCTCACAGCGGAAGACTTAGCTTATGTGATTTATAGAAGCTTAAAGACAAATCGCAATACAATGTTTTAGAGTGGTTTGGTGAATACACCTACATCTACTTTCGGTCGCTTTCACTAATAACTTGCAAGTAGTGATTACAGTGTGGAAGGTTGAACCTTCTATGGTGAAAGAAAAGCAATTTCTTTAACCACGGGACGGTAAGACTCACTTTACCAATACAAGAAACTCTCTTGCTGAGTTTGTGATGTATCTAGGTCGAACCACAAGGAAATCAACCAGACTTGGCGAGCGTAGAACCTTGGCTGGAAGCTTCAGCCTTCTGTGACGTGGTAGCGAGTTGTCCCTTCTGTGGATCTGTGATCAGGCTCGATGATGCTATCTGCACGTGTTCGGACGTTGTCTGATGGGCTTCTCTTTTTGAATTTTCGACTTAATCTGCAAAACAAAGAAAATAACTGTCTACAGAAGGCTGCAGTTCCTCACCACTTGCGCCTCCTACAAAAACCTTCTCTTGGACCTATTGTCTGCCAACCCGGCGTTACGGACAGCTTCCCTAGCCAAGTCCTTCAGTCCCGTACCCACCAACGCCTACGGAGTGGCTTCACCAATGCACACCTGCTGCAAATAAACAGACAACCAGATAACAGACTATAGAAGGTTGTAGGTCATTCACTACTTACGCCTGCTACGGACTCCTTCTCTCCGACAAACTCTGTACGCCGACTCGCCAACCAGCGACCCTTCTCCCCAGGCCCTGTTGCACTCAGTCCGACGTTACGGACAGTGTTCCAATCGAGTCCCTCGTATCCGTAACCACCAGCGTCTCCGGAGCGGCTTCACCAACGCTCAACCCGTTGTAGTCACCTCCTGCGAGAACGCTCGCCTAGAGACTACATTCCTGCACACTCAACACACACGTTAAACACCACAATAATGCTGCAAGAGTGCCAAGACTTACCACCAATGTTAAAAAACACCGAATGAATTATTTTTTAGTTTTTCCTTTATATAGTGGTTCTGTCCTTCTGTTATTAAGGAAATTTATTCTTCTAAAAATAAATTACGACCAGATTCATTCTCATAGTGCATAAAATATTTGGGAACAATCTCTAATTGATTTCACATCAATCGGATTATCCAATCTCAAGTTATCGCATTACACAAGGTTAGAGCCAAATTCGATCCACAACCTTCTATAGTTGGAAAGAAAAAATATTTTATTCCCAAGCTGAGAAATCTGTGGACTCGTACATATATCCGTTAGGGATTACCTAAAATTAGTTTTGTGTTAATTGGATATTTGTTTCCCACGTTAGAGCACTACAGAAGGTTCGGCCAAAATAGAGAGTCAACTTTCTATTGATGGAAATAATCAATCATTTATTTTCAAAATGAAATAATTCGTTCCATATGTTTGTCATTATATCTAGACGAAATTCATGTGAAAAGTTTGATTATTGCATATTTCTTATTATCATAATCTTCTTACAAAAGGTTGGATATAAATTTCCAAAATTAACAAGATAATTTACTAGGTTTGGAAAAATATCTTATTTTCGAATTGTTATGGTTTATCTTACCAAATAAATAATTTAATATTAATTCAAATAATATTCCTAAGAATATTCTCCTTTGGAATTAATAATTGATATCTAATTATGAAAAAATTGTCTAATCACGTCACTTGATCTGAAATGATCATTGAAGGGTGAATAAAATATTTTCGTGATACTTTTCCTTTACTAGGTAGCATATCATCGTTACAGGAGGTTACAGCTTCTGTAAATCACTGTGTGATTTACAGTGATTTATGTGATTTGACCTGCTGTGTGAATCACTGTCAAAACCATATCAACAGAAGTGCTACTTATTCATGATTAAAGTCGGACTCATTATTTCCGAAATTTTGAAACTATTTATATTATTTCGCAAAACCTTTTCCCCTACTACATTAAAATGGAACAAAGCCCATTGTTTTGTACATGTTTACGAAACAGTGCGCATTGTTTTGTAAAGTACGAAATCTTTTCGTAATTTGTCGATTGCCTTCGTAATAGATTTTGTAAAAATGTATAAGCTTTTACGATATGGGGTTAATGGATTTCATAAAAATGTACGAGCTTTCATAATACAAGTTTCGCAAAGTACGAAACAATAACAATGTAAAAAACATTTTTGTAATGTGTCGGCTTCGTAATAGGTTCGTAAAAATGTAGAGGCTTTTCCGTAACAATGTTAATGGGCTTCGTAAAAATAAACGAGCTTATCCTATAAAAGTTTTGTAATAAGACCAATTTACAAATACCTCTCTTTTCAAAATTGGTCCTTTGACTGACTTTGAAGACCCTCACGAAGAAGTCTTTGATCAACGGTCAATACACTCGTGTCGAAATTGAATCGGGTTTGGCAACGCATCTACTCTCCTTGGTGAAGGTTTTGGTCCCCGCCTGGACACGTCGAACCACTATCGGTTTGTTGACAACTTCTTCGTTGGGTTATTCTCATTTGAAATCTTGTTGCCTAGGTGCGAGAAAGAGGGTAGATGATCACATAGGGTTAGCGTTTCAAGGGTATTGTTTTTGCTTCATCTTGTGTTTTCTCCATACCCACATTGTTGTAGTGATGTTGAATACGAAAGGGGATCGTTGTGTCCCTTTGATGATCCTCAAACCGTTGGTGCATGCATTTGCGTTTCGGGCGTAGGTTTTTGTTTAGGGTTCTTTTTGTGATGGATGTTTACGATGTTTTAGTCATAACTATGTCGTGTCCCCGGGGTACTACAACTAGTCTATAGAAATATTCGGTAATGATGTCATCCTTTAAATGTTTTCTAATCGAGGTATGTTTTCAGAAGCAGTGTTGTTTTTTACACATTGTCGAGTGTGTCCATATCTTATCAGGAGGTGCAATTTTCCAAGCACCACTATCGATTATGGTTGTTTATGAATGTTGTTTTGATTGCCATGAGAGTGATTATGATTGCAATTTTCTTGTTACCAAACATGGAGACGGATGACATTGATGTCAATGATGAAGCAACTGTGAACGTACAAGGCGACAAAATTGGCAATAATAGAAGGTGATATGATTGTGCTATTTCATTACATAAAGTACGTGTTTGACATGGCGTACATGGTTCGCTACCTTATAGCTAGGTTCATAATGCCGTGACATGTCGAACACGTTGATCAATTATATCCAGATGCGATGCAACCTAAGGAAGATGATTGCGTTGCGTAACTCCTTTGACGAGGCAAATAGATCTGCGTCAAGGGAGGTTTTAACGGTCCGATGTACGTTGCAAGCAAGATCGTGAATAGTAGGGCCCCATGCCATTGTCTGATAAACTTCAATCCAGTGACTAGGGTTATGGTTATTAAGGGCTTTTAATGCTCTTTCAGGCTGAGTGATGTAAATGCGATTCTTAGCGTATGATGAACCGAAGTTGGAGTTCCATTTAGGATCTTGACATTATTCAGCTAGAACTATTAAGACACTTGAGTGTGTGGAGGATTTTAATGTCCTCCATGGAGAAGCATATACGGGCTTAGGATGCAACCGACGACACCTTCAAAATGGAGCTTGTGCAGTTCATAATCGATTGTTACTTATTCCCATGCACTGATTTCAACATAGCTAAGGAAAACATGTTTGTCACACGTGATCAGGAGCAATCCACATCTTCGATTGTGGCATCGCATGTGCTGGATCATATGTGTGATGTAGTTAGCATAGTTGTTAATGGCGAAAGGCGAGGCGAAAGGCGCACGCCTTTTGAACAAAGGCAATATATGTAAGATTAATGAAATGCTTTCAAATATAAAAAGTTGAGATGGATCCATAATATTAATCATCATCATCATCCGAGGCTAATAAACCTACATCAACATCATCCCCACAAATAAAAAAAGCTCAAATGGGTCCATAAGTCCATAAGCCAACAAGTTTCATACTCGCAAAGCATACTAATCAATCATCCATAAGATTTACATCATCATGTGAGGCTAATAAACACACATTATCATCCCCACTAGTACTTTTATAGCCTTCTGAATCTTGCTCTTCCTCCACATTTTCATCCAATTCTTCGAAAACCTCATCATCCATGTTTTGTATTTGATGTGTCACATCAACTTTCTTTTTCCCTCAAAGCTCAACAACATCTTCCATCCTTGCTACGGTAGTTCCCTTCACTGCTTGTTTTTCCTTTCCTGCAACATACCATTTTGAAGTAATTGAGGGTTGAGAAGATCTAGCGACATACGACGGTTCATTGGCCTCGCTTGCTTTTGCAGCAAGTCCCCATGTGAAGTCTTTATCATCACTGAATACACGTTTGTTCTCATCATCATCCACATCTTCCATAATTCATGTCTTCCATTCCGAAGTTTCAATTCCATCAACATCTGGTAAGGTAACTAGATCAAGATTCTATTGCATTAGATATCGACGCCTCAAAGCCCTATTGTACTTCCTATAAATCAACATATTCAATCCTTCATGCTCCAAACGATTCCTCCTTTCGGAGTGAAGCTGCATACATAAAAACATGTGTATAAGCACATATAATAATTTAAATCACGTTAAAGGAGATAAGAATTTAATTTACTCACATGCTCAAATACACTCCAGTTTCTCTCCTACCCGGAAGAAGTACAAGTAAGATTGAGAACTTTTATAGCAAACTTTTGCAAATTTGGCATCGGATATCCTGGTGAATATAGGTAATGAACAATAAGCTAAGATAAGTTTTTGTTTAACCTGGTGATTTTAGTTCATAAGTTCGGCGTCTGACAACAGTGGGAATTCCAAACATTCGTTAAGCCCGAGAATATACATCCATTTCACTACAAATGGCATCTTGAACTTTAACATCCCTCACCAATCGTTGAACGGTATGATGAAATCGTGTCATGATCTCTTCATCTTGTAATATATTCGGATTTGAATAAAGAATTGAGGATTTAGGAAATGGCCTGCAGCATGAAGAGGTCTGTGGAGCTAAACATTCAATCGATTATCGATGATTTTAAGCACATGTCGATATTTTTCTTCCTGAGGAGAAAAAAGATGCAACAATTTGCTCATTTGCTCGATTCATTGCCTCATAAATGTAGCCCATGGCTAGTCTTTTCTCACCATCAACTATCCGAAGCACATGCACTAAAGGACTAGTAACCTTCACTGCATATCTCCCATTATTCCAAAAGGTAGTAGACAATATTATGCGCTCCATTCTTTTCCCTAATGCCTCTTTTGAGATCTTCGTGGCATTCCACTTATCAGATGCAAAAATCTTCTTCAAATTTGCCCTTTGATCCAAACACCTCTTCAAAGTTTGGAAAGTTGTTGCAAAACGTGTTTTTGCTGGCCTCACCATTTAAGCCGTCTTTGTAAAATCTCTCAGCATGTTCAAGAGAAAAGCCAGTTGTATATAAAACCATTAAAGGATACTCCCTGCTTATATACTTTTTCAAATTAAGTAACTTGAAGATGTCTTCAAACATCAAATCTAGACAATGGGCGGCTCATGGAGTCTAATACAAATGTTGGTACTTCGCCTCTAACAATCTCCCTGTAAAATAAATTAAGAAGTTAAGAACACATTAATGTAAATTACAAAGTTAAGAACACATTAAGATAAATTAAGATTCTCACCTACAAGAGCATTTGAACTTGCATTATCTGACACCACTTGAACTACATGTTCTTTGCCAACATTATGGACAAATTTATCAAGTAACCCGAAATTTTTTTCACTAGTGTGAACAAAGCTTGAAGCATCCATCGATTTCAAAAACATGCTTCCTTTCGGAGTGTTCAACAAAAAGTTTATCAAAGATCTACCTTTTCTATCTTTCCATCCATCTATCATCAAGCTACAACCATACTTCTCCTTTTCTTCAGTGTTACATGTCCGTTCTACTTAACTCTGACCTCATGATAGGAAGGAGGCTTCATATTTCTCCCATAATCTCCAATTGTATGTACCATTGTGGTGAAGCTATCATAGTTGATGACATTAAAAGGAATTCCAGCATCATACATCCACCTACAAAAGGCCTGAATTGCGTCATCTCTCATCTTCTTCTGGTATGCATCAAGCTCCTTTGAGTTTTGTTTCTTTTTTTGAATGACAATATCATCACCCATATCTTGACACCCACGATAGAAATAATCAATAGGGCCCCTTGATCTTTTTGCACTTGAACCAGATTCAATCGTGCGATTTGATGTTGCATGACTCGAAGCATGTGAATGTGACTGAACATTCACCGCATTAAATACTCCTTCATCTTCTAATTTATCAAAATGGGGAATTACATCCATTTTGCTTTTAGCTTCCCTTTTGTTGGCTATGTACTCCATCAATTCTTCCACAACAGGAGGAGGGCATTCTCGACAAGCCTTCACCGCTATATAGCCTATAACAAGGTGATTCTTGAATGGACTTATTTCATCATTTGTTACTTTTCCGTAATAATTGCACTTCACTTTATTTGTGTCATTAACATTTGGTAGAGTTCCATGACACCATGCCGGTTCCTTTCGGTTTGGATTTTGAGTAGCCCTCGTATAATTTCTACATCCACACAAATAGACTAACAGTCAGAATATGGCCGCATCACAGAATATGGCAACAAAAACTGAGCAACTTCCGTTTCTGGGAATGTAGGAAATCTACAGCAACTAATGTAATGAATTTGAGCAAAGCATATATGGGCAAGGATTGGACATAAATGGGCATTACTTCTCCAGACAGATCTTCTTTCTGATATATGCTTGCTCGTTTCTTCTCACCAGCGGCTTCGCAAGGGGTGGTGGTTTAATTTTAAGCCTTGCCTTCGTCCTCGTTCAGAATCCTATTCCTAAAGTCAGAGACCATGAGCGGTGCTCGAATTAGCTAATCACAAATCGCAACTTTTCAGGAAAAAAAAAATCAGAAGCCTTTACCTTTCCCTGAAAAAAATCGCCACTTTCCAGGCCACATCCCCATATGGCGGAAGCGAAGGCGGATAAGGTTGGCGAGGAGGGGAAGGGTGGAGGAGGCTGGGGAGGGCAAGGGTGGGGAGGCGGAGGGAAGGGAGCAATTGAGATGGCGGAATAGGTTTTTTTTATTTCATTAATTGGTCCTTAGATTTTTCAAATTATTACAAATAGGTCCGACTATTTTCAACTTTGCCCCTAACCAAAAGGCTCGCCTTTTAGGTGCCTCTCGCCGGCGACAAAGGCGATGCCTTTGTACCACGCACAGGGGGAAAGGCGTTTTGGCGTCGCCTGCCTCTCCCCTCGCCATAGGCGATAAAAGGCAACGCCTTTTACAACTATGCTGGTTAGGCACTTCAATGGACGAAGACCGATGTACATAGATGGTTTCGTGCCACTATTTATGGTAAGAAGCGTGGTGGTTACTTGGTGGCTCACTTGGAACAAGTGGTTTATTTATAAGTTTGATTCAATTGACATGTTGTTATGCATTACTTCAGTTCTTTTATGCATGCAAAACGTAGTAAATGGTCTGAGATTATGTCAAGCTAATAAGCCAACTCCGTTGTGTGTTGAATGGGATGATGCACAACTACATTATATATTCAGACTTTCTGATCGGGAGCTATATACAAGGTTCGTGTAGTGGTGAATTTTGCACTTTGAAACTGATTTATGCGTGAAAGTACGATGTTATTCATCATTGCCTGCAAAGTTACATTAGTCAATGGATATGCAAAGCTCAACAGGTCCAGAGCCACATGAAATTGGTGGGCAATCCTTAAACTTAGACATTGATCAATTAAATGGGCATTGCATCAGTTGAAGGAGTGTCAGTATCTACTGAATCACAAGTGATGTGCCTGTAATCCAATTGTCGAAAGTTTTTACTAACATTCATTACCATAGGGTTTAGACAATCGAGTCTGGAATGTGGAGGTTACTGTCGACGACGTTGTTAGGAAAGTGTTGATTATCCTTAAGGAGCCAAGACAAGTTAAGAGCCTTGTTCATGAATTGCTTGACACTCGATCCACGCCGATCCAGCCTCCGAAGGTAACGAGCAATGGGGTTATGGGATTCGAGCTCTAGTGACATACCTAATATTGGGCGTCTTACAAACTGGAAAAGGCGACAAACTTGATAGCAATGGTGACGATAGGTTCGATGATGTTGGCCCATATACTGGCCTAAATTTGGCCCCTTGATGAACTCAGAAAATTTGGGTGATGCCCAACATACAGATGATTTCAGCTTGTACAATGATGGGACCCGACTTGCAGCGATGCTTTGTATGCTGTTTCATGGGACAACCGGTCAGCCGCAGATGTGTTGGACTCCATCAAACCTATTACAGGTCAGGCTGATGTACATACTGATGTGCATTTTGTCGAAATTCAGGGAGTTGACTTTCATCCGGTAGCCACACATGGCGAAGATCTTCAAAACAAATGCGGGCATGATGGCGAGACACAACATGTTGGCAAGCTAAACCTCTTCCCAAATTGAGAAGATATTGGATGGTATTTTCAAAATCGTCTTATGTTGGAGGACTTCACAGGCCATGTCACAAACTTTGCTTTTGTAGACTCTTGTACAAGAAAGCATCTCCTTTACCAATTAGGGAAAGAGGTTGATGCGTCGCGCCTCAGAGAGGACACCCAATGGTTTTACTAGTTCCTCATTTGTCGTTGTGAAGCAGAACTTGCACCTGTCTAAGCAGAAAGGGGAAACAATTCAAGAGGTACAACAACCAAGGGTGGATGGTGTCAATCTACGGGTGGCTACTAATCTGAAATCAGCACAAATCCTTTTCATGTGTGGCCTTCTTACTGAATAAGATGTCCAAAAATTAATCCTAATGGATAATCTAGTAGGAGACATAAAATCGTTTTCCACGATCGATTGAAATATTCTAAAGTATGCATGGAATGAACGACCTCATTCATAGCTTTGGTCACTTGTTGCCACGTGTTTTCCTGACATGGCCATTACTAACGTACTAGTTGTAATGAGACAATTACAGATTTCTCTTGTATGATCTTTGTTGTTGCTGTGAAAATCATTCGTTTTGTGGATGCAGTTACCATATCCAGGAATCCTATGATGTCTCTCAAACTGTCCGCATGGATTCATAATGATGTAAGGATCGGTGTCTATGAATAGAGTTCATACTTAGAAACCATCAGAAGAGCATTAGCTCAATCGATGCATGCAGATAATTGACTTCCATGCTGAATTGTAACACGAAGTTCCAACCTACAAGAACCCGATATCTCACAAGCTAGTTAAGGCTAGTCTTAACCTCATGCAGTTAGCCTCGATCATCCTCCTTCTCTTTGTAGTTCAAATTTTCCAAACATCAATTGTAGGCACTATTTGCGTACAAATACAATGCGCATAACACGCTGATGATTTCGGCACTTAAAGAGAACACTTGTATGCTCGGCTCATCATAGCATAGGCGAGGATGTCGAATTGGCATCTTTCACATGACTCATTGAATTTGTGGCATGCAATGCACAAATAATGACAAAATGCATATATTGTCGGATACTTCTACAGGTCTACGTTGCGTATTAGGGTAGGCAACTTGCACAGGGGAACAAACTTGCACAATCGTGTGGTGAAGCTTATGAGCATCCTATAGGAGGAGAACAAATGCAAACCAGCCCCTGATGTCTCATCGTTATCTGATATTACTACATGGCCAATGCACCGCAACAGTTCGATACAAAGAGTGAGTACGATCCCTTAATTGTCTTCATTTGAACATTCATTTGTCATGCTATAGTCACGAAATGATAGGTGTTTTATCTATTTTCAATTACAGCGCGAATTGCTAACTCTTCGTCACGAAGTTTATGTCTCTGCCTCACCTCGTGTAAGGCATAGCGAACATGGTAAGCCACCGGTTGATCTCTTACTATTGGTTGCAACACACCCTCATGCGGTCTACAATCGTGTTAATTGGACAGCCTTTACGGTAGTTTGACAGGTTCTACGAGTGACCAACCTAATATGATGCCCAATAATACCGTGCAAAAAACTACTTGCAAATATCAAGGACAGGCAAAAGAAGATGGGACGAAATCCCAATGCCTCTGCATGATACACCTAAGCTTCAATGACTTGCCATGCCATAGCCAAATGAAGGCTTTCTATAGGTACTAGATATACAATCGCGTGTGACGTACATAGACGATCATGACGAATTAGCCTTGAATGTTTTGATGATTTTCATGAATGAAATGGTAAACTTCGCAATATTGCACATGACTACATCAACTACTGACGACACACGGACCTATCGCCTTGCACACACATTGCGTCCCCATCATGGTGACTTGGGTCCGACACATACCTGACAGGTAGGACTGGTCTTGTGACATTTTTAGGTCAAGATTACCAATCTCCATGATGGGATGATTTGCCATAATGTCTATTTGTCCTTTCTTCCTTGGGAGCCTATCTGCATCATATGGTTCACTATGCCCGCAGACGGTTGTTTGAGCGCCTACACAGAGCTTCTCCATCTTATCTGTCATTTAATTAGTAACCTTTTTGCACGAATGATAGCCTTTTCCACCTAAGTCACATAAACGGTACCAAGCGGTCAATGAAACTCCTTTTCTAACGTCGTCAAACGATATAAAATACACATCGCTTGTCGGAATACCACTCCGAAGCTCTTAGCACCCTCCACCTGAAGAGAATACGGTTGTAAGGTGTTGAGGTCAGTCCTTCAATCTTTGAAATGTGAAATTTGTTGCCACAGGGAAATCTAAATGTTTCGAACTGCATACAAGAGTATTTTGGAGTCGAATTAGACCATCTTGTAAAGCTTCCCCACCTCAGTTGCGCTTGCACCTTCTGAAATGACTGTAATGTGTACAGTCGACTAGCATCTTCTCGAGTCTATGTAGCATCGTATTCGGTTGGTATACTTTCGGGACTGAATCGAAAATCGCAAGATAGTTCTTCTGACGTATATCTGGAACCACCCGCTCAAAATGGTGAATGAATTCATGTAACTTATGTTCCACTTTTACGTGTGACAACGCTGATTGGGTGCTTACCTCCCATCATCAAGTTATGAGTGCAAAACAACTAGCGTAGTTTGTTTCGGTACCTATCAATGCTGACCCAAACACGATTGTCTGGTAGTGGTGATTTACATCTAGGTGATCACTATTTGCATGCCATAAGCACTGGTCATGAAGGTGGAATCTATGGTGGTGACATCGCCGAATAATGCATGGTAGTCCAATCTAGACGTATTGTCTACCTAATAAACCTACTAACTTTGCCAGAATCAACATGCATAACCAACGCCATCCGAGAATTGTTACGTTTATTTGACAGTAGATATGCAATTCCTGCATTGAAATATGATGTGGATTCGCCAGCATTATCACCCTCATGCACATGATTATTCATGTACTTCATCAAAAACCTGACACAATCATGTCATTCGGAAGCGCGAACAAGAAGCCGCATGATGTCACACTACTTTATTCAAACATTAAGCATTATATGTTCCACCGACGTATATTCGTTTGAAATATTGGACATTCTTGCATAAATCAGGTTAGGCCATTTGGAACGAGTTTATGATTCTGCAATAGAGTAATGTAGGAGACACACCAGCGACCACTAACCTCCACAGTGGTTTTGAACTCAGTGGGGCAGCCGACTCTCCCGAACGGCCTATAATGGACAAAGATGGACATTTCGGGCCATTGCCGAGGATGACCTTGATGTGAACAAACCCATTTCTACATTACCCATTTCTCATTCTTCCGGCATCAAGAATCTTGTTTCCAAACAAAAAAACTATGAATCGCCCCAAAACTCTTGAAAACTGTAAGTTGATGTGAAGGTAATTAAATTTCATCTGCCACCATCGTGGTCCATTTAAACACATGCATCGACAACGAGTTCGACTCCACCACCCATCTTCCCTTCAGTTCATAATATATGGCTAAACACTCCATATTTTATCCAAAATATATGTTTCACCACCTTGCTTCCAGCCCTAAAAATGCAAAATGACCAAGATTCTTTATCCGCCCAACTTGCACCACTTCACTTGTCGCCAGGATACAACCTTCATATTTCACCCATCCACCCTATGTCGTGTGTCGTCATACGACTAACGATAGACATAAGGTTTGGAATGCAATCTTTCAGGGCCTTGCCAACATACGTCGTCAACTATGACATTTGTATGCCAAACCATATTCAAGCTAAAAACCTTAACGATCGTTGGGTGCGTGAGTTGTGTATTGCAATATTAGAATTCATGAATTCGACTACCCTGATAACCAACAAAACAGTGACCACAATGTCGAGTACATCCTTTTGGAAATGCACTCGCCCTTGGTCCATATTCTATAGTCGGGGATAAACAAATACCTATTACCAGCCCATAAGCCCAGTCTGAGGCTGATCACATTATTTTCCAGCAACAAGATTTACGACTTTCGGATTAAGCTCAACCTCGTTGATTCCACCACCGTGTGGGAGTTTCTCTTTAAGGAGGTCATCAACGTTGACTTTGTAATGGCATAAAGTGTCGACAATACGGAGATACATGACACGCTCTCGATCCTCGTCTGGAGCACACATGACATCCCCAACTAGCCTAATTTCGAAATGAGGCGAGCGAACTCTTCGCAATGCAGAAGGCCAATATGATGGTGATTATCACACCACTTCCCTCTACCTGCCCCCATGCACAAATGATCTGTTCCGAACTTGCGTTCAACAGTTTTCACATTTTTTATTCATGGTAGGGCATAATGTGGGTGGTTTGGCGTCAAGAGAAAATCAATCTCCACTTTTTCGAGGAAGTACAGGCTACGACAAGTGTCATTCTAATGGTAATTGTACTATCTAATCACATTAGAGTAGATAACTGATAACTCTATGAAAGTAGGGTTATTTTGTATCTCTAATGATGCTTTATGTGGTTAGTCGTACGAGTATTGATAAGAATTTGTTAGGATTTGAGTACTTTTTAGTTTAGTTTTAGTTTAAGTTGATTTTTATTATTTTCGTAGTTTTTGAATTTATTTTTAGTTGAATCTTTTATTTTGTTGATGCCTCTTAGTTTGTCATGTTTTAATGTAGGAAAATGAAGGAGATTTTGAAGCTGGAACGAAGTGAATGGGATATGAGCAGGAATTGTCCAGAAAGCTGAAGGACGCGTCCTTCAGTTCTCAGGGACGCGTCCTTGAAGGTTCTGTGGATTCAAGTGACCACCCGATGAACCTATTTCCAAATCGCTCAAGGAGTCTTCAAATCTTCCGGAGACTACATTATGAAGACATAGAGGATCAATTAGGCATTTATTTTGGTAGTTTTAGTTTATTTTATTTTATTCTCCCTAGAGATATTATCTAGATTTGGAGAATATTAGGAAATCTTTCTAGAAGGGAAACGAGATATTCTGTTTTAGAGAACTTTAGGGGGATTTATTCTGAGGGGAAGAGGAGGACATTGGACATTCGGCTCGGGAGCGGAGAAGAGGTGACGGCTAGGGTTGAAGCGGAGATCGGGACGAGGCTACTACTTCTTAGATCGGAAGATCGGGAGGGCGTTTCTCTCTTTTCCCTCTTTCCCGTTGATTTCTATGTCGTTATTGTTTTCTCCTGAACTTGGGATAAATTTCTTTTACGTTATGAACTAATTTCTTTTTCTAGGACTTCAATGGAACTTAGCGATTTTATTTAACAAGTGAATTCCTTTTCTCCGTGTTATTCAAATTCGTGTTGTTACTTATTCAAATCTTGATCTTAATGCGGTTAATTGCCTGATCACCAATTAATTTGAACTGGAGACCTATTCGGGCTTGGAAAAGTTGTTTAGGTTAAGCCGTGGATTGAATAGCCTAAGTTAGCGTCTCGTTGGAAAACGGAGCTAATTAGCGAAAGGGATAGGAATATACCGAATCGCCTTAGGTAGCCATTTAGGGTTGTTGCATAATGGGTTCCCACTAGTTAATTGCCTAGGAATAGAGTGATTAGCTCGATACAGGGAATACGTCCTTAGAGCTTTCGGAAGAGGCGTAAGGAGATAATCGAACCCTAGGTTAGTAACTTGAGAATTTGATAACTGGAGAAAGGAAGGAACGAGTTAGATAATTCGTTAGGGGAAATTGATAGTCCTAGGCTTTTAATATTTGATTGAACTACCGTTTATTTGCATTTTATTTCTCTCTTTTATTATCATTCATCTTGTTTGACTTGACCTCAATATTGTTAAACGTGCGACCGCTAGGAATTTCTTTCTCTGTTGATTCTCTGTGGGATCGACCTCTACTTACCCTATCTACAAGTTAGTTAGATTTGCTAGAGTATTTAATTTGCCGCCTTCGACAAGCGTGATCAATAACCATGATTGATAATGAGCCCCCTCAACGTACACTATTACTTGTTGTGTGGCTACTTAATATCGGACATGTAGAAGAAGAAGTAGAAGATATCTAATGGTCCCATAGACTGGACTGCCCTAGTAAGCCCACCGACCAATTTGTTTTCTTTTAGGGTGGTCACCGGTATAGTCAGCAAGCCACCATCCTATACCCAAGGTGGCTGTCGATAAGTCAATATCCTCAACCAACGTCCTCGCATAGTCTCGTTGGACAGTCTCCACAATGTAATTTCCTTGTGAATATTTTATGCTACCAAGAATACAACACCATACAAACGAATCCACAAATCAAACAAACATATCGAAACATCCGCGAGTGGGGTGAAATCTCGTTTAGGTGATTGGTCATCGAAAATCATAGAAACCTAGTCGAAATGATTTAAACTAACGAGATTTGAGTTTTCAAAAAGACCTGGTTGAACATCGAAACCCCTCCTGTCAACTATGAGCCTATGACGTTGCGCTTTCTTCGAGTTGCATACATGGTAATGGAGACCGTACAATGCAAATTTATTGAATACTTCAGGGGAAACCCCTCGAATAAACATTTGCCAAAGATTTCTTCACGAGGATCTTCAAGGTTAGTCACATGACTAATTTTGGAAAGAAGAACTTTTGCAAATTAGTCCCCGTAGCAGAAGCCAAACTCGGCACACATGAATAACCACGTACTTTGACACCAAGATGGTGAAGTTGCGACTCTTAGAGGATGAGCTCAATCGTAGAGGAAGGAAAATAATAGGTGGCTCGAGTGGATGTGAAGGGAAGCAAGGATATTCGCTTGAAAATACTGGTGAGGAAGTGGCTTGAGAAAATGAAGTTTATAGATGTAGAATGGAAGGTTGGAAGTCTATGACTCAATGTGGGATGGGTTAAAGGGGAATATTACTCAACACCTATCGAAAAAAGATTTCACCATCCGTAAGCCTCAAGGAATGACTCGATGACCGACGGATACAGAGACACCACCCGTGATCAACATAATTGGGAAAGATTCATATATACACACATATCTAGAAATACCACTTTGATATGACACTAAGGCTATTACCAATTCGAAGAATATAGATACATCACCATCGGTTAACACACTCAAGTCAATCCACACTTAAAATCCATTAAGCGAAGATAGAGATCGAAGGAGAATTCTCTCGCTTTTGATAAAAATAAAATTGAATCTTTATTTTTTAAAATCTAAATATTTGGCTATACAACAACTTTATATAAGGCCAAGTACGACCATCGATAGTCCAACGCATGCTTGCAAAAAATGTTGAAAAGTAAATGAAAAAGTAAATGCCGAACAATAAAGATAATGGTTGGAAATCGGTGGGTTTTATTAGCGGTTAACATCATGTCATTTTGCCTGGTAGTCCAGATTCACATATGTTCACAGGATGAGTGATGTCTCATAATGATCTTGACAGCTTCCTCTCGAATCGATCTTCTCATCCCAACTACTACTCAACTAACTCCTTCTTGTATCATGTGATGCTCGATTAGTTAATGGTGAGTAATATGACTCATGCTAGACTTCCATCTAGTTGGAGCTATTTGAGGTTGGTTGTCCCCGTATCAACCTCCCTCACCCTCTCTACTTATTGCATACGACCTTATTATAAGCACATGTTAATCTTGTTCAATGTATGCTCCCCTCGTTTGTTTTGTTTTGTAAGAATAACATGGTGACGTGTTGCGCAAACATATTTGGGAAATAGGCAACAGGTTAGACAATTCTCATTCGACACGATAAGATATGCCTTATGAATTTGACGACTTACATAAATATATTTTAGCGTTACAAATTTTACCTCGTACTATCCATCGCAATTCTCCATTTATTTTGCATATACTTGCGATTTGGACACAAGATGGACATGGTTTACATGAACAAACGGAGGATTTACATGACTTGTATATTTTTAGTAAGTCGTCATATAGCACCCGCAACCAATTATTTAGATAAAAATGGACAGAAAAAGGGTGGTAACCGCATGCATTTGGGCCCGCGACTCATTGCAGAGGGAATGAAATTTTAAGGAGGCTCACACCTCCCCCCAATTACCTCTGTCCCATCGGACATCCATCAGGCATTGTCGGTTGGAGTTGCTCTAGTGAAACATTTCCACCATGGTCTAAATCACGCACGTCATCTGATCTTCATTACCATCTTCTAGGTCTCCCTCTTGGATGTGTTGTGTCTTCGGGATTCGTCGTATCGAATTCTCAAATTCCTCGGTTGATGTTAATGCAAATCAAACAAGAAATGGATCGAAGAATTCCAATTGACTTATACTAATCAATTTAAATAATCGACTGAGTTAAGAATACTTACGGGGAGTTGTGATTATGTTGAAGTTGATTATCAGAGTAGGGCAGGACATAAGATCATGATACGAGACTCGAATATGCCTCGTACCTCTTAAATTGTGAGCCCACGATGGGAAAGTGGTACGATCAAGAGGGACTCCCTAGATCTACGCTCGCGATAGAAAACGTGTGCCACATCCAATGAGTACAGCTGCAAGTGCTCCATCCTACGGTAAATTAAAATAAGTTCGTTTCGCATCCTCGGTCGCGAGTACATGCAAAACAGATGGAAAATTGCAACAGGAAAATGTATAACTAATGGTGAAATTTGAACTAAGTTTAAACGAATTGAAACAATAAGATTTGGCTTACCATGTTGAGATGATCGAACTAGATTTCAACTCCTCAAGCAAATCCACGTTTTTCCATTGTGATTTCCATATAAAACCGACAAGATAAACGACGATCGAATAATAGCAAATAAGAATCATAAGCGCGAAACTTTAGTGTGAGAAATTATGATCATGTTTCGGGTTGTTGAAATCAATTGAACTTGCGAAAATTTATCGACATAAACAATCATGCAAAATGAGATGTAATATGAACTAACGACTAAACTCATGGTTTAATTCACTCCAACTACAAACCAAGTTAATAAACATAAGAGTTGCATCCAATTAGGCATTTCATTTCGTGAGGTCCAAAATGTCGACACACGCAGCTCTCAACACCATTATTATATATAAAGAATGGACAAATGAAATATTATTTAAGATTGAACTTGATGCCCACTGCGGACACATTTCACCAAAAATCCAATAGACAACACGACCAAGCATTAGTGAAAATGGACAAGAGCTGAATGAGGGAAAGGTTCTGGTTTGCCTGGGTTAATCAGATCAGACCTCAACAACACCAGTCGTATGTGGCATCCTCTGGAAGCTCGATTCAGGGACCAAGACTAAGTCGTCGACCTCTTCCTCAACTGGGCCTCTCACTTTGTCGCCAGCCAGCATCCCTGGGACCACCTTCCTCGAGGTAGGGGTTTCCTGGGCTAGTATCTCTGATCTTTGCTAGGGAATCTTAATGTTGCGTTGTCTTCAGAAGCCGTTGAGTTCCCGGATCTCCCGAATTAGTCCATGTTCGAGGAGCAACATTTGCCTTCCTTTGTGAAGCTTTTCTGGAGGGGCAACCCCGATTGGGAGCTTGTTAGGCAACATATGGCTTCCATCGTGATTTCCTCCTGAGTTTCTCTTGTCATTCTATCTTTAATTCTTATTCTTTATTTAGTCATGGCCTAATTAACATTCTTCTTTCCAATGTTAAAAGTAATTCCCTGTTGTTTATTAGCCATATATCTAAAGATAGAAACAACAATATTTCGACCGCCATGAATTAACAAAATGATATGTTGTTTTGATTTATTGAGACAATTTGGGGTATTTTCAGTGGTAAAAGCCAAACCCATGGAGCTTGTATCAATGGCAAAACATAGAAGTCATCGATGAAGGCGACACCACCACCAACCTCATATGGGCCAAGGTCGCGACAGCCGCAATGCCTTTTGTGCCCATAGTTACCTGACTCACGCCACTCGTTTGCGCAATGAGACCTCTACCACTAAGGCTGGTACAACAAGAGCTCTCACATATTGGAAGACCTAATTCCAACCACCAAACCATGGGACGCCATGTTGGTTCGATTAAAGGACATGGGTTTCATCAAATTCGTGGAAGCCAAACCGAACAATCTTACATCAATTGGTTTCAACTCCAAGGCGGTTCGCCAATAGCATTGGAGGCATTAGGTAATGACACCAACGATTACATTGTTTATGCTTCAAAATTCAAAATCTCCTAGATGACGGAGGGATCACATTCGTTGCTGCTCCAGTCTTATGCCAAATATAAAGACAAGTACTTTACCCGAACATGTAAATCTCATTGAGGTAGAAACCTCAGAAAAAGATACTCCTTCAGAAGACGAAGCTTTAAAAGGAACTATTAAAGACTCCTTGGAAGAAGAAGATCTCTTAGAAGACAAAGATGATCCCTCAAATGGAAATGTGGAGGATTTATTAGAAGAAGAAAATCCTTCAGCAATCGAGGGTGACCTTTTAGAAGGGAGATCAATCCCCTAAAGCCCTCAACCTCACACATAATAACGTTAAAGATGATGCACAACCAACATTTTCAAAGACCTGCGGAAGGCCCAACCCCATATGATCCTAACACTAAAAAATCGTTGCACCTGGGCGAGTTGCCACTCAAAGGGTGAAATACTCCAATCCCTTCTTTTACCTTTATGCTGGTAGAATTCGCGTGATTGACATGTCGATTAATTAATGTATCAACAACTCCCACCATAACTTTGGTCATAGACTGGTGGGGTAATTGTTAGCACTACTTTGTGTCAGGATGGCATGAGATTCACATATTGTCGTGATACCTTCGGACGAACAATACTATCTTGTTTCGACTAGAGTCACATTTTCATGCGCAAAAAAGCACCCTCAAGTGGGAAACATGTATTATAGGTGTACTTTGCACACTCAACATGCATGTGCAATTCCTTGATATTTACGGAGATTCAACATTTATAATCCCCAAACCAACATAGCATGCACACAAGGGATTCAAAACTTATTCCTTATCAGGATTATATACAAGAGCAAACCTGGAAGTTTAAGAACATTAGTTTTAATTACATACCACAATGTGACAATCGGTTTGCATATGTACTCGTAGCTCTTGCATCAATTACACGAACGAATACACACTCACTCGGACAATCATGTGTCTACGATACTATTGGTAATCAATCAAAGCCAATCATATTGTACATGTCAGAGTTTGTCACAAATGCCAGATTTACAACGACAAGGTGCATGTACCTCCTACTAGGTAGGCTCTACCCATTATTCGAGCCTTGATCATTCTCAGCGTGGGCATGGATGTCATTGGACCCATAAACCCCAACATATCAAATGGATTCATTTTAGTCGTAATCGACTACTTTACAAAGTGATCGAAACACAATCACTCAAAGTTATTCTAAAGAGTGTAGTGTGATTCACGCAAATTAACATCATTGTCAACTTCAATGGTAAATTTTTTTATTCTCTTTGTTGGATCGTTCAGGTGCACTAAGAGGGGGGTGAATTAGTGATTGTAACTTTTTTGTCCTTTCTCAGTGTAAGCGGAAGCATACTGTATCACAGTAGAGCATTCCTCAGATTATGAGATCTGCTTCGCTGTAACCGTTATGATATGATCGAGTAGGTTTTTGTACGAGTGTTTGCATGACTGTAACGGATACAATAGTTCATAGTGGTTCGGCCTTAATCGACCTACGTCCACTTTCCACCAACGAGGTCATTCCACTATATAATATAATGAGTGCAAAACGCCCTTGTACTAGGCTTTCGGTTTCTCACGCAGTGAGATTTAGAATCCTTTACAAGAAGAGATCACTCCTGGGCAACGGTCAGCTCCTCACACGGTGGACGTCTCCTTGTTTCCAGCAGAATGATGTTCATGCTCAGTAGTTGATTGCTCAAAGGATTCCCACACAGCACGTTGTCACTTAGGCGTAGACCTGTTTAACAAAGCACAAAGACAACGTTATAATATAAATTCTCACAAGAGTATTCCTTACAGTGACAGAACGACTTCTCAGAGAGCAGCTCGTTTCTGATTAACAGCAGAGGAATGCTTCAGCACTTAATCACACATCAGAGGATTTTCACACAGTTTATGTCTCTTCTCAAGATGAGCCTGTAAGAACTCAAGAGACAACCACAAAGACAATCACTTAGAACCAAAAGGAAAATATAAGAAGGGGCTGGTTCCTCACACAATGGAACCTGACTTCTCACTCAGTGAAGTCGCGGTATCCGTCCTACACTCAGTTCGGACGTGCACGGTTACCACAGCCGTGACTCACTATACTGTACATCCAGTGCCTAGGGTGGAGTTTTTAACTTCGGCGGCCACGCAACCTGCTCTACTGTCCCTCAGAATTTTCAACTTCTGCACAGTACCCTTGTGCTCGGGAGGACCTCTTTCCACTCCGGCAGCGTTCCCAACTCCTGCTCTACCCTGCAGGCACGAGACTTTGGCGCACACCCGCAAGTGCATGCCTAATTGTTCAAACTCCGTAGGGTCGAGACTTCTCTGCGAAACAACACGACAAGAATGGCTTCTTGCCGATGGGTTAACAACTGATTACTGAATTCAGAATAGGTATTCACTTAGCTTCCCTCGGACGATTCGCCAGCCGCTTGTTAAACGCATCGATGACACTTAGTCCCTCTCACGACAATCAAGGTTGCACTCAACCCTTGACACTCCCACACGCAGATTGTAAGAGGTAAGAACCAGGCGATCACTTAGCACCTTTTGTTCTCCATCGATCCTCAAAGCTTCACTTAGATCACACAGGCTTTAGACAACCACTCAGACCACCCAAATGCACAAAGGCAATCAGGTCTGATAGCCAAGTATGACTTTTATGGGGAACAAATCGTGGGAGACGGCCAGATACATTAGAACAAATCTTTTGATTTGTTTCCAAAACTACAGTCGGGTCTGAGCAAAGGTCTGCTCAACTGTCACTGCGCCCGAGAAGGTAAGTCCCCAAACGGTAACTTCCCTCAAATAAATTATCTTATCCGAAAACAAATTTATTGTTTCCAACTCTTATAAGATGATAATCTAATAATAATCTTCTGAGATTAATTAATAAAGTTAAATCATAATCAAAGTTATTTGATTTAACAATTTAACTATGTACAGCGTAACGTTGCTGCAGAAAATTAGAATAATATATTTTGTTTCCAAAAATAAACTTGGAAAGCAAGTATCGTAATATTGAGTTACCTAACGTATGAAATGAGATATTTAAATCACATTCAACGAATTAAGACACTCAGACATATATTCTAAGTTTTAAATCAAAATATAATGTAAATAGGAAATATTTATTTCTATATATTCATTAAGTAAGCGTATCATTACAGTACCAGCTTATTGTCAGGCAGCAAAATACAACTCACGCTAGTTGTGGCTCAGCAACACTTTGCTCAAGCTAATCACTAAAGATAAGCTTTCCTCTTATGAATGAAATTAATCAAAAAGATTTTGATTAACTTCCATAATTAGAGGCTTTATAACCATAATTATGGTAAAATATATTCTAAAATAAATTAGAATATTTAGAACATCTAGATAATGATTGAACATCAAATTAATCTGGACAATTCGAAATACCAATTAATTGCATTAGTTTATTCTGGGAAATTAATTATTTCCGCTTTTGCAAAAAGACAGACACAGTATTACAGCGACACTTTACTGTAACGCAACATCTTATTCCTCAAGCTCATCATCAAAGACAAGTGAAGTGTTACAGCGACACAATGCTATAATTTTATAATATAGCTTCTCAAGCTCATCATCAAAATCATGGTTAACACTCTTTAACAACAAGCATATGTATTTTCTCTGCTAAGAATTTAGGATTAAGCATCTCAACTTTTCATTGTACTATCCACAAATGAATGGTGCAGTCGAAGTAGCAAACACGAACATGAAGAATATTCTTTAGAAAACAGCAATTATCGCGATTGGTAGGAAAAACTCCCATATTCGTTACTCGTATATCGAACAATGATGCGAACATTAGTCGGGGCAACGCCCTTCGGTCTCGTCCATGGAACATTAGCAGTCATTCCAGCAGATGTCAAACTACCAACCCTCAGGATATTGCCCCAAAGTAATGATGGATGAAGAGAAGATCAATCATTGTCTTCGCTCATCTTGACTTCATAAATGATTAAAGACTTGCAATAGTTCATCACATCTTCTTATATCACCATCGATGGCTTGGATATTTAACAAAAAGATCAAACCAATCCGATCTCGACTTCGAGATCTTGTCCTCAAGTAGATCATCACCAACTATAAAGATCCAAGAAGAAAATTCGCCGCGAATTATAAAGGACCTATGTAGTGAAATACACCTTCTCGAGAGGCGCAATCATCTTGACCGAGATTAATGGAGAAGAATTATCGTAGCCGATCAACGAGGATGCTCTCGTGCACTATTACAAACAAAAGGATTTATTTATTCTCAAACCAATACATCTCTCCAAAAACAAGTTATACAAGCTCAATTGTTTTTGCCCATTTCATATATAGGTACAAGAACCTCGTATCTTGTTGACGAAGGCATAGGTGATAAGATGACAAAACTGTAAATAATCATGGAGAAGCTCTCGTAGTTGAAATAATGAATCACACTAGCAGAACTAGTTGTTTAAAATCAATACTTTCCTTGCAAAGCAAATTACATAATTTCACTTATTTTGCCATCAATGTTTGCCTCACAAGTTCATGAGCTTCCTTTCAAGACAAAGTTATGAAGTAGTTTTTGTCTATAAACTTCTTTAGATTCTGAAGGAGTCAACCAGGATAAAGAATACTGACAACACGTATGAAAAGTGAGAATAAGACATTGCTAAGCGAAATGAAATTACGTGAGTTGATTTCAATTAAGTTATTTATCTAGTGGGCAGGCACAAGAGCTCCTCACACGAATAGTACACGACTCCTCGATAAAGGTGAGGGCAGTAGGGTGACAAAGCTTCAAATTAAACTTGCAGCAATTTCGCCAATCATATGATTCCTCCAGACAAAGAAGCAACGACAAAACAGTACTAAAGCACTACTTCACCTTTCATATAAATGATGTTACATTAGCAAACTTCATTTCTATTTTTAAAGAAAACAAGTCCCATGCAATCACTTTTTCTTATGTTTGTTTGATGGGTACATGAGTATCCTTATACAAAGGGCACAAAGCGAGAGTAGCATTTTATCAAACGTTTAATTCCTGCTATGCAATGACGAAATATCACAAAAAGGGAAGTATTGAAACCCTACTTCACCTTTCATGTATATGAAATTACATGAACAGACATCATTTCTACTCTAAAAGAAAATAAGTCACATGAATTCACTTATTTTTCACCGTTTATTTGATAAGAACAGGTACACCCTTACACAATAGATACAAGACAAGAATAACGGTTTCTGTCAAGTCCTTTGATTCTTCCAAACAAAGACGTGACGAAAAAACAAATACAAAAAAAAGTATCAAAATACTAATATACCTTTCACACTAAATTGCACAAGTCACATAAAGTCGCTTGTTTTTCTCTGTCTATCTAATAGGTACATGAGCTTCCTTATGTGATAGATATATGATGAGGATAACAATTTTGTCAATCCTTTGATTTTTTACATGTTTTGTTTAGTCTCATAAGTACTAGAACATCCTAGGTTGACAATGAAAGGGATGGATAGTGTAACAAAACTCAAAGTAATCTTTGAGAAGCCTGACTGTAACAAAACAACGATTTACATAAAAAAAGTGTTACTTCAGGATCAATAATTTCTCATTTACTAATACAAGTTAATGATCTTACTCTTTTTTGCCCTTTGGCAAGTTCAGATACATTAGCATCCTTACATTACAAACAAAGGAGATGCCTATCTGGTGAAAATTTAGAATTAAAGATTCGATATTACCTTTGTTATTATCGATGATGATCACAAGAAAGAAAGTATCATTCACCATTATTCTAAAACAAATGTTTTTGTCATTCCTAGCTGGAGCCTCTACACTCCCATTTTCCCTAAGCTCTATAGTATGAGTTGAATATGCACGTGGATCGTTCCCCTAGGCAGAGATCAACTTTTCCAAAGTGAAGTTCATAATTCCCTAGCATGAGATGTAATATAGCTCGTCAAAGGATGTAAATGAATATCGTCCCCACACTATGTCTGCGTCATTTTTGCATCTTTTTGTATCATACGCATATAATCATTCCACAAGGGAAAATAATGCAAACCATATCCTAAACGTCTAATCGGAGAGAGAGTAGACTCGAAATTCCTTGACTAATGATGCTAAAAACCATAATGAAGAGGAGCATTTCTTATCTATCATAAACTCGGTACATTGATCTTCGTATTGAGTCCCTCCCAACAAAAGCTGTAAGCCAATTCCTTAAGGTTCGAGCGGAGAAGCTGTAAGCCAATTGAACTGCTCTAAAAGATAAAACGTCATTGAGTGCCTCATTCCCCGGAGAGTCAAAACAAAAAGGGATAAGAAAAGACATCCCTACCGGGTCAGTCAAAGAAAGAAAAAGAAGCAAGAAAGAAATCACAATGACCAAAGTCCTGCAAAATCAAAGTACAAAATATAAATGAGCAAAAAATAAAACACCAAAACGGTTTCAAGAGCAAATGTGTTCGAACTATATCCCCAAGGAGAAAATAAAATTTCTCCATACAAACCAAATAATTCATCTTCTCAGTAGAATTCTTTTCCCCGGAGGATATTCACAAGGTACCACATCCCCAGCGGATCTCTCTAAAAGGAAAATTTCATTATCCCAGTGGGTAATCTCACAATCCTCGAAAAGAGTGTGTAAAGTGATAAGCCGTCCAAATAACGAAGAATTCGCTTGAAAGATAAAGTCTATGCTGTCTAAGTTTATTTCTAATAACTTTTGGACTTATCCCTTTTAAATAGGGAAATTCAAATTTTCTATGAAAAGGCATTACGACAAAGCCGAAAACATAATATGAATGAAAACTCCTTCAACTAGTATATGACCATTATAGTCAAGGGAATTTCGAGTTCAGTCAAGACAAGCTCAAATGAACACGACCGAGCCTTGCGAAGATGAGGAAGCCCTTCAATGACCCCATCTACAAGTGTTTCCTTTGAAAAATTTTCATGAATAGAAACATGTTTGTTGATATCAGAAAGTACAGGTCCTATTAAAAACATGATATGCATGAATAGCATAACTGCATATATTTCATTTTCATACACTATGGATTTCTTTTTTTATTAACATGTTTGTTGATATCACAAAGTACATGTCTTCGATGGCAAATCTCAAATTTCATTCAGGGTTTCGAGATCATCTTTAGAGAAAAAATCTTTCGAGATTCTCTCGTAAAGAGGGTAAAATGTAGATATGTCAAATCGAAAAATATTTTCACATTATCCCGCAAAAAATAGCAACATATCCAATGGCGAATTTAAACAATTCTCGGATTCTAAAAATATTTTAGTCCAGTAATCTACGAGATTGAGCTTAAATGTTACTTTAAAATTACTTGATTAAAGTTCAAAATCAACTCCTAAATTAAAGTTTTAGTAAGTGGAATTTTTTGAAAAGATTTTCAATTTTATTCACCCTTCTTGATTTTTCAAAAAAATCAAGTTATTCCAATTTCTGCCACCGACCTTTTCGAAATAAAAGAACTCCAAATGCCTGTAACAAAAACTGCTCTCAGCTGGTGCCCGTCAATCCATACGTCCTTTTCCAATTTCCATGTATTCCATACTAGTTGACTGCAACCTGCTGTCTTCGAATACTTTGAACAGCGCCTGTATATTTCTTTGACGACTGAAGATTCTCTGAAATCTGATGCCCGTACTTTCAACACGACTAAAGACTCTAGAACTTTCTCTGACGCTGCGGCAGGCGACTCTGGAGCTTCCTCTGACAGATCAGGTGGGAGCAGACGTCCCTTGGGCTGCCTAGAGTGGGCGACCCTTGATATACTCTTGCTGGTTGCATGATGTACATGTGTAGATAACATGCATGCCCCATGACCGCTATAAATAAGAGATATAAGGGGCGTGGACAAGACACATTGTAAAGATTGAGTTTGGAAATACAATATGTGCCTTAGCCATATCCTTGTGTTCCTTGTGTTCTTGGCGAGCGAGTCCTTGTCCTTGCGAGCATCCTTGAGTGCGAGCGTGAGCGATACACGAGAGTACGTGAGCAAACACTTGAATGAGTGTAGGCAGGACTAAGGGGAATTCGAACGAGAGGGCTGGTCGTGCTTCTGGAGAAGTTACGACGCCGCTAGGGTCGAAAAATTTCTGGGTGTGTTTCATCGCTGTGCCAGTTGCTTTGACCAATTGTGACGGGCCCAAGACGCTACTACGGCCAACTCAATATAGCAACGCGACCCGCCCGGCGCCGTGCCCACCCAAACACGACCGACATACTCTCACTATCCGAGGAACACAATGACCTCGACCCAGAACACCCAACCCAACAAGATGGTGGCAATCACCGTATTATCACTCACAATAATTCAAAGGGACTGCAAGACTCTCGTGTATACAACAGGCTCCCGCTAAGCACACTCACATGCTTACATAAGCTCTCCACTCGCCCAAGTCCCCGCTCACACTAATATAGGGGCCAAGGGGACTTATAATAAGATTACATGACAATGGACACTTGGACACCATGCGACCACGAGCAACCCAACAGTCGTGGAACACCAATTGTTGTCAGCAGCCAGGAACACCAAGGGTTGTAAGCACTCATGCCAAGGGACTGCAGCCTCTTGTAGTAGCCATCAGAAGGGTTGCCTGTAGCTTGCTTCAGGAATCTTCCGTCAGCAACCACCCACAAGCATCATCCATAGAATCTTCGTTGCTTCCTGCGGCACGACACAACTGCAGCTTCGGACACGAGGAACGCCCAACAGCCAGATTCCTCCCCCGACCCATACATCTCGTCGCATCCGCATTGTCCGTTGTCCGGCACGTCTCTGTCCGTGCATTTGCCAGTTTTCCCTTTTTTGTGAGTCCGCCAATAGTGTGTACTCGGACACTCGCGTCCTCGTACGATTGCCTTCAATGCACGTCCCTCGCCGTGCTGCCCGCCACTCGCTAGTCCGCCAACGATTGAAGCTCAGGCTTCGTGCCTAAGCTGATCCCCACACCCAGGGATTCGAGACAAGTGCTCGTGCCTCGCTCACGAACACCGCTCTAGCACTCATACTGGAGACCTCTGCATTTTGGACACGCCTCGCTCGTGCCCAGATTCGATGCCCGAGCCTCGCTCCTGAGCACCGATGAGCGCTACCCAACGCTCAAGCCCATGCCTCCTTCACGGACTGCCACCTAAGCAGCCCGCCACCCGCTAGTCCGCCAACGAGTGTAGCCCAGGCTTCGTGCCTAAGCTAATCCCCACACCCAAGGATTCGGGACAAGTGTTCGTGCCTCGCTCACGAACACCGCTCTAGCACTCGCACTAGAGACCTCCGTATTCTGGACACGCCTCGCTCGTGCCCAGATTCGATGCCTGAGCCTCGCTCCGAGCATCGATAAGCGCCACCCAACGCTCAAGCCCGTGCCTCCTTCACGGACTGCCACCTAAGCAGCCCGCCACCCGCTAGTCTGGCAGCGAGTGTAGCCCAGGCTTCGTGCCTAAGCTAATCCCCACACCCAGGGATTCGGGACAAGTTCTCGTGCCTGCCTCGCTCACGAACACCGCTCTAGCACTCGCACTAGAAACCTCCGTATTCTGGACACGCCTCGCTCATGCCCTGATTTGATGCCCGAACCTCGCTCCCGAGCACCGATGAGCGCCACCCAACGCTCAAGCCCGTGCCTCCTTCACGGACTGCCGCCTAAGCAGCCCGCCACCCGCTAGTCCGCCAACGAGTATAGCCTAGGCTTCGTGCCTATGCTGATCCCCACACCTAGGGATTCGGGACAAGTGCCCGTGCCTTGCTCACGGACACAACTCTAGCACTCGCACTAGAGACCTCCGCATTCTGGACACGCCTCGCTCGTGGCCAGATTCGATGCCCGAGCCTCGCTCCCGAGCACCGATGAGCGCCACCCAACGCTCAAGCCCGTGCCTCCTTCACTGACTGCCGCCTAAGCAACCCGCCACCCGCTAGTCTGCCTACGAGTGTAGCCCAGGCTTCGTGCCTAAGCTGATCCCCACACCCAGGGATTCGGGACAAGGGCTCGTGCCTCGCTCACGAACACCGCTCTAGCACTCACACTAGAAACCTCCGCATTCTGGACACGCCTCGCTCGTGCCCAGATTCGATGCTCAAGCCTCGCTCCCGAGCACCGATGAGCGCCACCCAACGCTCAAGCTCGTGCCTCCTTCACGGAATGCCGCCTAAGCAGCCTTGCTCAAGCCTCGCTAGATGGTCGGCAAAGGGCACCTATCTGACCCTGTGACAAACCACCCCCACCGATTGGATTGCCGCAAAGTACTGCTCCAACCGTTCCAGAGAAGCCCTGGGTGTCGGTTTCGATGGATTTCATTTCAGGATTCCCGAAGGTGGACGGGCTATCCTCAATCATGGTGGTGGTCGATCGCTTCTCCAAGTACGGCATCTTTGTAGCTGCTCCCCATGCTTGCACGGCAGAAGTTGCGGCCGAGCTGTTCCATAAGAACGTGGTGAAGCATTTCGGGCTGCCGACGGACATTGTGAGTGATCGTGATGCGCGGTTCACGGGCTGGTTCTGCACGCAACTCTTTGGCTTCTTGGGTTCGGAGCTGAAGTTCTCCACGGCTAATCACCCGCAAACCGACGGCCAGACGGAGCGAGCAAATGCTTTGTTGGAGGAATACCTTCGGCACTACGTGACGACAAGTCAGAGAAACTAGGTTCATTTACTTCATACTGCTCAGTTTTGCTATAACCTACACAGGTCGTCCGCAACGGGTTTTAGCCCATTCGAGCTTGCCATTGGATACTAACCGCTCACGCCACAAGAGGTAGCACTGCAACGGTCTGGTGGCCCCTGTCCAGCTGCTTATCGCTTCTTCCGGGACAAACATGAGATGCTCAACGAGGCACGAGACAGCTTGGAAGAAGCAGCCCGACGCATGAAGAAGTATACTGATCATCGTCGGAGGGGGGTTGAGTTCAGTGTGGGCGACAAGGTCATGCTTAAGCTCACCGTGCAGATTTGGAAGAAAATCAATAGCAAGCGGGTCCATCGCGGATTGGTTCAAAGGTACGACGGTCCCTTTGAAGTTGTCAAACATGTCGGTGCAGTGGCCTATAGGTTAAAGCTGCCTGAGAGGATGGAGACTCATCCGTCTCGAAATAATACCCGGAGCGGGCTGTGATGAACGTACAGGAAAACCCTCTTTGGATTTGCTCTATATATATATATATATATATATATTTAATGAGTTAACGTAAAGCTTCCGCATGAAGCTGTGACTCAGATTGGAATTTAATTTATACGGCCATTGTCGCTTTTAAATAATAATATAATAAAAATATAATATAATGACATAATAATCAATGTAATCATTCTAATTCGGCCGTTTATAATCATTCTAATTCAGTCGTTTATAGCACGTATCGAGATTACGCGTATCGAGATATTTCATATTTATCTGATAGCGTTGGCAATAAATATCATTACAAGTATAATATACCAATTTTGTTGATTATTTTCAAAATTTGTGAACTCGCGGAAACCTTGTCGCAAGCTTAAAGAATACAGCCTCGTCAGCCGTCATCGTCAGTTAAGTCTTGATAACCAAAACAGTCAAAAGGACAACAATGTAACAAAATCAAAATTTCTCCTCAGGATCATAAATCCACATAATCCGCTCCGATACCACATGTAAAAAACCTCATGTAACCAGAGAAACTACAAATCAAAATGAACAGCGGAAAACCAGATCGTTAGTAAAAAGCTAGAGTGGCGTAGATCTTCTTCCCCTTTTTCCTTCCTGCACGGCTGCTCTCGATGGAGGAGGCGAAAGAAACCGACAATCGAATCCTTATGAATCGATTTCCCATTACCTCCACATATATATATATATATATATATAATGGCGGTTAGTGGTCCGGGGACTTTCCTGAGCCAGGACCAAAGCCTGTGGCCCGTTCACTTCATCCAGTGGCTTTCGTTGTGATTATGGTTGTCTTGTACCATTGAGTGATGCTCTGACGGTCATAGTTCGATGCTGGGTAATTTAGTTGGTCAGGGTTGTTCGAGATGTTGTCTTTATATGGCCATATGAATGTTACGGCCTAAGAGTCATTTTCTAAAATATTTTTCGAATACAATTACTGTTGCCCAAGTGTGAGAATGTTGGAATTTTTGTGCTGTTATTAATTGTATAGTTTTATATTACCTTTTATTTTATTTTATCAAAGTATATTTTATAAAACAGGCTGTAACATAAGACAGTGCATGAAATCCAAATAAAGAATCATGATCACCAAAGTTATTGGGATATATGCATCTCGGCTTTAATGATGTGGATAAGACCGTAGGTTGTACAGATTATGGTTATTTACGGCTAGGTCCCTTCCCTTGTCCTTCAGACTTTTATTTATTAAAGGGCAAAACTGACTTTTCACAAAGAAAACAATACATATATATATAGAGTTTCTGGGAAATCAATTCATAAGGATTCGATCGTCAGTTTCTTTCGCCTCATCCATCGAGAGCAGCTGTGCGGGAAGGAAAAAGGGGAAGAAGATCTACGCCACTCTAGTTTCTGACTTTTGATTCACGACATGGCAAATACAGTGAACAAGGGTACGTTTTCTTTTTCCTTGTTCATTCTCGTTGATCGTAAACCCGCGTAAACGATCCATTTTTCCGCTGTTCATTTTGATTTGTGGTTTCTCTGCTTACATGAGGTAGTTTACATGTGGTATCAGAGCGGATTACGCGGATTTACGTCAAAATTGCATTTTTAGTGTGAAAGTGCAAAATTTTGTTTCAACTTTTGTACATGTCTAAAGATTTATAAATTTTAATTAGTCTTTTCTTACTCATTAGGAACACATGAAATTTTACTTTACCGATTTTCTAACTTTTTGGGTTGAGATATGATTAAAACCATATTGACATGCAATTTGGCGGTTAAACCAAAGTCAATTCTTCTGCCAAAATCTATTAGCTATGCAATTTTACAAACAATATTTTTCATTAAATTTGAGATTATAGATTATGAATTACATATTTTTCTTTAATAATTAGTGCTCAGATTGCATTACGGGTGTGACCCAAATTCATTAAATTTCTTGCTAATTCTGGTTTACTCATTTGAGCCCAAATTTAATAACCTAAATTGCAGGTGAGTTAGGAATGACCCCATAAAAATTTTCAATTTTTTGAGTTTATTTTTCCATTGCTTGGCATTTTTTTATCTTGCGTTATTTCAGTCAGGCCCTTTGACTATCTCAATGATGGGCTTGCATGTGCGTGTTGGCTATCGTCGTTACACAACAGTCAAACTCGACTAGATGTCAACCATCGACTATAGTACACCACAGGGAGCCATCGAAGGTGGTGTACAAGACTTTGGCATATGGAGGACCGCAAATGAAACATTTCACTAGAGCGGCCTCAAGGGATGTTGCCCTCTCAACGAACACCTTTTCGCATGTGAGAATATTAGTTCTAATAAATAGAAATCCCAGAACATAATATGGTTTTATCAACTTTATAACACATTTTGAAATAAATTTAATGGCGACTCCATATAACTTTTCTAGGTATAGCTACAACACCTTTTTCTACACAGCCATTTGAAGGAACATGATCCTCCCTTACTTTCCTCTCCAGATTATGCCTCGTCTTTCACCCGTCGTCCTCGACTACTGCATGAGGAATTGGAGACGATCGAGTGAGGGCTCGAGCAGGTCCGTCTAGAACGCATTGGAAAGGCACACAAGGACATACGTTAATTTGAATTGAAATGATGTTCTAATTAATAAAATATTGAAAGAAAGTCGGCAACCAAAACGTTTTCAAGAAGAAGAAAAAAAGGTGGAGAGTAGGCATTTTTTCCGCTTCAAGGTGATCTCTTTAAAAGCACTCTCGACTTCTAGCACGTCCACCAAGTCTCGCTGGTTGTAAGGTCTTATCGCTCAGATTTCCGCGTATACAACTTCACCTCTCGTATTACTTTCGCGTCATCTAAGGCTTTGACGACGACGACTATTTCTTTAGAGATGTTGTCTCGCTTGTGCATAAACTCGTGGAAGAACACACCAATTTGCTACCTTCTCTCACGAAGCTTTGTGATTTTCTTTCTTAGTACGACTATCTCGAGAGAATGATAGATTGCGCAGAGCACTCCAGATCCTTCGCTTGGACTTCGGCTTTGGCAGAAATTTTGGCCTAGAGCTCCTCCCAACTATGCCAAAAATACTTGTACACAAAAGAGCATAAGTCATGCATATGTTCTAACAAGGCCTTCATTGTCCCAATGCATGAGACCCTCCTCCAATGCTAGGAAATGCTCCTCCTCGGTTATATCCTGATCTAAAGTAGAAATTAGGGCAATTGTGATTGACGTTAGAGTCAACCCAAGCATGACCGGGCGATAGGAAGGGGATACAACTAGACCTCCATGGATCTCGATGATGGAAAGGAAGCTCGAGCAACCTCTAAAGTAGGACACAATGAATCATGCAAGTTACTAAAACTACAGAGTGAATAATATGACACTCACCGCATCCTTTTCTTTAGAAGAGTCATCCTTAGAAGGTGGGAGGGTTTTATTCAGTTTTCAAATGTGGCACAACCCATGTCCTATTAAACCTTCCCCTCTACATTAGAAGTTGCATCAGCTGCATCTAGGCCTCTTTCGTGAATCATAGTAGGGGGATATGGGTTGACCTTGAGGATATCATTAACTCTTCGACAATATCTCTCCCTTGAAAATTCTAAGTTGGAGGAGGAACCTTTTTCTTGGAAGGGGCTTTCTTCTGAGTTTGCCCCTTTTCTAAAGATGACATCTCCTTAGCGGTTTCCTTATGAAAATGGCCTCCACTGTATAACAGACCCTTCACTTCGGTTATCAGCACCATCCATCAGGGCTATAATATTGCTATATGTGCTCAAGTGTGACCAATATTTGGACCTACAAGCCTCAATTATCTGCAATTGAGAGATAATTGGAGGACGTGAATATAAGATGAGTCGTGGGAAGTAATGTTCAATCCACATTTACATAAGACATATGAGACCTCTTACTGAACATGTCGAGAATTCATTCAAGTCTGCTATAGCAACATAAAGAGCATTATATAAAGATTCAAGAGCATGGGGACAAAGGCTCCAACAGAGGTCTCCTGCACCAAGAAGAAACCCAATTCTATCATGAACAACCCATATCACTTGTTCTTATTGTAAAAGATGAACTTGGACAGCAACTCAAGATAGAATTGTAAAGCTTCTTGTGGATCCTAATGCCTACTAGACATACCCATATGTCCCTTTATCACGTTGCTAATCCTTGATTGAGGGTTGAATTTGAATTGGTCCTCATCCAGAGAGGGAAAACAAAGAGGAACATTGTGGCTGTGACAGTTAGTCAAGAAACAAATGTCATCGAGTGTAATATAAATAAACCCTGAGGCAATATAAGTTATTGACAACAAAATTCTAGAATGATAAAAGGCCAGAATAGATTATAGAGTTGCCCTCCATATAAGAGATTGAGATGCCGATGAAGGTAGATATACCTAGACGCTCTCAAAATGCACCCTTCCTCTTCTTTCTTTCAAGTGGCCAACCAATCATGAAGCCTTATGTCGCTCCCCTGCAATGGGAAATATTAGACGTCTTCATATGCACATGGTTGTGTCATCCTATTGGTTAGAAGTGCTTGCCTCCAAATACCGCGAGTCAGGTCTTAGTGTAGAGCAATGACCATTCCTGGAGCTTACCTAGCACGGAAGTAGGGATGAAAGGGCCCATGTTTGGCATCCTTCTGCTCGCATCTCTTCTCCATTATGCAACTCATGAGTGTTGGAGACGATGGGCAACTAGCGAGGACAAAAGATTGCAGCAAAAGCAACACTGTCACTCGAGGTGTGGGTGTGAACATGGGGACTGGCTTTCTTGGAAGTGGTTTAAGGAGCCATGGATTGAGCGAAGAATATGATTAGTGAGGTGAAACGGCTAATGACAGGTTTGGAAGGTAGAGAGTTTTTGAGGCGGAAATGATAAGATTTGAGGAAAGGTGAAATGATATCCTATCTCAAGAAAGTTTTAAATGAAAAAGGTTAATATGTTTCCTATTGAAAATTCAAGTCCATAAGCCCCTAAACCAATAATTGGCCTATAAATAAACCCAGGCTCGATATGCGAAGATCACTTGGTTTTCACTTATCTCGGCCCAGTGTTGTCGCTTGGACTTCACTTTTCACCCAGAAAATCACATCCTATTGACATCTCTCGCTTGATAAGGGGTATCACTTAGTTTCAACATTTGCTTGAACTTGAGTTTATTCCAGGAATTCCATCATTTGCTTGGAAGAATGCTGCAGGTTCCAACTCATTCAGGCGTGAGAAGTACGTACTAACAAAGGACAAGCGTAACAAGATCAAGAGATTAGTTGGGATTTGATGCGAAGATGAAGAAAAAGGTGTGACTCGGTAACAATTAGGATACGATGTGACCAAAGCCACTTGGCAAGATTATAACTTTGGGATCTTAGTTGATTGGTTAGGATTTCTGTATTTATCGGTTCTTTATATAAAGCTAAGCACAATCACAATTCAACTAGAAATTGATTGTCATAGCTATTAGTTCATGCATTCCAATTGTATTCTCTCGGAACTTCATGTAAACTTTTGTAAGTGTCCCCTATTTTTACTTAAGCATTTGTGTTTCTCTTTACTCTTGATTCTCAATTACCATATTCTCGAACACCCTATTCATTTGCCAAATATTTAAGACATGTTTGCTAATCAACACATCTCAACGAAATTCAGATGTTATTATCCCAAGTCTTAGAGTGGGTTGAATTTAAGGTTGAGCGAGTGACTTTTTTATACTCAGACTTGATAAAGCTGTGAATTGTGATCGTTGTTGTTACGTAATTGATTATGTAATTCATGGGACTGTACGGATAATAGTTGATTTTCTACTATGCTTGTACAATCACAAGACCCCATTGATAAAGAGACAAAATGCAGATAAAATCCCACTACATAAACATGCAAGTGAACTTTTAATAATCTTATCATTGAAAATTTCAGTTTACCCAGGAACATTGTGGCTCACGTGATGGAAGCAAGGCAAATGGACAAAATCGGCCCAACTTAAATGTAGGCCTAGTGAAGTGGGTGACTTTTATTCCCATGACATTGTAATTTACCCCTTATTATAATTTACAAAAAATCATCAAAACAGAATTGATTTGGAGGCAAATCTTTAGTAGCCTTCTAGGGTAAAGTTTGAAACTTCAATTTTATTGGCCTCAAATGATTTAACTAAGGGGGTAATTTCATCGATAACACACACCACCCATAATATCTATGGGTCGTTCTGCTGGAACCATAGTCAATTAGTCCATTCAAAACATATATTCCTTTGGTAAAATTTTATTTTATAAGACTTGAATCCAGGATGTGTACTAGGAAAAACAATTCGTAGTTTGATGTGAACAAAAATTACACAACAATTGTGCCAAAAGTTGACAGAAATATTAAAGCAGAAATAAGACCAAGAAACGGAGAAAAGGACTTACTGTTATTGATAACAAATTGAACCAAAAGATTACATGAGTCCAAATACCGATTACACAAAGATAACCTATGTACCCTGTTTTGGGTTCAAGTGATTGTCTACCTTTTATCCTATGTAGTGAAGCTATTTATAAAACAAAAGAAAAGCACATGCCTAAATCCTAAAAGTAACTACTGGTAACCGCTCTTAGAAACTGTCGACAACTTTCAATCAATAGTAGGCTTCAATCTCTAATATCATTATGCTACTCTCATCTTTGATCGTCAGTATTTTTCTAAAGAACTTTTGACAGGGACTCCAACTAGAATTATTTGGATCCAAGTCCTTTAACTTCTGAATACATGGGCATCAGTAATCTTTCAGTCAACTGTTGACTATATATAAGTCTTCGACATGGCAACTCTTCATGGGCTCAAGCCCATGGGCCCAAAATCAGTTTACCGAATAAACATTTTTCCCCTTACCTTGTACTATTTAAATTCATTCACCTTCTCACTTTTACTTTACATTTCATTACTTTCAAACCCTAGAGAATGTTCATCTCCTCCTCTCTTTTCTTCTTCCGCAAGCTTCACGGCGATGTTACTACCCAAATTTTCAAGATCAAGGATCATTCGGGTATCACAAAATTGTCCATGAAAGTAGTCGAACAAGACATTGCATCACAATGGCTCCTAAAAAATTGTGCATTGACAATAGATCGCTCAAGGGAGACATGGCATCCTTCAGTTATTGTTCCATGTTTGTTGAGCGAGAAACCACGGGTCCAGTATCAAGGTTATGTACTATAAATATATTCATTTAATTTATTAACAATATAATAGAAACACATATTCTTCTAAAATTATTAGAAACCTTGTTACAAAATTCCATCACCTTCCTATTCTAACTTTCAAGGACTCCGAATACCACACATGAATGTCCACGTGACTCTCCTAGGCTCCACCTAGATGCAAAATAAGTGAATAAGAACACACGACGTTAGCATAAAGCTAAGTACAACAATCACCCTACTATACTCAGACGACGTTTTGTAATAACTAGTACTTTTCTAATAAGACACTATGTAAATATGACTTCTGAATGTCATTGGATATGAACTGTGAATGGGAGATTACGTGTACATAAGTGAATAAGAGTGTGTGGTTACGGATGTAGGGGGTGTCATTTAAGTAAGAATGCATCGTACTCTCAAAACAACGCACGTTTTGGATCAATGCAGGATTGATATGAGGAGTTTAAAGGTATAAATTGTGGCCTTGAAGAACAGGTTAGGAAAGCTTCTAATTGAATGTAGCATTTAGTTATAAACATTGGCGAATTCAACTAGTTATAGGGCAGAAATGGGCGCATGAAAGCTCGGATTGAAAGGATGCTATCAACGACCAATTTCTACCACTAATACCCTACATCAAAAGGGAGATTTTGTCCACAAGAAATATGAAAAAGACCTGCCCAAAAGGGACATACTAAATTGAGCTTAACCCGCGACTAAAATGGAGTAAAGATAAGATTCAGACGAAAGTGAGCCATAGAAGGTGGTGGTGGCCTTGGAGACCCAATTTGTGCTGGAATTTTCCTATCTAAGAATGTTATTTTTGGTATTGAAAACCTGATTTAAAAGTTAGTTATAATAAGCATGAGGTCACCTGGGCACGAGGTGGTCGAAAGACAACATCGACGAAGCATGATGTCACCCGTGACATCACTATTGCAAATTGCATTGACTATTTGGATTGAAGGGAGCTGGCTTCCTCAAGAAGCCTTCTAAATCAGACTGCATAAGAAAAAGGTGGTCACACCTGTAAGAAACTTGTGTCTTTGGGGTAAAAATTTAAGTTTTGGCAGGTCCCACCATTTTCCCTTCTTATTTCCCTTCTGGGCATGAAACTTTCAAAAAAAGTGGCCAAGGAAAGAGGGGAAAAAGGTGCAGAAAAGAATCATAAAGAAAGGCTACGAAGAAGGAAAGAAACGTTCAGGGAGAAGAAGCGGGAATCGGGGGGAGCGTGGAAGGCCACCGTGGAGGAAAGAACGAAAAGAACTCGACAACGTGTGGACCAGCGAAGGAGGGTCTTGCGGAAGCCTCCCATCTGTGGGGAAGTAACTCAAAGGAGGAAAGAGCTCGAGCACTTGTGTTCCGAGCAAAGTAAAAGGTATGTTTCCAGCGTCATTCCATCTTTTCTTTTCATTTCATTAACGACCATAATAATTACTGCCATTTGAGTACCTAATATGGGTGTCTTTCTGTTGTCGATGGTGAAGGGGTGGTTGGACCCTAGCGATAAAGTGGGGCGTCGTACCTTGGGAGAAGGTGGCACCCAGTTCTTGCACTAGTATAGCGGAATTCCAAACGTGTCTCGGAACAATATCAGCCGAAGGGCTAGAAATAAGAGGAGTGTAAAGAACGTATTGGAGGTCTTAAAGGACCAGAATATCATGCTGAAATGAGGCACGAAAGTCATTCTCGGGGGTGGTTAGGAGGTGAGACTGAATAGATGAGAACTCGGTTGTACTGCAGCATATGTGATGGATATTGCCCGGAAAGGGCTGCCTTATGAGGTGGGAATGCGAGGGACTAGGAGGAATAAATTTGTCCTCGGAATGGACAAAGAAAAGGCCAAGATGGTTGGAAACAAAACGTTGAGAGTGTTCGCCCATGGACGAAGCCTTTTTGTGGCCATTCACTACAGATTAACGGATTGGAGAATCACGAAAGGAATAATGGTTGAAAGCTCAAAACCTGAGGCTTGTATTGGTACGAGTAGAGCTAAAAATGTGACATCCTCAAATGAGGCCGAAACTATGATAGTAAAGGTCCTCATGGGGTTAGGATCACAATGGGATACGATAAAATTACGAGATTTTGCCTGGTTTAAGAAATATTAATGCAAATATCCGAATGATACTTGGGAGTGGCTACATACTTAGTTTTTTAAACTAATGTTTTTTGTTTCTTGAATAGGTCCTAAGAGTAAGTTGAATCAAACATATAGGCACTTGTGGGTTCAATGTGAAAATTGCATCATTGCCTTGTATAGTAGTGTACAGATTGTAATATAAACTTGATACCAAATCTTGTAACGATTTTCGATACTAAATGAAATATGAATTTTCTTTTATTTAGGAAAATTTTGATCCTTTCACGTCTCATATGTTCATTTCCCATCCTTAACTCACTTAAAAGCCACTAAAATTCATACTCAGATGATCCCAAAACACCGGCCGTACGATGTATTCTTAAGTCATTTCATGAATACAAAATTTGTTCGAAATGACCGCAACACAACCAATCCATCTTTGTCTATGGCTGAATATATTACGAGAATTAAGTGAATGGAAATGACGACGATTTGTGTGAGAAATGAATGTTATGGGATGCTCTTAAATGGGAGTGCACCGGGACAATTGTTGTTATTAAGTACGAGGAATGCTTATCTTTTTAGTGGTCGTGAGGGTCGTATGGCTAGGAATGTTTTAATATGATTTTGATAATGAGGCAAATAGAAGCTTAGCCTTTTATGAACCAAAGAAAACCTTCTCAACTACAAAAGCTACGACTTTCTGTCAGGAAATAGTTTTATTAATTAGATAATTATTTAATTACGAAATTAAAAGGAATATTCTCTAAAATTATCCTTGTTGATTAAAACATTTAATATGCTCAATTTTGTTAACAATGAAATTAAGGAAGCGATTTACTTTCTAATTATCTATTTATGGAAACCTTTTGTACGTTTATCCGTAACATCATCCTATCCAATAAAAATTGTTTCTTGGATAATTGTGCACGTCATTTGTCCTCATTCATTAAACTATGTCAAGGATAAGACAAAATGACATTTAGAAGTTAATCTTAATTTATTTTCATTCATTGAAAACGAATAACTAATTTTGGTCAAGAATCTTATGCGGATCGACTTGACCCAAAGGAACTGATTTTTAGGATAAATATCCACACCATTCCTCCAAGTTCATTAGATTGTTTATCTTGGACAGAATGTTCTCAGGGAAGTCAATCTCAATTACGCCCAATTATAGAAGGTTGTTATACATTTCAACCCATAATCTTCTGTAATGCATTATTAGTGAGAATTTTTTTTATCAAATCAAACCTTAATTGATTTAATCTTCGTCTTAGTGAGTATTTGCTCAAATCAGACCTTAATTAATTTAATCTACGTCTTAATGGATATTTGCATGTGGGTGACGCATTTGTATACTTGTAATTAATTTAATGATTGATTAATTATTTTCTTGTATGTGCATAAGCCAATTTTGTCGGATTTTAATTTCCTTAACTTAGCATTTATGTATTGTGTATAAATAGAACTATTCAGCCATACTTTGAAAATGTAAGAGTGAGAAATACTAGAGAGACATGAGAAACTTTGGTGAGTGAGTTCGAGTTTTTGTTAGTCATACATGGGAAGGGACGTGGGCTGTAGAAGGCTATAGCGTTGGTGAACCTTTCTGGGAGGGTTACATGGAGGCCACAGGGGACTCTTAGTTGGAGACTACGGGAGACGTTCGAGGAGACTTATAGCTGGAGGCTGGCATACCAATATGCAGTGGACCGTAGAAAATGGCAGATATTCCTGGAGCATAGAAGGTGAGGGATTGACCATCTTTTGTGGTATAACGTTTTGTGTGAATATGAACCTTAGACATGGGTTGTTGTTTGCTCGTATGGGATTTGCCATAGAGTCGCTATTTCGAGGAGGTTGCATAGGTAGTGTAGAGCTAGAGGAAAATCCATTCTTGGACATAAGTTGTTATCTGCTTGTGTATGCATGTTGCTTTTGTTTTGATTTCAGGTCTGAATGCGAATTTATAACAAGGTTAAAGTGGTGGTTAATAAAAATGTAATTATTATGTACATACCTATATAAATGTTACGTGATATGTATAGACTCTTTGTTTACGTCAATAAATATACATATTTTTCTTGTTAAGGTAAATCTAGGTATGTTATAAAAGCCATGTTGTTAAAAAGCCTTTCCCTAGGAATACCCTCATCAAAGGCAGGTCCTCTCCATGGAAATCCTTTAACCGAATACCTTCCCTATATTCCCTCATCGAATGTTGGCCATTTTAGAGGTTCTCGCAATGACAATGGAGAGGGGCTTATGTTTGTGGTTGATAATGCTTCCCATGCTCCTCTTCCAAGTCAACATACTTCATATCATACAAAGGTTTTTGTTGACTGTGGTTAGTGGTTAAACCCTTGCTTGAGGTAAAGGCTTGAGTCAATTGGGGGCATGCCCTCAGTTTCCCAGCTTGCCCGTGGCCACATTGACTAGGGGGAACTCATTATGGTCAATTTCTATACATAAATCAACCTTGCAATTCCCTTCTACAACCGCTATTCTTCTAGTGAGACTTGAGGAAACTCACACACTTCCTACTAAAGATCATGGCATAGTCCTTCAAGCCTTAGATACATGTCTAAAGGCACGACAACTACCTAGGCCGCTACCCTCTCTAGGGACAGTTGGATCCATGTTCAAGGTGGTTTCTTGCCCCTGTGGACGGACATCACCAGGCTCCGTAGGATTCGCTGCTAAATTGGCGTCGTAATCCCCATTCCCAGGACGTATATCGTTTAACGGTGCAGATCTACGACTATTACACTTAGACATCGTGTGATTTAAGACACAACGTTCAAACTCTAACTATGGTCGCCAAAAATGTATAATAAGAAAAACATGTGGTGATATGAGATGAACGAGAATTACAAAACTAGGGCAAGTAGATTTGAAATGAGATTAAGACAAGGAAATAGAAAAAAGAACTTAACCACTAATAACAAATTAAACCAAAAGAATACACTAGTCGGATACACAAAGACAACTTAAGTTCGTTGTTTCAGGATGAAGTGATTGTTTGCCTTTAATCCTAAACAATGTGCCTGTTCATAGAATAAAAAAAAGCACATGCCTAAATCCTAAAAGTAGTTGCTGGCTAAGAAAGCGATGATGACCCCCAATCAACAGTAGGCTTCGATCTTTGACATCATTATGCTACTCTCATCTTCAATTGTCAACCTCTTCAATAGTAAGCTTCGATGTCTAGCATCACTATGCTACTCTCATCTTCGATGGTCAACCTCTTTCTAGGAAACTTTCGATGGGATCCTCTTATTAGAATCATTTGACTAGAATCATGATGCCGGAAAACTACGACCACAGTTGAATCCCCTCCTTTAGTCAAATGGTTAAGGAAAATGATGGCCGAAAGCCCACCACACTACGGTGAATGCTACGGGAGACTCCACACAAACCCCTATTACTCACACTCCCTCTACCTCTACCTCTACCTCATATTCCATTATGCCTCCTAACTAACCTGACGCATCCCCTTTATTATTCCCTTCCTTCAAGTTTTGTCCCCCCACCTGAAGCCTTGATGCACCAGCTTTTTTTTCCTCTTGGCCCAACTCTTGAAGTGTGCTGCCTATCTTAACATGCTACAATACCCTCCCCTCGAAAGCACCCTTGTCCAAGGGTGATATTTGAAAGCTTCCGCTTCCTTGCTAGATGGAACAGTCCTCGAAAGCAATAGTTTAACACCACGATAAGATTCAATCCCCCCTTCTTTCCCTCTAAATCTTCCATGAGAGCAGTGATGACGTTCGACGAAGTCAAGAAAAGGTTTGGCCATGTGTAGTTAAGCAAAAAAATCATCACGTAATTGTAACCAAGCTCCGCGATTTCTAGCACCATTTGCTTGGTTGTGGATGGTGTCGTCTGCCAATTTATATCCTTATCCATGAGTACATCCACTAGCTTATGCTCTAGGACGCGACATTTGTTCCTCGTAGCAGAAAGGATTGTGAATGGAGAGAATGTCACTCCCACAATGGCGATGGCGATAGCTGCACACGCACAATTCTCCCTCTCCAGAACCTTGTACGCGCGCACTCCGGCCTAGCACGAGCATGGCGGTTAGGATGACACGAGGATCCAGGACCACTCCCTAGGCCCATCCGGCCGATGAATCGACTCGAGCGTCATGCGCTACGGAGGAGACCGGGATGGATATTTCCTCTATTCCAAATTGGGCCTGCTCGAGCCCTTGCCGATCGTCTCCATACTCCTCAAGAAATGACGGACAAAAACCAGAGCATGATCAGTAAAAGGAAGCTTCGGGAGGATCCGGAGCAGCTCGTGTCGCCTTCCCACATCCATGATGGCTCTGTTAAAATATGTTTGTCGCTTAACCTAGGTAAGTTATTTCGGAGTCGCCACCGACTTATTTTTATAAAATTATTTAAGTAAAAAAAAAAACAGTTTGTTCGGGAATTCCTATTTACTTGTTTTCCCACTCACATACGGTGACATTTGCTCCAAAAAGTGTCTCTGGTTACGCGTGTTAGACCCTATCCTGTCATCAAACCGAACTCATGTCAATGTTTATCGAGCGTTGGACCCGATCAAGGCTTTATGCCCAGACTCAAGTCACAGGGTATCGGGCATTAGGCCCGATCCAGGCATTGGACCTGGACACATGTGAGATGACAAACGCAATCACATACAAGTATTTCGATGAAAGTAGGTGGGAAGGGATGGTGAATATGGGCCTATACACTTGGGCCAACGACCCGTGACAAGCGGATAAAAGAAAGATCGGGAGGCCCGCACCTTCCCTCATGTACCCGAGGCCTGTCGGGATGGTATTTCATCTCCTTGACTAGTCAGTTGGGGCCGCTTTAGAAGAGTTCTTCCACTGTGTGTTTTCCCGTGCCCGTCCAGTCTTGAGCTCTCTGTCTTCGAGATACGACTTGTCGAATCCTCAAAACAATATCGGATGTTCATGCAACGAAAACAAAAAAAAAGCATGGGTTATGCTATCAAAACATTGAAAATCTAATCATTCATTAAGTGGAAACATCAATGGAAAACATGTTTGTCAAATTTCACAAAGATCCAATGATGGGATCTCGACTTGTGGAAGCAAAAAAGTCGAATATTCCTGCAAACTTATCTATTTTCTGCGTATTAAGACCTCAAAGAAAAATAAAAAATGTAATGTGCGAATAAGATAAAAATGCACAAAATATGTCCAAATGATCGCATTCAAATGAAGAACATGTCGTTCAAGTTTCATGCCATCTCATCAAGAACGGGACAGCGATGTATAACAACTCCAGCTCCGATGTGTTCTATCCTTCGTGTCCGCGTCCATGAGATAATTCAACAATCGAAATGCAAACCGTCTTTCAGTCTATTTTATACCCGAAATTCTAGAGATGATCCAATGGTTCGGTTTCACGTTCCCACGTGACATGCAACGAGTTCAAAAATTACAAAAGGTGGTCAGCCATACTCTAAGTTGAAAGATAGGCAGAATGAATATGTAAAAGCGGTTGAAATCTCACCGAGGTGCCTCGGGATGGCCCGAGGAGGTAGAAAGACGTCGTGGAGTCCATAAATGGTGGCCGCCTTGGAGCGGTCTTGGGTTGTAGTCGTGGCTCGGAGAGGAAGGTGTCGACTGGGATTGGCTGGCCGATGTCCGGAGGCCTCGGCTCATTAGTGCTGGAGAAGGGAATCCTTCTTTCCGGTTTGTGTGTATGTCGAGAGGAGTTGGCCTCCGGTTTCCATGTGTAGGGAGGAATTGGCCTCCAGCTCCTAAAGGGCAGGAGCAACGTATGTGAGGGTTGTGTGAGGGGAGGAGTCCGCCTCCAGTCCCCAGAGGGAGAGGAGGAACGTATCTGTAGGGTCTTTTGTGCCTGTCTAATTGTGCGTCTAATTAGTTGTCTGAAAGGGGATGGGAGGCTTTTGCTCTTTGGAGTTAATGATTCTCCTTGTTTCAATATCGTGATTTTTTATTCCCCCCACATTTCAAGATTGGGATTGTTTCCTATATTATTGAAATCAATATTAATTATTTCCTTTATTTGTATGATTTGATCTAATTGATTAATTAATTATATGAATCAATGTGATTTTATTTTATCCCGCAAAATTTGGAGTATCATAGTTTCCCCTCTTTGCGTTGAATCTTGAGAAAATTTTCTCGCAAAGACTTTATTAATACCCCAAATTGTGGATTCAGGATATTCTTGATAGACTTGTACTTTGGGATCTAATCAAGAAAACTGTCATTAATAAACGAGAACCCGTGAAATGGAGGGTAATCAAACATGTATGATTACGACACTTATGGATATCATAATTTGTTTTGATGGAACTTAAAATTGATTACTTTGAGCGAGACAGAGAAGGGTTTACTGACTTATCTCATGGTTCACTCTCAAATCAGAAAGCCGTCTTGGTTAGATTTAAGAATTCCTTTGACTTGAATGCTCATGTACTAGTCAAAGGAGTCTGCGTATGGGTTGTAATGCGGCTTTAGCGTATGGCCTTTTGGTTGAGATTAATATTTCGTTGTTTTGATAAACGAGTCTAAGGACCTCATTAAAAGTTTGTTGGACAACAGAAGTTCTACCGTCCAAGCAAATTCTCCACCTTCCAGGCTACATGTCAACCGAGACGCTCCGTTGGGGATTGGGGATGATATTCAATGTTCTGCTTTGGGGAAGTTTTTATCCTTGAGTTATATGAGAGACGGCACATTTGCTCTTGTGACCGTCGATGTCGGTCTTGGTGCTTTGCTTTGCTCTTTTGTCTTTGTCTCGCGCATTCAATTTGAAGACTTTAGTCTTTCATTTTCTTTACTATTTATAGGTATTTGCCTCCATTTTCTTTCTTTCATCGATTTTGGGGGAGATGTTTTGGACTTCTCGTGAAATTGTTGGAAGACGCTATGTCCTTGGGAGCGACACAACTGGTGTGCATGTCGATTGGGGGTGCCTTTTCACTTGAACCTTGTGGAAGTGTCGCCTGTAAAGACCCAAATTTTTATTAATTTTCCAACTATTAGAGTATGACTTGTGCATGGAATTGGACGAGGAATAGGAAAGGGAGTCAAGTGTCCATGATGGATTTTCAACCTGAGTAGTACTGGATGACTATTATCGTCTAATGCATGCCCAACCTTTAACCATGAATACAACCCCCAATGCCCAAGGGAGACATGGGCGAGTTGACCATAAAAACAATGGGGGAACTTGGGTTGACTAGACAACTATGTTGAGTGAGTGAAATGGACCCCAAATAGGGATTAAATGAAGTTGATAATGTTTTGGGTCTCGAGGCTTGTCCCACAAGCCATGAAGGGGTTGAAATTAAAAATAAAAATAAAATAATTATGGAAGGGAAGAAGAAGGGAAGGAACCCACCTCTCATTCCCAGGAGAAAACCGGGGGGGGGGGGAGGGGGAGGAAGAGCAAGAAGAACGAGGGGAGAAGAAGAGGGGGAGGCGAGAGGAAGAAGAACGAGGGGAGAAGAAGAGGGGGAGGCGAGAGGAAGAAGGGAAGAAAGGAAGTGAAGAAAGGGAAAGGAACGGCCGTCCAAGGAGGAAGAGCTTAAGGAGCGAGCCCCGGACGAAGAAGAATAGGGGAGGAAGGCCGTGGTAGAGCGGATCCAAGGTGCGCCTCCCTCCTGCACCCTTTCCTTGTTTAATCGGCCATATCAACTCTTGCCTTATGGTTTTACATGTTGTGGATGATGAGAATGTGGAAAGTTAGTAACTTTACTTGTGAGTGATTTATTGATGATGAAGGTGATAACGGAAAGATGGGTTAAGGTGTGCGTGATGTGCGGTCACGTGTGTAAATGGATGGATGATGATGATGATGAGAAAAAGAAAGTAACTTGGGTGTGTGGAGTTGTTAATAGTGTAATGAAATGAACATAGAGTTGTGGGATGAGGTATGATGAGATAGCCGAAACCTTGGAAGACAAGAGAAGGCATCTCGGACCCTATTGGTGGGGTTGTACACGTGTAAGGTTGTTTGATGTGTATGTATGTGGTTGTGCGTACTCGAAAAGGGTGAAGGATGGCCGGATTCCTCGGAAGATAGCGTGAGGGTATTCCGAGCCTACAAAGGGAAAGAGTGGTCGAACCTTGTGAGGAAGGAAAGAGGCACTCGAAATCTTGGGTGTTTGATGGTATGTTATGAAATAGATGGAATGTGTTTTTGTTGTGGGTCTATCAAATTCGTGGAGGATCATGGAAGGAGAAGGGGCAGCCTTGTGAAGCTTGTACCCCAGGGCAATTAGAAAGGAAAGGAATGTTACCCTTGGGAGAAGGAACGATTCTGAATTAAAGGTTTCTTATGATATGATCGCGGAGACGTGTGTGTATTGGACTCGATTGTTTGTGCACACATAAGCTTAACTGTCAAGGTCGGAGCGTAGGCACCTTGACTAAATTCAATGAGTTATTGAATGCATTGAACAAGTGGAGAAACGCTTGTAATGCTTGAGTACCTATGGGAACCGAATGTCCATAAGAATGATGCATGAGCGAATGAAAACCCACGTAATGTTTGGCATGGTCATGGGCTGTCCTTAAGAGTACAATTGGATATGGGTTGGATGGGAGGATCCGCCCCGTAAAGGACTCAAGAGGGAGATGGATTAGCTAAGTAAATGGCTGTCACAAGAAAGCCGATAAACGGCATGAATGAGAGGATTTATGGCTAAACGTGCTCGGGTGGGAGGATCCAAGTCGTGTTGATTGATTCGAGTGGATTAATCCAAAGCAAAAGGTCAATAAGAATGCTTTTGTACGCTGAATTGGTGTTGATTTGGGTGCTAAAGAGGATGGCTAAGTTAGCTTCAAGATGGATTTCTAACACGAAATCGCGGGTTAATATCTCAATTGCAAGATACATGAATGAATTGCTTCTCGTTACTTGTTGTTTCCTTAGAGGGTCGTGCTTAGTCTTTCGACTAACCCCTTTGAGTGTATTTCGGGTTGGCATCCCCCAGCCTAATTCCCTTTTTAACTTCCATCACTGTCAGGTTTTTTGTCAATACTATCCACCTTCTCCTTTACCTTTAGCAGCAACTCAAATATCTCATCTATATCCAATTGGCTGACTCTTGCTCGTTCCCATCGAAAATTGGAAGCATCGACAGACAAGATCGAGCTGGGGAGCTCTAATACCACTTGATGCCGGAAAACTATGATCATAGTTGAATCCCCTCCTCTAGTGAAATGGTTAAGGAAAACGATGGCCGAAGTTCCACCACACTCCGCTGAATGCTACGGGAGACTCCACACAAACCCCCACACTCACACACCCTCTACCTATCTCTCTTATTATGTTGTGTCCCTTCCACAAACCAGACACATCCCCTTTATTCTTCCTTTAAGTTCTATCCCCCCACTTTGAATCCTTGATGCCCGGCCCGCCTCCTCCTCTTGCCCCAACTCTTGAAGTGTGTTGTATGTCTTTCCATACAACAAAGCCTCGAATCAGAATACATGGGCTTCAATCATCTCCCAACTAGGTAGATTATTGACTATATAAGCCTTTACCACAGTAATTCTTTATGGACCCAAGCCCATGGGCCCATAATCGGTTTAAACGTAAACACAAACGTATTTATCAAACCATTTAAGTCGGAATGTGTGTGATTAAATAATTCATTAGAAATGGAGTTAGGTTAAGGGCAGTGGTGCCAAATACAATCGATCGTCAGCGTGGTACCTAAAACTCCTTTTGTCTCATGCTGAAAAATTGACAGGAGGTGATGGAATTCGGTTGGGAGTCCCATGTCATTGGTGCCGACAGTTTAGTTTTTATATGTAGCTCCGTCGTCTTGACCGCGTTTGTGTTGTTGGCAAACTTAGTCAAACTCGATTAGAGAAAGATATTATATAACATGGGTGAAGTAACAACATTTGATGGATTGAATTTTGAGTGGAGGATGGTGGGGGGGGGGGGGGGGGGGGGGGGGTGGGATTCATGCGGGTCGGGACAAGATGATTTTGATGACAATCATGCTCACAAGATTTCGACTCTCTCCCTCTGAAGCTAATTCTAGATGTTGGTGAAGGTGATAAAAAGGGGATGAATAATAATAATAATAATAACAATGTCAGGGTCGTGGCATGCCGATTGTCGTCGATTGTCCTGTTGGGGGGTGGAAACATTTGTCAAAGCTATTAAGCTCCGTTGGTGTAAGCACCATTATTTTTGTATTCTCTTTCATTTTCATAAATAATAAATAAAAAGTAAAAACAAAACAAACAAATCCACGGAAGTCCCCAGTTGTAGTAGGGATATGATCAAATGAGTGATTTCATGTTTAGGGAAAGAGAGATTTTGTTGCATCATGACTACATAAAATTCACGAGAGGCAGTTGATCAGCACGTACTTAGATGTCCAGTTTCTGAACGTTGTGTTACGTCAGGGGTTAGGGGTTGTAGATGAACAACTCCCCTCCATATCCAAGGAGAGTCGCCCTCACCCCCTCGTGACTCAATTTTATTACCTACTCCAACAAGATGAAATATCATTTTGGACACTCGTTAAATTGACCAGGACTCCCTAAAGTTAATTAATTGGGGGGGGTTGTGGGGGGGGGGGACAGCAAGTAGGGAACCCACAAACACCAATCATGCGTGGCCTGCTGTCCCCGTAAGATTAGGAGTTATCATTCGTTAGACTAGATTATATGTCATCTCAAACCGAAATGATTACTTTTAATATTTTGATATCATCCATCAATTTACTCATTGTTATTGTCCGAAAATATTCGATTTGGGTTTGACACCCCTATAAATATGGGATGACCATCATTTTAATTTTTTATATGACAAGAGGGAGATTGTTAACAATTCTGATTTGACTTAATCATATAGAAACCCGATTCTCGCCATTCAAAATCGAACAATTTAATTTTTAAAAATGAGTAATATATTAAAGCCAGTTTGGTTTGTGATTTTTTTTTTTTTTTGAGAAAATGGAATTATTTATTTATTTTTATGCCTAGTTTTTCAATTTAGTAAGATGTTGTTTAACCAATAAGTTTTGAAAAAGAGTTCAGATGGTTTTTTACCTTTAAACAAAAATTAATTTTACAGGTTTTCAAAAGACCAAACACATTTTCCTTTTTCCCAAATAACTGAAAAACTAAAAACCAACCGGAAATTTTCTAACAACCAAACCCTCATGATCTCCGGTATTCTTATTTTAACCCCTTGATCTTTTCTTTTTCTTTCTTTCTTTTTTTTTTTTTTTTGTGTCGTTTCCTTTGCAATGAAGTCATAGGAGAAATTGAACATCCCACGTGTCAAGGATATTAATTTAATCTATCATTTTATTTGTATTTTGGTATAGTTAAAAATTCAAAGAGGCTGTGTCTGTATGTCTTCGACGTTGAAAATAAGTTAAAATATATCTTCGAGTTCTCACGATAAATTTTTATTTCGTAAAATAAGTAGTAATTTGTTATATAATTTTATCGTTATTAAAATATAATTTTAACGGAGTTTGACTTGACCTTGTCCTACAATGTACATTGCCACCTGAGCTAACGTGAGCACTTGGCTCCCGAGAGCCGCACTGCACCTGGGGAGCCCCTATGGACACGAGGACCCTTCCAGGGCTTGACGTCGGTCCTTGATTTCGGAAATTCTTTGTATTAATCGTCGCTCCTGCAGAGGAGGAGACCGGAGAAGCAATCGTAGGAGGACTGTCAGAAGATGGCGTAGGTCCAATTAATGGCACTGATGAAGTTAATCAGAGAAGGGTTTCTTGGTTTAAGGTTTTAACGGTCGGGTCAAATGAGTTGGGAGTCGAAGCACCCGGCTGGGGTGATGGATGTTGCTGCTGGTGAAACTACGTTAAACTGACGAAGGCTGACTGGTTGGTCGACTGCGACCCCAGCAAGGGGAGGGCGGAGGAGGTGGAAAAGTATACGGAGGAGGGATTGGAGGACAAGAAGGGAGGCGTTATATTCTTCTTTTTTTCTCAATTTTTGTGCGGGTTTGTATTCCGGATTCACGTCTCCATTATTATGCAGGTTGTAGTGTACACTTAGGGCCATATCATACTAAGTTTACTATCAATATAAAAAATAAAAATTATTTAATAATACAAAGTCGAACATGACGTATATTTTGTCTAAAAATAACATAAAAGCTCAAATACATATATATATTTTTTAAAAATTTCATGGTAATTTCTCCTAATAAAATTATATCCTTGGAAATCCGAAGGCATCACAATCAAAGCAGAGGCTCCAAAAGAGATAAAAAAGAAATAGGATAAGGTTGTCGATAAAATGGCGTTTTTAATGTTTTGTTTTGTCTTTGTGGGGTAGGTCATTTTTAATATTATTATAAAACGTTAATAAATATAATTTGTTTTTGTTTTTTTTTTTGGGGTGGGGGGAGAGAGGGGGTTGTCGTAGTCTATCTCTGTCATTGACTCTGTCCCTATTCGCTTGTCTCTCTCTCTCTCTCTCTCTCTCTTTCTCTTTCTCTTGGAAAAACACAGGAATATAATAAATAAATAAAAAGCGAGAGTCTTGTTTGTCCATTTCCACCAAGTCATAGGATCCGACTTCGTTTTGTCTTTTACTACTACCAGTGCTACTACCCCAAAGTATTCCACTTCTCTCCCTACCAGCAATCTCGTCTCGTCTCGTCTCGTCTCCCCCTTCCCTCCCTCTGTTCGTTCTGTCTCTCCATTCTCCCCCCACAACTTCCCCCTTCTTGTTCAGGTAAGAAGAAGAAGAAGAACCCTCATGGAAGTTCAAAGCCAGAGGAAGAATCACTCAGGTACGGCCCTCCGCTTCTTCTCCGTGGGGTGGGTTGGAGTTCCCTTGCGTTTTCTACCTGAATGAATTGGTCCAATATCCTTGCTTTTGTTATGAATAAATACCCGCTGTTGTCTTTCGGGTTCCCTTTTCTTGGTTCTTGCTTTTGTGGGTGCTTTTGCTTCCTTGTAATTTCTTTGTCGGTGATGGTTCCCCATGATTTGATGGTGAAAGCAGGGCAAGAGGTTCACTTGTGCCCCAAATGTGGGTGGCCATACCCTAACCCTCACCCGAGCGCCAAGCACAGGCGTGCTCACCACAGGGTCTGCGGGACCATCGAAGGTTACAAGTCTGGGGTTGGACCTGATTCTCACTCCAATGTGCCCGAAGACGAAGACGACCACTACCACGACCACTCTGATGAGGAACAACACCCCAACACCTGTTAGTCTTCTGTTTCTCTAAAATCACTCGCTCCCTCTTTGTTCCGTTGAGCTGGGGCCTTCTTGTTTGTCTTTCTGCTTGCAATTGATGTTGTGGGGTTTATGCTTTCTGACGTCTAAATCCATCCTCGTGGTCCTCGCTTTAGCTACCGGTTCCAATGTCCTTGAGAGAAATTTGGATGAAAGTGGTAGCAAGGATATCACTGGAAAACCGGATGACTTGAGAGAAGAGGCTTTCTTGGATGCTGTCACACACTTCCCAGAGGCTGCACCCAGTTCATTGGACGTTGGGTCTGAACCCACCATGGATTCTTCAGTTAAAGCTGGCATCTCTGCTGATTCCAAGATAGTTAACGAACAGTTAGCTGATGATTCAGTGAAGGAAGGTGATATTATAGCTAATGAACAAACACGACCAGTATCTCTACTTTCTAAAGATGGTGATGACATCTTTGCTACGGAACCAGGTGAAGAGTTCACTTCAGTAGAGGATGGGAAGATTGAGACAATATCTACTGTTCATCAACCAGAAACTCCTGATGCTGTTAGCCGTGGGAATCTTCCTGTTGGAAACCTTAATGAGGATAAGGATTTTCAAACGTATGTCATTCCCAAGGACATACCAGTGATTGAACAGCCGGAGACGTTGATTGAGGGCTACAAAGACTTTTCTGTGCCAAAATTTCGTCTGGCCGAGGATCTCGCCACACCTGATACCATTTTACAGAACGCCACACCTGATACCATTTTACAGAAGGAAGATTCATCCGTTCTTGTCTCTGAGGATAGCTGTCTATCAGAGATAAAGGTGCAGAAGGAACTCAGTGATGTTCCTTCATCGGATCATATTCTTCTGAAGAATATATCTGAACCAGATGGTGATGTCAAGGAACAGAAGGAATATGTTCCAACCATTCTGGAAGGTGGAGAGAATGCTTGCAAGTCTGAGAATTTGGAAGCTGAGACAATTGATCAGGACTTGTCTATACAGAACTTGCCCGTAGAATCTTCTATCTCTGTGTCCCAGGAAATTAAAGCTACACAAATTCCTCATGCTAGTGGGGAGAATAATTTATGTGAGAGTCATGTGAAACACGGCGCCATCGTTCCTGAAATTCTGGTGCAGAAAAATGAGGTTCAAGACAAATCTATGACCAACATTATTGAGGTAGAAAGGGCATCTGATATCGAGAAACCAAAAACTGAGTCGGCTGTTGTCACTGAAGCGGAAACAGGGGAAAGTTATTTCGAGGGAAACGGTAATTTGAAGGAAATGACAGCTGAATATGCAGTGGAATCTGTGCAGTTGGATGGGGTTTCTGCTCATGACACAGAAAATGTCAGGAAGGATGTGGAATGTAGCAAGGAGAAAGGAGAATTATCTGTGGTAGATGTTGAAACCACTCCTGAATCTACCATCAAATATCAGGTGGATAAAGAGGCTGTGCATGTGCAGTCTAGTGATACTGTTTCTCCTACTCAGGGTTCTGTCGCCGTTGAAAATAATCAATCTCGTGATCCAAGCCTGACAACACCAAAGATTCCAATTGAAGATGAATATGTGGACAATTTCTTCAAAACTGAGCCAGTTGTGTCTGCACCTGAGCGCTCCGTTGATCCAAATAGTCGAACTGATAGCTTGGAAGCCAACTGGGGATCCATTTCAGGTACCCCTCTTCCTTCCATTTCAACTGGAGATCTAAATCATAAAACTTATCAGATTCTCCCCATCGAGAATCAAATATGAATTTAGGTTATCAGGTCTCGATTGGATGGCTAGCCTACATATTTTACCGTTTTCTTCTTTTTCAACTTCTATTGATTCTTCTTCTTGTTCCTGGGATTGATTGATCTTCGTTTGATTAAATATCAATCACAGTCCTCTCCACTCAGTCTGATCCATCCATAACAACAGAGAGTGAGCTTCTAACACCTGCTCGTGATGTCACACCAACTGAGACCGGAGAATTGGTCACTGAAGCAGAAGGAAAGGGTTCCGAGAAAACCAATGTCTTTGAGGCGCCATCTTTCTTGACATTGGTCGAACCCAGAGTCGGAACGAACCAAACTGATGGAGCTCTGGCACAGAAGGAAGAGAAGAAGAACAAGGGGATCACTTCTAACCAGGGCACCGATACTGGGAAACATCACTCGGCCTTGAAGAATCTGTTGGTGGAGGCTACGCAGGAGAGCAAGCTAAAGTCCTCGAGCCAAAAAGACTCTTTTGCCTCGGTACAGAAAGACGAAACTGCAGCAGTAACAACTGTGGGCAAGATCCTCGGAGCCGACGACCGCAAATCTGGAGGCTCTGTCAAGGAATGGGATTCTCCTGCGAGGTACCCGGCAGATATCAAGAGGGAGAAGAGGAAAGTCAAGGGACACTGGATGCCGTTCATCTGCTGCTCTTCAGTGAACTGACCTTATATCATCTCTTCTGTCGAGCTTATGGTTCCCAAAATTTTGTGATGCATGCCGCCGAAGTTTATGAACACTTCCAGTATGTGTATATGTGTGTTACAAGTACCTAATATGGATACGGATTTAAGTCTCAAGATTTCACGTGGATTATTTTCTGAATGTCCGTCTTGTTTAACATAAATATTTAGAAACACGGGTGTCCTAGACTGTTCCTTGCTACCTCGACAATGTCTCGTTTCACTTTTTGTATCAGAACCCAGTTGGGATTTCTAATGTTGTTAGAGAAATTAGGTTTGCCCGAAAGAGGATTTGAAGCAATGTAAGAAAAATAGTGTTAAGTACAGAGACATGACGCTACGTTACATACTCATCATCAACGTATTGTAATCAGAGAGGATTAGGAGATCATGAAGAAGAAATTAAGAGATGACAGATACGATACGATCTCAGTTGCAGCTTCGGTCGCATGGCTAGTAATATGGAACGGCAGAGGGTGGAGGAGATGCATATGGGACTGCCGTGACTGGAGGTACGAAGCCTTCTGACAGAGGTTGAGGTGAAGCCAAGGAAGGCTTGGGTGGCTCGGCCTGTTTGGACGAAGGTGGAGTTTGGTAATCTTGGTGGACAGGTGGAGGATTTGATGGTGCCTCTACTGAAGGAGGTGACAGTGGTGATCCAGGAAACGGGCAGCCGGATTGCGGTGGAGCGTGCAGTTGGGTTGCGTGTGGAGGCGGCTGGGGATGGGACTCCCGTGTGGGTGGTGAAGGTGGATGACCCTCAGGTTCAGTCGGCGGTGGTGGAGGTGTAGGATAAGTGTGTTGGGTCAGCTGCACTGGTGACTGCAATGGAGGCAGCGTCGAGCCCCATTGTTGCTTTGGTGGTGGTGGTGACGTCCATTCCTGATGCCTGTCTGGCGGTGGTTGAATAGGACGTGTGTATTCAGGTGGGAGGCGGCGATGTTGAAGCTGGAGGTGACGAATGCCAGTGTTGCTTTGGCGAGGGCGGCAGCAATGGCAGTGGATGGTCTTCGTGTTGAGCTGGAAGTGGCGGGGGCGGTGACTACCAATGATGGTATCCTATGGGTGGAGAAAGGGACGATGAGTATGGCCATGTTCAGGAGTGGTTGGTGGCATAGGAGGAGGGGCAGGGCGTCCAACAGGTGACACCTTTTCTGTTGGTGGTGGAGGTGGAGTCGAATGGCTCACATCACGTGGAGAGGATGGTAGTGGATCCCATGGGTGCTGCAGGTGTCCAGGTGATTTAGATGGAGGTTGAGTGGATGAAGGTGGCGGTGGGAAGCGCGTCACACCGGGGACACTTTCTCCATTGGTGGAGGAGGTGGTGAATGTGACCTTGAGGATGGTGAAGACTCCAACCTGGGAGGGGGCGGTGGTGACCCTGAAGGCCGAGGCAATGGGGAAACTGCTGGAGATGGGGGCAGAGTTGGCTGCGTCTATGCGTCACATTTAAACTTGCTGCAGTCAATTGGATGAGCGGCCATTGACGAGCATTCCAATGGCGACCGCCGATTGGCCTTGCCAGGAATACAGTTCTTCCTTCCATCGGAATTCGATGCCGAGCCACCACTGAGTGCAAATAGTTGAAAGAGTATGTGAAGTTTTGTAGCCTCGGGAGCTGGCAAATATTTGCTGGGATGAAGCCGATGAACCCGTTATGGGCCACATCCAACTGCTCCAAGCTCTTCAGTCTGCCTATGCTGGTAGGCAATGGACCACTAATATTGTTAAAGCTGGTGTCAAAGACGGTGAGCTGGTCAAGCAGGCCGATTTGCGGGGGCAAGCACCCTGTCAGGTTTTCATTCAAGAGAATGAGCTCATTCAAGGTCTTCGCCATCCCATCGAAGCTTCCAGGGATGCACCCTCCGAGATCGTTATTCGCCAGAATCAGGACAGACACTTGCGAGTTCCTGAGATTCTCCGGGATCCCAAACCGGAACCGGTTATCGTTCAGGAAGACAGCATCAAGGTCCTTGTCAAAGAGCTGGGATGGCACGGGGCCCTCGAACTCGGTAAACCGCAAATCCAGGTATTTGAGTGAAGGCAAAGAGAGCACGACCCTCGGGAACTTACCCATGAACCGGTTATTACTCAAGTCAAGCTCGTGCAACAGCTTCATACGCTCAAACGTCTTGGGGACGGAGCCGCAGAACCGGTTGGAGTTGATATGGAAAAGCACGAGGTCAGAGAGGAGACCCATCAGGGAGGTAACCGGCGATGTCGGCATGGTTAAGGTCGATGCCAGCGACTACCCGGAGGGAGGAGTTGGAGGGGGAGGCCATGCAGTAGACGCCGGTGTAGGAGCAGACATGGGGGCCGACCTAGTCAGAGGTGAAGTTGAGGGGGTAGGAGAAGATTGCGAGTTTCCATGACCGGAGGGCAATGTATGACAATCTGATCCTTGCATTCTCAAAGTTGAGATTTGGGTTTATTACTAGTTCCTCCAAGACTTGATTGGCTGAAGAGAAGGATGTCTGGGAGAAGAATGCAGGGAGGAGGAGGGTGATGAACACCGGCAGCATAGGAGGAGAAGGAGACGACTTTGGCAACACCATCGTAAAATTTTGGAGGAATGGGAAGTGGGATGTGAGATAATAATGTGTCCATCTCCTCTTCTCTTAAACATAGAGGTGGTTGTCACGCACCCAAGAGAACCGGAAAGTCCCTGTTTGGTTTGGACAGAAAAAAGGTCCAATTTTTCCTATTCAATCTTCGCGCTGAACCCCATATTTTCTGTAACCAAACAAGCCGCATGGTTCATGTAATAGAATACACGGTTGGATATGGTTGTCCAATTACCACAATTGCAGTCCGGCCGGGAGTGCGGAATTGTGTTTGATTTGATCTGGGTCAAGACTTGGAGAGTTTGTAAAACTTGGTCATGAAACATGTCCACCACCACGTTTCCTATGCCAAGAAGCCTCTTATGCATCGTGGTGTTTTGTTTTGTAGGACTAAATTCTTTTGCACAAACAAGGAAGAGAAAGAAGGGGCTTTTCTTATTACATTGGTTTTACAGATGTTTTGTGGTCGTGGGTTTCGTTATCATTTTATTCAGAGAAAGATTCCCCCAGAAGACAAGAGTTGGCAAACATGCTAAATTACATCCCGGGTCACTACTTCTTTTCCATTCAGAAGAATATGTTTGTGCAAGTAATTTTTATTAAATTGCCTCATTATCAAGAGCCATGCTTAAATTACCAAATCTACGTGTCTTAAGCACTCTCGATTGTACGGTCGTTTTGCTCCGTAGCATCATCATAAACTCTGATCACTCATACATCTGATTAAGGTTGTGTTATTAACAACCCTAATTATAAAAATAAAAATATAATGATAAACAGCAGCTTCTTCGGGTAACGAAAAGAAAGACGTCAAAATTAAAATCTTGATTGTTGTTGAACCGCACCAAAAATATAAAATGTCTATTGCCATGTTAAGAAAGACGTCAAAATTATGTTAACTTCGAAATGAATGAACTCTAGCAACAGTCTTCCTGATTCGAAAATGTTACGATTCAATGATGCTGAGTAGAAATGTATCCACAACTTTATCCTATTGAGGGTCTGCCTGGGTATGTTAGGTATTATTCTACATGGAAATTGAATGACAAAAGTTCCTCCCTACTTTTCCTTGAAACCAAACGCAAACGCACTCCAAGTTTCAATCACGGATTAAGATGCCTGTAAAAGAATTTACTTCTGTAAGAGTCTTATAAACTTACCAGAGTCAGAGTGAGAGGTGACAGATTTGCTCAACCAGCATCAGCTGCCACCAGTGACGGTGCCTTAAAGAATATTTCTATCTCATCCAACAATCTCTTCTTGTAATGCCTGGTTCCTACAGAGTCGTCACTCAGAGGTGATTCAGCAGAGATCAAGCAACATAAGAAATTACTTATTGTTCCTGCAGCATAATTGTCGGAAAGAAGCTTCTTTGGATACTCGATCCGGCTTGTGGCACTCTCATCATAGGCTAGCTTTCTGCATTCCTATAGAAAAAGAGTTCAGAAATTTCGTTCATTTCAAAGAAGCGTTCACAAGCATGTAAACAATGAAGAAATCGAAATCGAAATCAACGACGACTTCCAGGTAGGGGTACCTGAAATAATCTGTTTATGGTAGTGACCTGCTCGACATTCAGGAAGCATGAACTCCTTAGCTCGGTCAGCAAGAGGACAATTTCTATGCTCATGTTACTACTACTTAGATGCTCAAGGAAGCCACTTATGCATGTAGAATCAAACACGGACTTCATCCATTCCGCAGTTCTCTGTGACCTCAGAAGAGCAACAGCCACATAAATTGCCGCCTTATAATGCTTGACCCGTGATATCGGCACAACAGATGGAGTCACAAGGGACAACGCCAATTCTTCCACAATCAATCTGCTCCATGGGTTCTTTTCAATAATCTTTTGAAGTTGAATATCAGAGTGGCTACAGTCAATTAACACAGAGAGCGAGCGGCCACAGTTCACAGCCACTCTTGCATCTCCAGAGAAAACCTGGCCTTCCAAGACAGTGCCAAGTGACATTAAACCAGTGCATTTGAAGTCCTTGATCATTCCTCTATTCTGTTCGAACATTGTAAGGATCTCCACTAGAATATGGGAAGAAATAAGCTTAACCATAGGAGATCCAAAATGAATCATCCGACAAAGTCCATGGCAGCTTATACTAGAGGGAACCGAATGGATGCTGTCAGATTGTTCGCGCATATTTTGCCAGACCATGATCCCTGGTAAAACAGAACGCACACTATGCAAGAAATTGTCAGTGCTATCACCAGTGAAATCTCGTTGCCTAAGTGAAAATAATATTCACCTTTTTAGAGCATAATATTGCAGCAGAAGCACATTTAGCAAAGTTTCTACAGCATTGGTTGTCTCAATAAGATCAAGCATGGCAGGTCCATTTGAGCAGTATGTCTGCACAGTGTTCATTAAGCTTGTAGCTAGAGAAGGATTGAGGAGGATGGTTTTTGCTGACTCTATGAATGCTCCATTGGTAGAGTGGTGCAAAATCATGCATAGAACACCAATTATGATATTGTCCAGAGAAGAACTTCCGATCTTTCCTGTATTAATTAGCTGGTAAATCAACTGCAACAAGAAACATGTCAGCTACCCTGAATTACCAGTGGTGGATTAATCAAATTATTCAGGAATTATTCATACATGCATACATACATACATACATACATACATACACACATATATATACACGCACACAATCATATGTATATGTATATATACGTATATGTATTAGTATATCAGGGATTACCTTCATGGTGACCGCAGACCAAATGTCGTCATCTGCCAGAGACTCCGAATGAACCGAAAGTAGCAGATTCCAGATAAATATACTCACGCATGTAAATGCTTCCAAGGAATAGATGGTGTAGCACTCACAAAAAAGGACACGGACTGCCTTTCCTATTCCATTCAAGCATAATTGGTCAGCAGCAGCTGGTAGAATTCTTAGAATATTCTGCAGAAGACTGACGATGGATGTCAACTCGAGCTCGTTACCCTTCTTCAACAAAAGATCCTCAAGTAGAAAGACAAAAACTTTTGCAGCAAGAGTATCCTCTTCTGCCACTAGTTGTGCAGACACTAGCAGATCTAAAACCCTGTCATTCTTTGCCTGTATCTGGGCATTGCCCAATTCGCTGACTTTACAAAAATTCCAGATCTGATTTGATAACCAAAGGTAAAGAATCTCTTGTTGAAACAACCATTTCAATGCTTTGTGATGGATTCTCACAGAAGTTAGTTCCAAATCAGCCTTTCCAACCATCTCCATAAAATGTCTCTCCGCTTCGCCACTGTAAGATGATGGGCATTTTTTCTCGGAAAGACCCCGGTAAAGGCTGTAAAGAGCCACTACTGGAATTATAGCTGAGGCGCTTGCAGTGCACACAAGATCAGAGCTGTTAACAAGGATATACTGCTCAACAGAAGCTAAAATAACCCTTTCAGGTGCCAACCTGAAACAAACACTGGAAATGAGAAGAGTTCCTACACTTGTCACTGTATAATTGAAAAGGGAGGAAGAGCAATAACCTGTCATTGTACAAAGAACTGAGGTATAAAATCTGTAGCACTGCAAATTGACAAGCAGTTAATTGAGGATTATGAAACCCCTTCTGTCCAAGCACAAATAAGAGATCTTTGGGATCAGTTGGTAGGCATGAAACTGCGGTTCTGATGCCCTCTCCACAACCATCACCTAGTATTATATCAGCAAGTGCGCTAATAATCAGATATACTCGGCTCTTCATCCTTTCAGCAGGATAGTTGCCTAAACATCTGAATGAAAAGCTGAACCAGGAGACTGAGAGCAAAGTCTCTGCAAATTCGAAGACTTCGCTTTCATCGCCCACAATCAGTAATGTGTGAAATGCTTCCAGTACACCAAGCATAATGTCTTCTCTTTCCATATCAATGGCAGATGTCAGCAGCCATGGCAAGATCCACTTTCTGCATGCATCAACAACACTGCAATGGAGTTCCTTATTGTTACACTCATCATGCCGGCCCAAAGAAAAAACCTCGATGAGTAAACAGAGCGAGTGCAGAAGCAGGCTTCCATTATCTCCTGAGAAGCTCAAGGAAGCTAAAACAACATCTTTTACTGCCTCAACAAGTGCTGTTGTTAGATCTTTTATATCTTGCAAAAGTGGTGTTCTCATGATGGTAACATATATGGAACAAACCATACCAAATGCTTCATCAAATAAAATAACTTCATCCCTGTGTCTTCTAAGCATTTGTGCCAATATCATGACTAGTTCTGCAATTTGAGATGCAGAAGAAACCCCAGGACAATAAGAGACACAATCCAGGATCAGCATCAGAAGCTGACACTGCCCTGGATGAAAGGGAACTTGACTGACATAATTTAGCACTCGGATCAACGTTGGACATCCGACAGCAAGTCTCTGCTGGAAAACAACACCAGCTTCTGACAAAAGGCTGAGTACTCGAAGACATGAGCTTACCACTGGATCTTTGCAACCTATTCGTTGCCAAAACGTGTGAACATCATCAGAGCGCAATTTTCCCACCCCCAAAATAAATAAATAAAAGATCGACAATCATTTCAATTTTCCATTTTCCATTTTCAAAAACAATTTGACAGTCTCTACTTAAAACTAGCACACCGGTATCATTTTACAATATGGCATTGGAGTAGACAGGATTAAACTGATAAAAAACTGCAGTTCAGGCATAACAGATAGGGTCGGGCTAGCAGAGCAAGACAACGGTTGCTTTTAGTTTCATGCCAAAAAGGAGAAACTTATACGTAAGTTAGTAACAAGTTGTTGAGAAAGATAGCTGATAACTATACATCAAGCTTAGCCATCTTTTTGGAAGGGAAAATGCAGTGTTTGCTTGCCTGATAATCTGAGTATTTCAAATGTGTAGTCTGCAAGGTTCTCCTCGACCAACAGTTGAACTTTCCTGCCCGGGTAAGACAGATAGTGGAATAGTAAATCTAATGCACTGATTTGCACATCATTGTTCGATGAGAGCAATGAGCCTTTTATAGCTTCACAAAACAGTGAACATAGAGGAGTGTCATCATCTAAATCTTCAGATGTTTCATCACAACCAGTGACTATAAGACCATCCCATAAACACATCTCATCAACTTCCACGTCTCTCAATAATCCCCTTTGAGTGGACACTGTCAAAAATGCTGCCAATGATAGCATCAAATTAGTTGCAGCCCCACCAAATCCAATTAATTAAGCGGAGGCAGTTGGTTGAGTTAGAAATATACATGATTAACGTGCAATCTCAGAATCTTTTATTTTTTTGAAAATATTTCAAGGTAAAGGTATCAATTAGGTTCAGAGAACACCTTGACAAACCTATACAGTTAAGTCGCACGTCATCATTTTGAGTCTTCATTAAGATATCTAATGTTGATCGAACAAGCTTGGGACCAAAGGTGTTGAAAATATCAGTTCCTTTCAAATCCCCGTGAAGGGTCTGGAGGCAATATAGTTTGTACAGCACGAACAAGACCTCTCCTCTGATTTCCTCACTGCTGGTTACAGCAAACAAGGAAAGAAGAGGAAATTGGGGCATCATTCAGCTGGTAATTCTTCAATGGACACTATGCTGGCATTACCTTGACAACTGAAGAGCAGATGTAAGGTTACAGACAAGGGCATCCACACTCACAATCGATTGATAGGCATCGAATCCAAAACTTTTCAGAAGCATCCCAAGCAAGTTCAGCTGCATCAAATAGACAACACAAGGTAAAATTTCTGTACTGAAGGAGTCGTCCAGGGGAACATCCTTTTAGCAATTTAAAAGACTCCATGCCTCAACAATCACATACACAACCTCACCAGATTGAGCGATTCACAAACCAATTTAAAAACCTAAATCTGTCATGATGGAATCAACAGACAAGAAGTCTAACACTGACCGCATGAACATGAGACTTGCTCCAGCCAAATGCGGGCAACGAGACCAACTCCGAGAGTCCAGCAGCCACCTCATGCACGATTGGCTCCACTCCTTCGGAAGAACACGAAGATGACGAGCCACAAAATAGCAGCAATATCTCGACTACCTGCGAAGCAACTGGGCCATCATCGAGGGAGGAGAGGGCATGGAGGAGCGGCTGCACCAGAAGTTGCGGCGCATGCGGGAGGAGTGGGAAGCGTAAGAGGAGGGAGAGGGCGTGGGAGACGTGGACGGTGAGTGCGCGGGGAGGGGAAGAGGCGGCGGAGAGGATGAGGTCGGCAACACAGGCGGGGCAGGGGGAAGGGGATGGGTATTCCAAGTGAGGGCATCCGCAAGGAGGCAAGGCGAGTGCGGCTTTGGATGGCAGGCGTTCGGAGGGGTGCATGGCCGCCGCCGTGGCAGCGTCGTCGCCGGGAGAGGGGGGGAGAAGGAGGTCGGAGCGATCGGGAAGTTGAGTTGTTTTGGCGGGAGGGTTTAATTTCACGCAATTTGGAGAATAAAAGTTTTCTGTAAAAATTATTTTTTTGGGGGTAAACAAATAAATTAAAGTTGGCTAGACTCTAAAATATATAATTAAACCAGAATATTCAATTTAAGTTAACTAAATAATTTTGCAATAACATTTTTTTTTAAATTGTATTTAGTAACACAGGACGCAACTTGCGTTATGCAGCTGCTGGTTGCGTTTGCAACAAGTTACACGGAAGGCGTAGTTGTTTTCGGCAGAGTATCAGCGAGAGTTTTGTTCCACGTTAGTTTCTAAATTATTTCGCGAAATAACCTTCTAAGTTTCGAAATTCGTCAGCTAATCTCGTGAAATCGGCCTTACAAAGGCCGACTGCATGGCATCCTTCACTCCAGCATGTAAGGCAGACTTCATGACACTTAGCAAAAAAAAGCTAAGTTTCATTGAAGTCGACCTTATAAAAATTGACTTCAGTTTCTAAAAAAAAAATTAATTAAAGGCCGACTTCCTTCACTCCCCAAGGAAGTCGGCCTTACAAAGGCCGACTTCCCTTTCGTTTGAGAAAAGTCGGCCTTTGTAAGGCCGACTTCCATGGGAAGTGAAGGAAGTCGGCCTTTGGGGTTAAAAAAAAAATCGATCGGGGAATAACATTCACCGATCAGGAAGGTTCATATATATTTGGTGATTCATAGTTTGTTTTCCAGAGGGTATTCTGGTGTTTTGGTCCCTTAGTAACAACATTCCGTTATTGTCGCCCTGTAGTCAGTATTGACGGAACTTTCTTGTACGGTAAATACAAGCAGAAGTTATTAATTGCTTGTGGTTTGGATGGCAGCAATCATATTGTTCCTTTCGCATTTGCAATCGTCGATGAAGAAAGCTACCAGTCGTGGGTATGGTTTTTGAAATGCCTTAAACGTTACGTTGTTGGCGATGAGTGTCAGGGCGTGTGTTTGATTTCAGATAGGCATTCCGGTATTTTAGCGACGGTAAATGATGTTGAAGTAAATTGGACGCCGCCTTTCGCATAGTGGAGGTTCTGTATACGTCATGTAGCTAGTAATTTCAACACGAGATACAAGAATATACGTGGCAAAAAAGGCTAGCTATTGCTGCAAGGAAATGTATGGCGCCAAAGATGAAGCAATATTTTTTTTTTGATATCAGCGGGGTTCGTGGTTGACTTACTTTTTGTGAGCCCTCTCACGAGGTTCGGAGGCTCTTTTTACAAGCCTGCGAACCTCAGGCCCGACCCCTCTACATCCCCTCTGGGCCCGACTTGTGGCCTGCTCCCCTGTCGGTCCAATTTCAGTTAAGGCCCAAAGGCCCAGCAGGTGGGCGGCTCTTGGGCTTTATTGAAAACTATTCTAGAATCAGCCGACTTTTTTGATGAGATGGATAAGAGCCAATGGACTCTCAGTTTCGACATGAACTACTGTTGGGGGGGTAATGACGACTAATTCAAGCGAGAGCTACAATGCTGTTATGAGGGGTGCTCGATCTCTTCTGGTCTGTGCTTTAGTGAGAAAGATCTTCTATAATTTGTCGCGTATTGGAATAATAGAAGAGATGAGGCTGATGCGGCGATAATTAGAGGAGAAAAATTCACTAAAGTTGCCATGGACCGTTTCAATAAAGGAATCAAGAAGGCTCGAAATCACCAAGTCACCCTTCTAGATCGTGGTGAAGGTACGTTCGTTGTCACAACCAAACGGAATTATAAGACAAAGAACGTCTTCCTACGACACAAGAGGTGCCCCTGCAAGAAATGGCAAACCTATCGAATACCATGTTCCCACACCCTTGCTTGTTTCGCCTTTGTGAACGTGGATGGCTCTGATTGTATTCACAATATTTACAGGGCTAATCAAAAGGCGATATACTCATCTACATGGGTTTCATTTGACTGTAAAGAAGATTGGGATGATTTTTCATTCCCAACTGTCGTTCCGAACCCTGAAAGGGCACGGCCAAAGGGGAGACCAAGATCCGCTCGAATTCATAATGAAATGGATGTGTGAGAACGAAAAACCAAGTTGACTTGTGGCCTTTGTAAAAGAGAGGGACATAATAGGCGAAGTTGTCCAAATAAATGAAATTGTAAGGTTTACTTCAAGTATCTATAAATTTTTTGTATATGTATCATTTGTACGCTTATTATAAACACTTGGATATGCATTTATAATTTACATTTTTCTTTGCAGGTTATACTATGGAGCCAAGACCACAGGTAACGTCCGTATTGCACTCCTAAGATCAACATCGTTGTTCCGTTGTTTGGGATTCCTCTTATGCGGAGGTATGTTTATCATACTTATTATTTCGTTTATTTTGAATTTCGTTACTAATCCTTTGAAATTCATTTTTTCATATAGAACAATGTTTTGAAATATCGCCATCACGAAAGCAGCGTGAAGAAAATACGACGAGACCCCCAGATGGATATCTACCTACGATAGGCCGGATTTTTCGGAATTGCGAAACTCCCCTTCATTTAGTTGGATCATGTGCTCATAACTACATAGTGGAGAGATGGAGCCCCGAGACTCATACTTTCCACATGATGTATGGAGAGATGACGGTGACTTTGGAGGATGTGGCGATTCAGCTCGGATTGTTGATTGAGGGTGACCCCGTCATTGCTTTCACCAGCTTCGACTTTGCAGTCGTATGCGCGCAATTACTTGGTGAGGTTCCGGGAAGAGCCGACATGAAGGCGGGAAAGGTTAAGATGAGTTGGTTGGCCTCCCGTTTTGACGTGCTAGATCCCCAAGCACTAAATGAACAGGTACGTATGCATATCAGGGCATACATACTACATCTCATAGGGTCTATAGTTTTCCCTGACAAATCCGACAACTTAGTGCATCTTATGTGGCTGCCATTATTGGAGGACTTCAACGTCTGTGGTAGTTATAGTTGGGGATCACCTTGTCTGGCATGGTTGTATAGATAACTATGTAGAGCCTCAGACAAGGATGCGTCACAGGTGCGCGGGATGTTTAGTATTGTTACAGACGTGGGCATGGGATATATTTCCTCATTTGTCTCCCCTTAGACGCCGGGGCAGGCAAAGGCAGGGAATGCCTTTAGCTTATCGATGAGGTGCAGCTCTTGATACGACAACTGTAGCCACGCATGTTTTATCGGTGATTAGAGAAGCATTCAACAAATAGAGTCCTCGACAGGTATTTTCCTTCGACTTTATGTTCTTTTAAGTTCTTGTGATTGTTGGGTCGTTTTTCAGGTCGTTTGGTATCCATACAAGGATGAGATACGCGCTAGATTACCCGATTACTGGTTAGACGGTCAAGACAGTTGGTGAGCACGTGTGCCGCTGATCTGCTTCTCTATTGTTGAATAGCACTATCCAGACAGAGTCATTCGGCAATTTGGAGATGAGCAACTCATACCCGGTACCTGTGATGCTGAAGCACGCCTCCATCGAATTGACAAGCGCGGAAAGCAATTCGACAATTGGATACACATCCATGCCAAATACAACGAGTTGTGGCATTACCTAGGTAGCCACATCGTTCCTTTACGCTGGGGACAAGACGAGGACTACAACACGTGGTACTCTCGTCCTCATCTGTCACACACAGGCATCATGCTGAGTATAATGGTAAGTACAATAGTTATTATCTTCATTAATGTATAAATCATTGTATCGATATACTTTCTTCGCAGATGCAACAAATGAGCGACATTTCTATTCGATCCGAGATAGGTGACCCTTCGGAATTACAGCACATCGCCGGTATCTTTCGCAGGAGCCATAGCTTCTTGAGAGAGTTTACCCCGATGCGTTTGTATAGACGTGGTGAAGGGCCAACGGATGAGGATGAGTTTGAAGTTGAGCCAGTGAATGAGGAACAGGAGGAGGAGGAGGAGGACGAAGACGAGGAAAACGAGGAGGAGGGGGAGCAGGAGGAGCAAGAGCAGGAGGAAGAGGAAGAGGAGGAGCATGAAGACAATCAGGTTGACATGTTTGACGTTGATGAGTTCATTATGCAGTCGTAGGAGAACGAGGTGTATCCGTCTCTTGTGATTGATCCGACTCCAGTGGATGCCTTTCGGACTCCAGCAGCATATGCCTCTACGTCATCCACTCTCGTGGCACCAAGGAAGAGTAGGAGGGATCGACCACCCGTAGGTGATGCAGATGACTCTTCTTCTCAGCTAACGCAAATGAACTCTCAACGGCGGTTTGGAGCCTTCTTCTACTCGCGGCGCAAAGGAAAAAAATAGATTGATTACGTACTTTGTATCGACATTGGTTTTTAACTTGTCATATACTTCCTTTTGATTTAAACCTTTGTTAAAGATTGGTTGCATTACTGCCATTGTGTCATGAGTATTATGTGCATTACAGGTGTAATCGGAATCGAAATTTATTTTTTTTTTTATGAGGAAAGTCGGCATTTGTAAGGCCGACTTCCTTCACTCCCCATGGAAGTCAGCCTTACAAAAGCCCACTTCCCTGTCGTCTGAGGAAAAGGCCGACTTTGTTGGAAATTAATTTTTTTTTTTTAGAAATTGAAGTCGGCTTTTGTAAGGCCGACTTCATTGAAACTTAGTTTTTTTTACTAAGTGTCATGAAGTCGGCCTTACAAAGGCCGACTTCATGCGGGAGTGAAGGATGCCATGAAGTCAGCCTTTGTAAGGCCGATTTCACAAGGTTAGTTGACGAATTTCGAAACTTAAGAGGTAATTTCGCGAAATAATTTGGAAACTAACGTCATAATGGAACAAAACTCCAGACAGCGAATAACAGCAAACGATGTGTTTTAAATGTATTAGGTGTGATGGCTACTCGACGAACCATATCTTATTCAATCTTGCAGATTATTCGCCCGTTGTTGTACCCTAATTCAAGTACGATTCGCATTTTCTCCAATCACCGCTATCAATAACACAGCCGACTTGGCTCTTGCCACATATAACCTTCAGGAAATCTTTATTGTTTCCTATGGCATGTCACATTCATAGCATCTTCTGCATGCAAGTAGCTTTGTCTACGAAAAATGCCTAACAACAAGATTCTTCTTTAACCCTCATGTTTCGTCGCGTTTGCTTCGCATTGTTCGTCCATCCATCAATGTTTGCGTACATATCTATTTATATTTTTCCAGTGTTCTTCTTCTTGTGAGTCCGCCCACAGTTTGTACTCGGATATTCACGCCTTCGCGAGATTGCTTCTAAGGTACGCTCCATTGTTTCCAAGGTACGCTCCATTGCTTGTCGCCCGTCACTCGCTTGTCCGTCAACAAGTGTTGCATTGGTTCTATGCCGAATTAGTACCCTGCACCATGGAAACCCGATCATATGGTTCGTGCCTCCCTCACGAGCATTACTTCAGCACTTGCACTAGAGCTTTCCAACTCTTGTCACATTGTCTCTCCTGCCCAAATTTGTCACCCGATACCTGTTCTCGAGCTTCTTTTTTATCCATCAAATATTGATGAGTGCCACTCAACGTTCAAAGCACGTCCCTCCCTCATGGACTATCGCCTAAGTAGCCTTGCTCAAGCCTTGCTAGTAGAACGACAAGGGTCGTCGTCTCAACCTTGTAACATTAGGCCATTCCTAGTGTTTTACATTAGCTGCTCAACCTTTCAAAAAACTTTGATTTAGTGTCTGGGTCGCCCAACCCCCTCTTCTCCAGGTGACGGAATTATATAATGTTGATATAGCTTTAATGATGAGTCACACATAAGGTATAATGGTGACGTGACTTTGATGATGAGTCTTACAGAATGTTGACCTTTTGTGTTATTATAGAAATGTGCTAATTTTTACAGAAGCCTGACAGTAGTAATCAGTAACCAAAATATACTTCCTAAAAAATGAAAAATATCATGAAAATATTTTTTACCTACTCTACCAATCATTAGAGATCAATTATGTGATTAGAAATAATTTTCATATATGAATATTTTTAATAATTAATTTAATTGATGATTAATTATCTCATTAATTCAAATAAAGCATATTCATTGGAAATATTATTTGAATTAAGTAAACTTATTTTTTATCATCTCTAAGAAGAGATCGTTAATTAGAAATAACTTCGAATCATGCAAATGACGTTATTTGTGTACAAGTTCATTAATGAACTAATATAGAACAAATCAGATCATTTGGAAATAAGTATCTTATTTCCATCAATAGAACGTCGTTATATGATCCGTCCGCAAATCAATTAAGGATAATCCCTATTGGATATATAGATTACAAAATAATAAATATTCTCTAAGTTGGAAATTAAATATCGATTTTTTCTAACAATGTTACTGATTTAATAGCCCAAAACTTTTTATAATGCCTTCTCCTGGAATTACCTGATTGATATTAAATCTTTCCGGATTGTCCCTAATTGATGTGATGATGAATCTGACCGGATTTTATTTTAAGGAAATTATATTACATTACTGTAGAAGGTCGGATGAATATAAAAAAAGATGAAATTAGAAAATTAAAAAGAGAGACAACTTGAGAGAGTAAGTCTTAGTACATTTTTGTTTAACGTGGTTGTTTAACATGTGATCTTTCGGGCGATCTTTCTCACGGGAAGTTTGTTCAGTCCAACGAGCATTCTTGTAAGGACGGCCTGCCTCCAGAAAAGCGTTCTCGAAAGAGATGGCGTTAGGAGGTTTGTTGTTTGTGAATTTAACATTGTCTCTTACGTCGAGCTGCGTGCAACAAGGCTTTTGGAGAAGGTTGTTGTTCACCTATTTTTCATTATTCGATATTATATAGTATTTATATAAATAACAAAATTAGGATAGGCAATTTTATTATGAAAGTCTTCATAAAAATAGACTTAATATTGTAAATATTAATGAACTTAATTAAAATAATAAGACGGTAAAGCTATTTTTATGTTATTTGATAGCTAAGAGTACAAGCTTGTGCAACACAAGGTTCTCTCACTACCTAGACATTATAGTTTGGTTAGCAGGTTCTTATTTATTTTTATTTGTTATGCTTATTTATTCTAATAAAAATATTATGTAAATGTTTAAAATTTGCATATGAAATTTATTTGAAATGTTAGAGTAAAAACTGAAAAGGAATTTTTTTCTTAAAAGACAAAAGAAAGATCAGATCAATAAGACAAACTTAAAAGGGCCAAGAATTTTTCATATTTAAGGAACAACTATTTCACAATTTTTGTTTTAATATTTTAAATTTGAAATGTAGAACAAAGCAAACATTAATATTGCAACCAAAGCCACAGATAGATGGTCGTCAGAAGAATAAGCAAAAGGGGGAGCTTCGGTGCTCTGAGGAGGAAGAGGAAGGGGGAGAGCTGGTCCGAAGATGCGTAGCGGAAGGGTGAGGTGTGATGGTCGGACGAGGAAGCAAGGGGAGCTGCAGTTTTCTGACCAACTGGGAATTTTTGAAGGAAGTAGAACGAAAGTTGTGAAATCAGTTGTACATTTAAGGCTCAAGTGGCCTTATTCCTTTTCTTTTTTATAGTAGTTTTGGAGTAATTTGTGATTAAAATTCAGATTCAATTTAATAAAATAGTGAAATGCCCGGGTATGAAGAGATGTTGGATAATGAAGAAAACGTTGCCGAAGTCCTTATCGGGTTAGTCTAGAAAATATATTTTTAAAAAACGATTAATAATTTTAAAGTTCATCAATTATCGTTCCCAAGTCACTACTTAAAGTCACGTTCCATGATGAATTCACTTGACAAAAAAGTCCGTCTCAAATAGCGACTTATAACAACAAAGTAAACTAGGCGTAGATTAGAGAGTTCTCCGAGTAAGAGAAGGCATTTCCTTCTTTCATGTCTCACCCCTTTTTTATGTTGCTGTATATTTTCCTTTTTGTCGTCCTTTCTTTGTTTGTTGATCCGTTTTTTTAATTGGGATAATTTCTTTGCGTACTGTTTTCTGGGTCTTTAAGAAATCCAGATCACTCGTGATGTGTTCATTGGCATGCTTAATTTGAAAGTTTCCCTTTTTTGGCATTTGCTATTGAAATTCGTATAGCTCAAATGCCCGTTATGAATGAAACGAAACTCCCCATATACGTTTGCTTTCCCGAATTATGTCATACAGAGGCCCGTATATGTCTTGCATAGTGGATTCTGGCACCGTGGGCCCGAAAGTCGACCTGCCGTGGATGCAGTTCCGCCTGGAGGAGCAAGTTGCAGTCCATGACAAGGGAGGAGGGAGTGGGAAGGAGTGTTTTGAAGCTCCGGAAGCGCCACTGCCAGGCACCTCCTGGCCCGCTCCAACATTTGTGAGAGTGATTGCGATGCTAGTTGGACAATCAGGAGGACGGTACTACCTACAGTCAGCCGTTTCCTCAGGTTCAATCTCTTCCATGCAACAAGTCTACGCTAACCACAACATCCACACCAGAAGGTAAGACTCTGCTAGCCAATTCTTTTTATAAAGGACAAGATAACACAACACTCTTTTCTTACGGTTAATGGAAAATCGAGGGGTATTTTTACAAAAATATAAAATTAGCATTACGATGTTGTAGTCACTGTTAAACACACTGGTAAAGACAAAACAAAACAGAGAGGAGGCTAAGCATCACTTAACCAAGGTCTCGAGTTCGAAACTCGGGAACGCAGCTATCCGGTTGGTAAAATACGCCATCAGAGTCGAGGGTGAATTAGTAGGGTCGAAGTTTCGAATACCACCGAACTTTCGACCAAAAAAAAAGGGGATTGCTCAAATCTTCCTGCCTAGTGAAATTACTTTTATATTTCACAAGAAATGAAAGACCGGCAATAACATCGCCAACACTAGGCTGCTCATTTGACAAAGTATTTTACCATTTTTCATTTCCAACCCTGTATAACAACATAATACACAATATTTTTAAAACTCCAGTAAATTCAAACCCAGAACTCGAAATTGACATGAAAAATGGGACATGACTCCCACAATTTCTATCAAGAAAGAATACAACTGCGAAAAATCATATCACCATAACATTTAACTTTTTGAAAATCAAAGCCTTAGAAAAAACGATTCTACCCTTCATAATTAATCCAAAAGTTAAATTTTTAAAAAGAATTTACAAAGCTCATCCTTCTCCTAATGAAGGGAATTCCTGAAACTTTTTTAAGGTTACACCATACCATTTGCTAAGACATCATTCTTATTTCCTTTTAAGTAAAAATATCACCCCTTCCAGATAAAAAAAAAAGAATCTTCGGATCACTCCTGGGAAAGAGTGGTGATCATGTCTCATCACCCACATCCTCCACAAAACCGAACAAGTTAATCAATAGCATCCTTCCAAGCACCGGAGAAGACGATACTGGGTCAAGATGCTGATCAACTCATGCCGCGTGATGATGACATGCGGCAACGTCCATTATCCTCAGGATTGCACTGCAAGCTTCTGAAGGTGCTCAATGAAGACCTGGAGGCTCACGTCATCAGTGAATATCACGTCCGAACCAGCTGCCATCTCGTGCGCATTGTTGTAGGTGGCGGATGGGTTCAACTTTGCTAACAAGAATCTCGCCTGCGGAGAAACAAAATGGTTTAGATAAAGACACGCCCAAGCTTGTCAAACAGCACAAGGAATTATGGTTCAGTTTTCAGACTAACCTGAGATCCATGTTGGTCACAAACAACCAATCTAGGGACTGGAAAACGTCCTTGGATGATCATATGGGCTTCATCATGAGGGGCTTGGAGTAGTTGAGAAAATGCCTGCAAAACTCATTTGAGGGGCAGAAAGTGGGATTAAATCAAAATCCAACTCCAGCCATCATGGGAGCATCTCATCAAGTTGACTCAACAAACCTGGTGCTCAGGTTGATTCTGATAACCCATGTTGCGCCACTGAGCTATCGTCATTCCGTGAAAAATAACCACGCTAAAGTACGAGTCCAACAAGAGTATCCGATCCGCCGCAATGGAACTAACATCTAGCAGAGCAGGGGCAGGAATTGAATCGAAGGAATATGATATAAGTGAAGGTTGTATCATAACAGCAGCATTAGGAATATTTTCACGGTTCAATAGCATTCTGAAATACGCGGTCTCATCTGGACTGTTGTTAAACACCTACAAATAGAATCATAAAAACCAACAACAGTCAACAGCAATGAAAATATAAATGGAATCACTGGCAGTAAAACAAATACTGCAGCAACTAACCTGAACAAATTGTGATCTCCGCAGGTTAAACATAAATTGAGGGAAAAGAGAAAAGGACGGGTTGAGGTTGAAAGATGAAGGGTCATCCTTTCTGAAGTCCCCGAATTTGGAACAGAGTCGTATAAGTTTTCTATCCAACCACCGAGTGGCGTCGAATCCATCCTGTAGTTCACAAAAGCAATGCAACTCTGAGTTATGCAAATACACCAACAGTCAAACACTTCTGGCATCAGATAAGACTATTCATACAAGGAGACGAGCACATGTACGGGTTCTTCCAATACCAGAAAAAAAAACTATCCAAATAAAACTCGCTGTTTTAGTCATTTTCTTTTTAAGTCACCTACTATACGATAATTCAATAGCAGAAAACATTTTAACCCAAAATCTGAAGAGAAGTTACCCACAACATATTTGACTTAATGGAAGTTTAAAATGAAACGGACTTTATTTAGTCAGGATACAGATGCGCAACAGAATTTTGATAGAGCACAGTACATAATTGAAAAATGACTCTTAAAGACGATTTTATTATTTCAACGAGCCATAACTTCTCGACTCTTAAAGATAAATGTAACATGTTTTAGTGATTAACAAACTGTCTAAGAAGGGATGCAAACAAGAAATGAGTCAACATAAGCGACAGACGTGATCAGTCATGCACATTCTAAAAAATATTCATAACACATGAAAATTTCCCTTAGACCGTACATGGCATATTGATACAAAACAAATCAAGGGGCAAGCACCTCCGACTCCATTTTAAACGAAGCTATTCTCGCTAGTACCACCGCAGCTGTCTCTTGATCAAAGCCTTGCACCAAATCCTGGCAACAGAGAGAACTCTTGCAATCATATTTTTGGTTTAGTCATTATCACAAAAAGCATACTAGAAGTCTAAAAAATCATAAAATCCAGATTTGAGATTACATTTTAAAACTATAAACCAGAATAAAACACCACAGCAAGTGGTCTCTTGCAAATGGTGAAACAAAATATATCTCACACCAGGAAATAATACACACAACAGGTCTTTTCAAGGTATGTCACATCAAAAAATTCATCAGCACAAAGCATCATTAACCGTATAGAAAACTGGACAAAACTGAAGCTGTTTTAGACACACAAAACCATACATGGAAAACACAGTTTTTTCTAGGTAGTACGACTTGGGAGGTTCAACCCCAGATATCACGGTACCTCGGAGCTGACAGAACTGTCGACCCACATTCGAGTGACAGTTGTTACCCGGAGAAATGTTAGGCCATCGGGACTTTGATAACTGGAAGTCAGAGACGCCAACTCAATTAAAATAGAAAAGAGGATAGACAGCAAAGAGGATCACAGTAAAAGCGTGACACCTCCAATTGATAAAATCGCAACTACCTCGTAAGAAATTGCAAATATAGTTGGGGGTTAGCGTTGCTGGGATTATTTGAACGTTCAGTGGATGAAAGATCAAATAGTACTGTCAGGCAGGTACTCTTATCAAGTCCACACATTTTCCATGCTGTGGTGCCGCCCTCCCCGGTGATCGTGTCAGCTACAGCCGGTCCTTTCTGCAAGATTTCAATTAATAGCTTACCATTACATATACTATATACAAGCATCTTAATTTATTATAATTTTATAAACAAAAATTACCTTCTCCAAAGATGTACAAGGTCCAATTATTCCCTCAATCTTGATGTCCTTGGAACAATTTATCTCTAGTGTTCCACTGATACATTCAATTCGGCGATGAGTTAGTGTCAAATCACATCATAAAACAAGAGCAGACACAAATTGAATCTAAAGATAGCAAGTCATAACCACTTGTTACAAACTGGCACATCCACTGTGAATGATGCAATTATAATGCACAAAAGCAGAATCCAGTATATTTTGCCACCGATGAAGATACAGACCAGGAATAAATCTCTTAAAAACAATTTCACGCCATAATGAAGCCAAAACTAACAAATCTTTGAAAGTACACTTTGGCTGTGCTGGCGAAAGACATACAATAGAAACTACACGACTTCGTAGCAAAGCAGAATGTGGCAGAGCAAAACGCAAAAAGGAGAGCTTTCAGCACCCGGTGCTTACACAGGTTTGTAAATCCCAATTCAAAAGTAAAACATATAGCCGCAATAAGTAGAAATTCATCATTCCAACATATAGCCGCAATAAGTAGAAATTCATCATTCCAGCATATAGCCGCAATAAGTAGAAATTCATCATTCCAGACGAAAGAATTCTACTTTCAAGATTTCAGTATTTTTTGCCCAGAAACGTACATAAAGTGGGCCAGCCAACATATTTTTTGATGCAATATTTCCGACAGAAACTTGGCTTCATATCCTTCAACCAGTGATGCTGTTAATCACGCGCAGAGGTCTTAAATGATTCACTGCTGATCGCAGTGCTGCGTTATTGGAACAGGATTATAATTCTAACCAAGTTGACAAATTTGGACTTGTGCCAACCATCACCAACAAGAACAGGCCAGCGGACGGCCGGCAAGAAAAGAAACATAAGGATAACTTACTTGAAGCAAAGGCCAAGAGATTGCTCCCCTTCTTCAAAAACACGTTTGAAAGAGTCCTTAAATACGGAATGACCAAAACTTTCAGCCAAAACAACCAAGCCACCGGTTCTCTCTAATGCAACTTTCATTTCTGCAATCCCGACCTGATAAATGCACAGAGCAGGTTCACTTCCTCAAACATCATATAAACACAATATAATCAAGGAGATACAATCGCAAAAGAACATTCCATTGAGTTACAGATATTTGATACAAGAAAAATGACAACAGCCACTAGCAAGTCAGATGGCAATATTTTTAAACAATTCAATCATTAAGCATCCCTTTCACATAAGTTGAAAATTCCCAGGCAACTGTTCTCCTATTGAAAAGAAAGAATGCCCCTCGTTGCGCAGGGTGCGGGTGCTAAAGAAATAGGTAAAGCACTGAAATTTGTCCAATTCTCAGCTGAATAAAGAATTATACAAGATAACACACGAAAAGTAAATATTTTCCAAATAGCCACTTTACTTCACAGACTGATCTGTCATATCCAGCCCCTGGTTGCGCTGGGTGCAGACGCTAAAGAAATAGCTAGAGGACTGAAATTCGTCCAATTCTCAGGTGAATAAAGAATTATACAAGATGACACACGAAAAGTAAATATATTCCAAATAGCCACTTCACTTTCCCAGACTGATCTGTCATATGCAGTCAACCATCCAGATACTTCCCAATGCTAATGGATATGGGATGTCGTATACATGAACAGAAATAGAAATATGATAAATGGGACTAATCATAAAGTGGAACATTTCAGAAGATCAGCAGAACCGAGATGCCCCAGTTGCATCATCATGAGAAAGAAGTCAACCATCATACCTGATCGAGGGCAGACGCGAACAGGTCCAAGACATGTCCCTGACTAACCAGCTGCTTCGCAAGGTTATCATAATACTTGACTGCCTTCTTAAAGTATGGGGCAGCATCCTTGTCAAGATCTTTATGTGAACGGACAGGATCAGACAGGTCTCTGGAAACAATCTGCCCAATTCAACAGTCAATACTTGCATAATGTTTTCAGGAAAATGTCTTGACATGTAAAAATGAGAAGAATTTCCAATATAAAGCAATGGACTGCCTGATCCCCGGCAAAATTTTAAATGTCTTTTAGATATATGTCCCAACATCCAAGTGAAAATGTCCCAGGATAATATTCGTACTGTACTGTTGAAAGGAAAGTGCGCCCCCCCGTTTAATGAAAAGGTATTCCTGTACCAAAGCCTTGCAATACTTTTCTAATTCTTTTGGAAGGGTCTGGGACGTTATGCTCTTGTCGAGTTCGAAAGCATTTCCAAATATTTCATCCAGACAAACAAAAGTCCTTCCCACAATTCCAATACAATTCCCATACATGCCAATCAGAAAGCCAAACTCATAAAGCAAGTTCCTTCACCATGCCAATGCTAGCTCCCACATAATCATATAACACATACTTAAAGAGGACAGCAAAATCATTGCAGAAATAATTAACTCTTTCCATACAGAGTATATAATTTTTACAAATCAGGCTATCAAGGCAGATTAGGGAAAGAAGATTGCAGCTTCCAAGATTACAATTGCAGAGTGATGTTCACATCCCTCCAAAAGGATATTATCAAAAGAAGGTGAAGAGATTGCACCGTGCCAGGCCCTTCCGTGCAAGGTCCACCAACTAGAGCAACAATCCTTGCTCCTGTGCCAGGCACACATGCTGCCAGTAATCCGGCAGCAACACTCAAGGCAACTCCGGTGCACCTTGCAGCCCTACTTCCAGGTGCTACTGGCCACTGATCCGTCTGCAATTCATCCAGCAACTACCAAAAGAAAACCGACAACAACAAAACAATCAAACCCATAACACTAGAGTTCGCGTCCTTTCCCAAAATTATTGAACCAACCCCTAACTCATCCTCACCGAATCAATGGCATACTCGCATTCGGATGCTGGCAGCAAGAACCTTGATACCCCTGTCCCAGCTCCAGCCGCACCCGCAAATCCGTTCTGCCCGGTCAACCCCTTCTGGAACCCTCCTGTAGCCCCAGGCGCCGCCCTCCTAGCCCCAGCAGCGCCCAAACCCAACTGCTCCAGAACCTGATCCTTCCCAATTTCCTTACTACCCCTAAACACATAAACCTTGGAGAGCTCGGAGAACCCCAGCTCATGGACCTGGACCTGGGTCCCGAACGACACAAACCCCACAAGGGCATTATCGGAAATGAGTCCAATCGCCTGCTTGAGCGCAGACTTTGCGAAGCCGAGCTCCTCCTCGATCATGCAGGTGTCGAGCAGGAACAGGAACACGGAAGGCGGGGATGGAGGTGTGGCGGCTGCGGTAGGGTGGTTTGCAAATTGGGGAGACTGGTGTAGGGAAGGGATGGTGTAATCGATGGTTGTGTAATTGGGGAAGAGCTCGGCAGGGAGGTGCGCTTCGGACATCTCGGAGTAGTGAGGGGGGAAGTGGTTGCGCTGGAAGCAGAAGGGACAGATCCAGATCCGAGCGGTAAAGTCGACGCGGCAGAAGGGGTTGAGGACGGAGGTGCAGGTCTTGCATCGGAGGGGAGGGTAAGCCATTTTTGGAACGGCAGGGTACGACCGGAGGGGGGAGATGCAGGCCGCGAGAGGGACCACACACTTGCTCGCCTCAACCTTGGTGCGCGGCCACACGTTCCAAGTCATTCGGACGCCGTCGATCCCCTCCGAATCCATAATTACGATCGAATCTCAAGCAAAAGAGGCGACTCCGAGGGGGAGGAGGGAGGGGGGCGAACCCTCCGGAGGAGACGTCGGAGCTGATGACGGCGGAGAGCGGAGGGAGGGAGGCCGGCGGCGATCGAGGATCAAACAAGGTAACGGGGGAGAGGAAACGCTTCGGGATCGCGTCCGGGGGGGTTTTTCTCGGTTTTTCTCCTCCGGAGGAGAAAGAAGAGATCTTGTCTTTTTGGTCCTAATTTTATGATATTTCTGTTTCTTGTTCCTATTAGATTTTGTATGTTTTCACTTAGAGGTAAAGAAATTCTAACAATTTGTATTTACTATTACTCTCATTCCCTAAATATTTTATTGACTGGTAAACCTTTCTAAACTGTTTTAAATAATTTTAAAACAAAAGGTAATTAATTACTGGATACCAAATCTAAAAGTTTTTCGTTTGGAAAGGAAAGAACAACGAGATAGACGAAAAGATTACTGCCAAAGAAATATTTTTCCTCTTCATCTTTAAATTACCTATGGAATTTGACGAAATTCAATTTTGATAGAAAAGTTACGTCATTTATTATTAAAAAATAACAAAAAATATTAATAATTTAAAAACAACGAAAATGACTTTTTTACCCTTTGTTTTCAAAAATTTATTTTTATTATTTTACCAAAATATTAACATTTTTAATTTTTAATATGACGTAACATTTATAAAGGTAAACTGAATTTCCCCATATTTCACGGGAAATCAAACAGAAGAACGAAATTTTCAGATTCACTTTACATTTTTAAAATTCTTTTAGGTTTTAAAATTAATTTATTTAACGTTTTAGAAGTACTAAATTCGTTGTAAAAAACTTTTATCAATTTAATAAGGGTTGTACTGAATTTACTCCCTTTTATTGTAAATTGAAAAGATAAGTAAAAATATGACATTTGGATTTAATAAGCGATTATCTATATTTTTTACAATATTGTTTTGGGTCATGGAAAACAATTAGATAGGATTGAAAAGGGAAAGATAAGTAAGTTTTGTATTACCAACGACCTTATGTATAAAGCTTGAATATTGTGTAGAATTGTTGCACCTACTAGGATTGGATATGTGAATGGAGTTTATGTGTTTTGGGCTACGAAATGCTTTTCTTTTACTTAATCTCACTTAATCTGAAATGATTACACGCTTTTCTATTTATAGGGAGAAGTAGAACCATCTAAACTTTACTATAGAAGGTGTCCTAATACACTTCATCACATAGGAAATAGACCTTATTGAATGCATTCATTTCCAAGATGTTCATGCATCCATCTTCAAGACGGGTTCATGAATATTTATTCCTAGATGGTCGGCCTTCTTTAATGCTCTTGTGGATCACAAATTACAGTATTCAATATCTCATCTTAACAAGTGATATTCAAGACGTCTTTGAAAGTATCGAACTTTTTCGAAGACACCACCTTAGCAAGAACATCGGTTGGTTAATCATGGGCACCGATGAACTCTAGAAGAATCTCCTTCTCTTAAATCATCAGTCTAATTAAATAATGATGAAGCTTTATGTGCTTCGACCTTGCATGAAAAATCGGATTCATGGTGATTGTAATTACATATTTGTTGTCACATAAGATTGTTGTAGGCTCGTCCACCTTCTGTTGTTGCTCAAGGAGTAACTTTTAAGCCAAATAACTTATCTTGTTGCCTCATTTGTTGCGATGAACTTAGCTTTTGCAGATGAGAAAGCTGCGGTACCTGGCTTATTTGAACTCCATGAAATGAGCTCCTGGCTTATTTGAACTCCATGAAATGAGCTATGTTCTTAATGCAGAATATGTATCCTGATGTGCTTTTGTAATCATCCAAGCTTCCTACCTAATCATCTTTCTGCTTTTTTGTATCCTTTAGTACAACCTTCTGTGTGCCTTTGAGGTGTCGTAGAATCCTTTTTACTATTAGGAATGAGTTCTATTGGGGTTGCCCATGAATCTAGACCGGAAACTCACAGAATAAATAATATTCCGGTTCGAGTTTGAGTGAGATAGATAAGAGAACTTTCTATAAAGTCTTCCTTTTGTAGCTTCTCGTTAAGTGATGTTGGAGTTGAAATTGTCTTTGCATTCTCCATAGGGAACTTGTTCAATAAATCTACTATGTATGTCTCTTAAGAAATGAAAATGTCTCAATTATTCTATTTCGCTTGAAATCCGAGAAAGTAATTCGCAAGCTTATGTCATCTCAAACTCTTCTATCAAGCTTTCCTTGAATTTCTGCAGCAACTTTTGCTGGTGCTGGTGTAGATCAAATCATCCGCATAGAGACATGATATTAGAAAATTGGCACCAACCTTTTATATGTATAATGAAGGTTTTACCGAGCTTCTGGAGAACCATTTCTTCTGTAAATAGGAATCAATTCTGCAGTTCCACGCCCTCGGTGCTTGCATCAATCCATATAGAGTTTTATGAAGTTTGTATACTTTGCCTTCTATGCCTTTCATTATGAATCCTTATGGTTGCTTTACGTAAACTTCTTAGTCTAGTAATCCATTCATAAATGCTGACTTGACATCAAGCTGAAATATGAGCTTTACGTGAATAGCCTTTTTGCTACTATACGAGCTTTATGCTTCTGTATGATTCCATCTTCAATGTACTTGGTCTTTGCTGATATGATTTTGATGATGAGTCACACAACAGATTTGTCCTTCTATGACTTTACAGAAGCTATAACCTCCTATAACGATGATATGCTTCCTAATAAAGGAAAAATATCACGAAAATATTTTCTTCATCCTCCAATGATCATTTCCGAATAAATGACGTGATTAGAAAATATTTTCATAATTAGATATTTTAATAATTAATTAATTGTTAATTAATTATTGATTATCTTAATTATTTTATTAATTCAAATTAGGAATTCTTAGGAATATTATTTGAATTAGTATTAAATTGTTTATCTGGTAAGACAAACCATAAAAGTCGAAAATAATATAATTCTCCTATTTACGGAAATTATATTGTTGAACTTGGAAATTTCTTATCGACCTTCTGTAAGGAGATTATATAAATAAGAAACATCCTTCAAACATTCGAATTATATGGTTAGTGTCCAGATTCATTGATTAACTGATCTGGCCGAACCTTCTGTAGGTTGACTATCCATTCTGGCCGAACCTTCTGTAGTGCTCTATCGAAGGATTAAAATATCCGATAAATACAAAGTTAATTTTGAATAGTCTTTAATGGATATATGCACGAGTCCATGATCAGATTTCTCAGGTTGCAAATAAAATATTTTTTCTTTCCAACTATAGAAGGTTGCTGATCGAATCTGGCTCCAACTATCTGTACTGCGATATCTTAAGATTGAATAATCCGATTGATGTGAAATCAATCAGAGATTGTTCCCAAATGTTTTATCTAGTATGGGAATGAATCTGGTCGTAATTTATTTTAGAAAAATAAATTTCCTTAATAACAGAAGAACATAACCGCTATATAAAGGAAAAACTCAAAAATAATTCAAATGGGTTAAATTTAATTAAGCGTGGTAAGTCTTTGCATTCTCGCAACGTTATTGTGGTGTTTAACGTATGTGTTGAGTGTGCAAGAATGTAGTCTCTAGGCGAGCGTTCTTGCAGGAGGTGACTGCAGTGGGTTGAGCGTGGTGAAGCCGCTTTGGAGATGCTGGTGGTTACGGATTCGAGGGACTCGACCGAAACACTGCTCGTAACGTTGGACTGCATGCAACAGGGCCTAGGGAGAAGGGTCGCTGGTTGGCGAGTCGGCATACAGAGTTGGTCGAAGAGAAGGAGTCCGTAGCAGGCGTAAGCGATGAGGGACTGACAATCTTTTGTAGTCTGTTATCTTGTTGTTTGTTGTGTTGCAGCATGTGCGCATTGGTGAAGCCACTCTGTAGGCGTAAATGGCTACGGATCTGAAGGACTTGGCCGGGTAAGCTGTTCGTAACGCGGGGTTGGCGTACATCAGGTCCAAGAGAAGGATTTCGTAGCAGACGCAAGTGGTGAGGGACTGCAGCCTCCTGTAGACGTTTATCTTTCTTGTTTTGCAGATTATATCGAAAATACAAAAAGAGGAGCCCATCCGACAACGTCCGAACACGTGAAGGAAGTGTCATCGAGTCTGATCGCAAATCTACAAAAGGGGCAGCCCGCTACTGCGTCACAAAAGGCTGAAGTTTCTAGCCAGGGTTCTGTGCTCGCCAAGTCTGGTTGATTTCCTTGTGATTCGACCTAGACTCATCCCAAACTCAGCAAGAGAGTTTCTTGCATTGGTTAAGTTAATCTTATAGCCCCGTGATTAAATAAATTGTTTTCTTGCACCACAGAAGGTTTAACCTTCTACACTGTAATCACTACTTACCAGTTATTAGTGAAAGCAGCCGAAAGTGGATGTAGGTGTATTTACTGAACCATTATAAAACATTGTGTTCCGATTTGCCTTTAAGCTTATGTAAATAACAGAAGCTAAGCCTTCCGCTGTGAGGGTTCTGTGGGTTTGTTGCGAAAGTTCTATTCGAGCAAAAAGACTAATTCACCCCCCTCTTAGTCACGATCAAAGGGCCAACAGTCTTGTTGACCCAATTCAGGCCCATTCAGGAAGATCAACAAATTACCATGTGCTGTTCATTTCTGTAGAAGTCATTTCTTCCTTCATGACATTTCTCCATCTTTCTTCTTTGGCTGCCTCCTCAAAGTCTGTGGGTCAAATGCAACGAGAGCAAAGTAAGCTTGCTCATAAATTTATGTTAAGGATCGATACCTCTTTAGTGGTGTTGCTTCAACAGAACATTTTGCTTATGTTGTTTCAACAAGGTTTTATACTAAAGCTTTTGTTGTTGCTTCTATAAACTAGAACGTCTGAGTCATAAAAGGTTCTTCCTCCCACTTCTAAACTACAAGTTCATTAAAGATAGCATCTCTTGACAGAACTAACTTGTTAGTGTTTAATCTATACAGACGATAACCCTTTGATTCATCGCTATATCGATGAAAATCAACTTTTCACATTTCTCATCAATTTTTTCTCTTCTTGGAGAAGGTGTAATTGCGTATCCGTCACACCAAAATACTTTCAAATACACGTGCTTCCTTATATGGTATGCTTCATATGGTGTCTTGTTCCAAACCGCTTTTATAGGGCATCTGTCTAGAAGATAGACAGATGTGTTAACAACTTCTCCCCTGAACTTATTAAGATGATCGTTACCCTTCATCATGAATCTCGCTTTCTCCTCTATGGTTCTCTTCTTTCTTTCTACTATAGAATGGTCAGTTGCCTCTTATTCCCTTATGTTGGCAATAGTCCAGGGATGGTCTTAATAGAAACTCTCCTCCTCAATTTATTCTCAAGGACTTAATTATATACCCACTTTGATTCTCTATAAGTGTGTTGGACTTCGAAAAGGTGGTGAAAGCTTTCAACTTCCTTTTAAGAAAATAAATCCAAAACATTTTAGTAAAGTCATCTACGAGCAACAAAAGTATTTTCTATTACTGAGAAAGTGAGTTTGAGTTGGTTCACAAATGTCTATATGAACCAGTAGAGAGGGGCTTTAGCTCTATCTCTATGATGTATTTGGTAATGAAAGACGATTCCGGAGACACATCCTTCACACACATTACATTCTTACCTTGTATAGAAGGTAATCCAACCACCATATCCTTATGCTTCAACAAAGCCAGACCTTTTCCATTGAAATGCCCATACCTAAGATGTCAAAGATGAGAATCATCTACAACCTTTCTTTCGAGAACAACATTATTGCAAGCATTCATCCTTAAGGGAAGAGATAGTTGGATGTCATCTTCACGATCGAGACCTTCTATCCGTTATCTCACACCGACCTTCTGCAAAAATCAACTTATAGCCTCTCTTCATTATTTGTCATATACTTAGTAGTTTTTGTGAGATTCTTGGAGTGTAAAAGACATTATACATCCTCCTTTGTTGACCTTTTGTACTGAAAATTAAAACGACACATTTACCTTTTATCATTATCTTCTTGCTATGTACTTGTTGTGTACTTGTCGACACGGTTCTCATAAGCTTCTAGATAACTCATCAACTCATAGATGAAAACTTCTGTGAGATCCTTTATTTATTAAATCACGGTTGCCACATGCTTAAACTTTTCTAGCAAGCTTCTAAGGATTTTCTCGATGATTTTTCGATGTGGGACAACTTTTCCACAACTCGATCTCCACGATCCTTGAGACGGTTTCAGTATAGCCAGGTTATCAAAGTCTCTCTAAAGGTTCTACAGCTTTATGGAGATCACTTTCTTCTATCCTTTGAACTCCATCTTTACGACCTTCCGCACTTCATTCACCTTCTTCATGTCGGATATCTTTAGGTATATGACTTTGCTCATAGATTGTTGGAGAATATCATAATATTTTATGATGTTATTCTTGTACGCCTTCCGCTTAACTTCTATGAGAGTGTTGATACCTCCTGCAGGACATTTATATCTCCTGGGAGAGAGTTGCCTTCTGAAACTTCTTCATACATTTCCTCCACGAGTTTTCATAGATCTTTCAAAAGGAAATGGTCTCCATTTGAGAACTCCAATACTCGAAGTGCTCACCATTGAAGATGGAGATTTGATTGGGAGAAAAAGTGAAGAATATGTTGTCAGCGGATGCATGCATGACCTTCTATGCTCTGACATCAAATTTGTTGGAGATTATGAAGGAAATGATTGGGCATAAAAGGGGAATGTGCAAACAAAACATAAGTTTTATATTGCCCACAACCTTTTGTATAATACCTTAAACCTTCTGTAGAGCTGCTCCACCTATTAGGGTGAGATATGTGAGTAGAATTTATGAGTTTGGATTACTAAATGCTTCTGTCTTACTTAATCTCATTTACTCTGAAATGATTACAAACTCCTCTATTTATAGGGAGAAGTAGAACAATTTAGACTTGACTATAAAAGGTGTCCTAATACACATAACCTATCGCATAGGAAATATGACCTTATTAAATATATTCCATCGTCAAGGAGGTTTAGAAATCTTCGCTCCCAAGATGTACCTTATTCAATGCTCTTGGTGGTCACAAACTACACTTTTACAACAACTATGTCGAGTGAATTTTTATTATAAAATTATATTTTATAACATCAATTGTGTTTATTATTTATTTTTTTGTATACAATTATATAATAAATTTTAATAGGAATTATAATTATAATTATATTATCAGATACTTTAGTTGGCAGGAAGATAAAGAATAACTTGAATGAATTTAATTTTTTAAAAACGAATTTAAAAATTTGACAAAGAAACCTGGATAAATTTATGAAGAAAAATGATTCGAATGACCACAACTATATGAGACATAGAAAGTTATTGTTTTATATGTTTAAATCACATGAAAGTTTGTCGAGATTTTGTTTGGATTGTCGGAGTTGGAGGGGAAAGAAATCGGAAACCCCAAAATTTTATTTTATCTCTCCGTACATTTTTCAAACTCTTCCCCTCAATCTCCCATATATTTATTTCTTCTCTTTCACCCACGATTGTTCTTTCAATAGCTTATAACTACCCAAAGCAGCCTAACAATACTTAATATAACAAATAATTAAAACCAGGGTGATATTCTTTACACCACCTAAAAATAACTTCTCATCTAATCTTCTTGTTCTTCTCTTACCATACATATAAACAAGGTATTTAAAAAAGATATATTTAAAATAAAATATTTGATGTGCCAACATTTCATTACGTGGGGATTAAAAAGCTTAATGTTATATCTGAAAATAATAACAAGAACTTTTTTGATTTATAATTTTTTAAAATTTGTAAATTTAATTATACCTTATTTTTTTGTAAAATAACTACAAGAAAGTATTTATTCGTTAATCCAAAAGACGAGAGATTAGAAATAAAGAAGGCATTTTAGTCCAAGATTCATTTAGAGTTTGCTTTTTCTGGCGCGCTTGTTACTGTAGTCTATTAGAACGATAATGAAATTTCCAACTCGAATCGATCTTTTCATTATTGGATTTAATATATAAATTGTAATTAGGAAAATATAAGGTGGAAAATATTTTCCGATACTTCCTATACATAAAATTACTTATTTTCCCGTTTAATAAATTAAAAAAATATTTTATTGTGAGTTAATTTCGTCTTTTACTATATTTTAAAAATCCCTTTATAAACTATTGTCGATCTTTAGTAAATTTGGAATTCTAATATACTTCAAATTCTCTTAGTGTGTTAGAGTGGGGACATCCTCCTAACAAACCAGGATATAATAATATTTATATGTATTTGTTTTTGAATATATGTTAAAATTTTATTGCTTAATCTTTTGAGGATTGATCGGAATTATTTATTCGGCATCGTTAAAATGTAGTGCATGGTATGTGCAGCAGTCTCATTGAGTTGACCGCTACTCATTTTGCGGTCGACCGAACGAGAAGAAGTTCATTTGTTTTTATTTTTTTTATGCTTTGGTAGACCACTAACTACTTTTGCAGTCAATCGGTACGAACTTTCCTAAACATAGCAAACTTCCGGGACGAACTTTACGATAATGATTACATGGCAGGTCTGTACTACAAGAAGTTTGTTTTATTTACGAAAGTTCGTACCAAAATGTTCCCGTACAAACTTTGATGTAATGACTACATGGGAAGTTCGTAGTACCAGATGCGCACTACAACTAGATCGAAGAAGTTACAATCAAGGAGGAAGTTGTGGCCTATAATGTGTTGGAGTGGATTTGACCAAGTAATACTTCATTTGGGTAAGTTTGAAGCATTTTGGAGAAGTAAAGACCCCTACTTAAGACCCAGCCTATGGAAGGACGAATTTGAAGTATTAGGGTCTTAAATGGAGTCATTTATTAGGTTAGTGGGATGGTGGTAGTGGGGGAATTGATTAAGGGGTTAGTGGGGAGTTCATTTAGTACATTTAGTGCAGTTTGTCTAGAACTCTCTTCGAAGTCTTTTAAAGGTTTCTATGCTGAAGGAGAAGGAGAGATCTTTTGGGAGGTTTAAACTTAAGTGGTTCTTTCTTTTCTCTGTATCACTTAGCCTAGAATCTAAATGTGGTGAGTTGAGTGTGTTTTCGCAGCCTTTTCATTCACGGTGGTGCCATCGCTGTATCCGGGTTCGAGGTTGTTCTATCCAGACCTTGTTCGGGTTTGTTCTTAATTTGTTTAGGCTCTACTTTGCTGGGTGTTTCCGCATCATTTTGGTGTCTGAGCGAGAGGTTATGGCTGGAAGAGTTCCACGCGGCCTTTCTCTTGAAGAAGCACACACTATTCATTTGGAGCGTGAAGTAGCATATCTAAGGCGCCAACTTCGACAACTTCTCAGCGAACGTGGTACGTCGGAAGGTCATTCACATTCGTCTTCTGTTCAAGCGGAGGAGGACAACCCATTCGTGGAGATGTCCAGCGAAGAGGAAGCTCAACAGGGGGTCCATCGACGACATCAGCCTGCTCGTTCTTTGGAATAAGAGTTGATATTCCGGAGTTCGAAGGGAGGATAGATCCAGAAGAATTTCTTGATTGGCTCCACACAATCGAGAGGGTGGTTGAGTATGAAGACATCCCTGAGGACATACGTGTTAAGATGACAGTGCTCCGTCTCCGCAAGTACGTGAGTTTGTGGTGGGAGAATCTAAATCACCAAAGGCTACGTGAGGGTAAGGAGAAAATACGTTCATGGGAAAAGATGAAGCGAGCCTTGAAGAAGCGGTTCTTTCCGGAATGCTCTCGTCGGGAACTTTTCCTCAAGTTAAATTCCTTGCAACAATCAACGTCAGTATCGGAGTACACCCGCAAGTTTGAACAGCTCATGTTACAATGTGACATATCTTAGCCACAGGAATAGACCATTGCGAGATACATCAAGGGTCTCAAATCACAAATAGCAGATGCGATGGAGTTACAACCTTATTGGAGCTTTGGAGATGTGTGCAACCTTGCTCATAAGGTTGAGAAGCAGCAAGTGAAACGAGCATCACCACGGCCAGCTACTAAGGCTTTTCCTCCCAGCAAAGGCGGTACATCATCTTGATCTAATCCGTTGGCAGCCAATAAGGAGAAAGAAAAAGAAGAATTCCGACCACCCCAGGAAGCTGGAAGGGGCCGAAAATGCTTCAAATGCCATGGTTATGGACATGCCGTAGCTGAATATCCAACACGAAGGACGATCACCATCAAGGAGCTGCCCGACGATGATGATAATGAAAGAACTCGAGAGGACGGACCCATATGGGATGCTGAAGAGAATATGTGGAGGAGCCAGATGAGGGAGAATTGCTCGTGGTTCGCAAGGCTCTAAATACAAACGTCGTACAGGAGGAAGCTGACTAGCGAGAGCGCATCTTCCAAACCCGTTGCACAGTACAAGAGAAGGTGTGCCATGTGATTGTGGATAGCGGTAGCTGCACCAATGTAGCGTCAACTATTATGGTGGAGAAGTTAAAGTTGCTTACGAATCCACACCCCCAACCTTACAAGCCTCAATGGCTAAACAAGGACAACGACAAACGGGTAACTAAACAAGTTCTCATCTCCTTGTTTATTGGTCAAAACTACAGGGACACGGTGACTTAAAATGTCGTGCCAATGGACACAAGCCACTTGTTGTTTGGAAGACCATGGCAATATGATCGACGAGCTGTGCATGATGGGTATCAGAATACCTATTTTATCACCATGGACCAGAAGAAGATTACGCTTATACCATTGTTGGCTCCAGCCACGTCAAGGCCATTGAAGGATGCTCAAAGTCAAATTCCGAAGCAAGTTGAGTTGATCAAGGCTGTTTGAGGCAATGAGCACATGTACGTCTTGATAATCCTTAAGGAAAGCATGGAGGCAGAAGCAACTACGCATCCTCTAGTAAAGAGATTACTTTAGGAGTTCGAGAACGTGTTTCTGAAGGAGATGCCAGGAGGACTTCCACCATTGCGGGATATCCAACAGACCAGCTTATCGCTGCAATCCCGAAGAAGCAAAGGAGTTGCAACGGCAAGTGGAAGAGCTTATTCAAAAGGGGTTTCGTGCGAGAAAGTCTCAACCCATGTTCCGTTCTCACAATCCTCGTACCTAAGAAGGATGGTTCATGGAGAATGTGCGTGGACAGCCGCGCTATCAATAAGATCACGGTCAATACAGGTTTCCCATTCCTCGTTTAGATGACATGCTTGATGAGCTGTACGACCCGTGTGTTTTCTCGAAGGTGGATTTGTGTAGTGGATATCACCACATTCGTATGAAAGAAGGAGATGAATGGAAGACGGGGTTCGAGACCAAGTTCGGCTTGTATGAATGGCTTGTTATGGCCTTTGGCCTCTCGAACGCGCCTAGCACTTTTATGAGATTGATGAACCAGGTGTTCCGACCTTTCCTGGGCAAGTTCGTCGTTGTTTATTTTGACGACATTCTTGTGTATAGTCGTTGCGAAAATGAGCACATGGAACATCTTCAACAGCTGTTCGCCAAGCTTCGAGAACAACACCTCTTTGGTAACATCAACAAATGTGAGTTCCTTGTCCCCAAACTTGTCTTCTTGGGGTACGCCATCTCCAAGGATGGAATCCAGGTTAACGAGAGCAAAATCGAAGCGATCCGAGACTGGCCAATTCCGAAGACCACCCATGACGTTAGAAGTTACCATGGTCTTGCTTCATTCTACCGGCGGTTCATCAAAGGTTTCAGCGCCATTGCCGCACCATTGACCGAATGTCTGAAGGGAACAACCTTTGAATGGACAACGGAAGCCCAGATGAGTTTGGAAAACCTTAAGAGAAGACTATGCGAGGCACCGGTTCTAGCGCTTCTGAACTTCAAAAATATGTTTGAGGGGGAATGTGATGCTTCAGGGATTGGAATTGGAAGGGTCCTACTTCAAGAGGGTAGACCGATCGCCTACTTTAGTGAAAAGCTGAATGGATTGCGGCTGAACTATTCAACTTATGACAAGGAGTTTTTCGCAATAGTTCGAGCATTGGAGAATTAGAGTCATTATCTGATGCCGCGAGAGTTTGTCCTTCATACAGACCACGAAGCTTTGAAGCACATAAATGGGCAGGTCAAGCTCAACAAGCGACATGCGAAATGGGTGGAGTTTCTTCAAATATTCACATTTGTGCTGAAACATAAGTCTGGAGCAAAGAATGTGGTTGCGGATGCCTTATCAAGGAAAATGACGTTAATTAGTATGATGGAATCCAAGTTGATTGGATTTGAGGCGCTGAAGGAGCTGTATGCCACCGATGACGATTTCAAGGAGATTTACCACGAGTGTTTAACCAAGGTAGTGGAGCATTACCATTTTTTCAATGGTTTTCTATTTCTATTATAGGCATAGTCGACTGACATCTATAGCCAAAGTCAACGGGCTTATGAAAACCCAGTTGATCCACTTTGGTAGACATAGTCGGTCAGCTGTTGTGCTCTTGACTGTCTTTTGTAGGCATAGCCAAATGGTTTCTCTGTCGACTTCTGTTGAGTACAACTAACGACTTCGGTAGACACATTCGATAGGCTTTTGTAGGTAATGTAAATTGTCTTCTATGGGCACATTCGACTGACTTTTGTTTTTCTCGCCGATTGTGTTCTATTCGAATGCACTCCACAATTGACGGTAAAAAATTATCTTGTGCAAACATTTATCCCCTTACAAAAGAAACTATTTAGGTGGTCCAAAACCACTAATTGATCTCTTTAAAACTTAAGATTTTCAAAAAACCCTCGGATATCCCACAAAATCAGAGTCTTTCATAAAGTACATCAATCTTAATTCACAAAATCAAAGTAGATTATTAATTTCACAATACGAGGCAAGCAGGCCTCATAGTTGATTTGTTTGAATGACATGAATGTTTTTGTCAATCTAATTTTCGAAATGTCACTTATTTTTTGATCACCATCAGAGGTTATTTATCAGGTTTCAGTAAGAACATGCGCTACAGTGAGATCATGCATCAAATGAAAACTTCCTAACTACCGAGCTAATTTATCTAGATGCTCCGTCAAACTTCAGAGAGCAATTTTTAAAATCTGACGACGTGCTTTTGTTATTCGTACATCCACCTTTCGGAGGGAAATTTTCAAAGCCTCATTGGAATGTTTGTCGAGTGATCGAACAACCTTTTTATCGAATCGCAGGTCATCTCCCAATTCATTCCACGCTCACTATGTTGGCATGTTGATGACAGAAGAAAATATCGTGCGATTTCACAAAAATAATGTCTCGACTCCTGTCGTGATTGCCGAAAACGTGCTTTTGCGTAAAGTTATACGGACACATCGCGATCATGACGTGAATGGATATCGGTGTGTATGAACTTTGGTCGCCAGTAAATTTAAGAGAAAGTACGAACAATGAAGAAGAACACACTTCCATTGAAAAATAAAGTGCAACGTACAAGAACGACAATCAAATGCCCGTCTTTAGGTCTAATTATTGTCTATGTGCATCTTATTTTGGATTCTACTTGGCTAGTTATACTAATCATGGAACAATAACTGAAAAACACATGTAGAAATTGGAACGTAGCCGCCGTTTACCGCTAAACATGTGTTGAAATTGGGCTCCAAACGCCTTATTCACATGTTTCAGTCGCTTTGCCAAAGGGAATCGCTGCTCTTCTTTCTGATCGATTAGTTGTTCTCAAGATCTTTAACTATCGTCACAAGTCTCACTTCTGTCCAGTCGACTACTTCTATAGAGGCCCAGATAACTGGCTTCTTGTTTACACAAAAATTTTGAGCTCGATCGAGATGATTTTGGCCCTCGATGTTTCGCACACGAAAACGTGGGTCGTCGAGCACTTGCTGGACCTTGGCAATTATGGACGCAGTAAACAATGTGGTCGCCATAAACTGTAAACAACAACAACAATGTAAATCACACGTTCATTCACTGAAAATCAAACACTTACAGATATTATTGTCTGAAAATCGAATACAAACAGGAAATGGAAAATTGCGGAAAGCAAAGAAAATAGCATAGGACAAAAAGTGGCTTTTGTGAGGTTAACGTCCATGCTTTTACATAAGAAAATGAACTTATTTATACTAAGTGAAATTACTAAAACCGTGGGACTTCGTGGGAAATCGCCAAGGATAATGGGAAGAGTGGGCGGAGCTTGTAAACCGTAGAGATCATGCTTGTGGGTTGATGAAACCACTCTCGAATTAGTGCCAGGGGCTTCTCGAGCATCTTCTCGACTTTTGTACTTCTCAATTTTCTGAATAGAGTGAAGAATGTCTTATATTTTCTCTCCAATCAACTAAATGAGTCGTTCTTTCTTTTACTTCTTGTCTTTATCTTCGACCAATCAAAACATTTGCAATTTAATATTAAAATAACTATTTGATCTTTTTGAAGCAAGAGGTTTGCCTAGAAGCAGCCGTCCTTGAAAGAGTGCGTAATAGCTCCTCCTGCGATCGATCCGTTACGGAATTTCCATGAATAGGATCAAACTAAATATTAATTCAATTTTTTTCTGAAATTCAATTTTATTTGAATTTTTTTTTTCCAAATATAACACTCGGACTAAGGGTCAAGTTAGTAATTTTTCTTACGTCTCTCTTTCTAATCAAAATGTTTCTAAAATATTTATCGATTGAGTGCACACATGTAACCCAAAATTACACTTTTAATCAAAATATTTCTTGATTCCTTCTCGATTGAGGGTCAAAATCATCTCGTTTGAGCTCAAAATATTTATGGGTAAACATTTTGCCCTCTTATACATGCTTATTTTTAAATGAGTGAAAATAAACAAAACTTAAATGACTTTTTTTAGGAAAATTCTCCCATCTTAAGTTTTTGCTTACACATCTCGATTGCTTCTCTTCTCTTTCTAATAGGGAAGTTTTTTTTCTAATATTTTCACTTCAATCAACCAATTAAAAATCGTCTTGAACAAACGTTAAATTTTCCTCAATTAATTTTCTTTAAAACATTTCTCTTCATTAAATTCACAAATCCAGAAGACATTTATTTTGTTTATCGAGAAGATATTCCTATCACTCGAATAATGTAAAACGCAGTAAGAGAATTTTCTCTTCTTTTACTTCTAAATTGAGCATTCGGTCAATATAGATATTTTTGATCAAGGAATATTTATTTATTTTTGTAAAATCTACTTTAATCTTCTTGAGCTTGAATCTCCTTAGTCACATAAAAATTTTTCTCCCAACTTATATTTTCGAGTACTCATTGAAAGTCACTAATATCGTATGTTAGTGAATTTACTTTTTTTTTTGTTACAAAAAACTCTTAGTGATAGAGACGATCTCATACCTTCTCTCGATAGGGTGATTTTTTATTTCATTTTATTTAATCTCGAGAGTAAAACCTTTTTCTTTTATACTGTCACCTCGAATAAAATATTTTAGGTGGTCCATCGAGTCTCGAACGTTCAAGCCCTCTCGATCGTGTCGCTTCCATGGGTGACATCCCTACTGGAAGTGATCGTTGAGAAAACCAGCGTAACACGTTGAAAATCTTTAGCATTACGAGTACTAGATGTTCGGACGGGACTGTTTGTGTGTACGTGTGGTCCCCGTTAAAAGAAAGAAAAGGGAGGCAAGGAACGACACTATAAGCAAGAATATTTACGAGTACCATTGACGATGCCACTGAGAACTGTTGGCGCGGAACTATGTTCCCCGCAACACGTATTGAATTTTACAGTGATTGTGGTCGAACGAAAAAGAACAGGAAACAACACTTGAATTGTATTTGAACAGTACTGAATTATAAATACTGGGTTTTTATAACACTTACAGACATATTGAAAAGCGAAAAAAAAAAGTGATGATACAGAGCTTCACAACGAACGACGGCGGACGAACAACGGTTACAATAGACTACTTTAATAGAGGCTGCCTTGGTGGATTGGTGGTTAAAGGTAATGAAGGTGAATGATGGGTTCTGGACGCTTTTAGGACGCTGGAAAAGGGAGCAAAAGCTTTAGACCAACTTTTTTTTATTTGGACCTATATAGATGATTGTGTATTTCTCTTTGTTCCCTTTTTCCTTTTATGTTCTAAGAATCCTGCAGTTGTAGTTGTTCAGTTAGAACATGATCTTCCCGGATCGTATGCACGATTAGATCCCTGTTTCGTAGGAGTCATGCAATTGTGTCTTGGCTGGTCACTCTGTACTTGCCACGTGTCATATAGTCAAAGCATTTTTTAAAGTGTGGGTTACCCCTAAAGCCGGCTTACTCGAGACTTGAAATCTTGAGATGATGCTCATCCGAGCGCTTCTCGAGAAACATTTACCTTATGCCTTCCTCAAGTGCTCGAGAAAGAGCCCGAAATTCATATGTTAACAAGAACACAAGATCGCTAGGATGCTAGAAAGCCAAGATATAACATGTATTGTCTGTTGTCTGTATGTCTTTTTTTGTTGTATAAGTAAAGCCCTATTTATATAAAATTAGTCCTACGTAAATACGGATATGAAATATATGTACAATATTGTATAACCATGATGTCAGTCTTCATGGAATATCTCCTTTCCTTCTGAGTACTCGTGGCAACTAATTCCTTCCATGATCCCGAAATCACCCGCTTCTTTTCATGACAGCCACTAATCAAACGTATTGTCCTTGCATAGGTTTCTTCATTCGTCCAGTTAACCTCCGCTCCGTCCATTTGTGTCGCCTGGTGACCTTCCTTCCCTGGGTAGCTTCCATCGCTTGGTAGCTGTTTTCGCAAGCCTTCACCTGTATTGTTTCCGCAACTACCCCACTAAGATGCCATGTCCTCTTTGGGCCAATTTTCCGAGCTATTAAGCAAGCATTAATCCATAGATGCCGCCAAGACCTGCGACCCAGAATTTCTGTTGCTAAACATATAAGCCCCGTTCACGGAAGACAGAGACATATACTACGATCCGTCTTTTCTTGCAAAAGCTGTTAGCATTTATCTCGCTCGCTTCCTGGTAACGTATGTAGGTTGCGATACGATTTCCGGCTGTTGATATTTCCAAGGCTATCTGTTGAGATCTCTAAGATTTTCTCATTGATATCCCTCAAATCTTCTGTCGTCAGATTTGTTCCTCACACACCTACTAGTGGCGTCAGTTTTCTCTTTTGTCTTGCCCTATCGCTCACTTGCTATGTCTGGCAAAGGTCATCAATCTTTAGTCCTCTCATCTCTCGAATAGGACTTATGTCCACAACCTTACCCTACTTGAGAGCCTATATCTACAACCCTAGGCGAGTGGTGCTCCTTCCTCCTCTACGAAGTTTCCAACGAGACAGTATGTCTCTAGCACCATGGGTTCTCCTGGAGGAGCTTGAGGTTACATGCAGAGTTGGGGGCAAGGATTGACCTTTACCTCAGGTCGACGTGGATCCTGACCGAACTAACCTTCCAAGTCCCCATCAGGTTTGTTTTCAAAGAGGCACGTAAGCTTTAGAATAGGACAAGCCGAGCTTAGTTCTACCCCATGTACTTATCATCAAATGATTTCGCTTTGTATGGTCCTTTATCAAATAGCAACACCCGTGTCTGGGTACAACTCACTTGAGATTTAATGTAACCTCCCCACAGTTACGAGACCTTATTAATTATGGTTTTGCCATTCGATTGGTATCCCCATTATGGTTTTCGGGCCACACGGTTGCAAGTCTTGCCGCTGAGGATGCCGTCGTATCAGTAATGAAATCCCTATGAAGCTTATGTCTACAACCTTATTGTCTTTAGAAGGTCGAATCTAGACTCGCAGACGAAGAATGGGTCTCCTTGCTCAAAAGTCCCTAGTCGTAGCAAAACCTTCGCCGACCTTGCAGCCGAGAGATGTCCCCAACTCCGAGCCCGAGCAAAGGTACCCCAGGCCTTCCTCTTCGACATCAAGGGACAAGCCCTTGTGCCAGCATGCAAAGCTCAAGGGCTTTCTTCCCCAGCTTCTCAGCGGTCGATGCACATCGTCTTCGGGAAGGGATATGGGCACCGTATCTGAGTTGCTAGTATTTTTTATGTGATAGGCCCGGTACAATAGTCTCCAAATAAACCCATGTACTCTGTAACATGCCATGGAATTAAATGAAAATAGATGTACGCCTTCCTCAATCCTTTCGAGTGACACGTGCATCACTCACAATTTCCAGGCGAGGCAAATATTTTTTTTGGGCCTTAATGAGGCTGTTGGGTCTTGGGTTCTGTAAATCATGGAGCAGAGGTACGGTTTCCTGCTCACGAACTCAAAAGCAGTTCATTTCCCTCATTCAACTTCCTAAAACCCTGGCGTCCATTTGATTCTCATGGCCCCCGCTGCCCCATCTAGAGTTGGTCCAATCGTCCCCACCCAAGAAAAAGACGACAATGCAATGTTTCGGCGTGTCTACATTGAAGACACAAGTCATCTGGTCTTCGCCAACTTTGATGCGGAGTTAGACTATGGCGTACTCATGCAGGGCAAGATCGAGTGTACTCATGAAGGGCAAGATCGTTAGACTATGGAGTTAGACTATGGCGTACTCATGCGGAGTTAGACTATGGCGTACGCAAACCTTAGGTCCTTTCGTGCATCTCCAAACTCCATCACCTCTCAGAGAAGGAAAGATCGTTTCCTTATATCAGCAGGTTGCCCGTTGTCTGCGCTTTGGGCCATTTTTCGCCTATCAGATGGAGCGACCCTGCTCTCCGGTCGAGTCTTCGTTGCTTCCCATCCCAAAGCAGCGACGCAGACTTCGAACTCCTAGCTTTCTGCCTAGTGATAACTCTAGTAAAATAGAGTTATATTATCACATTTAGGCTTAATTCTAGTTAGTTTCGAGAATTTCAATTGTTATTGTTTGCCAATTGAGCTTAAATTGTCATTCATCACGTTTGCTTTGTGATCGTAGGAAGTAAATGAAGGCATGACGGAAAACAAAGCAAAAGGGTGAAGGATGAAGAGGAATAGAAGGCGGAGGACACGGTGCAGCTGCAACCAATCTTCTTGCAGCTGCACAAGTGAAGCAGAAGGATGACAGAGAGGCTCGTGCAGCTGCAACTCCAAGCTCGTGCAGCTGCACGACGAGAGGAGGAATTGATCAAGGACATCAGACTGGTCGTTGCAGCTGCAACGCCAGTCCCTTGCAGCTGCACGAGTGCGACAGGGCAGATATGAAGAGAGTTCAGAGAAGTCGTTGCAGCTGCAACGAATTCATCTTGCAGCTGCACGACGTAATATTGCCCGAAAATTAGATTTTATTTTTCTAGATTTGTTTTAGGTATAAATAGGTTGGATTTTAGGTTTTCGGTGGCACCCCTTATCTCTTCTCTTCTGACTTTGGTTTTGGCACCCGACGACGGCTAGGAACAAGGAGACGAAGACGTTGATGGAGACTTCGACGATTTCTCTTTTCTCTTTGCTTTTTGTTCTGTTTTCGATGTCGAACTAAACATCTTTTCTAGGATGATGATGAACCGACTCGTGTAGTTGGTTATCCACTCTTTCGGAATCAATTTAAGAAGATTTATCGTTTACTTGTGTTTCTTCTGTGTTTAATGCTTACCTATCGGGTTGATCGCCGGTTCGTATGAATTCTTAGTCTTAAGTGAACTCGAGAGAGACTTAGGATTAGAAGAGAGGAGACATAACCTAGGTTAAGGCCGAGAGATTGGTTTAACTAAGAGGAGTATAGAGATATACACTCGTAGGTAACCGAGAGAACAATTGGATCTCAAGGAATTCTGATTATTCGTGATTCGCTATAGAAATATAGGTTTACGGGTGATTAGTAATTCACAGTTACAGCCTCGAGAGAGGTGTAGCGATTGTTAGGGAATTGTGGTTAGTAAACGGTAAAACGGATTGAATTGAGGAAGAGAGAGTGCGATAATCTACGAATCGATAGGGGATTCGGAGTCCTAGGCTTTTATTATTCGATTTACAACCTTGCTTCTATATTTTTTTATTACGATTTACTTTCTTGCACCCAACCCTTCATCACTCAACCTTCTTGACTAGAATTTGAACTCAATAATTGACTATTGGCAGTAGATTTTGTCTAATCAGTCCTCGTGGGAACGACTTTTCTCATCACTTTATTACTTGCGCGACCCGTATACTTGCGTGTGCGATTTGGTTTGAACAAGTTTTTGGCGCCGTTGCCGGGGACTGAAATAGAATTATTTCAGTCAATTTTCGGTTACAAGTTTTATTCTAGTCACTGATTCTCTTTTCATCTTTTGCAGGTGTATGCGACATCGCAAAGGTGACAAAAAGCTACTCTTTGACCCAGAAATTGAACGAACTTTTCGTATTTTACGAAGAGGTCAAAGGGATACCATGGCGAACGCCAACAACAACAACAACAATGTTGTTGACATTGCTGCGCAGCAACAGCCGAGGACGATGCGGGACTATGCGCAGCCGACTCCCCAAAATCATGCTGGTTTTCTACGTCCTGAAATTCAGGCGGATACGTTTGAAATTAAACCTTCAATTATTCATATGATCGAAAATTCGAATTTTGGAGGTTTAATTAATGAAGATCCACACTGGCACCTAACGCGTTTTGAGGCTTTGTGTGGCACTTTCAGGTATCATGGCGTATCGGCAGAAGCAATCAAGTTGAGGCTGTTCCCGTTCTCGCTTCGAGACAAGGCCAGAGCGTGGCTATATTCGCTGCCTGGAGAGTCAGTCAGCTCATGGGACGACCTCCGAAAACACTTCCTGTCCAAGTACTATCCACCGAGCCGAACCGTGAAGATAAGGAACGACATTACTTCGTTCCGCCAACTAGCAGGTGAATCAATGTACGAAGCATGGGATCGCTTTAAGGAGCTGCAAAGGTTATGCCCCCACCACGACATCCCAAAGTGGATGTTGGTTCAGAGTTTCTACGACGGGCTAGCGGAGCAACTCCAGTCCACAATCGACTCTGCTGCCGGAGGCACCATTATGAATAAGACTCCAGATGACGCGTTAGAGCTATTTGAGGCAATGGCTACTAATGGCCAGAGGAGAGCACCAGCAAGAGGAGGACTCCAGCAAATTGATGCTATCACAGCCCTTAGTTCTCAATTGGAGACTTTGACTAAGGAGATGGCTGCTTTGCGTACGTCGACACAATTATCTAACGCTCCTCGCTCTAATATGCAGGTTATGGAGATGCAGGAGTTGGAGGAGGCGAATTACGTGGGAGGCAACAACAGGAATAACCCGTACTCCAACACGTACAACCCAGGATGGCGCAACCACCCCAATTTCTCGTGGAGAAGCAATCAGGAGCATCAGGATGTCGGGCCTTCGCGACCAAATCAGCCACCGGGATTTGCACCACCGATGCGACAACCCATAAGTGAACCTAAGTCTAGTGTTGAAGATTTGTTGAGACAGGTTCTGGCTAGCAATGAGGAGGTTCGGAAACAGCAAGAGGAGACGAGGAAGCAGCAGGAGCTCATACTGAAGGACCACGCGACCTCGATCAAGCAGCTCGAGATGCAGATGGGGCAGATAGCAGGATCATTGGTGATAAGACCGCAGGGGACGTTTCCGAGCAACACAGAGCTCAACCCCAAGAATCGAGAGAACTGCAGCGCAATTACCCTTCGAAACGGGAAGGACCTTGAAGAGGAGTTTGAGCGGCAAGAAGCAGAAAAGGAGCATGCCAGGGCGCAACGACAGGCTAAGGTACGTGATACGGAGTCTGGAAAGGACTCTGAACATCATAGCTCAGAAACACCGGTACGTACCAATCCTGTGCCTGTAATTCCTGTCATTCCGCAAGTTCCTTTTCCGCAAAGGTTAAAGAAAAACACTGATGAGCAACAGTTTAAGAAATTTCTTGAGGTTTTTAAGAAGTTGCAGATCAACATACCTTTTGCGGAGGCGCTCGAGCAAATGCCAAGCTACGTAAAGTTCATGAAGGATATCCTGTCAAAGAAGCGGAAGCTTGGTGGTCACGAAACGATCTCGTTGACTGAGGAATGCAGTGCGATCGTGCAAAGAAGACTCCCACCAAAACTCAAGGATCCGGGTAAGTTCACTATCCCGTGCCACATTGGAACGGATTTTTTTGGTCATGCTTTATGTGATTTAGGGGCGAGCATCAACTTGATGCCATTTTCAGTGTTCAAGAAATTGAACATCGGCGAAGTAAGACCGACGTCTCTGACTTTGCAATTAGCTGACCGATCGTACACGTACCCTAAGGGTATTGTGGAAGATGTTTTGGTGAAAGTAGACAGGTTTATCTTCCCCGCGGACTTCGTCATCCTGGATTACGAGGAAGATCGAGAGGTCCCCATCATCCTAGGACGACCGTTCTTAGCAACGGGGAGGACACTAATCGATGTCCAGAAGGGAGAGCTTACCATGAGGGTCCACGACCAAGAGGTGACATTCAACATGGACAAGGCTATGAAGATGCCTAACGAAATTGATGAATGCAGGTACGTGGACATACTTGAGGAAGTTGCCATCGAGACATTCCTAGAAGCATTTGAGCTACAGCCGGAAGAAGAATTGCCGAAGGAAGATGCATTACAAGATGAGAAGTCTGAGGAAGAGGTGGCCTTTGTGCGACAATTCCAAAGGGTGGAACCCCTCGACCGACCTGCGACGACCACTAAGCCGTCCATTGAAGAACCCCCGAAGCTGGAACTAAAACCGTTGCCTGACCACTTAAGGTATTCCTACCTGGGTAAGGACAATACTCTTCCGGTTATTATTTCATCGTCATTAACTAACGAACAGGAAGAGATGCTGCTACGAGTGCTTCGGGAGCATAAGACAGCTATTGGATGGACCATCGCGGACATAAAGGGGATTAGTCCAGCAATTTGCATGCACAAGATTGTCCTGGACAGTGACAAGAAGCCATCAGTCGAACATCAAAGGCGATTGAACCCGCATATGAAGGAGGTGGTAAGGAAAGAAGTTATTAAATGGCTTGATGCAGGTATCATTTACCCGATCTCGGATAGCTCATGGGTGAGCCCAGTCCAGTGCGTGCCTAAAAAAGGAGGCATAACGGTGGTCGAGAACAGCAAGAATGAGCTCATTCCGACAAAGACGGTCACCGGGTGGAGAATATGCATGGACTACAGGAAACTCAATGCAGCCACGTGCAAGGATCATTTCCCGCTTCCCTTCATCGATCAGATGTTGGACCGTCTCGCAGGTAAGAGTTTTTATTGTTTCCTGGACGGATATTCAGGTTATAATCAGATAGCGATCGCACCGGAGGATCAGGAAAAGACCACCTTCACTTGCCCCTACGGTACGTTCGCTTTCCGTCGTATGCCATTTGGATTATGTAATGCGCCTGCCACGTTTCAGCGATGTATGACAGCGATTTTTTCGGACATGATTGAGAAGACCATTGAGGTATTCATGGATGATTTCTCCGTCTTTGGAGTGACATTTAAAAATTGCTTAGATAATCTTGCGGCTGTTCTTGCGCGATGTGAACAGACTAACCTGATTCTGAATTGGGAAAAGTGTCACTTTATGGTGCGCGAAGGCATTGTGCTTGGTCACAGGATTTCGGAGAGTGGTATTGAAGTGGACAAGGCCAAAGTGGAGACGATCGAGAAGCTACCCCCTCCAACATCCGTGAAAGGAGTCCGAAGCTTCCTGGGACACGCTGGCTTCTACAGGAGATTTATTAAGGACTTCTCGAAGATCACCAAGCCGCTATGTAATCTCTTGGAGAAGGATGCACCATTCCTTTTCGACGGTAAGTGTATGGAAGCATTCCTTACACTAAAGGAGAGGTTGGTATCATCCCCGATTATTGTCGCTCCTGATTGGAACTTGCCTTTCGAATTAATGTGCGACGCGAGTGATTTAGCTGTAGGAGCTGTGTTAGGACAAAAGAGAGATAAGCATTTTCGTGCTATTTACTATGCTAGTAGAACACTTGACTCCGCCCAGGTTAATTACACGACAACGGAGAAAGAAATGTTGGCGATTGTGTTTGCTTTCGATAAGTTTAGGCCTTATTTGATTGGATCTTCAGTGATTGTGCATACTGATCATGCGGCCATACGTTACTTGATTTCTAAGGCGGACTCAAAACCGCGACTAATCCGTTGGGTCTTATTATTGCAAGAGTTCGATCTTACCATCGTAGACAGGAAAGGTTCCGAGAACCAAGTGGCCGATCACCTATCCAGGCTGGAGGAGGGAATGGCGAGCACACCTTCAACTCTGATCAACGATGCTTTCCCTGATGAGCAATTGTTCGCTGTGGAGGTAGCCGCGCCTTGGTATGCCGACTATGTGAACTACATAGTCGCAAATATTTTTCCTCCGGACATGACAAGCCAACAGCGGAAAAGGTTCGTCCATGACGTTAAATTCTATATGTGGGATGAACCTTTGCTTTTTCGGAGATGTGCAGACCAGGTCATTCGGCGTTGCGTTCCGGAGGAAGAAATCAGGCTGATCCTTGAGCAATGCCATGCTGCCCCGTACGGTGGACATTTCGGTGGTCAGAAAACCGCAATAAAGGTCTTACAATCAGGTTTCTACTGGCCCTCATTATTTAAGGATGCTCACACTTTTGTAGCACAGTGCGATCGCTGCCAAAGGGTAGGAAATATTTCACGTCGTGATGAAATGCCCTTAAATAATATCCTAGAAGTCGAACTGTTCGATGTGTGGGGGATAGATTTCATGGGGCCCTTTGTTGATTCTTTAAAGAACAAGTATATTTTAGTGGCTGTTGATTATGTGTCCAAATGGGTAGAAGCTGTCGCCTTACCCACTAACGATGCTCGTGGAGTTTTGAAATTTCTTAGACAGATTTTCACGCGGTTCGGAACACCACGAGCCATCATCAGTGACGGTGGAGCTCATTTCTGCAACAACAAGTTCACTACACTGATGCGGAAATATGGAATCAAGCATAAGGTGGCGTTGCCCTACCATCCTCAGACATGCGGCCAAGTAGAAGTGTCCAACCGCGAAATCAAGAGGATCCTGGAGAAAACAGTAAGTACTAATCGAAAAGATTGGTCCACCAAACTTGATGATGCACTATGGGCATACAGGACGGCCTTCAAGACCCCGATTGGGAGATCGACGTACAAGCTAGTATATGGAAAAGCCTGTCATCTGCCGGTGGAGTTAGAGCACAAAGCTTATTGGGCGGTCCAAAAGCTTAACCTGGACCCAAGCGCAGCAGGAGAGCAGCGATTAATGCAGCTGAATGAAATGGAGGAATTCCGGAGAGACGCATACGAGAATGCTCGCATTTACAAAGAAAAGACCAAGGCGTGGCATGATCGTCGACTTAAAGAGTGTAAATTCTCCCCTGGTCAATTAGTACTTTTATTCAATTCACGGCTTCGGTTGTTTCCAGGGAAACTCAAATCGCGCTGGTCAGGACCCTTCGAAATTACCCAGGTACTACCATTCGGTGTTCTCGAATTAGTAGGTACTAATTCTTCTGACAGGTTCAAGGTGAATGCGAGTCGGGTCAAGCCATACTTTGGAGGTGTTGTCCACCGGGATCCGGGGACACTAATGATGAAAGACACGTAAAGGATTAGAGCGTCAGGCTGACGACGTTAAATCAAGCGCTGCTCGGGAGGCAACCCGAGTCAAATTTTATTTCCTTTTCTAGGTTTATTTGTTTTCTTTTAGTTTTTGAGTTTGATTTTGGCTAAATTTTCTAGGGAGCAAAAATTACGGAGCGATAAGATCACGGGACTGGTGTTGCTGAAAGGAGAAGTCAGACATAATGGTGCAGCTGCACCAATATTTCGTGCAGCTGCATGGGGGACAGGGGAAGATGTCTGCCTGGTCGATGCAGCTGCAACGATCCCCTTGTGCAGCTGCATGAGACCCTCAGTCAGAGTCAAGTCACCAACAGCAAGCTTCGTGCAGCTGCAACCAAATCTCTTGCAGCTGCACGCTTATAATAGGGGGCTGTCTGACCGGTCGTTGCAGCTGCACGAGGCCCCCAGAAATTCAGCACGGATCATCCGACAGGGTCGTGCAGCTGCACGACCCGACCGGTGCAGCACGGATCACCGGTTCGGATTTTCAGAAAAAAATAAAAGAGGGGGCCGGCCGCCCCCAACCCTAAATTCATTTTTCCTCTCCTTCACTTGCAGGTCTTCTCCCCCAGACGCCCCACCACCTCCGGTGCTTGACGATTCCGCCGATTTCAGTAGTCCACAACCTTCCCCGGGGTAAGTATCGTTTCTTACCTCCCGAGCTCAAGCCACCTCGTCCAAATCTTTTCGCTCGGAACCCAGGTGCGTTTTTCTCCGTCGTTTCTCCGGCAATTTCGTGGGTCTTAGCTGTTAGATTAGGACGTGCGTAAGTGGAGATTTGGATAGATGGCTCCGAAGAGACAGAAATCCGGTGCCGGGTCATCCTCGGGTCAAACCGAGGAAGATAGGATTAGAGAAGCGGCAATGACCCGCTCGATCATTGAGGAGCGAGGGATCAACGCTAATGAGCGGTATCTCGAAAATTTCCAGTACGTAATTGATAAGCTAGGATGGGTAGAGTTTTGCTGGGAACCGGCTCCGGCTAGTATACCTTTGGTTAGGGAATTCTATGCGAACGCGCATACCTATGACTCGAACGGTGAAACGATTCGAGTCAAGAATAAGAAAGTGGTATTTAGCCCGGATGCAATTGCGTCACTTTATAACTTGCCTCGTTATGAGACTGATGGCTGGAATGCGTATCTCGCCGAATCCTTTGATGCCCAAGCAATATTAGAGTTATTAACTAGGGACCGGGCAGGAGCACGGTGGATAATGTCGACATCTAACGAACCCATTGCACTCCAGGGTTCAGATCTCCATGCGACGGCGAAGATGTGGCAACTCTTCGTCTCCGCAAGACTTATCCCAGGAACCAACGTCTCCCGTTTAACTAAGGAAAGGGCTGCGCTGATATACTGCATATTGCAGTTGAAACAGATTGATGTAGGGGTAGTGATTAATGGTATGATTCATCGCTGTCTTCGTGAACTTAATCTTGGATTATGGTTTCCCACCATAATCACTGAGTTGTGTAGACAGGCAGGGATTAGGGTGGATCCGAAGGATGGGCTGCTCCAACCTCAAAAATCGCTCAACAATGCATCATGGCTCAGGATCCAGCACGAAATCACGGTCAAGGAGAGACGCGACGGGGGTAGAGTCCCGGTTCAAGCTGTTACTGGAGGGGAAAACTCCCAACCCGACCCGACTCCGGTACCGCGTTTTCCCTCTGAGGAAGAACGTTGGGCTCAAATGACAACGTTCATGCAATCCACGATGGACTTCCAGCAGCGCGCCTTGGCATTTCAGCAGAGTTCCCTGGATTTTCAAGCGCGTTCGCTAGCTTACCAGCAACATACCATGGATTACCAGAGGTATCAAATGGATTGTCTCCGTAATCTCGGTGTTTCTCATGGCGTGGATTTTTCTTCGTTTCAGGAGCCCGTTTTTCACTATCCCCCTCCTACGGAAGACGCAGCGGATGACCCTATCTCTGAGGATGAGCAGCCCGGAGACGATTGATCAGGGAGCACCCTTTCCCTTTTGCATTTTCTTTTCGAGTTTCTATTACGGAGTTATGTTTGCACCGAGGTCGTTGCAATGTTTAGGTTTGGGGGTGGGGTGTTTGTCTGCTTGTGCGTGTTAGGCTCCTTTATGTTTGTTAGAAATTTGGTTTAGTTTGTTTTCATTTTCGATCATTTTTAGGTACGTAAAAGAGAAAAAATAAAAAAATAAAAAATAAAAAAATAAAAAAAAAAAATAAAAAATAAAAAAATAAAAATAGTTCCTAGATTCACGTCGAACCTCCTCAGGTAGCCTTAGGAATTTGAAAGCGAAGAGTCTGACTCTAGGATGATGCCTTGAGGTAGAGCACACCTAAGGAAGAGAATGAGATTGTTCTAAGTTAGCGTGTGGAATTTGAATAAGCAAAAAGAGAAATACTCAGTAGGGAGCATGATTAACAGTGAGAGCTTTACACTTTCCTTGAAAGTATAGCCACTGGGATAAGTAGGGGCTCTTAAACCAACTCTTGAAGCTAGCTCTGACCTTTGTAAAAAAAAAAAAAAGAGAAAGAAAGAAAACGGTTGCCAAGGCTCTGAGCACCACTATCCAGGTTAGAAAGTATGAAAAATTGAAAAAGAAGCAACGATTAGTGAATAATGAAAAGATAAGGCATGGATATGTGCTTGTGGTGTGAGTCTTCCTTGCGGCTCGAGTTTTCGTCCTAGGGGTGCTTTATCACCTAGTGCCTTGGTCCAACTGGACCGGGAGACACTGACTGAGAACTCGCTACACGGGCGTTTGCGGGAATTGATTAGCATTTAGAGTCGTGCAATCGGAAAAAAAAAAAAAAATGAAACAAGAATGGTTGAGTAGAAGGTCATGAGTAGGTGGAAGGAGGCGGCAAGAGGTAAGTCCCTGAAAATTCCTCGGTAGCTATGAAAGATTCGAGGGTGTGTGGTAAGCATTGTGAAAGGGTAACCTACTGGGATGAGTTTTAAAGCAAAGTGTTAATAGCACACGCTAGCAGTGAATAGACTCTGACTCTGAATGAAGTGTGCGACCTCATCTGAGGGTGTTTAAGGACAATTTGCAATCAAAGGATTAAGGTGGTCTGAGGAGTGACGTTGAGTTGTGTTTGCTTCGCCTTGGCATGTTTTATTTTGTTTTGCTCGAGGACTAGCAAAGATTAGGTTTGGGGGTGTGATAACTCTAGTAAAATAGAGTTATATTATCACATTTAGGCTTAATTCTAGTTAGTTTCGAGAATTTCAATTGTTATTGTTTGCCAATTGAGCTTAAATTGTCATTCATCACGTTTGCTTTGTGATCGTAGGAAGTAAATGAAGGCATGACGGAAAACAAAGCAAAAGGGTGAAGGATGAAGAGGAATAGAAGGCGGAGGACACGGTGCAGCTGCAACCAATCTTCTTGCAGCTGCACAAGTGAAGCAGAAGGATGACAGAGAGGCTCGTGCAGCTGCAACTCCAAGCTCGTGCAGCTGCACGACGAGAGGAGGAATTGAGCAAGGACATCAGACTGGTCGTTGCAGCTGCAACGCCAGTCCCTTGCAGCTGCACGAGTGCGACAGGGCAGATATGAAGAGAGTTCAGAGAAGTCGTTGCAGCTGCAACGAATTCATCTTGCAGCTGCACGACGTAATATTGCCCGAAAATTAGATTTTATTTTTCAAGATTTGTTTTAGGTATAAATAGGTTGGATTTTAGGTTTTCGGTGGCACCCCTTATCTCTTCTCTTCTGACTTTGGTTTTGGCACCCGACGACGGCTAGGAACAAGGAGACGAAGACGTTGATGGAGACTTCGACGATTTCTCTTTTCTCTTTGCTTTTTGTTCTGTTTTCGATGTCGAACTAAACATCTTTTCTAGGATGATGATGAACTGACTCGTGTAGTTGGTTTTCCACTTTCTCGAAATCAATTCAAGAAGAATTATCGTTTACTTGTGTTTCTTCTGTGTTTAATGCTTACCTATCAGGTTGATCGCCGATTCGTATGAATTCTTAGTCTTAAGTGAACTCGAGAGAGACTTAGGATTAGAAGAGAGGAGACATAACCTAGGTTAAGGCTGAGAGATTGGTTTAACTAAGAGGAGTATAGAGATATACACTCGTAGGTAACCGAGAGAACAATTGGATCTCAAGGAATTCTGATTATTCGTGATTCGCTATAGAAATATAGGTTTACGGGTGATTAGTAATTCACAGTTACAGCCTCGAGAGAGGTGTAGCGATTGTTAGGGAATTGTGGTTAGTAAACGGTAAAACGGATTGAATTGAGGAAGAGAGAGTGCGATAATCTACGAATCGATAGGGGATTCGGAGTCCTAGGCTTTTATTATTCGATTTACAACCTTGCTTCTATATTTTTTCATTGCGATTTACTTTCTTGCACCCAACCTTTCATCACTCAACCTTCTTGACTAGAATTTGAACTCAATAATTGACTATTGGCAGTAGATTTTGTCTAATCAGTCCTCGTGGGAACGACTTTTCTCATCACTTTATTACTTGCACGACCCGTATACTTGCGTGTGCGATTTGGTTCGAACACCTAGGTAGCCAAAAAATGTGATGCATGGAAGCCGAAAGGGATATACTCCCCGATTCGCGTCTACTCTTCCCCCATGGAGCCCAATCCCATGGTATGTGCTGGGTTTCTGTCGTTCTAGAACCCTGTTGTCAACTATTTTTATCTCCCGTGGGCATTTACGTGGATCATCCTAGAAGACATCAGGTTCCTGACGGGGTGTTTTCCTTCCGGAGCGCCCATTTGATTTGCCCACAAACGCCCTGACCAGTGGGGTCCTAGGGGGAGTTTGAGTCATACTTGGACTGGCTCTCCAAGTTCGTATTCTACAATATAGGGAAGCGCCCTTGCCAGTTAATGCTTGGCGTGGCCACCTGCCTTGTTGACGTTGCCAATGCGGACGGAATCAAGTAGCCACTGACTTTTGGCCGTATGCTTTTGAGTTTGGTCTATCGTAGCATCCATGTAGCCACGACGGAATCAAACCACTTTCCTGCGTGTTCAGTGAACGGCCCTTTGTGGATCGTTCACCTTTGGATTAACATGTATTTTCTGGGATTTGTTGTGATTGAGCGACCGTTGCATACGATCACTGACATTGTCAAGGTCAGGTCTTCCCAATGTTGGTCCTCCTTCAGCACCATTGGCTGTATTTGGGCCCTAATGGATGGACACTCATAACTGATCGGAGGGACTATCTCCTCTTGGCGCCCTTTCCCCTATAATTGTGATGCCTATCATTTGGGCCATTCGAACAATCTCCTACCAATCTTTGTCGCTCGAGATGTCAGTGTAGACTCGAATGGCTTGCTCTTTGAAGTTTATAGTCCTCAACTCTGCCCCCGGCACATAGACTTTTACCCAATCTGCGGCAATTCCATCCTTCTAGTTTATGAATTGCCCATTGGATCAATGTGTCTTCGTCGCCCCTGTTGATTTTGGGTTGGCCGAGTAGCTCCAATCACCAGTGGCTTCACAGGGGTCTGCCCCAGTGGGAATATCCGGCAGTCGCACCTTCTCCTTCTGCAAGTCATGGTTCGACGTGTGGACCATGCTTTAGGCTACGTCATACCTGGAGGAATATGTTAGAGAGCAGCACTCTTTCCCAAGACGTCCTCTCCTGATTGAGAGGAAAAACTGTGAAGAAACAATTGCCTTGTGAAGGATCGCTTTCTTCAGGTACAGTGTAGGTCGCTAGATATTATTCTTTTGTTTCCATCCATGATTGCAATAATTCCAACCTTTTTGTTTCAGAGGAAGCAACAATTTGATGTTCTCTTGAGATGACGAAGCTTAGGTTGTTACGGCTTCGCGTGGTGGCCGTTCAAAGGCAATGGGACCCCGTGGGTATTCAAAGGAATATGTCTTCAGTCTCTATTACAGGTCCTCAATTCTTTCCTAATCTCCTGTTTTGAGACGAAGTGTTCAAGTGTGTAGCCCCTTCTTACTTGGCGTAGGCACTGCTAGTCGAACCCCTACTGTTGAGGTCAATGACAATGAGGGGTCTTTTGGGGATGTCCCTCTTGCCTTTTGGCTGAGCAGTCGTGATTGCATGAGTACCGCGATTAGTAATGAGTACGTTGTAAGAGCGTCGGAGCCGCCCACAAAGACTAAGGCTATTGCCCTTGTCACGCCCTCGGACCAGACCCATTGCCTTCCAGTAGCATTCTCCTACCGTCTAAGATTCCCCTTGTGTGGTCAGTGAGGTTTCCCGAGATCCTCCAACTCTGACTTCTCCGATAAGGATCTGTAGCCGGTTATATTTCTCACCTAAGTTATTAGTTGGAAACTAACTAGGGCGTTTCCAACACTCTCATCTTGCAGCAGTCTTTGTGTTCTGCCCTCGCCTCTTTCATCGCTGTCCTCGAGCGTGGTGTGAGCATCGAGGACGACTTTGCTGCTTTGGAGGCAAGCGTGGAAGAGCTGGGGCAAGCGGGTTCTAATTTGAGCGAGCTTCGCATCTTGCTCTTGGTTGTTCGGAAGTCTTTTTGACACACATGCAGCAAAAAACATGAAGCCGTTGAGACCAAGTCCAAGCTCGAAGCGAAGGAGCGAACATGGTCAGTGCCGCCCTAGTCCTCTGCCAGGGTACAAGAGCGGACGGTTGAAGATAGTCCACCCCAGGCAAAGGAAGAGAATCTCGCTGCCTCCATCCGTCGCCTCCAAGAAGAGCAAAGGGCTATGACCTCTCAAAGAGTTCTAGTCGCTTAGGGCTTGGGGGCCGCTAGAGTGGCGCGGGCAGTTGAGCAAGCCGCTGTGAGCCTAGAACGAGAGAAGTGTGAAGCTTATTGGGAAAATGTTGAGGAGCTGGTGACTAAGGAAGACCTTGCGGTTGGGATCCTAAACCGGGCGAAATGTTTGCTTTCTTCATTGTTGCCCGTGTAAATACTACTATTATCGCAACTATTCTCAGATTTTGGGAAACCTTTTAATAGTAGTGCTTTTGTGAGATTCCCACATCGACGATTTGTACTTCTTTAAATACTTCCCATTAATCTTGACGCTATTTGCACACATGTCTAGTCCCGCCAGGTTATACGAATTTTTGAGGCCGGTTTCGATTCCATTTTGAGGTCCATTTCTCATAAAAATAATGGCGTATGCCTTCTGGTAGCCTGAGCTTCCTTCCACACCAAATTTAAGATCACATAAGTGTAACTCGTGAATAAGGTCGGATAGGGAAAATAAACATGTAGGAGTATAAGAACAAGAATATGTACGCCTACCGGAGATAGGCATGGGATTTGGGCGGTACATGGACTGCCAGGAGTGGAGTGAAAATGGGGCGATAGCCACATCTCCTCACTCGCTCTGGCTTTAATTCGTGAAGATAGAGAACACTCAAGGGTAGATGGGAGGGCGGTGAGGATGAAAGGCCAAGGATCATTCGGCATGGTGTAGGGCAAACATAGGCTGAATTCCCCCTACTTATTACTTATATAAAAAAACATAGGCTGAAAACCGATCGTTAAAGGAATTGGAACAAATAATGAACTTAGAAGGGATGAGTTATTGAGGAGGTGGATTACATGAACAATTGAACTTGCAACGTAGAAACCGCAAGAGCAAGTGGGATAAGATGAGGCTAAACCATAGTAGTAAAGACTTCATCCTCCCTGTACCTCAAGGAGACGGATTAAGGGAAGGCAAATGGGACAACCATAGTAATGAGTAGGAAGCAATTGGACTACACTACATGCTCTAATCCAAGAATGGAAATGTCTGAGGTGATCCTAGTATTGTGAACAAACGGTATAATAGCCCAATTCTAATGATGGTGCGGACGGGTTATCGTAAGTAACGTGGAATAACAAGACAAATCGAGGATTCAAGGATATTGGCACGTCAAGGGTGTAAATGGGGACTAGGCCGTCGAACGTGAGAATGACAAAGTTACGACTGACAACATATGGTAGGGATGTGCAAGATTATAAGCGTTCAGGGTATATGAATTAAAGGGAGAAGGATACGACAAAAAGGGAATCTAGAGATTAATTAATGATGATGTTAATATGCATCTCAGTGACTAGGTAAACATGCAAGGTAGGTGGAGATCTTCAAGGGAGAGATTGAAGCAAAGTACTTTAGTGAATATATCCAACTTTTGAAGAAGAGAATGTAAAACCCCAGGGAACTTTAAGGATGTAAACGAAATACAAGGTCCATTATGAAAGAAATGCATGTCTATCAAAAGAAATAAATTCCAGGATCTGACAAGTGGTATTAGAGCCTAGGTTAACGAGGAGTAATTAGAAGAATAATCTAGGAGGAAAAATGGGTAAAACTTGAGTAAAACACGGTATAAAAGTACGTACAAGTGGACGGTGTACCCCAAAATCGAACCATGAGTGTTTAGTTACATTTCTTCAGGTAAAAGAGCAAATCAAAATAGCTCTTATCCTTACGAAATGGGTATTGATATCAAGCATAAAAACAGATGACTGGAGCCTGGTAAGGACACTAGGGCCGGTAGAGTAAAGATATGAACAACGTAGGGACTGATTAATAGGGTTAACACATGAATATGTTGTGTGATGATAATACTTGCATGAATGGAATTTCGGTTCAGCTTATTTGGTTATAGGTAATGAATCTAACTATTGCATGCACGTGGATGAAGGATTTGGTTGAATTGTTCTACCTCTGATGTGTGTGTAGTTGGCAAAGGGGACTTGTTGATCTAATCCCGCCCTCAGTGCGTGCAAAAATGAAGGGACTAGCAGACTTGTTCTGCCCTTGGTGCTCGAAAGGTGCGTGGGAGAGTGAGGGAACCTGTGACTAGATCCCGCCCTCAGAGTACATGGGATAAGGGGATCGGTGAAGCGAGTCCCGCCCTTGGCATGTGAAGGAATAATGGGACGGTATAAGTAAAGGTTGTGGAGAGAAGTGACAGAAAGGGTAGGAAGAAGGTCATGTTGTAGTGAGTAAGTCATGTAAGTCCTTTTCCAGAATAAACCATCAATGACTAAGACCACAAGGCGTGTGCGGAAGTGAAATCCAATGGTGGTCATGAAATGGATGCCTGGACATGACATCTAGGTGCTACGCGGGATGCATGAGAGCGAATGATAGGGACAATAAACAACGATAACTTTCACGAGATAGGGGAAGCATGATAGTGTGACTTCTTGTAGGAAAGAAACATGACAATGAGAGTGATGTATGACGGAAAGACAATGGGAGGGGATCCGTTGAAGCCATCACAATGGTATATTGATTACCTCACTGCCCGGCCGGTGGATCAAGGGCGTGGTCATATCCCCAACACTCTTACCCTCCGATTAACCCGACGAATAATTCGGGCCCTGGCTGAAATTGAGGAGGAATTAAGCCCCTACGGAAAGGAGGACAAGTGTTGTAGCCGAAGTATGATGATTGACAAGGTCCCGAAGTGGCAGAGATGTTAGGAAATTGCCATCGTAAGCTCTGGAAGGCCGTGTTGCACGAGAAGGTAATTGACTAGCAGAACCTCGCCATTCACCCTTTGGGCTCGATTATGGACGACAACGACTTTGATAGTTTCGAGGACAATACCGAAGAACGATTCTGCCATAAACTTGACTAGGGAACTTCGGGTAACCTTAAAAACGAGGAATGTAAGTTGTTACAACATTTGGATTCGACTAAGCACACGTAGTTACCTATGGGATGATAGTCTTCCTTACATTGTGATGCCTAATCAAGCCTGGTAAAAGGAATGTCGGGTAACTTTTGAAAATGATGGATGTAAGTCACCATGTGTGGGGAAATTCTTGATTATGCCAAACATACGCACTATGTACACCTATCGTAGAGGTCCCCTTGCAAAGGAGAAACGAATCCAAGGCTTCTATGAAGAAACGGTGAATGAATGACGGGTAAAGGGGAACGCCCCCGTGATGTTATGGCCTCAAAATTACGAGGAGGGTAAGGTGTGACTATGGATGTCACTTCGTATGAGTATGAAATGGTAATGTGTGTGTATAGTGCGAGTGTAGGCTAACTTGTTAAGCGAAGTGAGCAAGCTGGCAACGAAACGAGTGACGAAATGTGGTGCCTGTGTTAGGACTATAAGGGATGAATATTTGGGCACGGGCAAAATGTTAGGGTAAGACGGTAAGGATATGGTGCGTAAATGATGTGTCTCCTTGTTAAATTATGATGTGTTATGACGTTGCAGGAGTTACTAGGAAAGCATGTTAGGAAATCTATAATAAATGCATTACGAGGGCTTGTACCCGGGGAGTGTGTGTTATCTTATGATGATGTGGGGGAAAAAGGTAACCGATGTGATACTCATGTTGTTAATGTTAAATGTCATTTTGTAATTTGTAATACCATTAAGTGGGGTAGCGGTTTAGGAAGTTTGGTGGTATTAATGACCTAGGAATTTGAAGGGAGCTAATGTCATAGGAACTAGGGTAGAGTAAATGCTTGCTCTAGATATTTCCTAGGACAATATAAAAGGAGAAGGAATCTCCAAATGACATATGAGGGAAAATAAGGGGGAAAAAGAGGCCAAGAAAGCATTCTGGCCGTAAGAAAAGAAAGAAGGCTCCGTAGTTAGTCAATATTTTCATATCCAAAATTTCTTATTTCTTATTTCCAGAAATGCTTCGTTGTGTCGCAAACACTTCCTGTGATATAACAAATCACCGCTTTTAAACAAACCCTACAAATTTTGATATCGGAGCGTAACTGATTATGGCTACGTCTTCCAGCAGCATGTTCTTCGCTCAACCAAATCCTAATCTTTGATGGAGAGCACTATAATTATTGGAGTTAATAAATGGAGACTATCTTTCTGTCACAAGATTTGTGGAGAATTGTTGATGATGGTTTTGACGAAATTGACCGAGTAGACAACGACTTTTCAAGTGAGGAAGAAATTGGTGTACAAGAAAAGAAGGCAAAAGAAAATGTGATGAAGAATGCGATGACGTTACGGATCTTACCACAATCCGTAAGTAAGATGATTTATCCAAGGCTTTATGGTCTCAAAAAGGCAAACGAGGCATGGAGCGTACTAAAGAAAGAGTTTCAAGGCTCGGAGAAAGTGACTTCCATCAAGCTTCAAGGCTTGTGGAGGGATTTCGACAATTTGGCCATGAAGGAGTGAGAAATGATGAAAGATTTCTTCTCGAGAGTTATTGAAATCATGAATTAAATCATGAACCATCGGAAGACTAAGGAATGAAGGAAGGATGGGGATCGCACAATTTAAGCATGGACGGGTGCAAGAGAGGAATCGTAATCGACCAAATTAGGGGTGACTGGATGGAAATGATTCATTGCATTAAGTCTAAATTAATTTAACTAACCAAAGGCTCGGTTGGAATAGAATGGAATTGGACTGATGCAAGAGGTCCCATGGAAGGTCAAGGAAAGAGGAGGGTGAGCCCGGAAGACGAGCCCAAGACCGATTGTGGTTTGACCAAGTCAACCTTGGAACCCAACCTTCCCTTAAATTCGGTCGTAACTGTTTGGGGTAACAAGCTTGCTCCCCAAGTATTATTGGGGAAATCATGTGGTAGGGGTTAAGGCAACAAGTGTGACGAGGCATTATTAAATGAAAGAAATAAAGAAAATTAAGGAGATATTAAGACAAGAGGGAAGGAAGCCCCATTCGGTCCCCACTTTCTCTCTTTTCGAAGGGGGTGGAAGACACGTAAGAAGGAGAGAAGGAAGGGAGGAACCACATTGGGAGAAGCGGGCATTTTCTGGGGAGGCCGAGAAGAGTGCAAGTGTGAGGAGTTGACGCTCAAGAGGTGAGTCCGAACACTCTCTTCCCCCATATCTTTCATTCGTGTGATGGTTGGGGACAGTCTTCATTGATTATGAGTTACTGGAAGTGGGGTGTTTACTTAAGAACATGTTTGATCGTATGTATGACGCGCAGTTGTTGCATGTGAGTGTGTCCGGGTGCGTGGTCTTTACTCGTGAGAATGTGTGATTGGCTATGTGTCATGGTCCACAAAAAGGGTGAGTCTGATATTCCTTTTTTCTTCCTCTTTTGTTTCCATGTGTTGGGTGGAGGTGGTTGCGCGTATGGTTTGGGTAGGATTGAGGCAAATGAGAAATGAAGCAAACCGATACCAAAGTATGATGAGAGCCAAGAAAAACGGGTCTCGTTACTAACTTAACGAAGAACCATCCCCAAATGAATGATCAAATGGCGGGCTCCGGAATTAAAGAGGCCTCAAGTGAGCATCCCTTGTCAACTTGCACAGGGGAGAAACATACCTAATCACCTTATCATGAAATGTGAGAAGCCAGGCGAAATTTATGAACGAACGACATTTATGAAAGAACGACATTGGAGTGGCTCCCTCGTAATACTAAGAATCTCTTTTTAAAACTAAGGGCTCCCGAGAAGTAGGACCAGGACCGTTACTCCTAAAGTAATGATCATACGAGGGATGAGTTGTTGAGGACATGGGTTATGTGAACAATTAAACTTCCAATGTAGAAACCACAAGAGCAAGGGGGATGAGATGAGGGGTAAACCAAGGAGATGGATTAAGGGAAGGCAAATGAAACTAACCATAGCAATGAGAAGGAAGCAATCGGACTACACTATATGCTCTAATCCAAGAATGGAATTATGTGAGCTGTTCCTAGTATTGTGAACAAACGGTATGATAGCCCAATTCTAATGATTGTGCGGATGAGTTATTGTATGTAACGTGGAAACACATATCCAGGGTTCAAGGGTGAAAATGGGGACGAGACCATCGAACTTGGGAATGACATACTTAGGACCGACAACATATGGTAGGGATGTGCAAGATGATAGGCATTCAGGGTATATGGTGACGTAATAGAGATTGAAAGACCAATTAACGGAATTAATGGAATTAAAGGTTGAATGATACGATAGAAAGGGAATCTAGAGATTAATAAATGATGATGTCAATATGCATCTCAAAACTAGGTAAACATGTAGGGTAGGTAGAGATCTTCAAGGGAGAGATCGAAGCAAACTACTTAGGTGAATATATCCAACTTTTGAAGAAGAAAATGAATAATCCTAGGGAACTTTAAGGATGTAAACGAAATACAAGTTTGATTATCAAAGAAATGTATTTTTATAAAAAGAAATAAATTCGTGGATCTTACACCTGATCCCCCTCATTGAATGATCATGAAACCACTTTTTTATTGTAGTAGCGAGCAACGTGTTTTTTGAGAGCCGCTAGGTGATTTAGAACCATGATCTTGGTAGGCTTTAACTCTTATAGTTCTAGGAGCATGTCTTCCTCATATCTTTTGTGTTCTCCAAGTTGTCTAAGGAATTTGAGTGATCGGTACCACACTTTTATAAGGAGCATGGCATCGTTACCATACACCAAACTAAATGGGGCGACGCCTGTGCATTCCCTCTTAGTCACCTTGAGTGCCCAAAGTGTTTCCTGAAGCAGAGTGTGCCACATACATGGGTTATTCTGGATCATCCAATGTATGACCAGTTTTATTAGTTTATTTGGGGCTTCCGCCTGCCCATTAGACTGAATATAATATGGAGATGAATTGAGCACTTTGAATCCAAATTTTTTGCCAAATTCATCGATGAGCTCTCCATTAAACACGTTTGCGTTATCAACCACAATGCTCTGGGGAATCCCATATCGGTAAATCTTTATGAACTCTATTACATCTTTCTAATTAATCGCTTTGTGTGCCGTCGTTTCTATCCATTTGGTAAAGTAATCAGTGATGACTAGTATATACTCGTCTCCCTGCTTGAGTGTGGTTGTATTTCCCCCGTGATATCTAGTGCCTACGTCTTTAAAGGCCATTGTTTCACTATAATGCTCATGTCTACCGCGGGGGTCCGTTTTACTGGTCCACACCGCTGGCAAGCTTGACAAGCTCGTGCCAATTGATCAGCTCATCTTTATTCCGGGTTGGTGAACACCACCACACAAACCGTCACGTGTTTCCAACATGACAGAAGGACATTTTTATTAGTCTTTCTATACAGGACTTGATCTAGCAAGACATAATCCCTAGCTATCACTTGAATTTTACTTTCGACCTTCATATCAGGGTTCTCGAGAAAGTGTCGTATTGGCTCTCGCCAATCCCTTTGTTGCTCTAGCAAGTCCACTACGTAGATCTGTTTGTCCTGCGGGCGATCATGCTCACTTTTGAAAAATATGTCCTGTTCCTTGGAACTCCGGGCGCTTCCGAATTAGCAGTACACCATTTCCTTTTGAAAATCTTGTGTCGCCCGTCAATCCAGAAGCCATATGAGCCAGCGGATTGGCCTCCTGGTTCTTTTCTCGCTTGACACGTGTTATCTCTGTCGTGCCCAACCTTTCCATCAGTCCTTTCGCTCTGGTTAAATACGGGGCTAGATGAGAGGTGTGGCATGTGCTTTTACCTAAAAGGCTTTTAGTTATTAGCTGGAAGTCACCGTGTATGGTTACACATTTTTCTTCTCCAATCAATGGCCAATTGAAGTGGTCAGATCAGGGCTTCATATTCAGCGATGTTATTAGTGACTTCACCGTCGAGGCGACGGGCTGCCCTAGTTTTATTTCCCCATGGTAACATGATAAGTACTCCTACTCCAACTTCAACCCTGTTGGATGACCCATAGAACCAAATGGTCCATCATTCTGGCGGGTCAACCTCATCAAGTATGCAATCAAGATTGTCCTATCCGTAATGTGTAACAAATTCAGCTAGGGCATGTCCCTTGACCAAGGCTTGTGGCTTGTGGATGAGATTGTATGCCGAGAGAACTAAGCTCCACTTGTCAATCCTATCTGTCAGCATGATTACTGGTGTCTTGGACTTGACATATACCTCATTGGACCCAATGTAATGTCTGAGCTTAGTTACTGCATAATAGTGGAGAGACGCATTTTCTTGATGTGTGTATCTTTGCTCTGTTTCTATGAGGAACCAAAACAAGTAATAAATGTCCCTCTCTATCTTCTCCAGCTCCTGTGCCAACAAAGCTCCGATATTGGATTGGGATGTGGCTACATACAGGATGTATGGGGCTTTTGTATTTGATGGTGCTAGCACGGGAGGATTCGTCAGGTAATCCTTTATCTATTGAAAGGCTCGCTTGTATTGCAGCGTTCAGGTTACTTGTCCTTTTCCTTTGTCTTTCAAGATTGCCTGAAGATGCTAGTATTAGACGTGACGTTTCCCAGAAAGGCCTGAAGTTACTTCTTGGTTCGAGGATCGGGTAAGTTCTGGATGACATATGTTCTAAGGGGATCAACTTCGATCCCTCTTTGATGTACCAAGAACCCGAGAAACTATCATTTTCAGACTCCGAACACACACTTTAACAGATTTAGCATAAGCTTGTGCGTTTGCATTTTTCGAAAGCTTCGTTCAACTGTATATGGTGGTCCTGAATTTGCCTGGACTTTACAACCACGTTGTCATGTAGAAGTTGACTATTTTCCCTATCATTGGGCCGAAAATGAGGTTCATTGTCCTACTATTTTCCCTATCATTTGGCTGAAAATGAGGTTAATTGCCCTTTGATAAGTGACTCCGACATTCTTTAGCTCAAATGGTATGACGACCCATTCGAAGATTCCTATTAGGCACCTAAACACTGTTTTGTGTATATCTTCGTCAACGATGAAGATTTCATTGTAACCTGAATACCCGTCCATGAAGGAGATTAGCTTAATTCCTGCAGCTTTATCTATCAGATCATCAGCGACCGACATGGGGTATTCGTATTTGGGTGTTGCTTTGTTAAAGTCGCGAAAATCTATCCATACCGTACTTTTGTCATTTTTCTTGACAATAAGACTATGCTAGATATCTAGTCCACATATTTCGCGGTCGTTATATAGCCTGTTTTGAACAGCTTCTTTATCTCGTTATAGACCATCTGGGCTACTTCTCTAGACATCCTCCTTAGGGTTTGTTTCACCGATTTAAGTTTGCCGTCCCTGGGGAGCCTAGGTTTGTTGGTGTAACAATGGCACTAAGAGGGGGGTGAATTAGTGTAATAGCCTTTTTAGCCCTTTTCACAACTAATAATACCTTGCAGCGGAAGGTTAGGTTTCTGTAGATTACAGAATCCTAGAACACAGTAGATCCCGAAGTGAACTGCTTCATAAGAGATGGACCAGCCAAAGTATGATATGAGATATGATTATGCAGTCTTGTGAAGGTTTCTGCAGTAGCAGAAGTTTGATGCAGAAGGTTGATGCTTCTATTATAAAGGTTCTACAAATCTGACCACTTTAAGTGTGATCAGCAACGTCTACCCCAAGATCTGAAAGATACTTGTAATAGTAGAAGGTTGTTACAGAACCTTGTAGGTTTCTGCACTACCAAGAGATGATCTACGAGAGCTAGATCGAATGAAACAACTCCAGAACTTGAGTGGTTTCTATAGCGTACGATGTTTGATATAGGACCTTTGGAGTCTCTGCTCAGGCACTTGCGTTTTGTCTGTTAATTTGCTTTTCCGTTTGCGCAGAAAGTAAATGAGACATGGAAAGTTTATAGTGGTTCGGCAATTACTTACTTCACGCTTCACCCTTATAGGATGGAATTCACTATTGAACACTTATAGCGAATACAAGACTGACAGAAGAAGTCAAACACTCCTGCAGAGGGTATTATAGATAGCCCTTCGACTTTTCCACTATGGATGTACTAGCAGAAGGTACCGAGACACTTTTCTAGTCTAGAAAGTGATGCAGATAGCCCTTTCGGCTTTTCTACTCACAGAAACCCGATGGGTTGTGATCAATAACCCTTTGGGTCGTGCACAGAGATCTGTGACTAACCCCAGAAACTCTCTGGTTGATGTTCTGCACTGAAGACAGTGACTAACTCCACAAATCCTATGGTTAGGATTCTGTAGAATGTGGCAGCTCCACGCAAGCACGTAGCGGCCCTACATAGGCAGACAACCCCTAGAGGGTGGATTTTCCCTCCGACGGTTCTACGACCTGCTTGGGTCCTCACCAAGGGTTCCCCGATGCTTGGCTCCTCACCAAGACTTCCAGAAGCAGATATCACCTGTGGGACTTCTCCAATGCCTCCAGTAGGTACTTCCCTCTTACAGAAACACAAATGTCAGTGTCTCACAGTGAATCTCCCAGACGCGGCCTTTCTTCTGCTCACTGCTCACTGCCCTGGCATGTATACACCCCGACTTCTCCCTAAGCCTGATGCACGTTTGCCATGCCACAGTGCAGCCAGATCCTTCACGACCTTGTTCACGTGCGGCACAGCTTACACCATGGACACCTTTTTTCTGCACACACGAGCAAACCGGTTACAAAACAACTGTTGGCCCTTTGATTGTGACTAAGAGGGGGGTGAACTAGTCTTTTCGTTTGAATAGAACTTTCACGACAAACTACAAAACCCTCACAGCGGAAGGCTTAGCTTGTGTGGTTTATAGAAACTTAAAGACAAATCGGAACACCTAGTTTTATAGTGGTTCGATGAATACACCTACTCCACTTTTGGGCTGCTTTCACTAATAATTTGTAAATAGTGATTACAGTGTAGAATGTTGAACCTTCTGTGGTATAAGAAAATAGTTTCTTTAATCACGGGACGGTTAGACTAGCTTAGCCAATGCAAGAAACTCTCTTGCTGAGTTTGGGATGAGTCTAACTCGAATCACAAGGAAATTAACCGGACGTGACGAGCACAAAACCTTGGCTAGAAGCTTCAACCTTCTGTGATGCTGTAGCGCGTTGTCCCTTATGTGGATCTGCGAACAGACTTGGTGACGCTTTCTCCACTTGCTTGGACATCATCTAGTGGGCTTCTCGCCAACCAACAAACTTTTTTCCCCAGGACCTGGTGCACGTAGTCTGACGTTATGGACAGTATTCCGATCAAGTCCCTCAGATCCGCAACCACTGACGTCCTCGACGCGGCTTCACCCATGCTCAACCGGTTGTAGTCACCTCCCCGCGAGAACGCTCCCTGGAGACTACATTCCTGCACACTCACAGACACGTCAAAACACCAATAATATTGCGAAATGCCAAGACTTATCACGCTCAATTACAATAATCCCAATGAAATGTTTGTGTTTTTCTCTTATACAGCGATTCTGTCGTCCTGTAATTAAGGAAAGTTATTTTTCTAAAAATGAAATACGACCAGATTCATTCCTTTCGTGGATCAAATGATTGGGAATGATTTCCATCTAATTTCGCATCAATCAGATTGTCCTATTACCAGATATTGCATTACATATGGTTGCGCCAGATTTAGTCCACTACCTTCTATAGTTGGAAAGAAAAATTATTTTGTTCCAACTTGGGAATTCTGATTATAGGCTCGTGCGTCTATCCATTCGGGACTTCTAGAACCAATTTCGTTTTAATTCGATGTTTTAATCTCTAGATAATGCACTATAGAAGGTTCGGCCAAAATTGAGAGTCAACCTTCTATAGATGGAAATAATCAATAATTTATTTCCAAAATGAAATAATTCGTTCCTCATAGACTTATCATTGTATCTGGATGAAATTCAGGTGAAAAGTTTAAGTGAAAGTAATTTCTAAATAACATTATTCTTTACAGAAGGTTAGATAGAAATTTCCAAAAATAATAAAATAATTTCCTTGATTAGGAAAAAATATTTTATTTTTCACTTTTAATTGTTTGTCTCACCAGATAAGTATTTAATATTAATTCAAATAATATTTCTAAGAATATTCCTCTTTTTAATTAATAAAATAATTAAGATAATAAATAAATAATTAATTAATATTTAATTATTAAAATATATAATTGTGTAAATATTTTCTAATCACATCATTCATTCTGAAATGATAATTGGAGGATGTAGAAAATATTTTTGTGATATTTTTCCTTTATTAGGAAGCATATCTTAATTACAGGAGGTTGAGCTTCTGTAAAGTCATAGTAGGTCAAACCTGATGTAGCTGACACGTCATCAAAACCATATCAATAACAACCGATACCAATACCTCCCCAGATTCCTCCAGACGCGGCCCTTCTTCTACTCACTGCCTTGGCACGTGTACATCCCGACTTCTCTCTAAGCCTGATGCACGTCCGCCACGCCATAGTGCAGCCAGATCCTTCGCACCCTCACTCACATCCGGTCTAGCTTGTACCCAGGGTACCAGCCTTCTGCAATCGAATGCTCAACCCCAAAGAGAACGAAAACTCACAAGTCTCTTATAATACCATACACTCACTCTACACATAAGTCGTCTCCTATTCTATCTAACAAATGTCCTATCTTATACAAAATAGATATTACATATTTACAGAAAGTACATTGTCTGAAGGAAGTCTCTGCAAAACATGGAAACAAAATATTAGCCAAATAAAATATTCCCTCATTGGGAGAGACGCTCCATATCACTTGAGGATTAATCATGCTATATGGTCATGATTGTGTTCACGATCTTAGGTGATAGGGCTTGCAGAAGATTCGGACAGATAAGATCCGTAAGGCTTCTGTAAATGGAAAATAGATAATCTTGGTTTCCAAAATTGGTTGGCAGACCTTCTAGATATAGACGCGTGTGGGGTACGTCCATATTCAGATGGGTTGTTCTTTGCCATGATTCATAACGAATCTGGACGTGCTTAGATACAAGAGGAAGGATTGAATGACCTTTGGATAGTTCCAGCTCAGTTAGCAGAACCTTGTATCAGAGCTTTCCATAAATAGAGTGATTTCTTCCCTTAAAGAGAGTAGATCAACTCACATGGAAATAAATCGTAATCAAAATGATTTTAATTAACATGTAATCCCATATGAATGTATTTAAATAATCAAATGATTAATTTAAATAATTCCTAGTATTAATTAGGTGACAAAAGGTACGGAACAGACTGTCCGTGTAGGTTAACCTTCTGCAGAGTAGTAGAAGCTTTCCTTCTGCACAGCAAAAGTTTACCTTTTGTATGGCATCATCAAAACCATAGTAATAAGGTTAAACCAAATTTCGGTTGAGGCCTGACAATTATGTATAATCCCACGTAAAGGAATCTTTGTAAGCACGTAAGACCCCTTTGATGGATTCCGATTCTATCAAAATTAGAAGCGGGCTGAGGTAAGTAATTCGCGGTTCTTCTGTGGTTCCCAAGTTAATTTCACTTATAGGGTCACAAGGGACAAGAGAAGTATTAGAAATCTCTTTATTGATTGAATAAATCAACTGTGCGCCTGGCGCGTTTCGAGGAACAAACTAGTATGACCCCTACTTATTCTAGATGCCTTGTACTTGTCTATGCGTTCTAGGACATCCGATATTGGATTAGGCGTCTTGCTCATCATTGGTAAATCATGGAGTTTATCAGACTCCAACTCTATCTTTGTCTGTTGGCTTTGTTTTATTCTCTGTCTATTGGCTTGTGTTGTCGCCATGCAAACCTGCTTCGCGCGTATCCTTCTCCAATGGGGTCAGGGACTCACTTACTTCTTGCGGTTGTTTGTAGCCCCATCCGGTTTGGTTAATCGGCTGCTGCACAGACGCTGGAGGTGGTCCGTCATAGGACACTAAGAATTTGGATTCTGTTTCTCCTAGGGGCCAACATTTGGGTCACGAAGCATGTATCTCCATCTAAGCGTCATCTCCTTGACTTGCTCTACTGCTCCTGCACATACATAGGACATGTTAGTGTTTTGACCACTTCCCCCGTGATGACTTTTATGCCATGGTTTCGGTAAGAGCTCTTGGTGGAGTGTGGATGGAATGGCACCGGCTTCATCTGGCCAATATCTCTCTAAAAGGTCGGCAAAAGATAGCTTTATGTCGACCAAGAAGAAGGCTGTCTACTTTTTGTGAGTGCCATCACGGAGTTGGATAGATACTACCTCCAAGCATGGGGAAGTATTCCCATTGAAGCCGCTGACACTTATATCGGTTTTTTCCAAATCAACCACATCTTCCCCTAGACGTTTGTACGTTTCAAGTGAAAGTATATTTATAGTATCCCCGTTATCGACTAAAACGTTATCTATCGCCACGTTGTTGAACGTCGTCTGAATATGCAGCGGATACATATGTTTCCGAAGCAACGTAGGGGCTCTCTTATTACCCCACTTGGCAAACTCAGTGGGGAGCATGAGGACGTTACAGCATGTCCCATTCACTTTCGGAGGATTCTTGAATTGAAGGGGAGTGTAGTCGCTCAGAGTGTTGGATCCAAGATCACTCACTAGGCCTCCGTCTTTCGGGATGTTCGAATAGGCCTGTCTTGTGCGTTTTTTCATAGCATGTCGTGTCCTTCTTTCTTTCCGTCTCTTCGCCCCCTTAGTGGGTGGTTGTGGCCATGGCGTGTTTATGCGGGTAATCTTTTAGAGGTACTCGAGGAAAGATATGAGGGCACGGTTGATAATCTTTTGTGGGCACAGTCAGCGGGCCTTTTTTTACATGTCGATTGTGTTCTATTTGAATGAACTCCATAATTAATGACCATAAAATTGTCTTATGTAAACAATTGTCCATAAAAATAGAAACTAACATATATAGTCCAAAACCACTACCTTTAAAAGTGATTTCATTAAAATTTATCATTTTAAATAACCCCTCGGATATCCCACAAAACAAGAATATCAGGAACTCGACTTTCATTTGAAACTTTGATTCCACAAAGTGGATTATTCTTAATGGATTACTTGAGTCTAGGTAGGCCTCAGAATTGATTTTTTTTTAATGACGTGGCGATTCGCTATTTATGATACAATGCAATTTGTTTAACTTGATGTGCAAATAATATGGCTCAACAAATTTACTGTATGCACGCCTTTCCTAGCACACGCGTGGTGGTTCGGATGTAATGAGGATCCGAACCCGCTCCCCCTAATGTCCTTTGGTCGACACTTTGACTCGAACGTCGAGGCGCTGTGAAGGAAATCGGGGTCTATCTTTCCTTGGTTCCTAATCGAGCCTACTAGGACCTTCACCAATTGTTTTCATGTATCTTAGGAGGCAATGGGCAAATGGTGGAGCATGATTCTTAAAAGGAAATTTTGGGAAGATCGGGCGCAGCTCTCGTCGCCTTCCCTCATCCATGACTCGTCCATAAATGGTTGTTATTGCTTAACCTAGATAAGCTATTACGGAGTCGCCACTAACTTATATTTATAAAACTGTTTAAGTCGGAAAAACAATTGGTTTGGGATTCCGAATTACTAGCTCTTACATCTAAACATGTGATAATGTGATGTTTGCTCAAAAAAAGGTTTTTGGTTCAAGCGTTGGACTTGATATGGTAATCACTCTTGACTCATGTCACTGTTTTACTGGTATTAGACCCGATTTACAGGCATTGGATTTGATTCATGTCATGTTCATTGATTTACACCAAATATGCGGGAATAAACCTAAACGCCTAATGTCATGTGTACAAATACAAACAACTATTGAAATAAAAGAAGGCGGGGAAGGATGACGAAAAACCCTTAAGTAATTAATGCTTGGTCCCTCGTCCGGAGTTCCGGCTCTCTTGGTTGTTTCATCGCCACATAAAAAAGTATATGATAAAATATTAATATTTTGATAGTTTAATACCCTCAAATACAAATAAAAATAATAATTGTTGAGCTTCAAACATAACCGAACAAAATTATCATATATATATTAGACCTCAAATCTTAATGAATATATCCAACTTCGATCATTATTTTAATTTCCCTTATACGAACTTAAGTTTTGAAAGTAAAAAATATTTCAAATATTTTATTAAATGCATCTTAAAATCTGATTACTTTTCAAAAAATAAAAAACGAAAATTATATGGAATATAAATTATATTGTTGTAAATTTCCAAATTAATCACTGTCTGTTCGAGGAGCAAAATTGATGATGAGGTTGCAAAAGTCGATCTGGATTGAGAAGTCAAATTTTGATCGGCTGGAGGAACCAAAACTCGATCGGATGAGGAGAGAGCTCGATGTCAGGACCGGAAAAACCGAAGTTCAATGTTGGCCCGACGAAAGAAGCTCCAAAGACCCAGACGAGAGAAGCAAACTCACGAAGGAGGGCAACCTGAAACTTGATCCATTAACAAAGTTGGGAGGTGGGGAGATGCCAAAACTCAATAAGACAGCAATATGTTCCCAAAGTCAAAGGAGCCATAACTCCGTCCTTTGAGGGGAGTACAAAGCTCGATCAGTTGACCAAACTCGATCCCAAGCTGAAGAACAAACTCGATCGATGGAGTAGCCCAAGTTGATAACAACAAATTCGTGTTAGAAATTTTATCTGAGCTTCCATTAATTGCATATTCTTCGTTATCCTTTTATTTTGTTTCATTCTATTAAATTGCTTTTTATCAAACGGGTTGTAATGTATACATGAAATTACATTAAAGTATCGTAATCACTAAAGTTGTTGGGATATGCACATCTCGTTTATATGATGTGGTTTATGGCTGGGTATATACTATTTTATAACCTACAGTCCAGTAATGGATCGTACATAAGTTACGATAAATTATGGCTATGTCCCTTTCCCAGTCCTTCAAACAATTATTTAGTTAAGGGAAAAATTGACTTTTTATGAGGGACAACAATATATACAGTTTCCCATAAGGATGTGAGGGTTATGCTCTCAATTGTCAGTTATCTCTCTATTAGATAGCCGTACAGGAAGGAAAAGGAGACGAAAATATACACCGCTCAGGTTTGTCTCATAGATTTGTAGAATGGCGAATACGAGTACCTTTTCTTTTTCCCTGATCTTTCTCGGTGACCGTAAACTCGCGAAATCGGTCCAATACTTCCCCTATTTTCTATGTTTTCTGTGACTCCAGCACATTTGTAATGGGATTGAAGGGAGCTGCTGTCAGTAGGGTAGCTGAAGACAGCACTGGTGGCGCTGCTGATGCAACAAGTGGTGGGATATATGTTGGTGATGTTCTTCCATCCAAGGACTGCCCAGCAGCAAGTATGGTCAGGGGCAACGGAGGGAAAGCGGATATTGGGAAAGGCAGAGATGATTCCATCGAAACTGAGAACTCGACGGCGATGGGTGGAGGAACGGCAATGGTGACCCCGGTGGCGGGAGTTAGCTCATCCTCTACAGCTGGGGAACGAACTGTAGGGATCACCGCTGGTCCTGCAGAAGCTTCAGCCATCACCGCTTGGACAGTACGATATTTCTGACGCTTCCGGTAGGGAGCTATTGCTCAGTACCTTGGTTAGGAATGAGAAAAGAATATTCGATCAGCATGAAGCGGTGATACTATGGATGCATGACATGTAATGATGCATGACATGTCTAATGTAGGGATTGGATTGTTGTCACTGAATTCAATCCCAAAAGAAAAGAATCGAATTAGATAGAAGCCAATAAGTTCGATATCGTCATAAAAGTTAAAGTATAGTTAACCGAAAGGAAAGACAAAATGGGCTCGCAGGCCCCATAGTGGCATAAAGATGTCGATGATCAGACACCGTCCCACTGAGTGTGACGCTTCCTCCAAAAACACTGAGACTTCTTCGGGCTCTTCCGTGAGGGTCATCCATATGCGAGAGATGTGCGCGATCACCCTCTGGAGTCTTCACCGTCTTATCGTCGAGGCTGACCGGTCGAAAGAGCTGTTGTGGAGGCGATCTAGTCCATGGGATTAATCCTAGTTGATGTCGGACTTGAAATGGGGCGTAGTACGAAGTGCCACCAAACCCCATAATTGGAATGAAGTCTCCGTCTGTAGAGGTAGTGAAGGCGTCGTCTGTGTCAAAGCAAGGAGCCCTCTGATAGAAGTCGGCAGGTTCAAATGAGCGGAATAATGCGTTGACTCCGACAAATGTGCGTGTGGATAGGCGGGCACGCTCCACAATGCGGGCCAACAATCCCGTTGTATGTTCCCTTGTGAAGGCTTCCCCTGTGGTTCCGAGATGCATGTAGAACCAAACTTGTAGTAGAGCTGGACAGAAGGTCATCCGTTGGTGACGGACTCCTCGCCTAGCTTCATGAACGATGTTGGTGAGGCTGAAGTTGGTTTCTTCGATCAAGTTAGGCAGGAAAGGAGCGTCTTCCAATATGGCTTTGGTGGTGTAAACGACTCGTCTATTTATCGTCTTCTCATTGTGCGGGTACAGTATTGTTCCGACAAACAGTAAGATGAACGATCGTGCTGATCCTTGGCCTTCACCCATGTGCGGATTGTATGGCAACATATACAGATCGACGAGACCACTGACGCGGATATCACCTTGGGAAGTGAACAGACTGGGCACGCTCGCTGAAGAAATTTGGAGAAGCTTCGCTATGTACTCCTTTGGCTTGTCAATCCGAGAAAGGGGCAGTATTCCCGTGTGATGGGGCATCTCAGCAAGATGAACGTATTCTTCGTAAAGCGGTGCCAACTTCAGATCCCCGAAGTGAAAGGTGAAGGAATCTGGATCTCATCGTGCCATCAGATTCTGCGGCAAGGCCCAATCTAGCTCTAAGCGAATGAGATGGAAAAGTCCCCTGAGTTTGGACTGGACGTATTCTAGCTCCGATGGCCTCAGCAACGACAACTAGTGGCGAAGGTGATGGATGTCAGTAATGTTCTTTTGTCGCAACAAAATGAGCTCCATGAAGTCTCCCTTCATAATAGGGTGTCATTCGAAGATGATAACATTCCAATCCCTAATCCTAGAATAATATGATTCGGCACGCGATTTGTGCAGTCGTGTTTAAGTAAAATAGAGTCTCTGATGTGTACAAGAACAATTGTGAATTGATATACATTCATGCGGTTACAAATGTATATGGATGCATTAAAGAGGTAAAAGGAGATAGGGATGGGAGAAAAGAATGGAAACCAACCCAAACCGCTGCAAAGATGAACAAAGTTAGTGTTACAGTTATTACGTATAAAACGTACCTAACACCTGTCCCTACACAAGTAGCAGTCACTTGTAGTAACAAGCAAATGCACGTGCGGTGTTTGACACCTGTAGTGGGCAATCAATTCTAGACTCGGATGGAGGTTTCTAAGACCTCCCTCGGACTAAGGGAGGCGGGTCCCAGTCCATCGCCTACAAGCCACAGAAAGCAGCGAGGCCGTGCCTTTCGGTGACCCCCTAAAATCCTAGTCCCGGGTATAGGGACTCACCTAAGTATGCCTAGGAAAGCGGTAAACAAACACAAATAGGAGATCATACAAAGGGCACCGAGCCAAGCAATTACATGCGCAAACAACAACTCCTCTCCACATACGGATTGAATGTAAGAGTTTTCGGTAGGAATCCACATGCGGAGTATCCCCAGGGGAGTCGCCATCCGCGATGTACGCGAGCACTCTGGCCTAGCACGTACGTGGCGGTTCGGGCGACCCGAGGATCCGGGTCCGCTCCCCCGAGGCCCAATCCGGTCGGCGTCACGACTCGAACGTCGGACGCTGCGGATGGGAATCGGGTTGGGCCTTTCCTTAATTCTCGAACGCGTCTGCGGGACATTTCGCCAACCGTCTCCAGTTCCCTGATAGCAACGGGCGAAAGGCTGCGTAAGGCCTCGCTCGTGAATTTTGAGGAAGGCTCGGGGAGCGGCTCGTGTCGCCGTTACCCATCCAAAATGGCTCCGAAAAAAGGTGTAGTTTAACCTACGTAAACTATTCGGAGTCGCCACCGACTTAATTAATTCTTATATAGTCTGATTTAAGTCGGAAAAATCAGAGTGAGTTCGGGGATCCCTAGTTACTAACTCTTACATTCTAAGCATGCAAAAAAAGGTGGCAATCTGTCCAAAAAGATTTTGCTTTTGATTAGCGGGTGTTAGACCCAATCCGGGAGTCAGGCCGGACTCGTATCGACGTTTTATGGGCGTTGGACCCGAATTTAGGTTTGTTTAATTAAAAATCGACACGCGACGCAATAAATCCTAAAGCCTAAGTCATGCGTGCGATCACAAGCAAGTATTGAGATAAAAGGGACGGGGAAGGGCGATGACTGCGGGCCTATGCACTTGGGCTCGACGGGGAAGGGACGGGGAAGGGCGATCCTGTTACAGGTGGGCTTAAAAAATGATTCGAGGAGGCCCGTACCTCCCCTTTGTACCTTTAGTGACAGTTGGCGCCGCTTTTAATCTTCGGACCGACGGTTTTTTAGGTCGTAGTAGATCCACGCGATTTGATACATGCGCCATCGAGAAATCTTCGCCTTCGAGATTGTTGAAACCTCGAGAAAATCCTCGTCATCATATGTGTAATGTACATGCCAGAAAAATGTAAACATGGTCAGTTAACTTTCATTTCCAAAATCAAAACAATGATTCGGAATCAGAGAAATGAATATCAGACCCTATGATATTAAAAGAATAAAGATCCAACCACACATTGAGTGAACAGGTCGATGATGAGCATGTCTATCAAAAATCAGCCAAATCCAACGGTGGAATTATGAATTATGCACGCGCAAAGTCGGATGTAGCCTGCAAATGAGAAAGCCGCATATGCAGGCTTGGAAATGAAAGCATAACTTCACTCAGGTTCGTCCGATCTTAGTGAAATTAAAATCTATAGATCTGTATCTTGATGAGGAATCAGCATATTAAATTTTAAATGAATCCAACGGTGGGATCTCATTCCACAAGGCAAGGAAGGTGATTCGTCCTCTTGCATAAGCAATCCTTGGCCAGGCTGATAGAAATTTCATAACTCTTCACTCATTCGTTGAAAAATTATGAAATTTTGTCATATACTAGAAATCTCAATCATGTTTTAGTATGATAAATTTTAGGAAAAATGGATGTGTAATCCGTTGCTAGCATAACGAAGAACCTGGACTACGGAACTTGACATATTTCAGCTAAGTGGTATGACAGACTAATTTTGACCACCGTTGACCATGGACTTAACTTGCTCAAATTAACAAATGTAAAACATGAAAGTTGTAGTAGATTAAGAAATCTAACTGTAGGTTAAATTTTAGTCCATTAGAAACTCAAGAGTAAATTGTGTCATCTGGTATACCAGACACTCAGACTGCGGCGAGAGAACATAAGACAATGGAGGTCTTTGTCTTTCTCGAGTTTTTGGACAGATTAGATGAACTCGAAAGCCAAACCTTAAAGAAGAAAAGTTGTAAAATACTGAAATTTGGTTTCAACGGCACTAATTTCATAAGATGTCAGAAATATGAATTCTTTCGTGCAGCAATATAGTCCTATTGCGAAATGCAGGAACCCCCTTGTCCTGTCTGCACTCCTTTGGAAATTTGACCAGGATATGCGGCTTTGATGGAAAAGTGTATAACACAAAAGATTTAGAGAACTTAAAGGGAATCCATTCCAATCAATTTCAGATCAAAAGGAGCTCAGATGTTTGAGTTGTGTCCGAAAAACCGAAACAGCTATCCCACTCGTGCACATAATTATGCTGTTTTTTTCGAACAGATAAAACTAGACCAAGAAGGTGTTAAATGAGGAAGCTTAAAACACGAAAGTTATAGCAGGAGCAAAAAGAGAACGACTTCAAGTCGTTTTAAGCAAATCCGATCTATACGGACGAAAATACGCCTGATGGAATACAACTGCGCGCTCCGTGGACGCACAGAACAGGGCAGCTGCATTCTCCGATGTTCAAGGAGGTAAAACTCCAGCAAAATGCGTTTGTTTGGAAAATATTTCAACGGAGAAGTTGTTTCCCATTGAGAAAGGAAGTTAAAGAATAAAAAATTAGTTGAATCCATACACCTAGCAAAGAATTATGACAGAAAGTGTAAAGAACGCGCAGCAGCGTTAACCATTCGTGTTTCAGCATACATACACTCCCAGAAAAGCCAACCAAAGCTCAGATTGCTTACAAATAACGCTAACACACAACTTAATCATGAAACAGAATAAGGGCAGAGGAAGAATGGACTTGATTTCATACGATTTCGGGTCCACTAGCTCCGGTTATGACAGCTCGCCATTACCGATATCCTGAGGCATGAATGAAGCTCGCTTGGCATGGACTTCGGAGATGTTCATGGGGAAAGGCGCTCGCGATGGGAAGCAGCCCACCCCACAACTCTCGAGCACGCACGCTCGCGATGGGAGACTCGTGTGCGCGTCGGGAGAGAGTTCTCCGTTGGATGTTCGCGATGGGAGCTTATTTGACATCTCATGGAGCGATATGCGAAGCCGGGGCAGACCAATCCAGGAAGATACAAGCTTCGAGCCCCTCCACTACTTTGCCTCATTAATATCATTTTCTCGCAAAACATACAAAGAAAATAAAGCAAGCAGAAAAGAAAGGTTAAATGCCGTTGTATGGGAGGGCAAACATACAAGAGAATAAGTGAGGTTGTTCACTAATGTCGGAGTCAAGAGGAAACACGGCAAGAAGGGAGGATAGTCGCCATTGTCGGTACGTCTGTCCATAGATTTGGGATGGAGGCACTCAGATGATGGGAGGACAGGACTCGTTCTGTCTAGCTTTTGGTGCGAGAGGACCTCAAATTGGCATCACATCTCGTGGAAACTTGGTGCATCCATTCGGGCTGCTACAATTATCCTGTACAAACGAGCAAACACGTTAGAGCACAAGATAGCTCCTCGTGGTGCTGATGTGGCCGCGAGAAGCGTGGATGGGGGACATGGGACTGCTTTCTTCGAAACTGTCTTCTAATCTTGTTGATACTGCTGCTGTCTCGAACGTCAAGTGAACTTGTTCGAAACAACTGGACATTCAGCAGGCTCTGCAGCAAACTGTCGGGGTGACCATCATCATCCTCGCCAAGGTAAGTTGGGGTTGAATCGGTCGTTAACGTCGCTGCCTTTTGTTGCTGTCGCGCGTTCCGTTTGAATTGGTCATCCAAGGGGTTCCCGTGATGCAGGTTTCTTCTTACCTTGGTTAGGAATCGTTGAAAGATTATGGTGGTGATGAAGATGGCCGAAAAGGGTGAGAAAAGTGGAGAGTTTCGTTTCTCTTGATTGGAAGAGGAGGAGCTGTCGGGATTTCCGGAAAGAAAAGATGGCGAAGGAGATGATGGAACAAAGGAGGATGATCAATCGCTTCTTAAATCTCCCCTGCCTCCAGAGAAAAATGAAATTATTCCCCCCCAAGCCAATTGATGTTCTCCACCTGACCGTCTGATGAACGTCCTCCTCCACCCTTTTTAATCTTCTTCTTTCTTTTTATATTTTTACCTCTTTCTCACAACTTAAACTATTAATTCCTTCAATTTCGTTGGGTTTAGACTGGTATAGTTGGAATTCAACCAATTTCCTTAAAATTTAAGGAAGGTTTTTGTAATCAGTTTCTTTTACCTTTTGTAGGCATTAATGAGGAGGAGATGGTGTGGTCCCTCGGGGGATTTGGGAGGCGGGGAATGTCGGGGATTGTCCTTCATGAGATTCTTATCGGGGGAAGAGGCAGAACTAATATTAAGAAAATTGTAATAAAGATAAAAATAATGAGTTTGGGCTTGGGCTTTGGCCATAAATGTTGAACCTTGAGTTGTGCTTAAACTATGGGGCTTAGGAAAGAGATGGATGGTAATTCATGGCCCATTTGAGGTATGACAAGGATCAGGGCTTCAAATGTAAATTGGGGATTGCCCCGTCAGGATGGCCCGAAGTTGAGAATCAGGACTTGAAATGACTTAAGAATCATAGTGTTCATCTCTGTGGTAGAAGAAGCTTGGAAAGACATTATCTTTTGCTGCCGAAGTTGCGATGATTAGTGATGTAGCGGAATTGATACTGCTTCTTTGGAGCGGTTGTTGATCAGCGGGGATGTGACGTTCCCCAATCTCTCCCTGTGGTTTTTGGGGGGGTTCGTTACAAATTCGGCTCTGGACTTTTATGGTCACTGGATGATCTTTGACCTTCGTGTTTGTCTTTGAGTCTTGGTGGTTATTGATGGCGCTTTGGGCTTCATGTCATTAGATGGATTACTTTGGACCTTGGTGGCTGTTGATGCCGCCTTGGGCTTAATGTCATTGGACGCACGATTATGGATTAGTAGCCATAATGGAATCATTGGTCTTCATGTTTTTAGGGGTTTGGCTTTGGGCCTTGGTAACCCTTGATGGATCTTTGGTCTGCATGTCGTTGAATACTTTTGGCTGTGGACTTTGGTAACCTTCCAAAAATCTTTGGTCTTCAATGTTGTTGTGGATTTGTTATCTCCTTCTTGTCCCTACTCTCATTCGAGAAGCCGTCTTAGAGAATTAACCTCGAAAGGAAGCAGAGAGAAGGCTTGAATTAGCATTTTGCGACAATACAATCGATGCATGATAAATTTGATGCCGAATCATATTTGTGTACACGTGGGTGAATGCATTTTATGAAAATACTACTATTGTAATTGATGCGACTACTCCAATCAGGTAGACACGCATGTGATTGCACAAAAGTATAAATGCAATAAGCGATAAAGTAAATAAGGATGGGAAAATGAGGATTCCTAAAGTCCATAGTAATCAACCCAAACCATCTGCAAAATGAGCAATGTTAGTTTTACAGTTTATCGCAGACAAGCGTACCTAACACCCGTCCCTACACATGTAGCAGCCACTTAGTAATAGACAAATGTATGTGCGACGTTTGATACCTGTAGTGGGCAATTAATTTCTAGACTCAATTGAAGGTTTCTAAGACCTCCCTCAGACAAAGGGAAGCGGATCCCACCTCCTAACGTTAAATGGCTACAAGCCACAACGCCGTGCTATATGATGATCCCCTAAAATCCTAGTCGTGGGTATAGGGACACAACTAAACATGCCTAGGAAAGCGGTAAACAAATACAAACAAGAGAGCAAACAAAGGGCATAGAGCCAAACAAATACATGCGCAAACAAGAACTCCTCTCTGCATGTTCATGACATGTAAAAGCATTTCGGTAGGAATTCACATACAGAGTCCCCAGCGGAGTCGCCATCCGGGATGTACGCACACGGCGGTCCGGACGACACGAGAATCCGGGCCTGCTCCCCCTGAATGTCCTCCGGGCGCCTCGACTCGTGCGTCGAGGAGCTACGGAGGATATCAGGGCCGATTCTCCTGTAATTCCTAACCGGGCGTGCCGGGGTTCTCGCCGATTGTCTCCATGCTCCTTGGTGAGGCGAAGGGCGATGGGCGGAATATTCGGGAGGATCGGGAGCGACTCGTGTCGCCTTCCCTCATCCATGATGGTTTCGTAGAAAACATGTTATTTCTTAACCTAGGTAAGCTATTACGGAGTCGCCACTTACTTATTTTTACAAAACTGTTTCAAGGCGGAAAAACGGTTCCAAAATTCCTATTTACTAGCTCTTATATCTAACCATGCGAAGAGGTGACATTTGCTCTAAAAGTTTGCTTTCGGTTAACGAGAGTTTGACCTGATCCTGGCATGACTCCGAACTCATGTCGATATGTTACGGGCGTTGGACCTGATCCGAGCTTTAGGCCCGACCTCATGTTTGTTGGTTAACACAACACATGCGTCGTAATAACAAATGAACCAAACAACATGCACCACAACACCCACATCCAATAATTTAGATCAAAGTAGGCGGGAAAGGGTAGTAACCGTGGGCCTGTGCACTTAGGCCCCTGATTCGTTATGAGTGTAGAAGGATATTTCAGGGAGGCCTGCACCTCGTTTTTGTATCTTTGGTTTGTTGGTTGGGGTCACTTTGAGTGAGGCGTTTCCACTGCAGTCCGCCGTGCGCCCGAACTTTGTATGCCATTCTTGAAGGGTTCCTTCCTAGGTATGCTGGAGAAGCTTCATTGAGGATGAAGGGGCATCAATGTCCATTCCTCACCTCATGTGGTGAGGATCCTGCGAACATCAAATGAAATCGAAAGTAGGATGTTCGAAACAATAATGTAGAAAAGGGAATTAATATGAAGTCAAAAGAGACATCATAAGTCACTATATCATCTAAAAGATGCAAATATGGTCGTCCCAATCGACCCCTCGACTACTAAGTCGATGTTGGAGTGGTCGAAGGAGATCAATCGAAACTGACCAAGTCGAAGTTGGTTAGTCGATGCTCATGCAGTCGATTCTGGAGCTGCTGCAGGTGTTGTCAATCTTCAAGAGACAAAAACTCAACATATATGACTTCAGAACCGGTTCTGGCTGGGAAACCGACCTTTCTCGGCAAAGTTACTTCCGTTCGACTGACAATGGATTTTGGATTGACCACAAAACCGGTTCATTCTATGTGTCAATTTTGACTGGTCAGAACTTGATCAACTCAACCTCAAATCGAAAAGTTCATGACATAAATGTTGTAGGTTGACTAGATAGGGACCTAACCCAACTAGTTTTGGGTCAATCCAATCTCTATCGACCTGGTTATGCCTCGTCGACCGAATCAGCATTTCCACTCGACCACAGAACCGTTACATTATGTAGGTCGAGAGCGACGGGCCAAAACATGACCAAGATGAGCTCAAATCGAAAATGTCAAAACATAAAAGTTGTAGAGCGACAAGAGGGGAACCAAATCAACTTGTTTTGGTTCGATCTGACCTTTGTTGACAAAGTTATGCCCTGTCGTTTCGAGCTGCATCTCCAGACGACGAAAGAACCCTTGCATTCTATAAGTCGATATTCGATGGGTGAAAACTTAGTCAAGATGACCTCGAACGAAAAAGTTCAATAACATAAAAGTCGTAAAAAAATAAAAAAAAGGAACTATCCCAACTGGTTTCAGGATAAATGGTGTTGTACAAACAATGATCTGTCTAGTCAACTACGAAAGCATTTCGGCTCATGTACGGGACCATTGCGTTCCGTATTTCGACTGTAACTTGGCTTACACACACTTGATTCAAGCGCACAACATATCCATGTGACGGGAAGAGAGTAAGAAGAGGATGGACCTGACCAAACTTGGTTCCGTAGTTGTCCGAAAGAGCAAAGCCCTCGGGAGTGGACTGTCGACGTCCCATTTCATGATTCCAGCCTCCGATCCTTCCGAGCTCATGGATAGCGGGTGCTCGCGTGTTATGACATCAAGACAAGCAAAAAAGAGGGTGGTCAGGATACCGAACATGGTAGAAGCATGTTGGAGTTAGCAAAGTGAGAGGAAGTCTCACTAAGGGGTTGCCTCGCCCCGGGGTGACCCGAGGAAAAAGAGGGACGTCGACGTGTCCGTAGAGGCTGCCTTGGAGACGGTGACTTTGTTGATATTCTCCTTCGACTTGGGACCTTGGACGCAAAGGGATATTAAGTATCTTCTTTAGAGCTTGGAGGAGAAACTTTTGGTGTCTCCCCCGAGCTCTCTTAGGAGGGTGTGTATCCCTCTCCGGGAGGATGTGTCTCCTTCTCCCCTTTTTTTAGAGGATGTTGTTCCTTTGTTTTATTCTTTTTCCCCCCACATTGCAATTTAGGGGATCAACATCGGTGTAAGACCTTGTTTTAGAGAAGGCTCAATCTTTAAGAAAGAAAACAAGCCAAATTATCTCATCGAAGAAGACGCGAAGTGTGAGGGTGTCACCTTTAAGCGTGGTTCTATTGATATGGACTTGCTCATCAACACGACACTCCAGGGTGTAAGTATGATTGTATATGAGGGTAAGGGTAAGTTGAGAAAGGTTGCAAAAGAATGAGGCTTTTGAAATTGAAGAGATTTGCTCCAGATTTACAATCGCTTATAATCAGGATCTTTGTTTTATTGAGGTACAAAACTTTTGTCCCTTTTTCCTTTCTGACAGTTTGCTTTTGCGACCATCATGTTTAAGCCCATGTGTCTAAGTTTTTTTTCTTTTCGGCTTAGCTCAAAGGCTCTCTTTTTCTTTTTCTTTTTCTTTTTGCTTTTGCCCCTATCTCATTTACGAATATTCAAAATATTAAATTCTTTAGAATCGAAGCAAGAGTATTGTGCCGAGTTGCAAAATTTATTAGGGATGTACTTTACACTCAAACTTGAGGAAGTGAAGCATCCGCATATGAGTCCTATTCGGAAGTCAAGATTACAAGAACTCCTTTTCCTCGATGTGAGGTGGTGACTCCTTGACTTGAAAGGGTAATTATGCTTCGAAAATGTCCAGTTTGACTAGGAATTACTAGCAATGGTAAAATTTTTTAGGATATGAAGGAATGCTCGATGTCATCCTATCTAGAGCATTTTCTATCAAAGGGATTTCTTTCTCACTCTGATTTTATTATGTATGATTTCCTCGCAAGTGTTTTTACTCGACTTTCGAAAGGGTGTGTGTTTGGGGATAGGCTTGCCTTTCTATCTGTAGCTCACAAGTGTTCCACCAAGGAAAGTGTTCAATTTTTTAATAAAATTTATTTACTGAAAATGTATGACATATGAACATGACGGATGTTTTATCACATGATGATTTTACCTATGATGTTTGCTTCGACTTGATGCCCTGTAGGGTAAGAGAAGACGTATAGTTTGGTTCAATGTGAGAGGTTTTGAACTTATAATAATACTTTCCTTTATCTATTACCTAACAACGCTTTATCGTTGTCTTAGTTAAAGCATCTGCACAGAAAGATAGTTGTTATTAGTATCTAGTTTGATGCCTTTTGAATTGGGAACTTTCATTTACCAGTTACCTAATGACGTTTTATTGTTACCTCGGTTAAAGCAACGTTCGTTCAACATATAAGTTCAACATTCCAATCCATCATCATATTTATTGCCTTTTGTTTTCCTTGTAGGGTCGAAATTCTTGCTTATGACCGTAATGACGATCTAGTGCCTTTGCATTATGAACAAAGCAGTCTTGAGGTTCTTCATTTGGCTTTTCATCACTTTTTTCTCGATTTCACGACTCTAAATATATCATCTAATTCCTACAAAAGCTCATGTAAGAAGTTCTCAATTAATGACTCCCTATCAAGTTAGACCAAGGCATTAGGTGATTAGGCACCCCTCGGATCGATTACTCGAGCAAGCACAGAAAACTCACACCACAAGTACATATTCATACATTCTTTTTCCTTCTTTTATTACTTTTAACTTGGACAGTGGTATTCAGAGCTTTAACAACCTCTTTTTTTCTTTATCCTTTTTTAAGAATGTACCAAAGACTTTGTTTTAAGAGATAGTTCGAGCGACTTTACTAACCATCGGTCACAATGCATTCTAAGCATATGTAGGTTGCTACAACTTGCTTCTTATTCGGAAATTTAATCAGAATAAAATAACTCAAATGCTCCAAGGCTTAGGACATCCTCTTTCCACATGTTAGGAGTGACAAACTCATCACAGAATACAGACATTCCACTTTCGAACTGCTAAGATTATACTCATCACAGAATACAGACATTCCATTTCATCACAGAGTACAAACTCATTTTCGATTTTTAACGATGTGGCTTTGTTAGTCAATTTCTGGGGAAGAGCAATTTCCTTTATAGTATCCCATGGCACCCCGCCCTCCTGCATAATTCAAAAACCAAAGACAGAAACCACAGGTCAAGGTGGGTATCTTTTAAAGCTCTATGCAACATTTGGTTGATGAGTTTTCCTACATCAATATTCATTGTCTTCAATATGCAAAACATCAGTGTTTGTCCCTAAAATGAGTCTCACCGAGACAAACCAAACCCACATTTTTGCCTTATCAGTGAGATCTTCGTCATGTAATGCCAAAGGTTCATTCCTTCTTAACTTCTTTCATGTTGCCCCTTGTCTAGTTAAACATTCAAGCACATCACCTGCACTAAAATACTTGTTAAGATATTTGGTAAACTCATCTGGTTGGGCAGGGGAAGATGTAATAATACAGCAAAAGTTTGAGATCGAAATAATATTAGATTTACCTCTAACTCTAATGCTTTCATGATTTTCATCATAAGTGCTCGCATTGGCATTTTCCTTATAATTGGAGCCACCGTAGCTCCCGAAGGAGACAAAAAATGTTTCAAGTGCATATGCCTAATATGCAACCTATAATTTTATATAGCACAATGACGTACCTCGAACCACCCACGTTCAGGAACTAAGGTCTAGCTCACCATTGTCTCTCTATAATTTTGGAGGGCGTCATCTGACAAGTTTCTCCCTCTAACAACCCCCGACGAACTCCCCGCTGTTGGTTTCATTTTGGATGCCATCACAATTGAGCACTCACGATCTCTACAAGCTATAATAGTCCATGATCACAGAACCACAAGATGAATAACGAGTTTACCGGAATGCTTAGGCATGGGTGTTAGAGTGTGAAGATGATGTAGATTCGGGAGCGAACAATGAGCAAGTGTGGATGATGGGTTTGGTCGTTAGGGTCGACACTCTCCTACAAAATATGTAAAGTGATTAAGGTAAGAGGAGAAAAAGAGGTATGCCATTTTTATGATTTTGTTAGTCAATTTTTCTTAATTTTCAGGAGGTGCAGCTGCACTAAACATAATAACTTTGGCACCAACACCTGCAGAACTTATGAAAAGTAAACACAAAAACGAGAAATTCTGGTCCAGTAATCGTACAATTCCCTTGTGCATTATCTAAGGTACGATTAGCATCATAAATAACATAAAAAACTTTGCCTACCCTTTATCCTGACACAACACCCTAGCATCCCACATCAATTCAAAAGGCAATAAGGATAGGTTAGGATGATAACCTCTTCTTTAACTCAATGGAAGCTGGGATGCATGCTTCATAGGAGGCGAATGGTTTGTCCTTCTCCAACAAATTGCAAAGTGGTTTGGTGATCTTAGAGAAATCCTTGATAAATGTATAGTAAAAACCGACATTCCCAAGAAAACTTCTAACTACTTTAGCAGAGGTTGGGGGTGGCAACTTCTCAATGGTTTCGATCTTTGCTGTATCCATTATAATTCCATTGCTTAATATCCCTTGTTCAAGTACAATACCATCTCTAACCATGAATTGTCATTTCTCCTAATTTAAGATTAGATTAGTCTCTTCACATCTTTCAAGAACTATAGTTAAATTCATCAAACAATTAGAATATGATGTACCAAAAACAAAGAAGTTTTCCATGATTACCTCAAGAACATTTTCAACCATATCAAAAAAATCGCCATCATACATCGTTGAAAAATAGCCAGTGCATTACACAATTCAAAAGGCATACGACGGAAAGCAAAAGTACCGTATGGACATGTAAAGGTTGTCTTCTCTTGGTCTACAGGAGCAATCAAAGTTTGATTGTATCCGGTGTTCCCATTCAAGAAATAATATAACTTCTTACCTGCCAACCTGTCGAGCATTCGGTCAATAAAGTGAAGGGGAAAGTGATCCTTCCTAGTTGCCTAGGTCGGCTTATGATAATGCATGCATACTGTCAATCCAAGCACCGTTCCTATTGTACGAGTTTGTTTGTCTCATTGTCAACCACCGTCATGCCCCCCTTTTTGTGCACACATTGCACAAGACTTACCTATGAAATATCAGAAATATGATAAATAACGCACGCATATAATCATTTGATTATCTCATTTTTCACTACTTCCTTCATATTCGTGTTAAGTCGCCGCAGAGCTTCAACTGAAGCTTTGTAATTATCATCCAAGAGGATCTTGTGCATGCAAATAAAAGGGTTTATCCTTGGATTTCTGCGATCGTCTAACCTAAGGCTCGTTTGTGCTTCTTAAGGATTTTAGTAACTCCTCTTCCTCTTAGTCTATCAAATCTACAAAGAAGATGACGGGTAAGGTATGAGAGAGATTAGGATGAGCAGACCTCATGTCCTTAACGGGGGTTCGACGGTTGTTCCAATGTCTCGAAGTGAGTTGACCCTTCTTGTCAAATATTTTGGGGACCCTGTAATGCTTTGGTTTTTATGCACTTCTTCAACTTCGGTTGGTGTAGCATGTGTTAAGGGAGAATCAATTGTATGCTAAGCTGAGTAAATGTGAATTCAACAATGCTTTCAAATGATCGTTATGGTTTACTTGTGAGAAATACTCGGAGGAATACATGTCCACAATATCGAGAAATAAACATTCGTCGTCATCATTTGGTCATTTCATAGATTTATAAACATTAAATCCACTTAATGGTCATGACACAGATAGTCGTCAACTCTCTCTTTTTGACATCAATTAATGCTCATCATGTAGCTACGAATGGCCGACCCAAGATGACCAAAATTTGTTGATCCACCTCAAAGTCTAAAACAAGGAAGTCAGCAAGGAATGTGAATTTATGTACCTTCACCAACAAATTCTTAACTATCCCTTCAAGATAGGTAATAGACCAATCGACTAATTATAAAGATACTGATGTGGGTTTTATCTCACCTAAGCCTAACGCTTTGTAGACAGAAAATGGCATTAGATTAATGCTTGGCCCTAAGTCACATGAAGCCTTCCTGAAAAATGTTGAACCGATTGTGCACAAAATTGTAAAACTACCGGGATCCTTTAGTTTTAGTGACAACTGAGTTACTTGACTCGGTTAGCACCACCGTCTCGAAATCGCCTAATCTTCTAATCTTTGAGAGTACTTCCTTCATAAACTTGACGTACTGGGGAATCTGCTCAACAGCATCTGCAAAAGGAATATTAATGTGAAGCTTTTGTGTTCTTTGTGGAAAGGGTAGTACTGGACGCTCCATTTTCTTCGTCGTAGTTTCAGTCATCTATATCCTTTGCTTAGAATTAATTGAAGACTCGATAGGCATGACACTCTCCATCGGTTGATTGATTTGAATGTGTCCATCGGGATTGTTTGCTGACTTTATCTCAGATGTGGTCTGATTCATTTCTACACTAATACTTCTTTCCTCAAGCGTTCGACCATTCCTCAAAGTGATCGCCTTTGCTTGTTCCATCGGATTCACCCATGTATCACTTGGTAATGACCCATATGGTCTGAAATTTATAGATTGTGCCAACTGACTAACTTGGTTATCCAAATTTCGGATAGATGTCGCTTGGTTCTTCATCAAACGTCTTGATTAGCCATATACTTCATCATCATCTCCTCAAAATTTGGCTTCGTTTTTATCTATGTGCATAAAGCTGCTGGAAATTTGAAGGTGGTGGTGCTTGATTCCCTACCACTTGTGATCCTTTCCAAGAAAGGTTTGGGTTATTTCTCCAACCCGGATTATATGTATTGAAGAAAGGGTTATTCTTCTGGTTTCCGATGAAATTCGCTTCTTCCATGCTCGCCTATACAGTTCAGTTAAGTAATTTGCTATGTATATCTCGCAGTGGCTTAAAGTACCTTGAACTTAATTGACATTCACGATCTCAAACTTCTTAATGAGAGCCTCTAATTGAACTTGAATTGAGGTCAGGGTATCTAGATTATGTACTCCGGATGTTCTTCTTCTACTCATCCTCTCAAAATGTTGATTTAGCATACAGGTTTTCATCATCGTTTCCAAGAGCTCTAATCCCTGGACGTAGGATTTCTTTAAGAATGATCCACTGATGCTATATTTAAATCTTTATGAGAGGATTCTGTCAGTCCATTATAGAATGCATCCATCCTAGAAGTTCATGGTATGGGCATTAGTCAAAGTGTTTAAAATGCTCCGACACTTCGAAAAAGGATTCCATATCTTCATGTCTGAAAGTAGTAATCTCGTTTCTCATGCGCTTCGATGGAGGAAAATAAAGGTCTGGAAAAGCTTCTCCACTTGCGCCATAAGGTGAAAGAATTCACTGGGAGTGAATGGAACCAACCCAACGCTTTGTCCATCAGCGAGAACGCGAGCAACTTCTATGTCATAGCATCTTGTGGGACTTTGTTTTGCCTAAAAGTGCCATAAACACTCAGGAATTTGCTCAAGTGCTCATGCAGGTCCTCCAGCGGTGTTTCTCTGAACTGAATTGATTTTTGGATTATCTTCATCACCGACGTCATTATCTCATAATCTCGAGCCTGGATAGTTGGCAGTGCAACACAAGACCACTGAACTCCACAATCGATTTGTTGTCCAAATCCAGTATTCCTTCATTACCTCTTATTGGGACAAGGTTGTCTCCCACTTGATTCTCCTGATTATCATCACCTATAGCTTCCTGTTGCACTCTTAACCTGTGCCAAAATTGCTTGTGAAATGTCCTCTCGATTTCGGGGTCGAAAGGAACCAACTTTGTGCTTTCGCTTCGTTAATAAGAAAATAAAACAAAAATAAAAGAAAATAAGAAAAATTGGATCGTCAATCGATTACCAATAATGAATGTAAAAGAAAATTCTTCGAAAAAAAAATTCCCCGGCAGTGATGCCAAAATTTGATGTGCGTCGTTAAGGCAACCAAAAATTTTCTTTTTCGACCTAACTAGAATAGCAAGGGAAAGTAAGGGTCAATCCCGCTGAGTATTTGACTGATAAAATACTTATAACGTCGTTCTTAGTACTAAATTGAGGTCAAGCATAAGTTAAAGAATATTGTTTTCGAATAAAAGTACGAAGATTAAATTAACAAGTGACAATCAATAATAGAAATATCTAGGACGTCCAACTTCCGTGACACCATGTATCTAATTCCATACTCTATTCTTAGGTAAAAAGCTAGTGGTGACCCATTGTTTTAATCCTATGTGTGTTACATAAGGTGTTATGATATATTCCTATCATTCACACGACTAGTCCGGTTTCCCAACACTTCAACTACTTAGGTTATCAAATTTGATATTTATTCTAGACTACCCTTCCGAGTTTCCCAAGATTATTTGAGTAATATTAAGTGGTCATATTCACTTAACATGCATTAGGAACATAACTGGATAAACAATTATGAAGAAACGGAGTTCACGAGCTACATAGTAACACGAGGTTCTGATAACTCTGTGAAAGTAGGGTTATTTCGTATCCTTAACGAGGCTTTATGTGGTTAGTCGTACGAGTATTGATAGGAATTTGGTAGGATTTGAGTACTTTTTAGTTTAGTTTTAGTTTAAGTTGATTTTTATTATTTTCGTAGTTTTTTAATCTATTTTGATTTGAATCTTTTATTTGGTTGATGCCTCTTGGTTTGTCATGTTTTAATGTAGGAAAATGAAGGAGATTTTGAAGCTGGAACGAAGTGAAGTGCATATGAGCAGGAATTGTCCAGAGAACTGAAGGACGCGCGTCCTTCAGTTCTCAGGGACGCGTCCTTGAAGGTTCTGTGGATTTTGGCGACCACTGACGAACCTACTCCCAAATCGTTCGAGGAGTCTTCAAATCTTCCTGATGCCACATTATGAAGACATAGAGGATCAATTAGGCATTTATTTTGGTAGTTTAGGTTATTTTATTTTATTCTCCCTAGACATATTATTTAGATTTGAAGAATATTAGGAAATCTTTCTTTAGAGGGGATCTATATATCCTAGTTCTAGAGGTAACTCTAGGGGACAATTCCTTTTGGCTTTTAGAGTCTTTTCTTTTGGTGAAGAACGGAGGAGACATTCGACTCGGAGACGGCTAGGGTTGAAGCGTGATTAAGACTAGGCGACTACTTCTCGGATCGGAGGATTCGAGAGGGCGTTTTTTCTTTTCTTGCCCCTCTTTGATTATTATGTCGCTCTCCTTTTCTTTTGAATTTGAGTTGAATTTCTTTTACGCTATGAACTAATTTCTTTTTCTAGGACTTGAATGGAACTTAGCAATTTTATTTAACGAGTGAATTCCTTTTCTCCGTGTTATTCAAATTCGTGTTGTTACTTATTCAAATCTTGATCTTAATGCGTTTAATTGCCTGATCACCAATTAATTTGAACTGGAGACCTATTCGGGCTTGGAAAAGTTGTTTAGGTTAAGCCGTGGATTGAATAGCCTAAGTTAGCGTCTCGTTGGAAAACGGAGCTAATTAGCGAAAGGGATAGGAATATACCGAATCGCCTTAGGTAGCCATTTAGGGTTGTTGCATAATGGGTTCCCACTAGTTAATTGCCTAGGAATAGAGTGATTAGCTCGATACGGGGAATACGCCCTTAGAGCTTTCGGAAGAGGCGTAAGGAGATAATTGAACCCTAGGTTAGTAACTTGAGAATTTGATAACTGGAGAAAGGAAGGAACGAGTTAGATAATTCGTTAGGGGAAATTGATAGTCCTAGGCTTTTATTAATTGATTTAATCATCGTTATTTGCACTCTCGTTTTCAGTTTTACTCTCAATTCAATCTTGTTTGACTTGACCTCGAAATTGTTAAACGTGCGATCGTTAGGAATTTTTCTCTGTTGATTCTCTGTGGGAACGACCTCTACTTGCCCTATCTACAAGTTAGTTAGGTTTGCTAGAGTATTTAATTTGCCGCCTTAGACAAGCGTGATCAGGTTCCATCGTAGTCCTAAAAATACAAATTAGCTCATAACTAAAGTAAACGAAAACATCGATTCAATTCCATAGGTAAACAACGACATGAGAAAACTAAAACAAGAATTTGGGAGGAATCGTCTCCAGTTTGATGTAGCTAACTTTTATTTCGAGCATGAAAATAATAATAATAATAATAATAATAATAATAATAATAATAATGTTATTTAATTTTCTTTCTCTTGATGTGTTTAATGTTTAAATAAAATTTCGTGATTATCGCAATTTATTGTGCATTTTTATTAATTAAATTTTTTAATTAAAAAAATTGATGGAAGATTAAATTTAAAGTATTGCATATTGGATTGTTGCATATTCCTATGTCATGACATGGATGATATGGATGATCCTTAACAATATGGATGACACAATATCTCAAAAGTGTGGTCTTATGGATATCCGCCAAACAACTATGGGAATATCTAAAGGAGATGTATGGTCATGAGAATAATATTTCTCGAGTGTACGAGTTGTATGAGTAGTTCTTTGCTCTACGCTACAGAGACATCTCTCCTGGAGTTTTATGATGCACTCCGTGGGTTATGTGATGAACTTGATCTTTACCAGCCAATTGTTATCAAAGCCCAAACATTGCGCGAGTATCATGAAGGACTGGTTGTATCTAAGTTTCTTTCGAGAGTACATCTTGAAAGAGCTGCACAAATCTGTGGTTCGTTGTTGGGATGGGACACAATTCCAACCATGGCTACAACATAGTCTAGAGTGTTGCGCATATCCATTTGGTCTGGTCCTAGTGACTCAACATCTGTCTCATTAATTGTCAGACGAGGCTGTGGTCGTGATCGAGGATGCGATCATGGAAGGCCCCAACCTATGTCTTCTGGTCAACCTTGTGCAAACTGTGGAAAGATGGAACACCTTTCTGAAAAATGATCACAGAGGTTTGGAAACCGGTTTGGGAATTAGCCCTCGAGACTCCAGCATTTAGCTCAGTCACCAGCACGCCGCAAATTGCTTCATTAACATTTTTGTTAGGCTTCGCCAACCAGGATAACTCTTCTAACTCGTTTATCCCTATATCTCTTCAGGTAGGAAAAGACATATGATCTCCTCTTAATGATTCTGGTGCGTCCTTTCACATTACTCGTTCTTCACGCTACATATCTTATGTAGGCCATCCTTCTCATTTAATGTCATTGTTGCTGATGGACAATCTTGTCTTGTTCTATATCACTCTTTGATATTCTCTTTGTACCTAATTTCCCTATGAATTTGGTTTCTATGAGTCAACTCACGAAAAGTATCAATTGTTCCTTACATTTTATCCCTCTCACTATGTTTTACATAATCACTAGAGTGGAAAGATGATTGGCCCGGGTATTGGTTCCTCTACATCAGCTTTTACTACTACTCATATGTTGTCTTATATTTTATGGCATCAACCTTTGGATCATCCATTCTTTTATAACCTTTCTCGGGTTTTACGTGATTCGGTAAGTTTTGTTGTGAGTCTTCCCAATTAGAAAAGCACCACTTTTATGTCTCGTTTTATGTCCAGTAGCAGTGCTCCTTTTTTTTATAAGTTGTAGCAGTGCTCCTTTTGAGATAGTACAATCAGACAATTAGGGTCCATATAGATATAAATATGTCTAGGGATAATGTTACCTTGATGATCTTCTTCGTGTCACTTGGGTTTATCTTTTGCGTGATAGCAGTCAAGAGCCTGATGTACAATTCTATAATGAAAATAAAAAATCAATTTGATGTTTATATTAAAATGTTGCGTACGAATAATGCACATGAATGATATTTCTTCATTTTGTTATGCACACAATATCCTTCATCAAGCTACTTGTCCACATACTTCTCAATAAGAAATGGAGTTGTGGAACACAAACATCATCACCTGTTAAATGTCACACGCACTATCTTGGTACAGATGCATGCTTCGCGTCACTTTTGGGCGTCTCCAGATGCATGCTTCGCGTCACTTCCCTTGCGCGATCTCGACAGAGCAAACACAAAACCCTTGCCCAAGGTTCTCCTGCGTGGTCCCTCGAGACTACGGCTAAGCAGACACGGAACCCTTACCCAAGGTTAACCTGCACACACAGAACATTACACCACAGACGTTGATCAGTCCCTTACCTTTTGTGCTCCCGGGATATCTGGCCTTCTCTCCAGCCCACTGCTCATTGGCCACGCTAGCAACCTGCCACACGCTTCCCGCCAATGTCTCCTGGAGCTTTGAACCGAGTCCCTCTCGTGGCCCTCGAGTCATTCTCCCGGAAGACTTCATCAATGATGCAGCCTTCTGTAGCTAGCGTTCCTTGTGTGTGACTAGCTCAAACGAAAAGTTACAAGTCCACGCTCTCTGGATTTTACAGCAATGACTAACACTAAAAGAACTCCTCTATAAGCATGGCTGGATGTCTCTATTTAGAAAAAAATAGTCTAAGTGAAAATGTAGAAGGTAATTTGAATGATCAGCCTTCTTCAAACATCGAAACCGAAAGATTAGATAATAATACAATATATTATTTACAAAAACATTACTCCGAGGCATATATTCGTTTAGGTAATCAAGTCATATTAAATACGATTAAGATATGAAAAAATTCCCATGAATACTGCAATCCTAAAGGTTCTGGCTGAATCTGATCAGCAACCTTCTACAAATGAAAATAATCAAAGATTAACATCCAATTTGATTAAAACCGACACCATTTTGTTCAAGACACTTAAATGAATGTATTTCGACAGATGATAATGATAAACATCCTAAATAACGGTCCTTTGGTGGTCAGATGAAACCTCAGAAGGTTTGGAGACAACCTTGCAGAACCTTACCATAAATAGAAGATTATATTTACTTCCATGGGAAATATAATTTCTATTGGGATTATTTGGAAATGTAATCAATTTAATTTGATCAGAATAATATCTTGATCAATTCATTTTTATTTCATAATTAAATAATTATTAAACAATCATTTAATTACAAAAATATTTCTTACAGAAAGTTCTCAACGTGAGTTGCTTATGTAATGTAGATCTTTGACTTCTTTGTCACAGAAGGTCAAGACTCATCATCAAAACATATTCAACAGTTACCAACGTCCAGTGCAGTTGATTTTTTAATCAAGGTTGTTCCGGGTATAGAACCTGTTTTGAAGGCCCTGTATCCTACGGGATTAACAAAACTTCAAGAACTTACGGTGCAATTGCATGAGTTGTTAGTTAAAAGGTTTATGCGCCCAAGTGTGTCTCCTTGGGGTGAGCCTGTGTTGTTTGTTAAGAAAAAAGATGATAATATGCGTATGTGTATTGACAACCGTTTACTAAATAAAGTGACTATTTAGAACAAATATCCATTGTAGAGAATAGATTATTTATTTGATCAGCTTCAGGGGTCAGTAATTTATTCTAAGATCGACTTGAGATCAGGATATCATCAAATTTGGGTGTGAGATTCAGATGTTATAAAGATAGTGTTTTGCACGAGATATGGGCACTCTGAGTTCTTGATGATGTTGTATGGGTTGGCAAATGCTCCGGAAACATTTATGGAGCCTAGGAATAGGATATTTCGGCCCTATTTGGATCAATTTATTGTTGTGTTCATCGATGACATACTTGTGTCTTTAAAGATTATGGAGCAGCACACATAACATCTTTGGTTGGTGTAGCATGTGTTAAGGGAGAATCAATTGTATGCTAAGCTGAGTAAATGTGATTTTTTGCTAAATAGCGTGAGTTTCTTGAGGCATGTTGTATCTACATAGGGGATGACAATGGATCTTGTTAAGGTTGAAGCAGTTCTGAATTGGCCAAGATCGACAACAGTGACAAAGGTACGAAGTTTTCTTGGGTTAGCTTGTTATTATAGATGTTTCATTAAGGGATGCTCCAAGATTGCCTTGTCGATGAGAAGGTTGATGAGGAAGGATGTCCTATTTGAGTGGACACTAGAGTATGAGGAGAGTTTCATTGAGTTGAAAGGGAGATCGACAACGGCACCGGTGTTAGTTCTTTCTAGTGAGAGTGGTGGTTTCACAGTATTTTGTGATGCTTCATATCAAGGACTTGGGTGCGGGTTAATGCAACATGGAATGGTAATCGCTTATGCGTCTAGGTAGCTGAAACCATTTGAGCATAATTATCCTACGCATGACTTGGAGTTTGATGCAGTAGTACTTGTACTTAAGCTTTAGCGACACTATTTGTACAGTGAGACATTTGAGGTGTTTACTTATCACAAAACTTTAAAGTCCATGTTATCCTAGAATGAGTTGAACATGTGACAAAGAAGATGGATGGAGCTGCTAAAATATTATAACTACACAATCCCTTATCATCCAGGGAGAGCGAATGTGGTAGCTGATGCTTTGAGTCGAAAGTCGGGATCCCTAATGTGTGTGGTTGTGAAAGAATGGAGGATTAGGGAAAAACTGAGCAACCTTGGTGTGCAATTTAAAATTGGATAGGAAGATGGTATTTTAATGACTCTAATAATAGGGGTCAGAGTTGATGGAATGGATCTGCACGACACAGGAGAGTGACGAGTTTTTTATGAGGATACAGGAGAAGCCTCAATATGAGGTAGACGTGAATTTCAGTATCTCAAAGGATGCTCTAATATGCTTTCATGGTCGAATTTGTGTCCCGGCAAATGAAGATATTCATACTCAAATTCTAGACGAGGCGCATTAGAGTGTCTATAGTGTTCACCCAGGAATTACAAAGATGTATCATAATTTGAAGAGACAATACTAGTGGCATGGTTTGAAAAGAGATGTGGTGGAATATGTGAGCCGTTGTTTGACTTGTCAGATAGTCAAGATTGAACATCGACGAATGGGAGGGGAACTTCAACCATTGCCAATTCCTAAGTGGGCAATGGATTTTGTAACAAATTTACAAAGAGGATCCCTTGGCTTTGATTCGATCTCAGTGATAGTGGGCAGATTAACGAAGTCGACACACTTCATACCGGTACATCTTACTTACTCGGTGGAAAAATTGGCAATATTGTATCTTAAAGAGGTGGTTCGTCTGCATGGACATGTAATCATATCAAATAGAGATGCGAGATTTACTTCGCGTTTTTGGAACATTATACAACAGGCCACGGGCACCAGACTTATAATGAGTACTGCATTTTACCCTCAAACAGAATGAGTCATACAAATATGGGAAGACATGTTGAGGGCTTGTGCACTCAAAATGGAGAGTTCTTGGGTTAAGCAACTATCGTTGGTAGAATTTTCCTATAATAATAGTTATCAATAGAGCATTAAGATGGTTTCATTCGAGACATTGTATGGTCGTAGTTGTAGAACGCTTATGTGTTGCAATGAAAAGTGGTGAACATGTAACTTAGGACCAAATCAAGTTGATTGAAGATCGTCTTCATACAGCTCAGAGGAGGCAAAAGAGTTATGCGACAAAGGACAAAGGCCATTAGAGTTTGAAGTGGGAGACTATGTATTTCTTCAGTCTCTCCTATGAAAATGAATCTCAGGTTTGGGTTAAACGAAAAATTAAGTCCGAGATACATAGGGTCTTATGAAATACCTGAGAGGATTGAAAATGTGGCTAATAGACTCGTCTCGCCGTGAAGGTTATCTGAAATCCACAATGTGTTCCATGTATCAATGTTATGGAAATATGTATATGACTCGCGACATGTCTTGTATGATGAGAAGATCTATGTAATGAGTAATATGCAGGTAGTGATTCAACCCGTGAAAATAGTAGATTGGATGGAGAAAGAACTGTGGAGGAGGATTGTTCCAATAATACTGCACTGGAGGGATGGACGAGACGAGGAATTAACATGGGAGCTGGAGTTGTATCCCCACTTATTTGAATGATGAAGCAATAATAAGACATGTTTAAATTTCGAGGACGAAATTCATTAAGAGGGAAAGTTTGTGAAGACCAAGACAATAAATATGTATTATAGTTTGTATTATCCTAGGACTGAATTGAAAACTAGTTAAAATTCTAGGACTAAATTGACACTAAAATAAAGTTAAAAAAAGACTTAAAAAAGAGGGGATTATTGCCATCCGTCAGGGTTTCATCATTTGTTGAAATAAAAATAGACAACCAGAAGAATAAAAGGAGGGAGGAGAGATCGTACGGGGAATCTATGCGGCTCAAGCTTGGTCACGACATCCATGGGCGGGTGGAGGAAGAGAACAGTTGGGACAGCTTGGATGATTGTTGGAGTGGCTCGAGAAGAGCGTTTTCTAGATGTTTTGACCAAAATTCAACATCGGAAAACTTGTCGGAACGAAATCAAGGACAGAAAGAACTTGCCACGATCATCTTTGCATTCTTGGAGTGATTAAAGGTTGGGTAAACATTGCATGTGCGAAGAGAGCTTCAAACAAGTAGCTACTGAAGTAGAATTTGCTCAGTGATGTCAAGAGCGGGAATCTTTGATAATTACAGGATATCCTCATTGCGAGTTACAGTCCTCGCCAATTCTTTTGTCGAGCTGTTGTTTGGATTCTCCAATTGTGATGTCTAACGTGTACACCTTTGGAAGACATGGTGTAGTTCCTAAACTTACTAGTCATATCATTATTGCCTAGGTTTTAAGAGGCTCATGTTTGTTCTTGGCTGATATGATGGTGGATGTTAGGGTAAGGCCTGATTTGTAATCGTGGGGTGAAAGTTAGTTTATTTCGATGGTTGTCAAGCTTGTTAATAGTGTGATGGGTGTTATAAAACGATTTTTGGATAATTATTCATTTGCTCAAGAGTACAGTTGATCTTGGTGCGTGAAATGCCAAAGATTGAGATTGGTAAGTTAAGCGTGTTATTGTGGTATGTATGATGTTACGCTCCTGGAAAATGTTTGGATTTGAGTTTTGACATGATTAATGTGCTTTGAAAATGTGCATGAGTGATTGTGATGTTACCAGCACTTCGATGAGGCTGCCCGATCGTGTTAAGGGTCGGAAGAGTGCAAAGGAGTAGCATCTATGAGTGATGTGCAGTCACTTCAATATCCCAGGCATTCTCAAACGAGTAAGTAGAGTTCACTGAGTATGTTACTAGCACCTGAGGAGTGTGGACATTGATAAGACATTTCACGATAGTTGCGAAATGCGATTGCTTAATTTGTGGGTTATGTTTGTGATTGAAATTGGTCATTGACTACCCAATTACGATTATATTTATATCTATTATGTTTTGATTTACTAGTTGATTTTGATAGTGTAGAGTAAGGGAAAAACTTAAGTGTTCTCCTTATAGTAGAAAGCATTAAGGTTATGAAGTTTGTTTTCACTGCCTTTAGTTCAAAGATGTTTTGAATTTTTGGGCTGAGTAGGTGAAAGTTCTTAGCGATTTTTTCACTAATCCCATGTGGAATTTATTGATTTTTAGGTGTTCTAGCGTAACGAAAGTAGATGTTGTGAGGAAAGTTGGGTCGTTCAGTGTTGGTGATCGTCGAGCTTAGGTTTTAAAATATAGGAAATTTAAACTTCAAGAATATAGCTTGATTTCGTGTAAATTTGGAGTTTTTAAGCTGCCCCAATCAAAAGATATTCGTCTTGTACTTCTCTCGGTACCATGCACTCCTCAACTAATTCATCCATTGCATGACTCTCTACTCCTTTGGCACAAGTGTCTCCCCCATTACGAGTTTATTCTCGTCGGTCATAGACTCGGTCGCGCTTAGTTGTCCCAACCGATCCTCCTACTTTGGCTGATCTGTCAAGCACATTAGTGCCAACCCCAACTTTTGACCTTGATCTTCCTATTGCTCTATGCAAAGGTAAACGACATGTCATTTCTAACTACATCTCTTATGAACATCCCTCTACCTCCTCAAGATCGTTTGCCTTGTCCTTGTGTACTACCTCTATTTCCAAGAACCATGAGGAAGTTGTCCAATATCCTACTTGGAAAGCTGCTGTACGCGGGCCTTTCGGCCTAGCACGCGCGCAGCGGTTCGGACGACACGAAGATCCGGGCCCGCTCCCCAAGACTCAACCGGTCGACTCACAACTCGAACGTCGAACGCTGCAGAAGAGAATTGGGTGATCCCTCCCTGAGTTCCTAACTGGGCCTGCTCGGGCCCTCGCCAACCGTCTATGTTTTCCTAAGAGGCGAAGGGCGAAAGGCGGAGCATGATCCGAAGAAGGAACCTTCGGGAGAAATCAGGAGCGGCTCGTGTCGCCGTCACCCATCCAAAATGACTTCGTAAAAATGGTGGTTGTTTAGCTTAGGTAAACTATTACGGAGTCGCCACCGACTTATTTTTAAAAGCTTGGTTTATGTCAGAAAACCAGAGTAGATTCGGGGATTCCTAATTATTAACTCTTACATCTAAACATGCGAAAAGGTGGCGTTTGTTCCAAAAAAATTGTTTCTGATTAACGGGCGTTGGACCCGATTCAGACCTTTTGGGCCCCAACTCATGTTTATTTGTTTTACAAACCGCATGCGACGATAAACCTATGAGCCATGCGGACAGGCACAGACAATTATTGAGATCAAAGGGAGTGGGGAAGGGCGGTGATTGCGGGCCTATGCACTTGGGCCCGCAATCCGTTACATGTGGGCTTAAATAAAAATTCGGGGAGGCCCGCACCTCCCCTTTGTACCTTTAATGAATTTTGGGGCCGCTTTAACTTTAGAGCCCGCGGTTTTTAGGCCGGGGTAGATCCGTGCGGCTTGTTACACGCGCCTTCGAGTTAATCTTCAAAAAACCAGGTTTGAACTTCCGAGATCAAGCGCTCAATGTACATGTCAAGAAAAATGTAAACGTGGTTAGATTTGTTAAACTTAAATGAATTTCGAACGAATTGAGAAAAGTAAGGCATGTCTTACCGTTTGGATCGGAGGTGTGCGTCCGATGTAAATTGTCGAAGGTATCCGAGAAATTCCCCGTGTTTTATATGTCAAACACAGAGAGATGGATATTAGTAAGGCGAACAATTAACTTATGTAAACAGGTAGAGACATAAATAAATTTCAATGATAACATCATGTGAGTTTTATAGGAATTTCGAAACATTTTAACAATAATAGTAAAAAGGGTCAAAACAGACAAGGACATCTATCTTATAAAGGGGGTTAATTAACAATTATTAGGAATATGAAAGTCGAACGTGAAATTTATAAAAAAATTAAAGATACATATATATAAAATAAATAAATAACACTTAAAGAGGCTGGTAACCGCACAATAAACGGTACTTTTTAATCACTTTGGGATCCTGAAAATCTAACCGTTAGTTTGGGGTTCAAAATGCCAAACCTGAACAATTAACGTGAGAATAACACAGACCTAAAAAAAAAAGCAAATATCATATCCGATGAAAAAATGATAAAGGTAATGACTTTACCTTTGTAAAAAGGGGTTGCCTTTTTACGAAGCCCCTTTTGACATAGAAGCTTCACGCTTCTCCCGCGGCTCAACCACGACGAGATCAAGACGAGGTGATGGGATCGCTTCCATACGACGACGGTTCCAAGCTGGGCTTCCTGTCGCTGAAGACGACGCCGGAGAGAAAGATCCCCGGAGCTGCCGAAAGAGTGGGCTGTGCTCATGTGGCCTCTCGTGAAGAAGAGCCCTGGGGCGTCGGAGCCGTCCGTGACTGCAACGGCGTGGTTCGACCTGGGGATCTGCTGCCGGAAGAGACGCTGCTGTCGGAGGACATCGGGGACTGGATGGCGCCATGGGTGGAGCGCCGAGAGGTGAACCCACCACCGCATGGTCTGTGGAGGGAGGCCGGGACGGAGGTGATTTCGCCGTCGTCGAGGCGTGGGAACGTCGGAGGGAGTGGATCGTGTTGTGGGGGCTTGCCAATTCCGTGGGTTGCCGGGAAGGTTGTGATCCCCGCTGCGGGTTCATGAACGTCGGGAGAGGTGGATGCCGGAGAGGGAGTGGGTGCTGCTCCGTAATGTGAGCCGTTCCGTGGGCGTCGGAGAAGCTGGGATGGGAGCCGCCTTGGGGCTAGTGTTTGGTCTCGGGTTGGGGAGATGCTGGGGCTGAAGAGGGACGTCCGGGGCTCCGCTGCTGAACTGGAAGGTTCGTCGGGAAGGAAGGATGGTGCCGTGGCTGGGTCTCGGCTGGATTGTTGCTGTTGGCGCAACGGCAGAGTCCCAGGCTTGTCCGTAATGGCCATGGAAGTCAGATTGGCCGTCTTGCTGTTGATGCCACTGGTTTGTTGAACTTGTTGTCGTCGTCGTTTGTTAGTGCAGGAACCGAAGAGATCCGACTGTATCCGAGAGTCGGTGATCTATTGCCATGAGGAGACAGCAACCGGCTGAGGTTCTGGTGACTTTCTTCTTCCATCGCTGCCTGGAACGTTGAGAAGGCTGGTCCGGCACGGCTGGAAATTCGGCGAGCCTTACATCAAGCTATCGGGATGGCTGTCATCGTCCTCGCTTGGTGAGGAAACTGCAGAATGTCGGAGGATGACGGCTGGAGCCTGCGAGGTCCCCCTTATCTCTCTGTGGCTGTCCTTTGATTTATATCAATCATGAATATTTCCAGATAGTTGTGTAACCGATGTAGGTTACAAGACTCTTCTTCTCTTTGCAGAAAAAAACGCCTCCTTAATCCCAGCCGTTACTAGTATTTGAGATGCTCAGCATTAAATTTGGGGTATTTACGGAGGGAAAGCACAGTCTTCGTGAGATGACTCTGTGGGAATCCCATGTCGGGAGCAAAGGTAAGGCCTTGTTCTTTCTTTTGGTTTGAGCTTGGGCTGTAGGCTTGCCTTGGGTTTGGATTATTATTGCGGGTTGAGCTACCTTGGGCTCTGAAGTTTTATTGCTAGGCTTTTTTCTTTGGATTGGGCTGAGTTGTCTTGTGGGTTTGGCTTTGGCAAATTTTGTGGGTTGAGAGCTGTCTTGGAGGGTTTAGGTTTGTCCAGCCCCTTTCTTTGGTTTGTTTGGACTGGAGTTCAATCTTCTCAGCTGAAATTGGAGGGGGAATCGCTGCTGGTTGAAGGATGGCAGCCTGGTTGATGCCAGAACCGGTTGAAGTTCCTGGTGCGGGCGCCCAATAGGTAAGGATGACTCGTGGCGTCTTTGGTTGTTGTTGACGTCGTTGACGTTGTTGCTGGTGCTGATG